>JADMNL010000036.1:66737500-67951250 GCA_016271365.2 Neoceratodus forsteri | reverse complement strand
GGTCTCCAGTACTGTACACAGTACTCAAGGTGTAGTCTAACCAGTCCATTGTACAGCAGCAGAATCACTTCCTTGCTCCAGAGGTGATCCCCCTACGATGCATCCCAACATCCTGTTTGCCTTGCTAGTTGCCTCCTCCACTGCTCAGAGTTATTCATGTGCATCCACCATGATCCCTAGGTCTTTTTCCCCTATTGAGGCCTCCAGCGCCTCCCGTCCCAGGGTGTACCTGTGTTTAGGGTTTCCCCGACCAAGATGCAACACCTTGCACTTGGTGATATTGAAATTTAATTTCCATGTGTGAGCCCAGCTTTCCAGGGTGTTCAGGTCCCCTTGCAGGGCCAACCTCCCCTCTTCTGACATGGTCAGATATTTCCTGAAATTTCTATAAAGTTTCTAGAAATATTGCCTGCTAGCAGAACATCTGTAGGACTTTCAAAGAGAATCCTTTTTAGAAATATCTTGAAATATCTGACAGTGTCAGTCGCAGCAATCGTGTCTCAGGTATTTGTATTTGTGTCTCTGTATTTGCATTTGTGTGTAATAACCCTCCTCCTACTGTGTGAAGTAAAATGTTGCTAATCCTCTGGGAAGTGTGTATATTTTGTAAAGCAGAGTTGATGTTACAGGGTTAATTGTTTGCTGCTCAGTAGAAGGAGATTAAGGGTATGCATATAGGGGACCAGCCATTTTGACAGCCTTGTTGGTTCATGGGGGCTTTGTGAAAGAGCCCCCCCCCCCCAAGAGACACAGCAGAGACTTGGCTAAGACTCACTCCTTGTGGGAAAGCCTGAAGCAGCACAGTTCCCTGGAGAAGCAGGAGCTGGAGTCAAAGTCAAGTCAGGGACTCTGTGCAGAAGGGACAGGCTTTCCCCCATTGTAGCCCTGGCTGTGACTGGCTGGAAGGGGCTTGCCAGGCACTTGTCCTCTTCATGCCCAGTCTTTGGAATGTGGAGTGCCCATTCCCTGAACGGATGGAAGAAACCGTTTTAACAGTTTGTGTTGGAGGTGGGGGTGGTAAACTTTAAAATGAGACTTCCTTCAGTTACTTAAATGGAAGGGAAGGTGGATAGATCCTAACTTAGAGGGGTACTTGATAGCAGTACAGATGAAAAATGTTTTACTATGGGGAAATGACTAATTCCGGAAACATTGGAAGGAGATTGATGTACTAGACAGGGAGGAGCTGACCATTCTGGCACTTTGGTTTGATTTACAACTTTTAGAATAAAGGGGCTTCACCTGCTTTTATGAGGGGTGAATATGGCATTATTGGGATGGGATAGAGGAGTTAAGGGGAAGCAGAACCAAAGGGGCTTGTGGTGCTAAGGTTGGTGGAGTGGAGACTTTGCCCCAGCACATATACAGGCAGATCCCTGGTTTTGTACTCAGGCTAGTTTGGGTATGGTAGCACCACGGCAGTCAACATTTGAGGGACAGGCAAGTAGTTTTGAGGAATGTAAGACTAACTGGTGCAATGTAGACAGCTGTAGATATTTTCAAATGAGGGTTATATCCTACAACAGTTGTACCAGGAACAGTTGGACACAGGCACTACAGCATCCTTATCAGTCATACCAAAGCCATGGGGTACCCAGTCAGATTAGCACTGCATGAATAGTGCCAGTTTACAGAGCACTAGTTCATGCATCGCTAACACGGACAATGAGAGGGGATATACAGCGCTTTCAGTAAGAACTCCCCTGGTCGTGGTCTGTGGTGCTGGTACAGCACAAGTGCACCAGATTCCAGGAGGCTGGCCGTGCTGCTCCTCTGGCATGGAGGGCTGGTGCATAGAGCAGCCTGGCCAGCAGCAGTGGAGACCAGGGTTCTAATTCTGGTCTCCAAATATTTTATACATGTTAGGACTTACTTTTTTTTACGTGGGGCCATTCAAACAGTATTCCACTGCCCCATGAATTATAACTTTCCCTGTGATCCACTCCGTCCCAAAGTGAGAATCCTTCAATCTGGGTGGTGCAGGGGGCAGAGCCACAAAAACAACAAGCATTTGTCGGTGCTGAATGTTGATTGCGTCGGTCTGTTGAGCTCACTCACTGCCCCTCTGTCTCTCGCTCAGTCTGCTTCTCCCGGTGCTGCAGGCTGCTCTTTTGTACTGGGTTCCTGCCTGCATTGGCAGCTTTTTCTGCCCAGTAAGAAATCCACAGCTGTCCCGACAGAGCTCCGTTGAGGCGGCTCACTCCCCCTCTCTCACGCGTTCATTCCATTTCTCCTGGTGCTGCAGGCTGCCCTTTTGTACTGGACTCCTGCCTTTGTTGGTGTTTTTTTCTGCCCACAAAGAAATCTGCAGCAGTCCCGACACAGGTCTGTTGAGCCTGCTCACTCCCCCTCTCTCACTCACTCATTTCGTTTCTGCCAGCGCTGCAGGCTTGACCTTTTGTACTGGGCTCCTACCTGCGTTGCCGCTTTTTTCTGCCAATAAAGAAATCTGAAGCAGTCATGATACAGCTCCGTTGAGCTCGCTCACTGTCCCTGTCTCACTCGCTCATTGTGTTTATCCCGGCGCTGCAGGCTGCCCTTTTGTACTGGACTCCTGCCTGCAATGGCACCTTTTTCTGCCCACAAAGAAATCTGCAGCTGCCCTGACAGAGCTCCGTTGAGGCTGCTCACTCCCCCCTCTCTCACTCACTCATTCTGCTTCTCCTGGCACTGCAGGCTTCCCTTTTGTACTGGGCTCCTGCCTCTGTTGGTACCTTTTTCTGCCCACAAAGAAATTTGCAGCAATTACAATAGAGATTCATTGAGCTCGCTCACCCTCCCCCACCCCACTCAATCTTTCTAGTTTTCCTGCCACTGCAGGCTGCCCCTTTGTACTGGGCCGCTGCATGCATTGCTGCCCTTTTCTGCTCACAAACAAATCTGCAGCAGTCCCAACAGAGCTCCATTGAGCTCACTCACTTCCCCTCCATCACTCACTCATTCTGTGTCTCCTGCCACTGCAGGCTGCCCTTTTGTACTGGGCTCCTACCTCCATTGGTGGCTTTTTCTGGCCACAAAGAAATCTGAAGCAGTCCTGACAGAGCTCCGTTGAGCTTGCTCACTCCCCCTCTCTCACTCACTCATTCCGTTTCTGCCAGCGCTGCAAGCTGGCCTTTTGTACTGGGCTCCTGCCTGCGTTGCCACCTTTTTCTGCCCACAAAGAAATCTGCAGCAGTTGCAATAGAGCTCCATTGAGCTCGCTCACTACTGCTCTGTCACTCACTCATTCTGTTTCTCTTGGCACTGCAGGCTGCGCTTTTGTACGGGGCTCCTGGCTGCATTGGCACCTTTGTCTGTCCACAAAGAAATCCGCAGCTGTCCCAAAAGAGCTCCATTGAGGTCGCTCAGTCTCACTCTCTCATGCGCTCATTCTGTTTGTCCTGTTGCTGCAAGCTGCCCTTTTCTAAGGGGCTACTGCCTGCATTGGCACCTTTTTCTGCCCACAAAGAAATCCTCAGCAGTCCTGATAGAGCTCCGTTGAGCTCACTCAGTCCCCCTGTCTCACTCACTCATACTGTTTCTCCCACCGCTGCAGGCTGGCCTTTTATACTGGGACCCTGCTTGCACTGATGCCTTTTTCTGCCCACAAAGAAATCTGCAGCAGTCCTGACAGCGCTCCGGTGAGTTCGCTCACTCACCCTCTCTCACTCGCTCTCTCGTTCTGTTTCTCCCAGTGCTACAGGCTGCCCTTTTGTACTGGGCTCTTGCACTGGGGCCTTTTTTCTGCCCACAAACAAATCCACATCAGTCCCAACAGAGCCAGTTGAGCTTGGTCACTCCCCCCTCTCACTCGCTCAGTCTTAATCTTTCCCAAACACTGATTTCCCACAGTGACCGTGCTATTCTCCGGCAGGAGTGCAAAAACATATTTTAGCCAGGATGTGAAAAATGACAGCTGTACTGTTCATAAGGAGGTGTGAAAAAATGCCACTGTTGAAAATGTGGTGTGAAAATAGTACAAATTTGCGAAGTTACAAGGGTGCGTGGAAACAGTTCAACGCACGCTTGTTACACAGTCATGTTATGGAGTTTCGTTACCAGATTTTCAACATAGGGATTTTAGGACCTCTGCTCATGAACAGTGCCACTGTCATTTTCTTAATCTGTCCCGAACACTGATTTCCCACAGCGACCGCATTATTCTACGCTGGAACTGTGAAAACACATTTCGGTCAGGATGTGAAAAATGACAGGTGTACTGCTCATAAGGAGGTGTGAAAAAATGCCACTGTTGAAAATCTGGCGTGACAGAATTACAAATCTGTGAAGGTACAAGAGTGCGTGGAAAGTGTGCAAAGCACACTTGTAACACAGTCATTTGATGGGCTATCATCACCAAATTTTCAACACAGGCATTTAGGAACTCTGCTCATGAACAAAATCACTGTAATTTTCTTAATCTGTCCCGAACAGTGATTTCCCACAGCGACCGCTCTATTCTGCGCCTGAAGTGCGAAAACACATTTCGGCCAAGATGGGAAAAATTACAGCTGTACTGTTCATAATTAGGTGAGGGAAAATGGCAATGTGGAAAATCTGGAGTGAAAATATTACAAATTCGCGAAGTTACGAGCATGCATGCAAACTGCATAACGCACGCTCGTAACAGTCATTTTATGGAGTATCATCACCAAATTTTCAGTATAGGTATTTTAGGACCTCTACTCATGAACAGTGTCACTGTCATTTTCTTAATCTGTACCGAACACTAATTTCCTACAGCAACCGCGCTATTCTGCGCCAGAAGTGCGAAAACACATTTCGGCCAGGATGTGAACAATGACAGCTTACTGTTCACAAGGAGGTGTGAAAAAATGCCAATGTTGAAAATCTGGCGTGAAAATATTGCAAATTTGCAAAGTTCACGAGCATGCGTAGCAACTGTGCAATGCGCGCTCGTAAAAGTCATTTTTTATTTTTCCACTAAATTTGCAACATAGGCTCTTTGAGCCCACCTCATGAACACTGGCACTGTTGTTTTGTTAATCAGCCCCAAAAGGTGATTCCGTGCAGTGACCTCAAAATCACCTTTCAGGGCCGATTAATGCCATGACAGTTCCAGAATTCATGAGGAGGGTCCCAAAAAAACCATGTTGAAAATTTGGTGCCAAAATTAAAAAAAAATGACTGAGATACGCATTAAAGTTGGAAAAAAGATTAATTCCATTATACAGTTTACCAGCATTTCCTCAGTTCATGGTCGGCTTTGAAGAGTGCAGACGTGTTCCTGGTCCATCGAAGATCGTCGTGCCGAGCTCTGGAGGTAAGTATGGGGTGATGGGGGTGTGTGGGGAGGCAGGGTGCACAGTGGGTGGGCGTGGGTGGCGGGAGGGGGGCAGGAAGACTGCCAAGGGACAGTTTCCTTTTTTACAGGTTAGAAAAAAAAGATATCTCGGGACTGTTTTTTAATTTACAGGGGCATGTGGCATGCTGGGGTGGGCTCCCAGCATGCCACTGGAGTCTTTCTTTTGGGGGGCAAGCTGTAACCGATGGGGATTGAGCACCCCATTGGCAGCACAAAAAGGGGGTGACATTATGCCGAGGGGATTGGGCACCCGTTGGCAGAACAATATAAGGGGGTTTACTTAATGCCTACAGGGAGTGGGCTCCCCCATCTGCAACAGAAACATTGAGGCACTGAAGCCAATTGGGATTGGGGCCCCCATCGGCAAATAAACATGGTGGTGGGGTTAATATTGTTTGTGAACACGACAACAAACCACTGCCATGTTCATAAACAATATCAGTGTGTCAAGATCCTGTCCTGCAATGACAGGTCGCTTCCTCATTGCAGCGAATGGCTTACACTGCAATAACGAGGTGGCCCCTGAGTTGCAATGGCTAAATTTTTACAACTTGGTAGTACGCTGGCTGAACTAGTGTCAGCAGCAGTGTGCCATGGCATTGGGGGACACTGGACAAGCCCTTAAAGGCTGCGGGGGCATTGGCCACAACAGTGCCACGCCTCCACAACCTGCTTGTGGAGAAAACTGCCGCAATATGTTTCTTGCGCATGCATGCAATCAACATTAAAATTGCACTATTTTTCTGCACTATTGTTGTTGGCACTAGTCTGACCCAGTGCCCAGAGTAAATTGGACAGTAGTAAAACATGGAGTTTTTGGAGACAGTGTAGGGAAATAGATGCTACACATGCAGAGGTGTGTTGGCACTGTCCTAAACTGCTGCCCTTTCTGGACTGCTCTCCAGAGTTGTTTCACATTGATATTCTCGCTCTCCAGTCTCCTTTATTAACACCCAGTTTAGTGATGGAGTTTAGACCTCAAATTGTGAAAGGCAAGGAAAGGAGTTCTTTATGCAATATTCTTGTGACCAGTGCTGCAAAGACAATTACAATGCAGTGGTGGCAGGTGGATCACTGACTTATTTGGCATGGATAGAGATGGTGCGTCAGATACACCAGATGGAGAGAATAACCCCTCTAGTTCAACACTGCATGCCAGCATTCATTAACAGGTGGGCTACATTGGAAGTATTTCAATCAGAGGAGAGTTCGATTTTCTCACCCTCTGATGGTGGGGAATGAGAGGGAGATACATTTTGGAGTCCTCTACTTCAGAGGAATTAGAGTGGATTCAGGAAAAGACTCCTGTCCCTTGTGAGAAACATAGGCAGTACCGGATTAATAATGACTTCAGTGACTCTGGAGCTAGGCCCGCACTTGGAAGAGGGCCGACTGGCCCAGGGGCCACCACCACCTGAATGCCTTGTGGAAGCTGTGGATTATTCTTTGCTGGGGCATTATTTATTTATTTGCACAATAATTGCCCTGTCTGCCCTTGTGTGCATTCACGCTGCTTCCGAGTTGTCAGTGACATGGAGGAGCAGAGCGCACAAGTTGTGCACACACACTTCCCCGATGCCACAGATAGGTCAGTGATAAGGTGAACTCTTGCTTGGTGGCATCAAAAAGATTGTTGGTCTCCTCTGTCTCGCTCAGATGCTCAGTGGATCTGACTGCAAGTAAGCACAGGACCGTTTAGGTCACTGTCGGGAGTTGGGATGGTTAGGTTCCAGGAGATGGAGGCGAGGACTCAAGGAGGAGGTCTTAACTGGTCGACTCACTGGGTTGGTGGCAAGTGGCAGGCCACAGGTTCTGGCCAGATGGCCAGGTAAGTAAGTTATCACAATTGCTCCCTAGCCACACTTGTAGGTCGTGTTTATTTACTTGAATCTTAACATGTCATTCTGCACTGTGCACACATTCGAGCAGCCACCTGCCACCTCGAACGTGTGAGCTGATTCAGTACGGCAGAAGTTCTGCTGTACTGAATCAGCTCACATGTTTGAGTAGGCAGGCAGCTGCTCGAGTGTGTGCACAGCTGTCAGTGCACAGTGACTGTGTGCGAATATGCAAGGAGCTTAACTGGCACCTGACCCCACTGGTTATTGCCTTGTGCCCCCCCAGCCCTGCTGAAATCTGAAATGTCACCCACACCTGGTTATAACAGCTCTGAGCATTTTGTTTCACCCATGTAATGCTGATCGCAGCTAGGTAGGTCACCTGAACACTTCCCATGAAAATGAGGGCCCACAAAACATTTTGGCACTGGGCCCACAAAAGGTTAATCCAGTCCTGGATGTAGTGGGTCTTTTTCAGATTCCATAAACAACAGGTACTCAGACATACATTTTGTATGACATTACACTCATTTTATTAGTAATAATTTTGTAGTTCATTTTAACATTAGTATACTGTAACTTTTCACATTTACACTAATCTTAGTAAGTCAGCACTTTACATTAACTTTAGTAATTTTTTTAATAAAATACATTTTTTTATAAAAAATAAACTTTAGTAATAATTCTGCAGTTTACATTAATTGTTGTAGAAATGCTGCACTTTACATTAACTTTTGTCATAATTCTATAGTTGATGCTAACATTAGTAAAACATTTCACTATTTACATTAAAGCAGCAAGGTGTGATAGTCAGCAAAAATTTTCGTCATATAACTTTTTAAGCAAAAATGTATTTCTGGCATTCGCAGATTCATCCTAAATGTATTTTTAATATTCTCAGATATTTGAAAAAGAGCATATAGCTAGTTTTTTATTTAATGACTCAAATCATTAAAGATGGCCACCACTCACAATTTCTAGAAATCTCTTCTGTTGAGGTTACCTGATGACTTCACTTCTAGATTAATACTTTAGGGGGGAGACATTCAAAGGGGTTGCTCCTGGCACAACCGAGTTGCATTGGCACAACCCCGCAATGTGCCCCGGCGCGATATTGAAAAGGGGAATATGCACAGCGCAAGTTCCGATGCACTGGGGCACATTCATAATATATGTGGTGCAACTGAAGGGGGCATGCCCATGCATATGCGGCACATCCCGATATTCAGCCCGAGATGTGTGGTGCATCTGCTGGCACAACCCCCAGATGCGCCGCATACCAGGGAACAAAGCTGAGCCAGAATATCCTGGCTCAAATCCCAGCCACCCACCCACAGGCAGGCTGCTGCACTGCAGTGCGCAACACAGCAGCCACCGGCTATGGATGGCCACCCACCCAGAAAGACCACTGTCCACAAGCACCCAAACAGTCCCTGGTGATTCAGTGGTCCACCCCTTCCTCCCGTTAGCCTGATCACAGGCAGAAATATATATCTGATAACCCTTGTAGTCCAGTGCCCCCCCCATAGCTGTGATCGCCGGTTATACTGAAGAACAATAACTGCCCAGTGATTCTGTAGAACCCCTCCCTGGTAGTCTAGTGTTCCTCCACCCCACCCGAATCCTCACCTGTAGGAGCCATTGTATGCGACACATTCCTGGTAGTCCAGTGGTAGCCCCACCCCCTCTCCTACACAGGACTCCCAATCCACCCCAACCCCATCATCGGTGGTGGCAGCAACCCCTGCATACCGCCCGGCCGCCCACTGAATGACAGCTTACAGTATGTGCTGTAAGCCTACTGGACCACTGTGTGAACCAATGGGCTTGCAGGGCATACTGTACTACAGAGGCACAAATATGTGAACGACTCATTCATACAGTACATATATATATATATATATATATATATATATATATATATATATATATATATATATATATATATATATATTTTGTGAGTACAGCATGCCCTGTAAGCCCATTGGTCACACAGTGGTCAGTAGGCTTACAGCACATATACTGTAAGCTGTCATGGCTGGCGTAGATGGAGGTACAAGAAGTCTAGATTTGTGAATGAGTCCATTGATTTTATTTTGCATTATGGGCCGGATATTCAAAAGGGTTGCGGACTCATGGACTCATTCACAAATCTGGACTGTCTTATATGGTATGGAGCTGCGCCCATTGGCTCTTGCTCTGCACCAATGGGCGTGCAGCCCTACTCAACTGTGATCAGTCGGCGGGTGGCGGGCGGCAGGCGGATGGGATGCTGCCACCCACTGGCTGCCGGGGAGCGGGTGGGAGGCTTCATGATGGTGGGGTGGGGACACTCAGGCACCAGGGATGTTTTTGGGGGTTGTTTGTACACGCCATCCCGCTAATCGGGATGTTCAGTCCACTTGACCACCAGGGATATAATCGGAGGAGGGGGGTTAATACTCAATCACGTGATCGGGATGTTCGGTCCACTGGACCACCAGGGATATAATCGGGAGGAGGGGGGTTAATACTCAATCACGTGATCGGGATGTTCGGTCCACTGGACCACCAGGGATATAATCGGGAGGAGGGGGTTAATACTCAATCACGTGATCGGATGTTCGGTCCATTGGACCACCAGGGATATAATCGAGGTGGGGGGGTAATACACAATCCTGCGATCGGGATTTAAGGTTCACTGGACCACCAGGGATGTGTTGGGGGACACATTGCTGCCCATGATCGGGCTGGTGGGGAGTTCCACTATGCCCACGATCAGGCCAGTGAGGGGTGGTAGGGGGATCCTACACTGTTTTGCCCGCGATCGGGCTGCAGGGGGCGTCGGTCCCCGACGGCTGCTGCCTGGCAGGGCTCCAGGCGCAAGTCCTCGGGGATCGGAGCACCTGCATGCTAATGGCATGCAAATGGGGCCATAATCAGATGCAAATGGCCCCCCTGTGCCTTGCATGAATTATAGCCCCATTTGCATGTCACCTTTTGAATATCGGGATTTTGTGCATGGCGCAATGGTACTTGCGCCACCGCCAGGTTGAATGCTCCACTCTGTCAACTTGCAGTGGCGCAAGTTCCACTGCGCCATGCACAGTGGCTGTGGTTGGTGATATTCAAAGGAGTTGCTCAATAGCACAACTCCTTTGAATATCGCCCCGGACACACCCCTGCACAACTATATTGCACAGCGCAAGGGCCTGCGCCTAAGAACAGCGCAGTCTGAATATCCAGCCCTATGTATATATGTATGTCTTCTGATTTTTTTGCATTATGTATATATGTATGTCCTCTGATTCTTTTTTGCATTATGTATATATACGTATGTCCTCTGATTTGTTTGCATTATGTATATATGTATGTCCTCTGATTTTTTTGCATTATGTATATATGTATGTCCTCTGATTTTTTGTATTATGTATATATGTATGTCCTCTGATTTTTTTGCATTAAGTATGTATGTATTCCCTCTCCTTTACTGTGCCCCCCCCCCAGTACAATAGGAAATGAGGGTCCCAGGCTCTGTTTCTTCACCTGCCAAAATACATTTTAAATAAATAAATAAAATAGAAACTGTTCTACAGTTTACCTTAATTTTAGTAAAACCTTTAACTATTTATATTAACTTTACTAAAATTCTGCAGTTCACATTAATTTCAGTATAAGTTCTGCAGTTTAAATTAACTGCAGTACATCATTCTGCAGTTTACATGAACTGAGGTAATAATCCTATAATTGTTTACATTAATTTTAGTAACATATTTCACTGTTTACATTATATTGAGAAAAAGTTTGCATATTACATTACCTGTAATAAAAAAAATCAGCAGTTTCTAGCCTTACCCATCTCTCTAAATATTTATTTTATTCATTGTTATTTTGCTTAATTATGTAAATTCCTGTTCGACTCCTTAACTCCCTTTGTTGTAGCCTGTTTACCTTTGCTCAGTAACCTTTGTAATTTACACATATCTGTGTGCTGTATTTTCTTCCCAATGCTCTTCCCCCGGGTCACACCTGGAAACGAGCCTTGGCTCAGTGTGACTTTTCCAGTTATGAAATTTCAGTAAATAAATACATGAGGCCGGCCTGGTGGCATAGAGGGTTGAGGCACTGGCACCTTACCTCGACCCACACTGGTGACCCGGGTTCGGGAACGAGCCTGGGGCGTCAGAGGTCGGCACGGGGGGGAGGGCCGAACTGGATGAAGCTCTCCTCTCTGGACAGGAAGCACAGCACCCCTCGGCTGATGGCGACCTCCGGTGGAGGCTGGGGGTAGCACAGGCTCAGAGGGGAGCCACAGGCACTAGGCCATGGGGTGGGGGAAAGGAGCTGTAACCGGGGCCATACAGCGCATGCGTGCCTCCACGCGCAGCGTGCATGCTCCTGGGGCTGCTAGGAGAAAAACCAGGTGGAGAAAATACGTTGGTCGGCAGGATGAAGACCGATCCCCTGCAGGCGCCGCTCCCGGGCCAGGCAAGGTAAGTACCAGTTATTCCGGGTGATAGGGCTGGGGGGGTCAGTCGGATGGGGGCTGACCAGCATGGAGTACAAACAGCTGTGATAAATAAATAAATTCATGAAATACTATATGGTGTATTGTTTCTCTGATGTTGTGTTAAACTATATATAAAAATCTATTAAAAAAACTTATTAAAAAAAAAATCCCGTGTTTTACTTCTTGGCAGAGTTTTGCAGAATTTTTTAAAGATTCCACAGAAACTTTAGGCAGCAGAATTGCGATTCCACTGGCATTCCACCAGCATGATTTGTAATTTTACGCAGTGCTAACACACATGCTCCTCATTACAGTTTGGTACAATCCGTATTGCCAACAAATCCTGGCTCAGGACAGGTCTCTGTGAGATCAAATGAAACCGTGAAATGACCCATTTCAGTAAGCATGGAGAGGCAGTGTGGTCTACTGATTAGATTGCAGGCTTGGGAATAGGAGATCACAGGTTCAGTCCCCACCAGAGCCAAATATTGTGTGGCCATAAAGACATTTAGCCACTTTGTGCTAGTGTGGGCTGCAAATAAATGTCCACGTAAGGCAAAAAAAATTGTTCTCACCATTCCCTCATATTAGATGCAATTAGTGTTATGAGAGGAAACCTCTGTTGGATAGATATGATGTCTCGGTTTCATTGAAGAACTTTGCACCAGGTCAGTGCATCCACAACTAAAATGCAATAATCCCAGATTGATCTGGCTTTTCTCCTAGAACTCCAGGGCAATTTTCCTGGGTTTTTCTGTAGATTTACATTATTTCCTATGGAAGCCAAATTGCTCAGTTTTCTTGTATAACCAGTGCAACCTATGGGAAGCATTCCCCTGTGGATGGTTCCATTTCCCTGTAAAATACAGGAATTGCTTTAGATCTGGGAGCCCTGAAAATGTTGTAACTAGAGCTCCTCTGATTCACAATCATACAGAAAGGAGTCAAGATGGTTGATGATTAAAAAAATACTTTAATAAAAAAAAAATGGCAAACATGCCAGCCTGGTGGTGCTGAGGGTTGAGGTGCTGGACACCACACCTCGCTCCACCCGGTGACCCGGGTTCAGGAATGAGCCCGGGCCATCGGGATTCGGCAGGGGAGGACTAGGATTGAGCAACCGATGACAGCTCTTCTAGTACTGGGGAATAGGGTGGGGCTAACATTACCCCACCTTACCCCATTACCCCATCACATTACCCCGGTGCTATGTCATCTGCACTGGCTGCCAGTTAGGTGGAGGGTCCTCTTTAAGGTGGGTTTGCTCACCTTTAAGGCTCTACACGGCCTGGGCCCTGGCTACCTGAATGACCTTCTTACACCTGCTGTCTCGGTCCATTCCCTGTGTTCCTCTTCTCGGGGCCTCCTTGCGATTCCCAGGACGAGGCTAAGAACTGCAGGTGACAGAGCATTTAGTGTCGCCGCTCCCATCCTGTGGAATTCGCTTCCTATAGTTGTTAGGGAGGCCCCATCTGTTGAGGTTTTTAAGGCCCGACTAAAGACATTTTTATTCGATCAGGCATTTTCTGACTATGTTTTATAGTTTATATTGTTTAATTTTTAAGGTTTATTCAAGCTTTAGAGAATGAAACAAATTGTATAGTAAATTATGTTTTAATTGTTTGGAGTTGTATATCTTATTGATTGTATTGTGTTGTGTTGTTTTTATTTGATTGATGTACGGTGCCCAGAGCCTCCAGGATGGGCGTCGTTTTAAATAAAATTTGCCTTGCCTTACCTAACGTCGCTCTCTGGCGGTCCCTGGGGACACCCAGTGGCACTGCAGGCATGCGTGTGCTTAAGGGGCGGGAGCATGGCAGACGTCTGCACATTTGTGCATGGATGTCATTGCACGTCCGTGCTCCCATTGGGAGAAAAGCAGAAAATGGGCTGTGCATGACCGAGCAGCTTGATGGCCACACTCTGCAGTGCAGGGAGGACTGCCATGGAATCGCACTGGGGGGGGGATGTGGCACCAGTCCAGCTGGCAAGGGACGGGGGAGCCCTGCAGCAGATCGGCTACGGCCATGCCGGACCCCCCCATCATGTGAGTGAGCCTGCTGCTCTCCCCACAGGCAGGGCCGGTGACTGGATGCCCCCGCAGCAAGGTGCTAAAATAAGGATGTGATAAAAAAAAAAAAGGCAAACATAGCCGATCAGTAGCACAAAAGGTGCATGAAACATAAGGTAGTACCGAGTCAGAGTTTGTTTATTCAGAGGATGTCCTAGTTACAACTCTTTAGTTGTGCTTGCACTAACCTCATGTAAAGTTGTTCTAGGATGGCAAGACAATGTCTCTGTCCAGCAGGTTTCACCTCATCACATCAATGGTATCTAATGTGACAGAGGCTTTTAAATACTCACTGTGGGACCTTGAGCAAGTCACTTAAACTGCCACTGCTTTAGTCCACCAGGCTGTAAAAAGGGCAAAAAGCAGAATCCCCTTGAAAATGGTACACTTGCTCTCAGCTAGGCCATCCTGTTTAGACTGTATCATAAAAGGCAACGAGGGAAAGCCTGCATTATTAAATTTGTAAGAGAAACCAAGACCTCTGATTGGAGGGCTGTGATCACATAATCACACATTATTCCAGCACAACACAGGTCAGAAATTTTTAACTCTCTGAACCTCATGACTCATTTTTTAAAATAAAAATCAGAGGCACCATTTTATAATTGTGATAAGGCAATCTAAGGTGTGTGCAACTGTGGGATAACTACACTTAAAGTTTTCAGGTATTCATGGCACGCAGCACTGCCTTATCTTTCATTTCTGATGTGTGCTGTTATCTGATATTATACAATGGGGTATGAAAATCCTGTAACCTCATTGGTCAAAACACATCACATGACCATGGTATATCCTATAATAACCTGCGTCTGAGAAATGGCATTTATAAAAAACATAAACACATTTAAAATTTATTTTACACATGGGTCCATTGTATATCGCAAAAAGGCACTCCAGGTTGTGGGTTATTGGGGGATTTACCCACTTCTTGTGTGGTTAAGTCACTCGGATGCACCTCGTAATACACCACACAAGGCATGGGTAAAGCCCCCAATAACCCACACCCTGTCGTGCCTTATTGCTTAAATAACACACACTCTCTGTCATGTATTATGGAGTAGGTCCCTGCCTGGGGGGTAGTTGAGATCCTCCAAGGCAGCCCTGCCTCCAAGGTAACACTGAGGGCAAATAAGACCCATAACTGTAAGTGTGTAACTCACCTGTTGAGTTGCTCATCTTTCATCAAAACTAAACCCAATCACGCTACATTAAAATAAATCTGGTAATGGACTTACGAGAGGCCCCAGTGAATTGATGGTACAGGCTGTCGGGGATAAGTGGAGCAGGCAGATCCCTAAAAAAGAGCTTCAGTGCTCCCGTAATGGCATGGGTGTCTTCACAGGATCGAACAGCTTGCTCCACACTGACGCCACCTTGTGACAGAAAACAGAGGTTGTAAATCTGAGTTTTTTTCTGTATAAGCAAGGTGTGGTGTGTAGCTGATCTGGGCCTAAAGTTGAGTGGAATTTCCAAATCCCACTGAAATTCAGCAGAATTTGAACACTCCACCTGTTTATGTGGAATTAAGTTGGAAGAGGAAACACAGAAACACAGAAATTTATGGCAGATGGGGACCAAAGATCCATCTAGTCTGTCCTGAGCCCTACCCCCCCCCTTTAGGATTTCTGCGAGACAATCCCCTTGTGTCTGTCCCAAGCTGCTTTGAATTCCCCTACTGTTTTGGAGTCAATGACTGCAGCTGGTAGACCATTCTATGGGTCAACCACTCTTTCTGTGAAGAAAAACCTTCGCATGTTGCCCCTGAATCTTTCTCCCCTCAATTTCATCTCATGTCCTCTTGTCCTACTGGTGCTATTGACCATAAAGTGCTCCTGAGTGGAGACTCTGTTTATACCCTTCGGAAACCTGAATGTCTCAATCATGTCCCCTCTATCCCTGTGTTGTTCCAGGGAGTACATGTTGAGTTCCTGTAACCTGCATGTCAACATATGGAGACTGTATCATTTTTGTTGCCCTCCTCTGTACTGTCTCCAATCTATCTGTGTCCTTCCTGAGATAAGGTCTCCAGACCTGGATGCAGTACTCAAAGTGGGGTCTCACCAGGGACCTGTATAGCAGCAGGATCGCCTCCTTTCTTCAACTTGTGATGCCCCTTCCTATGCATCCCAGTATCCTGCTGGCATTCCTTGCTGCCTTTTCTCATTGTCCACCTACCTTCAAATTGTCTGATATGATAACCCTTAGATCTCTCTCCTGATTGGTGGTTGCTAGCTTCTCCCCTCCCAGGTAGTAGTCTGCCTCTGTGTTTCTTCTGCCCAGATGCATAACTTTGCACTTTTTCGCATTGAATTTTAACTGCCACAAGTTGGACCAATGTTACAGCCTGAGTAAGTCACTTTTCATTTGCTCTATCCCCCATGCAGTGTCCACCCTGTTGCAGAGCTTTGTGTCATCTGCAAAGAGACACACCTTCCTGCTCAACTCCTCTGTGATATCCCTGATGAAGATATTAAAGTGTAATGTTCTGAGGACGGACCCCCTGTGGCACCCCGCTTGTCACCTCCCTATCCCCTGATGCTGCCCCATTTACTGTCATGGATTGAGTTCTCTGTTCAAGCCAGCTACTCACCCAAGCTACCACCTCCTGCCCCACTCCTGTATGGTTGAGTTTGTTTAGTAGCCTTCTGTGTGGTACAGAGTTGAAGGCCTTACTAAAATCAAGGCAAATAACATCAATGGCTCTTCCCTGGTCCACAGCCCTAGTAACTGAGTCAAAGAACACGATCAGATTAGTCTGGCAGGACCTTCCCATTGTGAAGCCATGCTGCTTGGCATCTAGTTGTCCAGATTCCTCCAGGAATGCTAGTATCCTTTCTTTGAGCAGTGACTCCATCATCTTACCCACCACCGATGTCAGGTTGACCAGGCAGTAGTTTCCTGTCTCCTCACTGCTACCACTCTTGTGTATGGGGACCACTATTGCTCTTTTCCAGTCCTGGGAAACTGTTCCTTCTCTCAAGGATCTGTTAAAAAGATTTGCTAGTGGTGCTGCCAATTCATCACTAAGTTCCCTCAGTATGCGTTGGTGAACTCCATCCAGCCCCATGGCTTTATCTACCTTTATTTATTTTTTTTATTCTGTCCTTACCCTCTCTATTGTGAACAGACTTGTGTCCATTCCCACTAGGTGACTTCTGCCCCCCTTTGGGGTGGGTCCATTACCAGGTGCTTCCTTGGAAAAGACTGAGCAGAAGTGCTCATTTAAGACTTCTGACTTTTTACTGTCTTCTACCCTGCTTATGAGCCTGACAATGCCTCCTTTGTTTTTCCTTTTGTCACTTATGTACCTAAAGAAGGTCTTATTGCCTCCTTTACCCCCCACACTATGTCTTCTTCATTCTGCACCTCTGCTTTTCTGATCACCCTTTCTGCCTCTTTCAAGCTGCACTTGTATGTCTCCCTATCATTTACTGTTTGAGCCCTTGTATCCTTAGAATGCTAGTCTCTTTTCCCTCACTGCAGCTGCCACTTCCTTTGTGAACCATCGCAGATTTCTTTCTTTCTTCATCTTACTGACTAGCCTGGAGCATTTTGCAGTAATTCAAGAATTCTGAAGCCAAACTTTAAAAAAAAACACCGCAGACTAGTAATCTCTTTCTTCTGTAAACCACAGAACAGTATCTTGCAGTTTATGTGATTTGCAGATTCATTTTCTGCAAACCTTAAGATAATATTCTGGGGATCACATAATTTGCAGAATATTATTTTATGGTTTGTATCAAAATGTTATTCTGAATTCCATGGAACTGAAATAGAAATTCTGCAAAGCATTTTGGAAGTGTAACTGCTGCTCTGCATGAATTTTGCTGGCAGAATTCCACATTCTGCAAATCTCTATCTGGGCCCCTCTGTACGCAGCAACTGATAATAGCTGTCTCCACGTAGAACAGCTCTAGTTCTAATTACTTTTACTTTACTTACTTACCTTTACAGCTTGTTTATTTTTCCTGTGTATACTTTAACATGTATGCAACTATTCCTGCTGGACTGCTGCTATCCTCCCTGGGACCCCCATGTAAATGAGATGCTGCATCTCCTGGTGCTATTCCAGTTGGAGAAATTTCAAATGAGTAAATAATTAATAAGTGCTTTCAGTCTAGCTGAGTAAATCAAATCCCTTGCAGATTTAAGTGCTGACAGTATAGCCTAAAGGTTAGAGCAATGAGCTCTGAATGAGCTTGGTATATCTGGCATACCTGCATTTGAGTTCCACAACCTCCTCGTATATACTGTGTGACCCTACAAAAAATTCAGCTTTGCTGTACTCTCAGGTTGCAACTAGAAATGAACTTCGATTCAGTGCACCTTTCCTAGCCAAAATGTTTAGAACTAAAAGTTTGTGTTCTGGACCTACTGCAAGTTTGATTTCTTAAAGGTGTCCCAGGCAGTATATTTTTCCTCCATTAACTTGAAAAGGTTTCTGAAGAGCCTTTTGAAGTTAAGATTTTTATCTCTGTGTCTGGTGATGAGGGCACGATGGTCAAGTACTGTTAAGAACTTCATAATAAAGAAGTCCAAACCACAGTTTTTTTTTTTTTTTATTTAGTTTTTGTTGACCGGGAAAGGAGGACTAGACAGTTCAGTCCATTTTCAGCCTTGTCCCGGATGAGGGGGATATAGATAGATGTCAATTGACACTAAACCAGATTAAACTGTTGGTGGTACTTTTAGTTAATCTTTTAGGGAATTTTTAGTGGTATTTTCAGTTAATGCCAGCTATTGAGTCCGGGAAGAACCGCAAAAGGTTCTGGTTTCTGAACCTCTTTTTGACCCTGATAATTTTTGTCAACTGCTTTATCAGAACGCCTCACCTCTACCTCATTCCATCTCTTCTTATTCTATGTTCTTCCCTCTGAACTAATCCATTCATTCTCAGACCCAAGAGCAATGTAACGCCCATCTGAAGGCCCTACTTATGGGTTGAGCTGCCATGGTAAGTGTTATTCAGTTCTCTGAGAAGGCCATGGTTCTGCTGTGGAAGTTCTGTAATTCCATGCAAAATCCAAACCAAAAAAAACATATTGGGTAGCATGTAGGAATTATTCCAGGCTTTGATACTCTATGCTAGTACTTAATTCCCATGGATTTAATTGTATCGTAAGACATTGGAAGCATACATTAAAGGATATATTGAATGGATAATTTTTGTACTTTCAAATATTAATATTTTCAAATACCCCTAGGGGGTAAATAAAGTGAATACAGTCAGCAGTCAGATATCTGACCTCATCCGTTCCCGTTGTCTTAGATGGGTATCTGAGTGTGATGGTTATCTAAGCATGGATTCTATGATAAATATAAAAAAAAAGTAGCTCAGGCACAGGGATGTAAAAATGAGTGTGACAAATAAATGAGAGGCAGCTCAATGAGTGCTGACTGTAGGAGGGAAATGTTTACTGAATGGGAGCTCTGACATCACAAACGACTCCATGAAGCTAACCGGGGGCAAGTTTATGGGAGATAGCAGGAAATATTTCTTAATGGAGAGGGTAGTGAAGGGGTAGAATAGGCTGCTGGAGGAGGAGGTGATCTGCACAAAATCAGGGAGGGGATTCGAACAAGGGTGGGAAAGATACAAGGGGTTGGTAAAGATTCTTCTTTCGTGAGATGAGCGTCTTCTTTTGTGAGACTCATGAAAGAAGAATTGGTAACCCTTGTTAAACCTTCCAAATAGGGCTAGCCCACTGGTGCAGTGGTAGCTCTACTGCTTGTGATGCCGATGACCTGGGTTCAGGGACATGCCTGGGGAGTCAGAGGGCTGACTGGGGGGAGAAAGCTCGAGTGTCCAAGGACTGCTTGCTTTCTCCAGGGTGGGAGGGAGGAGTGTGAGGCTCAGTGTTAGTCTGGCCACTAGCAGAGGCCAGAGGCACAGCAACATGCTGAGCCATGGTGCAGGAGGGCCAAGATGGATGTCAGCAGCACATCTTCATGCGCATGTCATGCCCAACCAGAAAAAAAATGGAAAATGGGCTCCAGCCCATCAGAAGATGGCCGCTCCTCCACCACGGTGGGTTCCTGGAGCACACCTCCTCTGTCTCCCATGTGCCTTTTCCTGGGGGCACTGAGAGGAATTCTCCTCCCCCTGCCTCAGAGGCTTGACCCTTCCAGCAGGTTTAGAGCCAGACCCCCGGGAGTGGGATACACAGGACCATGACCAGCAGAGTGAGGCAGTGGATGTGAGATCTGTGATGAGCATCAGGAGATATACAAGTCTGAAGAAGTGGTGGGGTTCAGGCCAGTGGGAGCAAAAAAAACAACTTCTAAATAGGATTTCGGGCTTACCACAAAACCATATTTTGGGGTCCTTTTCCAAAACAGCAGAATCTTGCTAAATGGATCTGCTTTGGTAGATTGATGTGTTTGTTTCTGTCCAGGGCATCATTTTTATGGGTTTTCAAATTTTTTAAGTGAAACACAAGATGGCTGCCATACAAAAGAATAATTTTTTCTCATAAAAGAAGAATGTCCAGCTCATGAAAGAAGAATCTTCTTTTGTGAGCCAAAATTCTTCTTTCATATCAAACATCTATCTGAAAGACCATACTGAGCATGCTCAGAACTGAAATGACAAATCCTTGTAATCTGGGAATAGATTAATACCAAACTAATAAAAGGCGCCATTCTAGGGCAAGTCCATTCTAACCTAAAATTTTAGAACAGAATTCTAAACTGTCTGTGCTGCAGGTGAGAGCCAAAAAAAATGGAAAAAAAAACAGATTTTCCTCTTTTTGCACTACATGGATCTTGGAATCCAGGCATCTGACTGAAATGAAACTTGTAAATCAAAAGACCTTGTGCCCCCACCCCCACCCGACCACACATGCAAATATCTGAGCAATTCTGTTGAATGGGGCTGAACCTATTAAGGTGCAGAGTTAGGGGTTTAACATTAAGCCCTCTACTCAACCCTAACTAGAGGGGCACTATCGTGCCCCTATAATACATATTTTTTGCAAAATAACTTTATTGATGCACCAGTTAGGGTTCAGCTTAATACCACAAAAGTAGGGAAATGTGGAATTACGGTTTCCAACCCTAACTCCCCACCCCCATCCCCAAACAGCAAAAAGAAAAAAAATTATGGTTTGGGGTCTCCAGAGTCTTGGCGAATCAGTGGTGGAGTCTTCCCTGGGGTTGTCAACCCTAATGCCCACCACTTCCCCCCAGCTGTAGCTTACTATCTGAAGCTTAAGGTACAGCTTCAAGCCAGTGCCTCATAGTGATACACTCTTCAAAGGCAGAGCAGTATGTCTCGACCACATGTTGCCAACATGGTCTGTTGTACCCTGCAAGAAGATAGGAGATCACATTTGACATTGTTTGCTCTGGGGTGGGCATTAGGGTTGACAATGTTTTTTCCCTTTGCCACTGAGGAGTGGCGTTGGGGGAGAATTTATGTTTGGAAACCCTAATGCCACATTTCTCTACTTGTCTGGAATTAAGTTAGAGTTTTGGGTCTCTGGAGTCTTGGCAAATTAATGGTGGAGTCTTCCTTGGGAATGTCAATTCTAATGCTAACCCCTCCCCACCAGCCCATAGCCTCCAATCTGAAGCACAAGGTACAGCCCCAGGCTAGTGCCTCATAGTGATCACTCTTCAAAGGTAGAGAAGAATATCTTGCCACATGTTGCCAACACAGTTTGTTGTAGTTTTCTTCATGCAGGGCTCCACAGACCCTGCGTGAAGAAATGAAATTATGTCTGACATTGTTTGCTCAGGAAATGGGGGGACCCCACTTCCAAAACCCAGTTAGAAAAAATTTTCAAATCCCTGTTGAAACGTCATTCCATACCACTGAAATGGTATTCTGTGCCACAGGTGTGAAAACACATCTTGGTCAGGATTTGAAAAATTACAGCTATCACACTCATGATGTGGTGCGTCAAAATGGTTATGTTGAAAATTTAGGGTCAAAATATTTAAAATTACCAAAGTTATGAGCAAGTGTTGAAACATTTCAATGTACATTCTTAACTTTTTCATTTTTACAGATTTTGACCCCAAATTGATAACAAGTCTTCTTATGACCCCACCTCATGAAGAAGGATGGTGAAAATTTCCAAATCCAGCCTGAAAGGTGATTTTGCAAAGCAACCATGAAATCACCTTGCAGGCCAGATTTGCATAACTTCACTGCTATTGGTCATGAGGTGGGGTCCCAAAAAGGCCATGTTGAAAACCAGTGAAAGTTTGGCAGAAATTCCACCTGTGGAATGGTCATTCTCCGTTAATTTTGCGGTGGAATTCCGCATTCCGTACAGCTCTACTGTATGCCATAAAATACTACTATTTTATCAGTAATTTGACCACCTCAATTACCAACCAGCCCCCATCTGGGCCAGTCTCCCCAGAGCCCTGTCACTCAGCTTCTCTGGGACTTATCATGCTGCATTGGTGGCCCTCTGCCACAGGATTCTGGAGATGCCCAGTCATCAGTGCAAGGCCTGAGTGGGGCCAGGCCCTCATCCAGCCACTGTCCGGGATTTTCCTGTTTTCAGCCCTGGGCCTGCTAGGCTGTGCAATAATGCAGTGTGAGCTCCACCTCCACGGAGATACTATGCACATCACACGGGTGAGGATCCAGTCCCTGGCATTCTGCTGCGCAGTTACCCAGATTCTCCAGGTGAGAGATGCCTGGCAGGATGCCTCCCCCCCCCCACAGGGTAGAAGAGCTATCCTTGAGTTGCTCTGTCCTCTATCCTGTCAATTTCTGAACTCAGGCCACCAGTGCTGTACAACAGGTGGTGAGGTGCCCGTCTCCACCACTGGGCCAGCCTTAATGTAATACTTTCTTATACCCATACGTACAGATATAATAATGTAAATATCAGCCAAAAAATGGAAAGTTAAAACCAACATTTATTTTTTTTTTTTTTTTAATGCAAGATAAATATTTAACTTGCAGGTAGCTTGTTTCTCCAAATCTTTGACTTTTAGGGATCCACTCACTGTCTCAATGTGCTCTGATCAAAGTGTTTGAGTCCTTGGTAGTAAAATTAGAATGAGAGCTTTCTGACTGTTGGCAGTCGACTATCGTCATCCAACATTTCATTTGCGCTAACAAAGTAGAGGGTGTCCTGTAAGGATACATTCCTGAGTGGAGCAGAGGGATTCTTTGGGAATATAAGAGAGGGAAGGACTGCCCATCTTACCTAGATTGAATGCTGTTTTCAAGAACTGTATCTGATCGTTGGAGCCAGAGATACGGTATAGACCCTCACAATGCAGCCCTATCAATAAAAACAAAAATAGAAACAGTCATAATGCAGAGAAAAAGCATTGCACTGTTTAAAGCTGTGTGCACACCAAGTTGCACTGATGACTTCAAAAATTTGTTAATTTGTGTTTGTTTACTTGGGGCCCCCAAGTACTCAGTGATCAGGTAGTTGCTCCCCAGTGCCCACTGTTCAGGTAGGCCCAAGTACTATTTTCTCCAAAAAGCAACAGTACATAATGTTCTGGTGGGTATCAGAACCCATTGTTGAGATGGGCCCCATAATCCATAATTCAGATAGGCCCCAGCACCTTGGCAAAGGATTGACCCCAGCTCCCATTTTTCACATTGGTCCCAGGTCACACTGTTTAGTTAGTCCTAAGTAACCTTGCTCAGAAGTGTACCAGTGTGTAATATTCAGGCAGATGAACCTACTGTTCTGGTGGGCCCAAGCACACACTGAAAGGTGGGCTCTAGCACGCTTTACTCAGCGGGGCCCTAGCAACCATTGTTCAGGTGGGCCTCAACAATCACTGTTCAGTTGGGCCCGAGCAACCATAACTCAGGTGGGTTTCAGTATGTATTGTTCAGGTAGGTCGACACTTACATTGTTTCAGCGGGTACCAGCGCCCATCATTTATATGCATCCCAGTATAAATAGTGCAGGTGGACCCAGGTCCTAGCATTTATTGCTCAGATGGGCCCCAGCACCCATTGTTCAGACAAGCCACAGAAACCATTTTACTGGTGAACCTCAATGATTGTGCAACAGCCTCTGCTCCCAATGTTCAGCTGTGCTCCAGGACCGTTTACTTTAATGGGCCTAGTGTGTTTGCTGCTGCATCAATTGTTCAGATGGCTACCAACATCTACTGTTCAGGGGTACCTCAGCACCTATTGTTCTGGTGGGCCTCGGCACCCATTGTTCAGGATGGGACCCAATACCCATTGATCAAGTGGGCCCCACCAAAAAATTGTACAGATGGCTCCAACAACCATTGTTCAGGAGAACCCCAGCACTCATTGTTCTGGTTTGCCCAAGCACCCATTGTTCAGACTGAGCCCCAACATTCATTGTTCAGGGGGACCCCAGCATTCATTGTTCAGGTTGGGCTCCAGCGCCCTTTATTGACAGTGAGCCCCAGAACTAATTGTTCAGGGCAAGCTGCCCAGCACCCAGTGTTCAGAGGGACACCAGCACACATTGTTTAGAGAGCACCTCAGCATGCATTGTTCAGGTGGGCCTCAGAGCCATTGTTCAGATGGCCTCCAACACCAATTGTTCATGGGAACCAAAACACCTATTGTTCCAGTGAGTCCAAGCACCCACTGTTTAGAGCAGGTCCTGCACCCGTTGTTCAGGGGGACCACAGTGCCCACTGTTCATGGTGGGCTCCACCATCCATTGTTCAGGTGGACCACAGCACCCATAGTTTAGATGGCCCACAACACCCATTATTCAGGGGAACCCCAGTACCCATTGTTTTGGTGGGACCCATCACCTGTTGTTCAGGGCAGGCCATAGCACCCATTATTAAGATGGGCCCCAACACCCATTATTCAGTGTGCGATCCAGTACCCATTGTTCAGGGGGACCCCAGCAGTCACTGTTCAGGGGAGACCCTGGTTCTCACTGTTCAGGATGGGCCCCAGCACTCATTGTTCAGGGCAGAACCCAGCACTTATTGTTCAAGGTGGGCTCCAGCATCCATTGTTCTGTTGAGCCCCAGCACCCATTGTTCAGACCCCCCCCAGCACCCTTTATTCAGTGTAGGCCCTAGCACTGATTGTTCCGAGTAGGTCCAAGCACCCACTGTTCTAGTGGGTCTCAGCCCCCGTTGATCAGGGTGGGCCCCAGCATCCATTGTTCAGATGGGCCCCAGCATCCATTGTTTAAGGCAGGGATTAGCATCCATTGTTCTGGTGGGCCTCAGCACCCACTGTCTTTCCCTTGTCTTGACTTTGCTTTACTTTGCAGTGTATTGCCCTTGTTTTTCTTTACTTTGCCATACCTTGACTTTCTGTTGCCATGCTTTGCTTAGCCTTGCTTTTGCTTTTTCTAGCCCTTGCTTTGCCTTTCTTTGTCTTAACATTGTCTTGCTTTTGCTTGCCTTGCTGTTTCTTTGCTTTGTCTTGCTTTTGCCTGCCTTGCCCTTGCTTTCCCTTGCTTTGACTTACCTTTACCTTTGCAATGCTGGTACCTTGCTTTGCCGTGCCTTTGCTGTGCCCTCACCCTTGCTTTGCCCTATCTTTCCCTTGCCTTGCCATTGCTTTATTTCGCCCTTGCCTTTCGCTTGTTTTGATGTGCCCTCACTTTCCATTGCCTTGCTTTTCCTTGCCCTTGCATTGTCTATCCCTTGTTTGCCTTGCCTTTGTCTTGCCATTGCTTTGTCTTCCTCTTGCCATGCCTTATCTTTCCACTGCCTTGATCTGCCTTGCCTTTGTTTTTGCCTTGTCTAGCCCTTGCTTTGACTTGCCTTTTGTTGCCTTTGTCTGTGTCTCGCCATTGCTTTGCCTTCCCCTTGCCTTGCCATTGCTTTGCCTTCCCCTTGCCTTGTCTTGCTTTGTCTTGCTCTTGCCTTTCTATTTTTTGCTTTACCGTGCTTTGACTTGATCTTGCCTTGCCCTTTCCATGCCCTTGCCTTTGCTTTGTCTTGCCCTTGTCTTGCCTTACTTTTTCTTGCCCTGCCATGCCTTGCATTTGCCCTTGCCTTAACTTGCCCTTGACCTGCCTTGCCCTTGCCTTGCTCGTGCCTTACTATGCAATGCCCTTACCTTGTCCATTCAGTGCCTTTTATTACCTTTGCCCTGCCATTGCCTTGTCTTACCCTTGCCATGCCTTGCACTTGTGGAGCAAAATATGGAGGCAGTATAGTGCAGTGGTCTAAGGCTCTGAGCTGCAAATCTGGTGACATCCAGCAGACCAGACCTGGGTTTGAATTCCACAGCTTCCACTTGCATACTGTGTGACTCTGAGCAAGTCACTTAACCTCCTTGTGCTCCCAGGTCGCTCCTGTAAAAAAGCTTTCAGCTTAGTGTGCTATACCTGGTTAAACAACTAAATAAAAAAAAAAATATATGGGTATGCACAACAGGAAATCAAGAAGCAGGTATTCACACTGAATCTCAGAGTGCCTTTTCATGGGTAAATACAGATGTATTTGCCAATCTGCACTCACATTACAGCACAGAGGATGCTATCCTTACAGTAAGTACTCTGTAGAAATTCAGGTGCAATAATTAAATGAAGCTCTGGTTTGAGACCAAAAGCACCAGGACATGTAGTGTAGATGAGTAGCATGGCTGTAGGCTTAGAACTGCTGCAAACACACTTTAATTATTGTACCAAAATTTTAGCATAGCACCTAATGTGAGGCTGTCATCCTCAATTCTGTAATGTAAGAGCAGTTAGGCAAATAAATCTACATTTACTCACAGAAACAGCACTCTGAGGTTTGGTGCAAGTACAATACCTGTTTCTTGACTTTCTCTAGAGTGTTCCCATATTTTGCTCCACAAGTCCACGTGCTCCACGTGGATGCCTTGGGTGTTACCAGACTCTAAATCTCATGCACAGCTGCTTTCTTTGTATCTTGCCGTACCCTTGGCTTTGTCTTGCCTTGCCTTGCTTAGTGTGCCAGCACAGAGTGGCTGCTGTGTTCCACCCACAAGGAGGTTGTACTTTACTGACCATTCAGGTTTGCATTACATGTTGACTGTGAAGCCCTTAGTACCATTTGTCAATGTATGGATAGCTTTCTATTTATGGTCCTCTTCTTTATTCTCTTGTGATGATATTCAGTTTGCAGTCTGCCCTTGCCTTTTAAATGACACCTAAAAAAATATATTTTTTCTTTGTCATTATGTTCTTAATGCTCTATCTCTCTCACTCGCTCCGTCTCATTTGCTCTGATATAAATTTCTGTTTATCTATCAAATCACATGATGTTGAAAGTGTGTTGTATCTAATATTGTATATATGATGTAAAATGTCAACGTGTATTCTACATCATATATATTTTACAGTTTCCTCGACTTTTCTATTGATATTTGCTTTTATTTTCAGTGTGAATTGTTTTGAAATATAATTTTCATGAAATATACTGAACAAGAATAAACTGTACTGTATTGTATTGTAGTGCATTATACTATCTATGTATCTCTATACTGTACTTTCTTATGCAGTACTGTACTGTTTTGTGATACACTTTGTGTCAGTTAACTGAACTGTAGTTACAGTATAACTACACTGTAACTGTCAGTGTCAGTGGCTCAGTAGGTAGCGCACTCGACTCTGAGGCTAGGAGATCAGAGGGCTGTGGGTTCAGTTCCCACATCTGGCACTTGGGTTAATATCCCAATACTGACACTGTAGTGCAGCTTGAGAGGGGTGCTGCACTTCTGAGGTGCCATCTTTCGGATGAGATGTTAAATCGAAGTCCCATCTGCCTGGATTGGTGGTAGTTCGGGTGGATGTTAAAGATCCCTTGGCACTTCTCGAAAAGAGTAGGGGAAGTTTCCCTGGTGCCCTGGCCAAATTTCCCTCATTCACTAAAAATACCACCAACAGCTTAATCTGGTTCAAGGTCAGTTGGCATTCATCTGTATCCCCCTCCCCTGCGTCGTGCCTGAAAATAGGCAGGATTTGTCTAGTGCACTTACCCAGTCAACAAAAACTAAATAAATAAACTGCATTGCAATTGCAGTGTACAGTAGTTGCATGCAACAAACATGTTCCTACAGTGTAATTACCATGCTGCATGTAATTAATGATTAGTTACTTTGAAAAAGACACTTAAAATAAAGTGTGACTGCAAGACCATATACAACATGGATTCACAAGGGAGAGGTCATGCCAAACAAATCTAATAGAGTTCTTTGGGTGATGAAGGAAATCGATCATGGAAGAACAGTGGATTTGGCCTATTTAGACTTTAGCAAGACTTTTGACAGGGTGCCTCATAGAAGGCTGATTAGAAAGTTGACAAACTTAGGACTGGGATCAATAGTGATACATTGTGTTAGAAACTGGTTAAATGCTTGACATCAATCATAACCCCCAGGTCCTTTGCCATTGTTGTTACAGCCAGCTGCATCCCCTCCAAGTGGTGGATATACTCAGGGTTCCTACTACTGAGATGCAGAACACTGCATATTTGTCTGCTGAACCCCAGCTGCCATGTGTGGGCCCAGTATTCTAGTTTGTGCAGGTCACCCTGTAGTGCCTTCCTGCCCTCCTCCCTATCCACCACCACCCCCAGTTTGGTATCATCAGCTAATAAGCTCATTTTACTAACTATCCCCTCCCCAGTGTCTGAGACATACACATTAAAAAGGATAGGGCCCAAGACTGAGAATTGTGGGACCCTGCTGATGACCTCCATGGGAGTCGAGACTTCATCCCTTACGATCGCCCTCTGTTGTCTATTCCCAAGCCAATGTGCTACCCATCCCACCAACTTGTCACCCATCCCCAGTCCCCTTAATTTCCAAATTAACATTTTATGTAAGACTGAATCGAAAGCCTTGCTGAAGTCCAGGTACAGAACATCAACTGGCTTTTCCCCATCCAGGGACCTAGTCGCCCAGTCTAAGAATTCAACCAGGTTTGTTTGACATGATTTCCCCCAGACAAACCCATGTTGGTTTTCATCTGAAAACCATTTACCTCCAAGAACTCCACCATCCAGTCTTTCAAGATAGCCTCCAACATTTTCCCTACTATGGATGTCAGGCTGACTGGTCTGTAGTTTCCCATATCATCCCAAGGTCTGTTCTTGTGGAGAGGCACTACATTTCCCAATCTCCAATCCAGAGGGACCCATCCCGATTGGAGGGAGGAATTAAATAGTTCCATCAATGGAGTTGCAACGACATCCACCAGTTCCTTCAAAATCCTCAGATGGATGCCATCTAGTCCTGGAGCTTTATCCGTCCTCAAGGCCTTGAGAGCCTCCCTGGCCCTTCCTTCCTGAATCTTACCATTCATGAGATCCTCCCCCATTTCCCCTTTCCTGTCCCCTCCCTGAGGCAATGGCCCAGCCCTTTCCCTAGTGAAGACAGAGCTGAAGAAGTCATTTAGCACTTCGGCCTGCTCCAAACCCCCCCTCTGCCCAACCTCTACCCAACCACCCTCCTTCCTCAGCTTACTCACCTGCCCCTCCCTTCATCCTCTTCCTAATGTAGCCAGACTGGCTAGACTAGAGTATTCTGGCTGCAGCTACATCAAGAAGCAGAGCCATCCTTAACTCCATTGACTCCATTCAAGAGACATTTCTCAGTCATCTCATAGATTTCCTTGACTGAGTAACTAGGGTGGTGGATCAGGGAGGGCAGTGAATGTGGCATATCTGGACTTTAGTAAGGCCTTTGACACTGTACTACACAGGAGGCTAATTAAGAAACTTAGCAACCTGGGTTAGGGGGAGAAGGTGGCAAGTTGGTTGTCAAACTAGTCAAAGGACTGGAGATGGGGAGATGGTAAATGGCAGTCACTCTGAGGATGGAAGAGTGAACAGTGGAGTACCACAGGGATCAGTACTAGGTCCTGTCCTCTATAAGGTCTTCATAAGTTACATTGCTGAAGAAATGTAGGGGAAGATATGTCTCATTGTGAATGGCACAAATATCTGCACAGAGTGGACACCCAGGAGGAGGAGGAGGATGCAAAGGGATCTGGGAAAACTAGAGGAGTGGTCTAGGGTATGGCAGCTGGGTTTCAGAGCCAAAAAGTACAGTCATACACCTGGTGTGGGGAAACCTGGGGGCTGTGTATTAGATTGGGGGAGAGGTACTTACGGTCACCAAGTAAAAGTGGGACCTTTGGTTAGTCACATCTGATGATCTCAAGGTAGCAGGGCAGTGCAGCAAGACAGTAGGCAAAGCTAGCCACCAGAAGAGGATTTCTAGCAGGAGAAGGGAGGTGATGTTGCCTCTGTATTGTTCACTTGAGAGATCCCACCTGGAGTACTACATCCAGTTCTGGAGGCTGCACCTCCGCAGGGACATTAACGGGGTGGAAGTGGTCCAGAGGAGGGAGGAGAGCTATAAAATGGAGTGAGGGTTGCACGAGGAACCATACAAGGAGAGACTGTAGGAGCTTAACCTGCATTCCCTGGAGAAGACAAGAGTGAGAGGGGGCATGACTGAGACCTATAAATACCTCATGGAGGTGAACCAGGTGCAGGAGAGAGTCTCTTTCAGAGAAGCAGCACCAGAACAACGGGGCATGCTATGAAGCTTGAGGTGGAATTCAAGAGAGATGTGATGAAATAGTTCTCCATAGAAATGGTGGTGGATGCCTGGAATAGCTTGCCGGAAGAGGTAATGGAGGCAAAGATAATGGGGAGCTTCAAGTATGCATGGGATAGGCACAGGGGCATAATGGATAGAGGAAAGGGAGAAGGAAGGGGCACCTATGACCAGATAGGGACCGAGGTGTAATAACAGGCCTGGAAAATAGGGCAGACTAGATTGACCTACTGGTCCTTTTCTGGTGTTTCTATGTAAGCAAAGTGTACGGTACCAAACGGCCTCTCACACACACTGCATAAAATAGATGACACAGACACGTGTTTCATCCTGCACAGGATTCATCAGTGTGTCTCATCTGTAACAGCCCTTGGGAAGGATAAACCAGTCATTGTTTGGTCTTACTGGTTTGGGTTATGGTGGATCCCAAAACAAGAAAGTAGTTTAAAAGTCAAAGAACCTCAGCACAACAGCATTGCGGCAAGGGTTACCCCAAAAAGACATTGGGTTGCCCTTTCCGGGTAACACTTGTCTAAGTGCTTTTGTGCTCAGATACTTTTATGTTCAGTGTACTGTACTGTACTGCTTTGTATTGTATTGCATAATAGTATATGGGTGCCTTCTGTTGTGCATGGATTTCAGCAACTGCTGAAATTTTGTTGTAGGGCAGTTTAAAGGTCAAAAAAGCTATTGTTCTGACAGCACATCGATAGTACAACAACTTTTTACCCTTGACCTGCCACCTGATTGGCTCAGACGGGGCTCCCTGTAAAAAAAAATTTAAACAAACATGGCGGCACGGTTTAGCGAACGCCGGGCAGTGGAACCACCGACTTCGAAGTCGGGAGTCTGGACACGGAGAGCCATACATGGCTCCCTTTCTAAAAATACATTTTCTTTTTTGGTTTCCTGATTTTAATAGTAAGCTACCCAGAGAGGTGAAGCTAAGAAGCTGGACCGAGCACAAGTGGCACCAGCATGAACGAGAGCGAGCAGGATCACCAGTGGGAACAGGAGCAGCATGTACAGCAAGTAAGGACAAAAAATAAAGTAAAAAAAACATATACTATATAAAACAGCGGATGGGCAAACATCCACAACTAAGGCTGCATTTCCATCTCAGGCAGTCGATGACAATGGCGAGACCTCTCGAGCTTCAATCTTGAGGTCTCTATGATGTCATCAACTTCCTCGATGGAAACACAGCCTTGCTGTGGATGTTCACCCATCCACTATTCTATATATAATTAATGGTCTCCGTTTTTTGCATACAAAAAGCCGTGTATTAAATACCGTAACACCTAAGTAGGTGTTACGGCATTCACGCACTCCCTTTCCCTAGCAACGTGCTCGAGACACACACTAAAGAAACGGAGTGCGTGCTTTCAACTGTCCCTTTAACTTCACACATCACTGACCAGAAAAATTAACTTACTTGCTGGTGTTACCTCCATCTTATATATTCTCCACCAGCTTCACATCACCTAGACCGAAAAAAAAACGTTTTATTCTACCAAACCTCACTTCTACAGTTCACCCTTTTCCCACGATCCCTAACTGCTCTCCCTTTCAACCCTAACCTTTCCTCTGCAGGTCAAAGGACTAGGAAACTCTACCGGAAGGATCTCCATGGTTATAGACTTTCAAGTTTTTATTTTGTTTATTCCGATAACCAGTTTAAATAATTAAATGTTAATGTTGAAGCACGGTTCTATTTTTCTCACACAAACACAACGTTCATCTCCAAGGTAAGATTCCAGGTCTTTTTTCAAACCATAGAAAAAACGGAGCCCTTCAATTATATAAAACAAAATATGGGTGCAGTGTGTTTAACTTGACGCATCATGCACCGTTGTTGATGGTTAGAAACCCTCGGCCGCTCAAGTTTATGTGCCATCCAACAACTCGGTGTGTAGCAATTTTCGTAACACACTGCACCCCATACTTTATCCTATATATATTGTATGGTGGAATGTTGTTCTGCATGAAAATCCATCCCTAAAGCAGAGTTGTTGTGTTGCAGTAGTGAGGTCAAAATGTTATTGTGCTACAATACTGACATCACTACTGCAGCACAACAACACTAAACATTGTCGTTCATGTCTTCCATCACCGGAGGTTTTTTTGGCCAGTTGTTCCTCATTGCCTACCTTGTGACATGGCTTTAAGTTTTTTCTAGTCCATAGGTTGGACAGCAACATGTCGATGCTGCGCTCACTGTTGCAGTCAGGGTCTGACTGCTGGAAGTACACACTCAGAGAGTCCCAGTGAGCACTTATTGCATCTGCTGAAGCCACATTTCTGAGTATCCACAACACCTCCATCACCTCACATAGAGCCGCAGCACCACTCCAAGTTCTGCAGCAGCGCCTTTCCTTCACTTTCCATTATTGCCGCCATACACACGCCCTCATGCCTGGAGTGGCATTCATTGACTCCTCATTCACATCAAACACACTCTCACGCAGTCTCTCTTCCAATGCACTGACAGAGCTGGTTTCCTCAGTGTTGTACCATCTCAGTCTGCCAGGTAAAAAAATGTTGAATATCTTTAAGTGATTTTTCTGTATCTAAGGCTATTTAAAAACTCAGGGTTATTACATGGTGACTGTACACTGTAAAATACAAACCTGAGTTGGTATCTTGAGGTTGCCACGGCAACTGAAGCCCCCCAAACTTCACTCTCAGGGTTTAAGCAATTGCTGTGGCAAGCTTTTGATGCCAACACAGGCTTGTTGTGCACAGCTGGCTATTCATTTTCCTCTACTTTTTGTACTGTACAGCATTGTATTTCATTGTATTGTATTGTACTGTACAGAACTGTATTATATTGTATTGTACTGTACAGTACTGTATTATATTGTATTGCAATGTACTGTATTGTACTATATTGCACTATACTTATAAGTTAACAGGGCCTCTGAGGGAGGGCATAAGAGACTCTGAACAGATGGTTTGGACAAGAGAACCGCAAAGTAAAGCTGAACAGTTCTGTGTGCCCAAATTTGAGAAGAGTCACTTATATCGTAATAGACATCCCTCAGAGGCCCAATTATTGTATTTTAATATATGGATATGTCATTTAATAGGGTAGTAAAGCATGTGATTTTTTACGGTAATACCATCGCTCCAAGAGCGACAATACTACACTTTACAACTGATAATATTATCGTTCAGAGATGGTAAAACCATTGTTCCGTACCTGAATAATACTATTATCATAAAAGCTCAACAGCGCAACTGCAAGTTAGCCCCCTACGTTTTCCTAAGCGTGCCTTCCAATTGGCCGCTTTTCCAGAGTGGACGGGGAGTTCAACTTCAAAAACATGGCAGCTCACTCTGTCGCTTACGGAGAGAAATCCTCGGCATATGACCAACGTTTTTTTCTTTGCTCCACGGATCCGTTTTTGAGGGCACAATTCAAGGAAACATTAAAATATGTGCTTCACGCAGCTTTCCCCAAACACAGACAAAGGTAGGACTGCCTACTAAACTTACGGGTTTCGGGGACGAGCGGGCAGAAGCTAGACATTGTTCTCTTTATAAATCACTCAAATGTAACTTGAGTGGTTTATAATAAGTTTCGAATTGTGTTGTGCATCCTCCACCTTCGATGCAGAAGTGCAGTGCTGAGCTCCCTCCTATTGCTCCTGCATGAGAGCACACGGTACACAGGGGCTCTGCGGGCTCATTGGCTGACATCCTGTTCGTTATTTGTAATATGCTGTAGTATATTGTATTGGATTATGTTATATTGCATTTTACTGTACTGCATTGTAGTGTAGTGTAGTGTATGAACAGTACTGTATTTTACTGCAGTATGCTACACTGCAGCTAGCCAAGATGCAGCTCAAAACCTTGCAGTAAATGCCATGGCACAAAATGCCACATGACAAAAGGGCTAAACTGTTACTGAATTACAGTGTTAACTGTCGCATACTGTAGCACTTTGCAGTAATACTGTGCAGTGCTACATTGCATCCTGGCTGGCGACACTGTATACCATACTGTGTTGTATTATGCTGTACTGTATAATACTGTACTGTATTGTATTGTACTGTAGTGTATTGTACTGTATTTTACTGTGCTGTGCCATACTATGCTATTCTGTACAGTGCTGTATTATGCTGTATTATATAGTACTATATTGTTTTGCATTGTATTGTATTGTACTGTAGTGTATTGTACTGTATTTTACTCTGCTGTGCTATGCTATACTGTACAATGCTGTATTATGCTCTACTGTACTGTTTTGTATTGTATTGTACTGTAGTGTAGTGTACTGTATTTTACTGTGCTGTGCCATACTATGCTATTCTGTACAGTGTTGTATTATGCTGTATTATATAGTACTGTACTGTTTTGTATTGTACTGTAGTGTACTGTACTGTATTTTACTGTACTGTGCTCTACTATGCTATACTGTAAAGTGTTGTATTAAGCTGTACTGTATAGTACTGTGTTTGTATTGTATTGTGTTGTAGTGTATTGTATTATATTTTACTGTGCTGTGCAGTACTATACTTTACTGTACAGTATTGTATTATGCTGTACTGTATAGTACTGTTCTGTTTGTATTGTATTGTACTTTAGTGTATTGTACTGTATTTTACTGTGCTGTGCTATGCTGTACTGTGTAGTACTGTACTGTTTGTATTATATTGTATTGCTCTGTAGTGTATTGTACTGCATTTTACTGTGCTGTACTGTATTATGATATACTGAACAGTATTGCATTGTGCTGTACTATATAGTACTGTACTGTTTGTATTGTATTGTTTTTGTACTGTAGTGTATTGTACTGTATTTTACTGTGCTGTACTATGTTATACTGTACAGTGTTGTATTATGCTGTACTGCATAGTACTGTACTGTTTTGTATTGTAGTGTATTGTACTGTATTTTACTGTGCTGTGCTATACTGTACTATGCTATACTGTATAGTGTTGTATTATATTGTACTGTATTGTACTGTACTGTTTGTATTGTAGTGTACTGTAGTGTATTGTACTGTATTTTACTGTGCTGTGCTGTACTATGCTATACTGTACAGTGTTATATTATGCTGTACTGTATAGTACTGTACTGTGTTGTATTGTATTGCATTGTACTGTAGTGTATTGTACTGTATTTACTGTGCTGTACTGTACTATGCTATACCATACTGAGTTGTATTATGCTGTACTGTATAGTACTGTACTGTGTTTGTATTGAATTGTACGGTAGTGTATTGTACTGTGCTGTATTGTGCTATACTGTACAGTATTGTATTATGCTGTACTGTATAGTACTGTACTGTACTGTTTCTATTGTAGTGTAGTGTATTGTACTGTATTTTACTGTGCTGTGCTATGCTATACTGTACAGTGGTGTATTATGCTGTACTGTATCGTACTGTACTGTTTGCATTGTATTGCATTGTACTTCAGTATATTGCACTGTATTTACTGTGCTGTGCTGTACTATGCTACACTGTACAGTGTTGTATTATGCTGTACTGTATAGTACTGTACTGTTTGCATTGTATTGTATTGTATTGTAGTATATTGTACTGTATTATACTCTGCTGTGCTGTACTGTACTATGCTATACTGAGCAGTGTTATATTATGCTGTACTGTATAGTTCTGTACTGTTGTATTGTATTGTATCATATTTTACTGTGCTGTGCTGTGCTGTACTATGAGATATTGTACAGTTATATTATGCTGTACTGTATAGTACTGTACTGTGTTGCATTGTATTGCATTGTACTGTAGTGTATTGTACTGTATTTTACTGTGCTGTACTGTACAGTGTTGTATTATGCTGTACTGTATAGTACTATACTATTTGTATTGTATTGTATTTTACTGTAGTGTATTGTACTGTATTTTACTGTGCTGTGCTGTACTATGCTATACTGTATAGGGTTGTATTATGCTATATAGTACTGTACTGTTTTGTATTGTATTGTACTGTATTTTACTGTGCTGTGCTGTGCTATGCTGTACAGTGTTGTATTATGCTGTACTGCATAGTACTGTACTGTTTTGTATTGTATTGTACTATAGTGTATTGTGTTGTATTTTACTGTGCTGTGCTGTACTATGCTATACTGTACAGTGTTGTATTATGTTGTACTGTATAGTACTGTACTGTTTGTATTGTATTGCATTGTACTGTAGTGTATTGTATTTTACTGTGCTGTACTATGCTATATTATACAGTGTTGTATTATGCTGTACTGTATAGTTCTGTACTGTTTGTATTGTATTGTATTGTACTGTAGTGTATAGTACTGTATTTTACTGTGCTGTGCTGTACTATGCTACACTGTGCAGTGTTGTATTATGCTGTACTGTATAGTACTGTACTCTTTGTATTGTATTGTACTATATTTTACTGTGCTGTGCTGTGCTGTGCTGTACTATGCTATACTGTACATTGTATTATGCTGTACTGTATTGTAGTGTACTGTGTTGTATTGTGTTGTACTGTAGTGTACTGTACTGTATCTCACTGTGCTGTGCGGTGCTATGCTATACTGTACAGTGGTGTATTATGCTGTACTGTATACTACTGTACTGTTTGTATTGTATTGTACTGTATTTTACTGTGCTGTGCTATACTATGCTGTACTGCAGTGTTGTATTATGCTGTACTGTATAGTACTGTACTCTTTGTATTGTAGTGTAGTGTACTGTATTTTACTGTGCTGTACTGTGCTATACTGTACAGTGTTGTATTATGCTGTACTGTATAGCACTGTACTGTTTGCATTGTATTGTATTGTACTGTATTTTGCTGTGCTGTACTATTCTATACTGTACAGTTGCTTTATGCTTTTATGCTGTACTGTATAGTACTGTACTCTTTGTATTGTTTTATATTGTACTGTAGTGTACTGTACTGTATTTTACTGTGCTGTGCTGTACTGTACTATGCTATACTGTACAGTGTTGTATTATGCTGTACTGTAGTACTGTACTGTTTGTATTGTATTGTACTGTAGTGTGTTGTACTGTATGTTATTGTGCTGTTCTGTACTATGCTAAGCTGTACAGTATTGTATTATGCTGTACTGTATAGTACTGTACTTGTGTTGTATTGTATTGTACTGCAGTGTATTGCACTGTATTTTACTGTTCTGTACTGTACTATGATATACTGTACAGTGTTGCATTATACTGTACTGTCTAGTACTGTACTGTTTGTATTGTATTGCACTGTAGTGTATTGTACTGTAGTTTACTGTGCTATACTATGCTATACTGTACATTGTTGTAGTATGCTGTACTGCATAGTACTGTTACTGTTTGTATTGTACTGTAGTGTATTGTACTGTATTTTACTGTGCTGTACTGTACTATGCTATACTGTACAGTATTGTATTATGCTCTACTGTATGGTACTGTACTGTGTTGCATTGTATTGTATTGCACTGTAGTGTATTGTTCTGTATTTTACTGTGCTGTACTGGACTATGCTATATGGTACAGTGTTGTATTATGCTGTACTGTATGGTATTGTACTGTACTGTTTGCATTGTATTGTATTGTGTTGTACTGTAGTGTATTGTACAGTATTGCATTATGCTGTACTGTATAGTTCTGTACAGTATTGTACAGTAGTGTATTGTACTGTATTTTACTGTGCTGTGCTGGACTATGCTAGACAGTACAGTGTTGTATTATGCTGTATTGTATAGTACTGTACTGTATTTTACTGTAGTGTATTGTACTGTATTTTACTATGCTGTGCTATACTATGCTGTGCTGTACAATACTGTATTATGCTGTATTGTATAGTACTGTACTGTGTTGTATTGTATTGTACTGTAGTGCATTGAATTGTATTTTACTGTGATGTGCTGTACTATGCTATACCATACTGTGTTGTATTATGCTGTACTGCATAGTACTGAACTGTGTTGTATTGTATTGTACTGTATTTTTACTGTGCTGTGCTATACTGTATAGTATTGTATTATCCTGTACTGTGTAGTACTGTACTGTGTTGTGTTGTATTGCATTGTATTGTAGTGTATTTTACTGTGCTGTACTATGCTATACTGTACAGTATTGTATTATGCTGTACTGTATAGTACTGTACTGTGTTGTACTGTAGTGTATTGTATTGTATTTTACTGTGCTGTGCTGTACTATGCTATACTGTACAGTATTGTATTATGCTGTACGGTATAGTACTGTACTGTGTTGTGTTGTATTGTACTATAGTGTATTGTACTGTATTTTACTGTGCTGTGCTGTGCTATGCTGTACTGTACAGTGTTGTATTATGCTGTACTGTATAGTACTGTACTGTTTTGTATTGTACTTTATTGTACTGTAGTGTATTGTACTGTATTTTACTATGCTGTGCTGTACTATGCTGTACTGTAGAGTGTTGTATTATGCTGTACTGTATAGTACTGTACTGTTTTGTATTGTATTGTATTGTACTATAGTCTACTGTACTGTATTGTGCTGTGTTGTGCTGTACTATGTTATACTGTACAGTATTGTATTATGCTGTACTGTATAGTACTGTACTGTGTAATGTAGTATAGTGTATTGTACTGTATTTTATTGTGTTGTGCTGTACTATGCTATACTGTACAGTGTTGTATTGTATTGTACTGTAGTATATTGTACTGTATTTTACTGTGCTGTACTATGCTGTACTGTACAGTGTTGTATTGTGCTTTACTGCATAGTATTGTGCTCTTTTGTTTTGTATTGCATTGTACTGTAATGTATTGTACTGTACTGTTTTGTGTTGTATTGTATTGTAATGTAGTGTATTGGACTGTATTTTACTGTGCTGTACTGTGCTATGCTATACTGTACAGTATTGTATTATGTTGTACTGTTTAGTACTCGACTGTTGTATTGTATTGTACTATAGTGTATTGCACTGTATTTGCTATGCTGTGCTGTACTATGCTATACTGTACAGTGTTGTGTTATGCTGTACTGTATAGTACTGTACTGTTTCTATTGTGTTGTACTGTAGTGTATTGTATTGCATTTACTTTGCTGTGCTGTACTATGCTATACTGTACAGTGTTGTATTATGCTGTACTGTATCATACCGTACTGTTTGTATTGTATTGCATTGTACTGTACTGTATTTTAGTGTGCTGTGCTGTACTATGCTACACTGTACAGTGTTGTTTTATGCTGTACTGTATAGTACTGTACTGTTTGTATTGTATTATACTGTACTGTAGTGTATTGTACTGTATTTTACTGTGCTGTGCTGTACTATGCTATACTGTACAGTACTGTATTATGCTTTACTGCATAGTATTGTACTGTACAATATTACATATTGGGGGGCCGCTGCAATGTGAGGGGGAGCTAGCTGCACAATCGAGCTGATTTGATAGAGCACCAGTCCTGTTTCTGCCGGTAGAATCGTATGTTCGTATACTGCTTAGGTTATTTAATCTCGTGTTCCTTTCATTTAGGAATTTATCTGACTTGGTCTTGTTTTACACTTCTCTCTGCAGTGAATCCTAGTGGAAGAGTTTGGGTCTGAGTAACTTTGATCTGCCCTACAGCTATTGGTACTTGTGATTATCTACCATGAGACTTGCCGAGAGAGGCTGGGTCTGCAGTGCCTCGGAGTTCTTGCTCCAGCACCATTGCTTACAGGGACACCTACTTGGAGAGGCTGTTCTTAACAAACTCTGTCCCCCAGTGATCATGAAAGGCATATTCAAAGCACATGAGATCCAAGAATTCAAAATTATGGCACAAGAGCTTTGGCTGGAATATTCCAGGGTAAATGCAAACTCTGCGCGTACTTGACAACTGAGCATACCTTGCATCAATGCATACTTTGCATGCGAGCATACTTCTCATTATTCAGGCTTATAAACACTTTTCTTAATCCAGCTTTTCCTTGTCCAGCAGCACCCTCCCTGAGCCTCGTCGCAACCATCAGTGGACTTATTAGTTGCCCACCTCTTGCTCAGCACCTAGGACTACTATACTGGGGGATGCCTGCCATGTCAGTAGTGACTGGGCCTGAGAGAGGTTGCTGGCACAATGACGGACTGGGATTTTTTCCTCCAGCTCCTGGTTTTCTCCTGAAGGGTACTGGTATGCAATAATAGGAACACATCTATGTGCAGAGGCACACGTGTGCTTGGCATCCAGTGACCACCCCCTCCCCATCTGTGTACTACCAATGTACTGCTGCCTGACCTCCACCAGGTAGCAGTCAAGTAGCTTGATGCAGTAAAAAAATTCAAAATTCAAAACTAACTTTATTGGCATGACAAGATATGCAAGTATTGCCAAATATATCTTGCCAAAACGTATACATCAAACTATTCTTAAGACACACACATAGTACAATGCACTTAAATACCTCCAGGATGCATTTTGAAGATGGTGACATGATTCTATGTAGTTTGCAGCTATTTGTGCTACATTGTTTCTTCCCCCCAGTAGTATATAGAGCTTTATCACTCATGAGCTGGAAACCCACAATCCTCTGTGACAGCTCTAGGAAACATTGTTCTCATACACAGCTGTATTTTGTACAGTTACAGTAAAAAATGAAATACATTTCTGCTTCACTTATCTCTGCTTGCAGTTCCCCTGCTTTACTACTGCAGTATCTCTACTCCTCAAAGGAAGAGAACTGTTCTTAGATGCTCAATCCCCCCTCCCTCCCCTAGCTGGTCTACAAATGACCAGCGTCCGATGAACCCATTCCTCATTATACGTGAGCTGTAGGTGCCACCCGCTGTGCTACTGGTCAGCTCGGTTTATAACATGGTTGACCTTTTCTCCAAATGGTATATGTGGAATAATGTATGGGTGACCATACACAACAAGCTTGTGTTTCCATCGAGGGGTAGCGATAACAGCATCTGGACACTGAGATGGAGACACAAGGTGACTTGTATATGGTCACCCATATTTTATTTTTTATAGTATATGGTTTTTGTGTGAGATCGTAATGTGTAAGTGATTGGATTCATGAGTGAATAAAAGTAAAAGCAGGAGAAGTGAAGCAGTGGCAGTCGATGTGAGAGGGAAAGTCAGGTGCACCGATTATAGAACTTGCACATCTTTAGAACGTACACAGCAACTTTTCAACTGTGCACAAGAAGCTTTTTGAACTGGCTGAATTCCATACACAGTAAACCCTAACCATATACAGTGCAATAACTGTAATAATTCACTCTGTGCCTCAATGCTGCAATAATTGCCCCTTCCGGGTGGTTGCAGGCTGCAGCTGTGCCTAATGCCTGGCACCCCACCCAAGGTGTTCAGTTGTTTCTATATCTCCACATACCTAAATACAGATTATACCTTACAAAATTGTCACATGAAATTTTTTATTAGTTCAGTCTTCCTGTATCAATGAAAAGATGCAACACCTTTGCAAGGTATTCATGTGTACTTTTCACAATTATCCTTGAATTGGGCAAACGTCATGTGTGAAATGTGCATTTGTTTTCTCTTGTATGGCCTGAATATTCCTGACATGATCCTTGTGCAGGGGGGGGGAGGGTCAGTGAGGATAAGACTGGAATACCTGTGAGGTCCTCATTAGCCAACGCTGGCACCCCTTAGCCTCTGTACAGTGACACCTACTGGGAGCAGCTGAGGCTGCAGCAGCCACCGTGGGGTGAAGGGAGGAATACCTGATCAGAAAAAGAAAGGACCAAACAGAACCCAAGACAAAATCTGCAGTTCTTACCTCTGGCTTCGATCTCCTGAATACAAGTGTCTACCACAATGGGGCACTGTGTTCCACGTGCCTTTACCTGTGCGGTGAGATCACAGCCATACACCAACTGTACGTTTCTGGGGCCTGGCTTACAATTGCTCTTCACCCACTTGGCACACTGCTTGTGAATTTTCATACCACAATCTGTTCAAAAGAAGAAAAGAGACATATTTAGCATATGGGGCTCGATTTTCAGAGCCCCGAGAATGCCACGAGCCCCTGGTGTGCTGATTGCCCAGCATACAGGGCTTGCAGAATTCCAGCGGTGATCAGGATTTTTAATCCTGGGCACCAAATACCCTAGATAGCTTTTCCCTGGTCTAACTTGGGCCATTGTAGGGACCCGTTTTACTGTGCTTGCACCAAATCTTTGGCGCACGCTGCTGTAAATGGAGGGAACTGTTGCAGCTGCACTCGCTGCACTAAAATCAGGTGCAGTTGTGTCAAAGGAGTTTGGCGCTGTTGAACCAAATACCAGGTATGATGCACGGCTTGATGCACACTTTGAAAACCGAGCCCATGGTATGTGTGACATGCACACAATGATGTCTAATATTATCTGGAAATCCATACCTAGTTTTATCTACGGCGTGTGCTAGGGTGAGCCAGCAAGCCACAAAGGTACCAGAGCTGTGAGAGAGTACTGCATTTTGCTAATTAGTTTGTGTAAGTGAAAAAAGGTTACTCACTAGCAGATATAAAAATTAATTTACTATTAAAGTATTTACTGGTCAGGGTAACAAAGTATGGCTGTTCCTGTGCAGACTTTTCATATTGCACGAGAACAGAATTTTGTGGAATTTTCCATGGAATTGCATTGGTAGTGGAATTCTAGGATTTTGAAAGCAGAGTGTGTCACAGATAGAAAAGCAATGCTACTTATGACACATAATTCTCTGTATAGGCCCTATCCATTATGGCTGTTACATGGAATGAAATACTGTCAAACAGAAGCACATCTTTGGAGTTGTAATGCATTGGTAACACAGTGGTTTTTAAGGGTTTGGTTATTGGGCTACTGTTTATGTATTTGTGTATGTTCTATTAAGTACTGTCACTTTAAATGGTTATTTACAAACTGATTTTTTGTGCTACATAAGGGTCTGACCCATAGGTGCCTCTGTTCCTTTGACAAAGCCCCACGGGTGTGGTGGTGAGACATCAGGAGCTGCTAAGCCTACATCATTAGTTTTCGTGTTACAGGTGTGTGTCATTCAAAATAAAACAGGAAGTGTATACTGCAATATTGTGTGGGCTGCAGTAGTTTCTTTGCAAGAGCAACAGTCGTGAGTGCGGTGATTTCTTCTGTTTACATGGATACGTGTTTAGTTGTCAGCACCGCTCACTCGGGGTGGTTTTGTTGAGCAAGCAGGTTAACACAGAGCGCAGTTTCCTTTTCCACGACCTGCAGTTCATGTTCTCTGCAGAAAGTTATTTCATGAGGTTTACATAGAAAAACCTTTTGGAATTAGCTGGAATTCAAAAGAAATCCCGCACTAATTCCACTGGCAGAATTCTGCATTTTGCACAGCTCTGACTCAATGCTTCTTAGGGATATTTACTTCTTCTGAGGGGAATGGTCCTCGTATTATTAAATTTATTTATTGATTTAGTTTTTGGTAACTGGGTAGGCTCCCTGGGAACCAAGAATATTTTCAGGGGTGACCCAGAGGAGACACCAAAGACTATATACAAATGTTTCTATCGTGGAGTACATGTTCAATAACAGGGACACATTCCACAGAAAAGCAGGTCACACATTCAGTGTGGTTACAGAGCTGACGTACCGTGTATCATACCTGTCATGTAAGTAATAAATCACAACAGTGTGTACACTACAGGATTTTAATGCACTCTTCAATGGCATAGGGAGGCAAGAGGCCGAAGGCTGAGTTCCCCTTGGAAGTATAGTAGTAGTAGTAAGTAGTAGTAAGTAAGTAATATTTATCAGTGGTAGTAGAAGTCATCTTTATTTATTTTTGAAGTGCATTAAAATCATTTAATCCACACCCTGGGATGGATGATCATGCTTATAAAATGGCTTATTAGTATTGTAATTATAATAAATGTACATGGTAAAATGGTTACTAATTTTTAACCATTACAACCTTTTAATTATAATAAATATACATTAAAAGGTTGTAATGGTTAAAAATTGGTAGTTTTTATTAAATTGTGCTGCTTTTGGTATTTTAGCCAGCAGGTGGCGCTGTTGACATAGGGACTAGTGGCTTGCAGAGCACCATACAGAGCATAGCCTTCTGCTGTACTGGCAGAGTGTAGTGGGATGTATGTACTATATGTTGTAGTGATTTCACTACTGCACCACAATAACGTAGAATGCTGCGGCATAGCCACTTTCCTCTAGCCAACTGAGCTGGAAGCGGTGGTGTTTTTTTCTTTAACTTGAGCTGACAGAAACAGCTGCAGTCACTAGCCGCATACTGAATCAGTAATTTAAGCCTGCCACCAACCCTCAAGTGCCTCCTCTCCCCTAACTGTCAATTCACTGAAAGGAAGGGGAATGTCAGAAGTGGGTATGGTGCCCATACACTATAAAAGATAATGTATGAGCATCCATACACAGACAAGCCTGTGTCTTCATCTTGAGTTTTCTATGGCAACCAGGGAACCTCTTGAGCTTTGACCTTGACCTTCCTGGTTGCCATAGAAATCCCTTGATGCAGACACAGGCTTGTTGTGTATGGCTGCCCATACAGTATTCTGTGTGTGTACACTAATATTCAATGTAGTGTGTAATACCAGTAGGTGCATAAGTTAGATAAAAATTACACTTAAACAGTAGCAGTCAAACAATCTGTAGCAGGACACATTGGGCGGGGGCGGGCAACCAAAGCTCACTGAGTGGAAGCAAACCATGGAAGAGGGAGGGCCAGATGCTCAGATTTATATTCAGGGACAGCTGCAGGAGAGAGAGATGTAAAGTCATGAGGAAAAGACTTAAAAGAGAACATGGAAGAGGCAAAGTGGAAAGCATTTCTAGGAACATAACATTTTATGACTTCTGTGTTATTTAAGTGGATTATGGTTTGTATTTTAAGATGTTTTATTATACTGTAAGCAATCATATTGTAAAGGTACTCTGAGCAATGGAAAGGTGCCTCCTACAATAAAATGTTACTTACTTACAAGGGGAGAGAGGACCAGTGTTTAGGGAAATGGTATAAGAAGGCCACTTGTCCACCAATATATTTCCTGTGTGGGATAGAAAGGGACTAGGAAACAGTGCTACAGAGTGTATAGGTGGTAAGGGGGGGGAGGAAAGAAAGGGAAGGAGGGTACAAACCCAGAATTTGGATATAAAGGAGGTGCAATGGGCAAGGCACCTGGCATCAAAGAAGAGGAGGGAAAGGGAAGAGTAAAGAGAGCAGTGGTGGGTACGAGGGGGGCAGTCCAAAGCAAAATGGCAGAAGGAGTGAAAGAGGGGGTCCAGTCTGGCAAGGGTAGATTTGTGAGCGGCACTGTATTCAAACATGGAGAGGACCATCTTCAGTATAGTCACACGGTGAGCCAGAAGCAGGATACTTGCTTTGTTCCTGTAGAGCACACCAAACTTGGGATGTAACTTAAGGTGGAGAGCATTAATGTGTGCCGAGAAACCAAGATGGCAGTCAAGCTAAACCCTAAAATACTTAAAGGAGGAGACAATAAGCAAACACCTCAGCAGGGGCAGTTACAACAGATATGGCCATGTTCACGAGGATCACTCCCCTGAAAAAGGAAATATTCTTACAAAACATTGATGGACTTCATGTTATTATGGTCATTTAAGTAAGCAGTAAGCCATGGAAGGTGTGTATTAAAGGATTTTAATACACATCCCAGGAGAGTGAGGCATTAGGCCAAAGGTTGAATATCCCTCACCCTTGAAAGTGCATTCATATCCTTAAATTCCCACCCTGAAGTGGCTTATTGTGCTTATAAAACAGCTTGCTACTCTGTTGTATTATATGTAAAGTGAACATTTCTAATATTTTTTATATAAATCATCTGTTTAAATACATTTTAAAGAAACAAAATATATACATGAAATAGTCCCTGATTTTGTAGGCAATGAGGCTTTTTTGCTTTGGTAATGAGATCCGCCACTTGACTGTATGGTGCTAAGAATTTAATGCACAGTCAGATGACATCTCTCAACCAATCAAGTGTCTAGATTTGTTCTTGCCATTTTATAATATCTGAATAGTAAATTTTGTTTTAAAGCTATCGCGCAAGCAGCCTTCTTTCACTTATCACTTTGGTGACTACAGGCTTGATTCTCACTCCTCTGCTGCTCTTTATTTCAGGAGCTCAACTCTGGATTAACCAGAGAACCTTTCCTTTTTTGATAATTAGCTTGTTGGCAGCCTCTTATATAGAAACATAGAATCTGTTGGCAGATAAGGACCATACGGCCCACCTAGTCTGTCCATTTCCCTACTCACCGATGCAGCCCCAGATCCCTTTAGATCTGCGGCTCTCCTGCTCTGCACATCTCCAGGGTACCCTTATGTCTATCCCGTGTACTCTTGAACCTCCATATTGTTTTCACACCACCACTCCTGCGGGAAGGCTGTTCCATGGCTCCACCACCCTCTCAGTGAAAAAGTATTTCCTAACATTACCCCTGAGCCTTCTACCCTTCAGCCTCATATTATGCCTCTTTGTTCTAGTGCAGAGTTTTCTCTGAAATATGCTTTCCACCTGTACCCTGTTTATTCCCCTAAGGTACTTGAAAGTCTCTATCATATCACCCCTCTCCCTTCTTTCCTCCAGTGACTAGATATTAAGATCCTTATGGCTTTCCTCATAGGGCTTCTGGTGCAGTCCATGTACTGTACCATCTTTGTTGCCCTTATCTGGACTGCCTCTATTTTGTCAATGTCCGTTTGGAGATGTGGTCTCCAGAACTGGACATAGTACTCCAGCGGAGGCCTCACCAGTGATCTGCACAGTGGCATCACCACCTCTTTCCTCCTGCTTGTTATGCCCCTCCCTATCTTACTCACAGCCCATGTTCAAGTCTGGTTACTAAATAGTTAACACAGTGCTAAGACAGAATACAGAATCTGATACACCCCAGTCAGGTTCCATCACCTCTACTAACAGAAAGTCAAGTCACTTGATTGACAAGTCTTGCTTGTGCAGAAGAAGCTAAGAGGGAGAGCTGCCTTCCTCCATAGCATGGCTGGAACAGGATAAGAGACTGATCAGCCCCATTCACACCGCCACATGAAACTTTGGAAAATTCTGCCATTCTGTGAAATTTTTTGCTGGGTGTGAAACTGCAAAATTCCAACTGCAAAATGCGTAATTTTGCCACAAAATGCACAATTTTGCCAAATTTTGCCAGAATGTCACCATATATTGCCATTTTGCAGGTGTAATTTCACATTTCATGGGTGAAATTTCACATTTTGCATTCAAATTTCACATTTCATGGGTGAAATTTCGTATTTTGCCTGCAGAATTTCACATTTCATACCCGCAAAATATTTCGCAAAATGCACAAATTTTGCAAAATATTTCATGGAATAACATTTTCTAATTTCACACATCTCTACTTGGTAACTGCATTGTAAGACACTTCCTGCAAGGAGTTCCCTGTGTGCTGTGATGCTAAATTACCCTTAGGCAGTGAGGTAAAAAGTGGCCACTGTTTACACAGCACTTGAAACCACCTATACCAGTTCAGATCCTCTGGGAGAGGAATAGAAGAGCCACATCAGTTTGATGCCTGCACAGTTTATACATGCAGATGTAGGGCTCTACAAACCATTTACACTGGTGTAGAAATGGCCAGTGTATATGGGGCTTTAGATATACCAAAGGGTAATTTCTCAGGGAGAGAAGGCAGGGGGGCTATATGAGGTGGGAGACTGAACAGAGCAGTAGATCACAGGGAGTGATAAGGTAATTCGGGCAAACTGGATGGACCACTGGTCTTCTGTTGACAATGTATATGTTTCTATGTATATAAAGAGTGGAAGAAAAGAGCACTGCAGATAGTTCTGAGTTGGAGATGGAAAGGGAGATGGCAGGCAGCACGGAGATTAAAGCCGTGTATACACAGCTGCTGAAAATGGTCCTCCCAGCATTTGAGTACAGGTATGTGGTATGTGCTGCCGCCTCCAAATCCACTCTGGACAGACTTACTGGACCCTCTTTTGCACTCATTCTGCTGTATTGCCTTCAACTGCCCATTCCTTCCCTATATTCATCACTGTTCCCTCCTCCTCCCTCTCCCTCCCAGGCAGATGTCACTCACAGTGCGTCTTCCTCATTTCCAGGTTCAGCCTTGGCTCCCCTCCCCTGCTACTAATTTTCTCCTCACCTGTCCTCTCCCTTCCTCTGACTCAGTGAGAAACTTTGACTCTCACACTTTCACTGTCTCTCTCTCTGGCCCAAAGACCTCTGCCAGACAAGCTGCCATCTCTCACAGGTGCCCTCCACTTTGGTCTCATTCACAGAACTCCTTCTGCTTGCTCTTTGTCCTCCCCTACTGCTCTGAAACTTCTCTGTGATCAAGCCACTGATGTCTGCACCTAACAGCATATTTTTGTGCATCAGAGTAGCAGTAATTCAGACTTCCCCCACTGTGATAACATATGGGGGGTTTCTTCTAGCGTGGGGGGGGATAATGTGATTACCACTGTCACAGCACATGAAAACCTGCACCTGTTACTACACTGGCGCTGGATCACAACACTTGCTAAATATGTCACTATACAGATGGGTGCATGAGCATTTTTAATCAGGCTTCTCTGGCAGGTTTGAGGTGGGATTGGACAATGGGTGGGCTTTGGGTGAGTTGCTGGGGGATTGTTTCACTACATGTGGTTGGGGATGAAGTAGGAATGAACAATGTATAGCATGTGCATGGCAACTGGTATTCCATGGCATGGGGGTTAGGGTGGGATTGTGTAGTATAGGGGGTGTTATTGGATTAGGGAGAGGGTGAGGGTTACACTTAGGGTGGGACTGGAAAGTGTGGAGGATGTTGGGTTAGGGTGAGGGTTAGAGTGGCACTGGAAAGTATTGGGGGTGTTGTTGGGTTAGGGTGAGGGTTAGTGTTAGGGTGGGACTGGAAAGTGTGGGGGATGTTGTTGGGTTAGGGTGAAGGTGAGGGTTAGGGTTAGGGTGGGACTGGAAAGTAAGGGGGATGTTTTTGGGTTAGGGTGAGGATGAGGGTGGGACTGGAAAGTGTGGGGGATGTTGGGTTAGGGTGAGGGTTAGGGTTAAGGTGGGACTGGAAAGTGTGTGAGATGTTGTTGGGTTAGGATTATGGTGATGGTTAGGGTTAGGGTGGGACCGGAAAGTGTGCAAGATGTTGTTGGGTTAGGGTTAAGGAAGGGTTGTATAGTGTGGGGGATGTTGTTGAGTTAGAGTGATGGTTAGGGTGAGACTGGAAAGTGTGGGAGATGTTGTTGGGTTTGGGTTAAGGTTGGGTTGCATAGTGTGGGGGATGTTGTTGGGTTAGGGTGAGGGTGGGACTGGAAAGTGTGGGGATGTTGGTTAGTGAGGTTAGGTTAGGGTGGGACTGAAAGTGTGGGATGTTGTTGGGTTAGGGATGATGGTTAGGTTAGTGGACTGAAAGTGGGAGATGTCGGGTTAGGGTTAAGGTAGGGTTGCATAGTGGGAATGTTGTTGGGTTAGGGTGATGGTTAGGGTTAGGGTGGGACTGGAAAGTGTGCGAGATGTTGTTGGGTTAGGGTTAAGGAAGAGTTGCATAGTGTGGGGGATGTTGTTGAGTTAGGGTGATGGTTAGGGTGAGACTGGAAAGTGTGGGAGATATTGTTGGGTTTGGGTTAAAGGGGCACTGTCAGTTTTTCCCCTCTAATAGAATACATTTTAAAGTACTGGATCTCTAGGCACATACTCTGGAAACGATGATGCAGAATAGCCTTGATAGATGGAAATGAAATTTTGTACTCCTTTTTTATAAATTAATACTTTTAAGTTACACATGGGCCGGATTTAAATGCTCTGCACCGGAAGCAGATTCATACGCAGCCGTAGAACACGCCTACCATGAGCGCTATCCCGAGGAGCACACATTTTTAATATCATTATTCCAATAACTACATAATGCAGCATATCTAAGTATTTAAGGTGCTCCTTGGTATTTAACACAAAACGAAAGCACTGCTCAGCAGCAAAAGAGAGATAAAAATCTGGGCAGAAATCCCATGCATGCAAAGCGACCAGGATGAAAGATCTGCATGCGTCATAATGTGCCGCCATTGCGCATGCTCAGGATTTCGCACCAGGTTTCATCTCTTTGCGGCTGAATGAGTGCTTGTTTTGTGTTAGAAATACCAGGAGCACCTTAAAATAATTAGATGTACTGCATTATTTGGTTATTGGGATAGTGATATTAAATGTGCTCCTCGGGGACAGCCAGCCACAGTAAACTGTTCTCAAGGCTACCGCCTTGAATCTGCTTCTAGCAGAGCATTTAAATGCGGCCCCTGTGTAATGTAAAAAGTATTAATTTATAAAAAACAGGTACAGGGATTTCATTTTCATCTATCCAGTGGCATTCTGCATCATCGTTTACCCAGGTATGTGCCTAGAGATCCAGTACTTTAAAATTAATTCTATCAGAGGGGAAAAGCTGACAGTGCCCCTTTAAGGTTGGGTTGCATAGTGTGGGAGATGTTGTTGGGTTAGGGTGATGGTTAGGGTGAGACTGGAAAGTGTGGGAGATGTTGTTGGGTTAGGGTTAAGGTAGGGCTGCATAGTATGGTGGATGTTGTTGGGTTAGGGTGATGGTTAGGATTAGGGTGGGACTGAAAAGTGTGGGAGATGTTGTTGGGTTAGGGTTAAGGTAGGGTTGCATAGTTTGGGGGATGTTGATGTTGTTGTTGTTTTTACAGTAGTAGGATTTCTGGCACCAGAGACAAGCTCCTAGTGCCAGTACACTCTCAGACAGGGGTGTGGGGGTGGTTCTCACCTTGGCTACAATCTCCTTGGCCATGGAACAATGGATATCAAAGGGCCTTAACTATCATAAGTGATTAATTAAAATAATTCAAGGCCAGAAAATGGGAAAAGGACTGTCTGATTAGAGGATGAAGCTGTGCCAGCCCCCCCCCCCAGAGCCACTGACATAATCTGCATCCATGGCTGATGGCCAGATTCTGGGAAAGGGGCCTGCTGAGGTGCTAAAAGGCAGGCCTCCCACCCCAGGGGACTTTCATGGATGGCACCAGAGCCATGGTAGATAACAAGTTCCAGAGGAGTGGTGGTCAGACAGGGCTCATGGTTGAGAAACTGCACGTAGTATTAGTGGAAGGAGGTTTTAACTGGATGGTCTTAGGTAAGAAGCAACGCTAAAAAGTCTGTTGGAAAAAATAGTTTTGCATGTTCACTACAAGAGAGAGAGAGAGAGAGAGAAGAGAGCAGATAGTTACCTATGCACTTCACTCCCTGAGTGATGAGATCCCACACAAAACCAGAACAGAATCCACAGCAGCATGGTCTCCGGAACGTGTGGACCTACAACAAAATGAACAGTGAAATGAGAACTAGAAATAATGACTCTTTCTATTACACACTGTCACACACGTGCAGGTTTTCACCATCTCCTTTTCTGCACTGCGGCTGGTGGAGAAAATCTGTCCAAGAGGGACAGCCTTTATTAAGTGTGTAATTCTTCATAATGTTAGCAGTTCTTAAAAGGTATCTGTTGGCAGTAACACACAATAGTGTGTGTTATTCAACTTGCCCCGATGTACAGAAATACCCATTTTGAAAACAAGGACATTCAAAATATAGTATATGGTTACACCTTATAGTGTAAGATAAAACATTGTTCTGTGTAGCCTTCCATTCCTAGAATAGCTAGGAGTATGGCAGTAGTGACATAAAAATGTTGTGCTGCCACAGTAGATTCAGTACTACTGTGGTACAACAGGTTAGAATGCCATGGCACAGATGCACTTGTGAAGCCATTGCTGTAGTTGTTAGTATTATGTGATGATGTTAAATTTTTGTTTTAATTTTTTGGAAACACTGTAAGGCTGATTAGGCACAAGGGCCTGTTTTCAGAGGTGACCTGGGAGCACTGGGATAGTTAGGCGACTTGCTCAGAGTCACACAGTACACAAGTAGAGGTTGTGAGAATCAAACCCAGGTCTGCTGGATGTTCCCAGCTCATTAACAGCTCATTAACAACTTGTTTCTCTTACCTCTATGCTTTGACAGTTACTGACAAACAATGCTAGTGACTGGTGCAAGTATGGTAACTGTGGTTTTCTCAAAGTGCACCAGTTTATGTCTGATCAGGAAAACCAGAGAATGGTAAAAACAAGTGATCCAGAAATTCTAACAAGCTTTTTAGCTGATGCAGGGGAGAGCCGCCACGTATTGAAAGTACCAGTCAAAGAATCAGATGAACTACTTGCAGAGTTCTTATTTAAATAAGACAGAATTGATAATACTCAGTATGAACTAAACACTATAAAGGGCATACTGGGGAGTGTCAACCAGCAACCCAAATAATGGAAAACCACGAGCACTCAATATTTCATGGAAAGCAAGCAGCATCCTTGGGAAGAGCAACAAGTTACGAAGATCTGAAGCCCTGTCGCCCATGTATAGACGCACTTTACAGTAAAGGCATGAACGATCTGATAACCCCGCTCAACATGATGTAAAAAACAAATAGCCTGTATTTTTATTTTAAACTCCTGGAACAGTATGGACTGAGACTGGGGGAGTTACAACTATTATACAATGGCAAGAAAACATCCTGAACTCTGATTGGTCAGTCTTTGGGCTGGACCCGTGATGTTATCCCAGCACAACCTCACGGGTCTACTCTCATCATTATGGCCATTATGGCTCTCCTCTTTTTTTTGCATCTCCTCTTAAGAAACAAAAATATTTTTCCATACTAATAAAAACATTCTTTAAAATTATTTTTTTATTTTATATATAACAACGAGCCATTGTATAATAGCAATAATGCCCTCCAGGGTGTGTGTCATTTGGGATAACATCATGCCTCAGTTGTTGGACACACTAGGCCTGCAGCCTTGTGTCCAACCACCTGAGGTGTGACATTATCCCAGCACGACACGCACCTTGTTGGGCATTATTGCTTAATTAACTGACGCCAGATGGCCAAAAGTATATACAGTAGGATAAAAGACAGATGAAAACATGCCCAGGAGACAACACAAGGGACATTAGGGCAATTAAGCCACATATTTACCAAAACTTGTCAAACCCTCAGAGAGAACCTTTGGCTGCCTACAAAAAGAAAGCCTCACAGAGGTTAGTAAAAATACTGACACCTGACTCCTTTCTATTTGGCCCCAAACATAAATCACAAGCCCAGAATGTCCTTGTGGTTTAGATCAATGGCTGTTGGGTGCCCATACACTATAAAAGACAATGTATGGGCAGCCATGCACAGACGAGCCTGTGTTGGCATCTCAGTGTTGCCACTACAACCACAAACCTGTTGAACTTCGATCTCGAGGTTCAGTGCTTGCCATGGCAACATCTGGATGACAACACAGGCTTGCTGTGCATGGTTGCCCATACATTAAACTTGATGTTGTGCAAGGATTTCTATCCTAACTAAAAAGCGGTTGCACCACAGTGTGAATGTCATATAATGTTATTGTACCCTTTTGTGGTAAAATAGCTTTCTAAAAATTAGAATGAGAACAGTACAGCGCAGTGGTTTAAGGCTCCGAGCTGCAAATCTGCAGACCTGGGTTTGAATCCCACAGCCCCCACTTGCATACTGTGTGACCCTAAGCAAGTCACTTAACTTTCCTGTGCTCCCAGGTTGCACCTGTAAACAGTCTTTCAGCTTAGTGTGCTACTCCTGGTTAAACAATTGGAAAAATAGAAAAACAACTCGTGCTGCCTGCCATTTTACATTTAGCCTCCAAAGACACACAGAAGACAGACCCTCCCCTAACAAAATCTTTAATTGTTTCATAATTAAAGGAAAACTACACCCAAAAGTTGAAAAAATATATGTTGTGCAGAGTGTTTTAATTTGTATGTGAAGTTCTAGTGTTTCCTTCCCTCTGACTGGTATTAGGAGTTTTTCCCAAATTAGCTTACTAGCTTTATGCTAGTTTTACAACCCCTGGGGATCTTCATACCTGACAGTGTAATTGTATTTCTGGTACCCACAGTGCATCTTGTCTCATGTGACAGTGATGTGAGAGAGACCCAACATTCAGCACACACATGCCAAACAAACTAAATATCTTGGAAGCTTTACAAGCTGCACAAAAATTACCAGCAGCGAAGTTTTTCAGGACAGTAAAACCTTTAGGATGAGGGTGGTCACCAAGCTGAATTCTACAGATTTTAAAATATAGCCATCTCTATTGTTGTGAACTGATTGTAATGCAATGCTTTCTGCTGGATTTATGGGCTCTGCTACATCACCATTACATGAAACAAGGTGCATTGTAGGACAAAGAAATGCAATAAACCTATTTGATATGGAGATCTCCAGGGGTCGTAAAACTACCCTAAAGCTAGCAGGCTAATTTAGGAAAAACTCATAATACCAGTCAGAGGGAAGGAAACACTAGAGCTTCACATACAAATTAAAACACTCTGCACAGCATATATTTTTTCAAGTTTTGGGTGTAGTTTTCCTTTAAAAAAAATACTCCTCATACAGGTGGATTTTCAGCATTTCTGTTTTTCAAAAATAATACAAAATGAAACCAAAGATTTCTTGGGAGGAAAACATTTTTATTTTTTTGTTTTATACCATGTTCTACACAACATAATGCACTGGACAACTATGCACAGCTCATCTGTGTTTCCATTGAGGGTTCTTATGACATCAGGGACCTCTCAGGCTTTGCTCTCATGGTCTTAATGATGTAATCAGAATCCCTTAATGGAACACAGCCTTGTTATGCATGGTTATCCATACATTATTCCGTACATTACTCGAGTTTCAACCTCGAGATCCCTATGATGTCATCAGAAATGCTCAGTGGAAACACAGCTTATATCCAGAAGCTGGGAAATTGAGAAACCAGCTCCTTTAAACAGTTTCCCCAACCCATCATGTGTATCTTCACCAGTCAACCAAAAGGATGATTTCCCCAGACCCATGGCTTGTTTGTTGATGTGTCTCAGCCAGGGGATGGTACTGAGTAGCCTGTACATTTTCTTTTTATAATTTTTGCCAGGAAAGACACACTAGTTTCCACATCTGTCCTGGTAGCACATGTTAGTTAAGTGACTTGCTCATGCTCACACAGTATGCAAGTGGTGACTGTGGGATTCAAACCCAGTTCTCCAGGTTTGCAGCTCAGTGCTCTTGACTTCTACACTATACTGCCTACCATATGACAAATCATGCAGAGAAAAGGTGAGCAATTTATTTGTTGTTTTTGTTTATTTATGCTGTTTTTCAGAGTGGCTATTCCAGTTCATGTGTGAGAGTAATTTTGGGCATAAGTAGTTAATTTTTATTTCAGTTATGGACTGACACCCCCCCCCTTCCAAACCAGGAATCCTGATTTGTTTTTCTTCTTGCAGTTCTAGTTTTTTAATTGGGTTCCTCTTTGTTTTAATGGCCCAACATACATGTTACAAAAAGAAAACAATGTCTAAGCTTTCGGACCAGCCAAGTCCTTCCTCTGAGACTTATGACAATTACTCTGAAGATAGTCCCTTTTGTAGAGACACCATGGATATAGCTCCTAAGCATACATAGTTGCTAGATGTTAAATATGGTGGGAACGACTATTGACTGACCAGTACATATGCATCCCAAACAAAAAAGCCAGAGCAGACCTTTTTGCATATTTCAGCCATCTTTGTACACTAATAAAAGAGTCACTTTGGGTAGAGATTTTAATTGTGTGCTATCCATCACAGATAGAGGAATGAGAAAAACAAGCTGTTCAGTGACTCTAATTTTCTAAATAAAACATACAAAGGGCCAGGTTACAAGATGTGTATTGCACTGTGCATATTACAGAAGGGCACACTTTAAAAAAAAAAACATTTGTCACATGAATAGATTTTCTGTTTATGTCTAATACAGTCTCTGTCTGTAAGGCAGAGGTGCTACTAAAAGAAACCTTGATCATCTTTTGGTAAGGTGTTTCTTAGGATCTGCAACAGATCCTAAGAACTGTGGAAACCTTTGTAGATGTTAAGTAAGTTAATTTTACAGAATGAAAAAGTTCAACAAGAAGAGAAGGAGTTCTTTCTGGTAAGACGATCAGTCTTTTGTTTATATGAGGACATAGGAAATGGTAGGAAGATAAGAAATGAGATCTTACACAGGTGTTGTGAAGATTACCTCAGAATTTTATAAACTCTTTGTAGAAGTAATGGTACCTGTTTTTTTAGAAGTTTTCAACTTTTGCTTGGGATGAAGCACTTTTTGGAAAAATAGTGGAGAAGCTATTTTTTACAGCTAGTTGGCCCAGTGGCACAGAAGGCTGAGGCACTGGACACCTTATCTCCTGCCACAGCAGTGACCAGTGTTTGGGAACAAGCCTGGATCACTGGGGGCCGGCTGGGGAGAGGAGCACTGAGCATCCCACCAGATGCTCTCCTTCTCCATGGAGGGGGATGGCTGGTCCCAGCCTTATACTGCCACCTAGGTGCCCACAAATGGAAGAGCACACAGAACACAAGGGATGGGATGTCTGATGGCATTACACTTCACGCACTTGCATGCATCAACCTGTGACACCACCAGTCAGCATCCTAGTGCAAATGGGGAAGAAAATCTCAGGCAGTGTTAAATGAGGACCCAACTGTCACAGGCCCCGCACCAGTGATAGGGTCTCCTGGGAAAACAATAGATCAGTTTCATCAGTGGGTTGAAGGGGCCCATTGACTCCTGCCATAGAGGAACAAGCCCATGGAGAAACACACCTGGGATATGAATTACAGTCCCTGAGAAGACAGGTGATAGGGCTGGGGGTGGGTTGGAGGCTAGCCAGCACCAAAATAGAAAATGTTTAATGAAAAAACATATATATTTTCATAGATATCTGGTTCAAAGATAAACTTTCTGAGAAGTAAAGGAATCTGATTAGGACATGGCCTGCCAGTACCAGAAATAGCAGGTATCCCTGTCATGTCCAAGCCTATTCCCATTTTAGGTATTTCTTTTATCATGTGTGATATTCCCCAATTCCCTTCCCCCAGGTCACACTTGGAAATGAACCTTGGTTCAGTGTGCCTTTCACAGTCACCAATTTTCAAATAAATAAAACAAATATGGCAAGAAAAAATTGGGACTATGCCTTGGCCATTGGCAAACAAAAAGTAGAGAGATGCAAGAGTTATTATTATTTCTTTTTTATTGACCAGGTTAGCACACTAGACAAATAAATGCCTATTTGTGGGTATGACCCAGGAGATTACAATGAGGAGAATGCAAAGAAGTAAAATACAGTACCCAAGGATACTGCTGGATACAATCAAAAAGTATAATGTAACAAGTAAAACAAAGTATAATACAGAAAAAAATACACAAAGTAAACCAGCTGAATTAGATACAACAGCAACACAGTCAAAGTAAACCAGATGAATTAGATATAGTAACGGTAATATCAACACCAAGTAAACCAACTGAAAGTAAACTAGTTGAATTAGATATAATAACAGTAATATCAACACAAAGTAAACCAACTGAATTAGATACAGTAACAGTAACACAGTCACAAAGTAAACCAACTGAATTAGATACAGTAACAGTAACACAGTCACAAAGTAAACCAACTGAATTAGATACAGTAACAGTAACACAGTCACAAAGTAAACCAACTGAATTAGATACAGTAACAATAACAGCAACACAGTCACAGTAAGCCATCTGAATTAGATACAGTAACACAGTCAAAGTAAACCAACTGAATTAGATACAATAACAATAACAGCAATATCAACACAAAGTAAACCAACTGAATTAGATACAATAACAATAACAGCAATATCAACACAAAGTAAACCAACTGAATTAGATACAATAACAATAACAGCAATATCAACACAAAGTAAACCAACTGAATTAGATACAGTAACAATAACAGCAACACAGTCAAAGTAAACCAACTGAATTAGATACAATAACAATAACAGCAATATCAACACAAAGTAAACCAACTGAATTAGATACAGTAACAATAACAGCAACACAGTCAAAGTAAACCAACTGAATTAGATACAATAACAATAACAGCAATATCAACACAAAGTAAACCAACTGAATTAGATACAGTAACAATAACAGCAACACAGTCAAAGTAAACCAACTGAATTAGATACAATGACAATAACAGCAATATCAACACAAAGTAAACCAACTGAATTAGATACAATAACAATAACATCAACACAGTCAGCGGTAACCAATTGAATTGGTTGACATAATGAAAGCCGTTGATCATGTAGGGTCAGTGACTACATGCAAATTTAGGGCTTATGGGCCTAGCGGTCCTTATCTGCTGACAATTTCTGTGTATCTATGAATTAGGTACAATAACAGTAATATCAACACAGTCAAAGTAAGGCAATTGAATTAGATACAATAACAATAACAGCAATATCAACACAAAGTAAACCAGCTGAGTTAGATATAGTAACAGCGTATGCTGACGCCACAGCAGCATTTCAGTAATGAAGCACATTACAGCGGCAAGTCACTGTTGCCGCTGTAATGTACCTGTGGGACCCCGGCACTGCTTTCTCCAGGTTTCACCCCAATCCCTGAATCTACTCCAACTCAGAGTTGACAATCCTTAGCTATGGAGTGTGGGAGGCAGAGCCCACCGCATGAGGGGTTTAAAAAAAAACAGACAGTTTCCTGATTGATTTATGCCAGTTGCAACTTGCGGTTGACATAAATCTGTCACTGTAGTGTCTTATCAAAACAAAGTTGTCGCTGTGGTGTCATGAGTCCCAGTAACAGTAATATCAACATAGTCAACCAATTGAATTAGATGCAATGGGCTAGATTCAATCAATTTTTATTTTATACTGCAAAGTACGTGAGCAAAAATGCCCATTTTCATAAACATCCAGTTAAGCAGATATTAAGAGACAACAGGCCAACATTCAAAAGGTATATACAATGGACAACTGGGTCAGGCCTAGAGGGTCATACATTATAACAGCAAAAAGAAATGGGGAAATAAATAAAAGGAAATATAAATAGGGATTATATACAGAGTGGAGAGAACAATATTGGAGGGAATATCTTCAAACAAAAACATTAGATTATAAGCTAAGACATAAATATGCAAAAAACATTGCTCCATCACAAACCCAGTTTGTGTCATGCAAACTGAGTTTTGCCTCAGTGTGGTATTCACAAAAGCTCAGTTTGCATCTGCAAACTGGGTTTGTAGTGGGGCAAAGGTCTGAGGTGTCTGCAATGCAAATGAGTAGGAGGGGACCTGCATACCCACGCAGTCCCATTGACAAAGCTTTTTTCTCTATGCAAGAGCCTTTTCAGGAGATCCTTTGCAAGGAGAACATTCCACTGACTGAGACCTGGTGGTATCCCATGCAACCCTAGTGGTTGGCAGAGGTACTGCTGTGCCCCCTGTACCACTCCTGATTGTCATCCCGATATTAAAAAATAAATTCTCTGGTAGCTCCGTGGTACCTCCCTCCTCCCCCATTCCCCAATCACTATTCTGATATTTAAAGACTTACCAGCCCAGCCCTATGCACCATAAATATTGGTGCCTTACCTCGGCAAAATGCTACTGATGCATATGTGAGTAAACAATTTCCACTAGTTTAGACATGAGATGGATCATAAAGTTTCCCCCGCTGGTTCACGGACACTCCCCTGGTCTGTAGATTCACCCCCATTCTCAGCCAAGTTATGACGTGAACCCTGGGAGAGTGTGGAGATGAGCTTCATAATAGTCTACAGGGGGGGGTGACTTTAACAACATCTTTATATATCACAGCGACTATTTGTTGATTAATCAAGGGCACCAGGAGACTAACAAGGGCCTTGTTATTCACCCGGTGCCCTTGATTAATCACTAAATGGTCACCATGATACATAAAAATGTTATTTCGCTCCCTTGGAAAAAAAATGAAAGTGTCCCATTTCCGTGGTGGTCTAGTGGACCCCTTCCGCTCTCCCACCCTGGCAGACAGTGACCTACAACCCCGCTCCCCCCCAGTCCTGAAACCCAGCTGGCAACTGGTACAGCCCTCCTCCCACTACGATGACTGGCCACCAACTGAACTGTGAATGAACAAGTACAGTATACGCTATAAGCTCATTGGCTGACTCTCTCACCAAATTTTTTCTGAGTCTGGAGTGCTGATCTTTTTGCTTACTTGCTTTTCATTTATTTTTCCAGCACCCACTCAATATGTGAGCACTGTGTTCTGTAAGTCATTTGCTCACTGGTGTTAACTGTCAACCAATGCATGTGTAGTGTGTACTGTACTTGCTCATTCACAGTTCAGCCTACGTCCAGCCGTGGTGGTGGGAGGAGGGCTGTGCTGGTCACCATCTGGGTTTCGGGATGGGGAAAGTGAGCTGGTTGGTCACTGTCTGCCAGGGTGGAGGGTCCATTAGATCACCAGGGAAATGGGACCCTTTTGTTTTTTTCCAAGGGAGCGAAGTGAAGGGGAGGTACACTGGACATCAGTGACAATTATACATGTGTCCTGAATGGGTGTTCGGGTAGGGGGAGAGACCATTGGTCTACTAGGAAGGGACTTTTTTTTTACTCACTATGGTGATCAGTGACTGATGGAGGGGGCAGGACCACTAGACTCATAGGGAATAATGCTTTTTAATATCAGGATGGTGACTGGCAAAGGGGGGAGGAGGGAGGGACTATTAGACTACCAGGGATACATGTGTCAACCACAATGGATCAGTGATCTCTGAAAGGTTGGAGACAGAACACCACCAGGGATTACACTGAGTTTATCTTTGGCGCCGACCAGCGACGGGGAGGGCTGCACTACATCTTCAAGCCACAGGCCATGCAAATGGTCCCACAATGGGCATGCACATGGCCATCTAGTGCCTTGCATGCCCAATGGGCTCATTTGCATGCCTCCTTTTATGAATGGAAAACAGTGCACCTGTGCTATTCGTTGTGGGGCCATTCTCCTAACTGGCCATGGGGGCAGCATTACTGGGCTTAGCGATGGTTTCCCAGGGTAAGCACTGCCCTCTCCAGCCCCTATTCACAATCGGATAGCATGGTGCACTATCCAATTGTGAATAGCACTATTTTGAACCTGTGCAACTGCAAGGAGCAGCACAAACATTTGTGCTGCACTTTGTAATTATTTGTGAATCTAACCCAATAACAATAATATCAGTACAGTCACAGTACACTGATTGGATTAGGGGTTCTCAAATGGTGAGGCCAGCCTCCCTGGGGAGGCCCCAACCTGTTTCAGGGGAGGCTCAAGCAAGTCTTGAAAATGTATCATATATCACTTTTGAACTTTATAGATTTTGTGTGAAGGGATAAGGCAAACTGAAAGAGGATAATAGTAGATGAATTTATGTATTTATTCACAAGTCTGTGACCAGGGAAGGTGCTGTACACTGAGCCATGGCTTATTTCAGGTGTACCCAGGGAAGGGTAGTGAGAGAATACAATTCAAAATGTAACAGCAAAATACTCAAGCAATACAAAATGAATACAAGTGCAAACAAATTAAGAACAATAAACTAACAATGCGAGGAACAATTCATCAAATAGACTGGCAGCTAAACTGTCCAAATACAAGAGTTAACCATACAGGTACTAGGAATAAGAGCAGGAGGGAGCAAAATGATCCCTGAGAAGTTGCTTAAGAGCAGGGGGAGAGGCAGAAGTCAGCAGGAAGGTTATTCCAGTTAGAGGGCAAACGGAAAGCAATCTGACCCATGAAGGTATGGCAGTAATGGGTAACAATGGTTCGAGAGTCAAAATATTGGAGCAAGTAGGTTGTCCTGTTGGGGGAGGGGGGCTACAATAAGCTTAATAACATGAGAGCCAGCTGTGCAAAGAGGTTTCAATTTATTCCTGATGTACTGTGAAAAGTAGGCTATTTTTCTATGGGGAGGCCCAAAAATATTTCAGTATTTTGGGGGGAAGCTCAACATCTTTTCCATGGCTCAGGGGAGGCTCACTATGACAAAGTTTGAGAACTGTTCAATTAGATACATTATCAGTAATATCAACGCAGTCAAAGTAAGCCAATTGAATGATACAATAACAGTAAGATCTACACAAAGTGAACCAACTGAATTAGATACAATGATAGTAGTAACAACCCAAAATAAACAAAGTGACTTAGATACAATAACAGTAATATCAACACAAAGTAAAATCAATTGCATTAGAGTAACAGCAATATCGACACAAAGTAAACCAACTGAATTAGATACACTAACAGTTATATCAACAGTCAAAGTAAACCAACTGAATTAGATACAATAACAATATCAGCACAGTAAACCAAAGTGAATTAGATACAACAGTAATATCAACACAAAGTAAGACCAATTGCATTAGATACAGTAACAACTATATTAAAGTACAATGTGTGCATTTGGCAGCAGCCAAAACAGAAAAATATAGATTCATAGAAGTGTGACGGCAGAAAAGGACTGAACTAGGCCCACCAAGTCTGCCCATTTGCCCAGCTATCTGCTTGGACCTGTGCCTCCCCCCCCCCTTAACACTCCCATGTGGTTGTCCCATGATCTTTTGAATCCCTCCACTGTTTCCTCTCCGACGACTGCCTCTGGGAGATTGTTCCACTTTTCTCCCAGTCTCTCTGTGTAATAGTATTTTCTAATGTTACCCCTGAACTGCCCTCCCTCCACCTGCAGGCCATGCCTCCTCGTCCTCGGTTTTCCTTTCATCTTGAAGATGCTCCCCTCGGCACCCTGTTTATACCCTTAAGGTACTTGAAAGTCTCGATCATGTCCCCCCTCTCCCTCCTCTGCTCAAGGGAGTACATGTTCAGATCTCTCAACCTTTCTTCATAGGATAGGTGGCCTAACACTTTTACCATTTTTGTCACTCTCCTCTGAACCCTCTCTATCCTACCCACATATATAGTGGTATAGTGATAGCAAAGACATTTTCACTACCTTTATTTCAATATTAAGTATGGTATACCTACCACCTAGAACAGGTGAACTGAAGCGATTGAGCCCTTTATTTTTAATTTAATCTGGAGAAATAAACTGAACCCAGTAAAGCATTCTATTCTTTATTTACCACTCAACAAAGGTGGATTGGGGTTGACAAACCCCATAGCTTTTTATTACAGCATTTTTCTAAAAAAACATTCTTGCTGTGTAATAACCTGGAGGTTAGACTAACAAGCTATGAATAAGCTTGGTACATCCAACAGACCTGGGTTTGATTCCCACAACCTCCACTTGCATACTGTGTGACTCTGAACAAGTCTCTTACCCTCCCCAGTTTTCTCGGGTCACCCCTGAAAACAAGCACATATGCCTAACGGGCCTCACTTGGTTACCAAACAATAAAAAAATTAAAACAAAAAATAAAAATTATACAGCATGTAACTTAAATGTAGATAGACTAGGTAAGAGTTTGGACAGAACCTTTTATGATAGCAAGGGAAAAAGGTTCAAGGAGTTGTCCCTTGCAGTCAAATTTTCTAGGGTGGGTACACGTTTTATGGGACAAAGTAAAAGACTGGAATCTGACACCCAGATTGGAAGGTACAAACTCCTGTAAAATCGTTCATGCCTGAATTTTAGACCAGGGTTTCAAGTTATATGTTCTTTTGGTGACATGGCTCCTCCGTATCATCCAGAGATTCTTTCTTTTTACAATATTATTATTATATGTATGTTTTCATTTACAGTAGTAAAACCCTGGTTTAAACATTTCAAATAAAATGTTCTATTAATCAAAAATAAGAAAAAAAGACTAGATAATGAATATATATATATATATATATATGTGTGTGTGTGTATGTGTGTGTGTGTGTGTATGTATATATATATATATATATATATATATATATATACACACACATATACATATATACACACACACACACAACTCTAACTATAGTGGCACTACCATGCCACTATAATATATACTGTATATATTTATATTTCTAAAGATAAACTAGTCCTAAAACTATCAGTGGGAATCCAATACATCTTTAAATAACAGTCAACACTATGTATATAGAAACTTTGTATGTTGTCTAGTACCATAATCACCCAGACATTCTAACACAACTAATCGATAAAGACTACTACCCAGAGTGTGGGATGTGGTATGGCTAAGTAGCCATGGGCAACTTAGAGTAAAAGATAACATCAAGCCTAAAAGCATAGGGGAAAGGTCCCAGACCTTGCTGTTTAGCAGTTTTTATGTTTGCTTGCACGCATGTGCAAGAAACATAGTGCCATCATCCGAGTTTTCCAGAGGTGTGTCAGCCTCTTCCAGTTTAGTCAGTGTGTTTGCAGGCGCAGTCGCAGTGCTCCAATCACTGCTCCAGCTGTCTATGACAGCTGAAAATGCAGTGGCATACAGTTGAAAGGGAGAGCTCCGCTTCAGTGAGCAGAGCTCCCCCCTCCACACACACACACACACACGCACACTGCGTGCTCATGCACCTCCCTCACTGTACAGCTGACGGTGTGCCCAATCCCCTGTCAGCTCCACCCCCCCAAAGCATCCAGGTGCCACGCTGAGAGCCCACCCCAGTGTGGCAAAATGTTTTATGGCCGACGGGGGTGTCCAATCCCCCATCGGCTCCTGCCCCCCACCAACATCCTTCCAGCTGCCATGCTGGGAGCCCACCCCAGTGTGGCAAACATCCCTCATCATCTTGTGAAATAAAAGAAACCTGTAAATACAAAAACTGTCCCTCGGCGCTTCTCCCTGCCCCCCTCCCCCAACCCGCACCCATCCACTGCGCACCCTGCCTCCCCACACTCCCCCCTCACCCCATACTTACCTCCGGAGCTCGGCGCAATGATCTTCGGCAGACCGGGAACACGTCTGCACTCTTCAAAGCCGACCAGCGAACTGAGGAAATGCCGGTAAGCTGTATAATGGGATAGATAGGTTTTTCAACTTTATTGCATATTTCAGGCATTTTTTGGAATTTTTGCACCAAATTTTCAACATGGGGTTTTTGGGACCCCTTCTCATGAATGCTTCACTGTCATGGTGTTACTCGGGCCCGAAGGGTGATTTCACAGCCACTGTGCGAAATCACCTTTCTGGAACAATTAATGAAACAACACTGCCAGTGTTCATAAGGTGGGCTCTCAAAAAGCATATTTTGAAAATTTGGTGGAAAAATTCCTTAAAATGACTGTTTTACAAGTGTGCATTGCGCAGTTCTTATGCACACTGGTAAGTTAGCGAATTTTCAATATTTTCACTCCAGATTTTCAACATTGCCATTTTACCACACCTTCTTATGAGCAGTACAGCTGTCATTTTTCACATCTCACCCAAAATGTGTTTCCGCCCATGTAGCGCACAATGGGGCAGTCGGTGCGTGAAATCAATGTACGGGACACATTAAGAAAATCACAATGATATTGTTAATGAGCAGAGGTCTTAAAATGGCTATGTTGAAAATTTGGTGAAAAAATTCCTAAAAATTACTGTTTTACGAGCATGCGTTGCAGAGTTCCTGCGCACGCTCATAAGTTCGCAAATTTTCAATATTTTCACTCCAGATTTTCAACATTACCATTTTACCACACCTCCTTATGAGCAGTACAGTTGTCATTTTTCACATCTCGCCCACAATGTGTTTCTGCCCATGTAGCGCACAATGGCGCAGTCGGTGTGCGAAATCAATGTATGGGACACGTTAAGAAAATCACAGTGACACTGGTCATGAGCAGAGGTGTTCAAATGGCTATGTTGAAAATTTGGCGAAAAAATTCCCAAAAATGACTGTTTTAGGAGCGCACGTTGAGCAGTTTCCACGCACCCTCGTAAGTTCATGAATTTGTAATATTTTCAGTCCAGATTTTCACCAGTGGCATTTTTCCACACTTCCTTATGAACAGTACAGCTGTCATTTTCCACAACATGGCTGAAATGTGTTTTCACACTTTCAGCACAGAAATGCGTGGTCGCTGTGGAAAATCATTGTTCGGGACAGATAAAGAAAATCACACTGACACTGTTCATGATCGGAGGTCCCAAAATGCCTGTGTTAACAATCTGCTGTAAAAAAATCCCCAAACTAGTTACATTACGGGTGTGCGTTGCACAGTTTCTACGCACGCTCGTGACTTCACCAGTTTTTTTAAGATTTTCACAGCAGATTTTCAACATTGCCATTTTTTACACCTCCCCATGAACAGTACCGCTGTCATTTTTCACATCCTGTTCGGAATGTGTTTTTTGCACCTGTGGTGCCAAATGCCATAGTCGCTGTGCAAAAGCAGTTTTTGGCTAACAAACTGATATTGCCACTGTTCATGAGGTGGGAGTCACAAAAAAACCATGTTGAAAATTTGGAGTGAAAATACCAATGAATGCCTGAGGCGTTAGGGTTTCCGACCATAACGCCCCACCCTGTAGAGAATGACAGGCATCAGGGGTGTGACTTGGGACTCTTGCCTGTCATGCTCATACCATTCCCCCCCCCCCCACACCCTGCAGCCAGTGAGAGGCATCAAGGTGTGCCTCAGACTCTTTGGGCCCAAACTTCACCCCATTCTCCTGATGGAATGGGGTGCGTATAAGGGCCAAAGACCCCAAGGCACACCGTGACACTTGTCAGTGTCTGCTGGGTTGGGTGTGGTGAAATGGCATGGCTGTTATGCCTGACGACCCAAAGGCACACCCCAACGCCTGCCACTCTCTGCAGGGTGGTGGTGGGGCTGGCTTCAGTTCAATACTTCACTGCTATTTCTATCATGCAGCTCTGTAACTTCTACACTACCACTGCCAATGCCAGCAAGCAAACATTCGGCATTGACAAATGCTTGTTAAAAACTACTGAACACCTGTGCTTGCACTCCCTGTGTGCTTCACAGTTATGGGCTGAGTTGGCACACAGATGGTCAGAACCTCATTGGGCTGTGGTTACATATGAAGAAATTATTACAGGACACTTTCAGAATACTATGCAAAAAGGTGAAATAATCATGTTGAGTATATTTTTTCTTATATAAAGTTCTTTCCACGGCAAGCTATTTGTTATTTTATTTTTCAGCAGAAAGGGATAACTACATATATTCTGACAGAGAAAGGGATATATTACAGCAGTTGCACAACAAGAAAACCAGTTGTCTACCCTGTAACATATAAGAAATTTGGCTGGATACTAGTGCTGTGCAGAATTTTCAAAGTCCGGTGGAATGAAATTCTGAGGAATTTTCAAAATTTCACCTAAGTTCACCATAAATTTAAGGGTGGAATTCTGCAGCAGAAAATAGTTGCTGAATGATTTTCCATGGAAGAACATTCTGATTATTCTGCGGATCTCAATATTTTCTGCGGAAACTGTTGTGGAATAATTTTCAGAGAAAAAAATGCTGTTCCTCAGAATATTATTCCGCGGATTACAGTAGGCAGAATTCCACAGAAGAACTAGTGAAATTCCAGTGGAAATTCTGCTGGCGGAATGTCATTCTGCATTAATTCCACTGCCGGAATTCCACATTCTCCACAGCACTGTCAGATGCCCTTTGGGTATGGAGGGACTAAGCAGTTTTGAACAACCTTGATACATATATTTTGTACTTTTTTTTTTTTTGCCTCCTAACTAATTTTGTTATGGTCATGTGACTATTTTAAGTTTTTAGCGTAATATGTTGTTTGCTTATTTTTCACCAGATAGTTATGTATTTTCTTTATTTCAATAAAATGTTCTCCCAACTCTTTTCAAGAAGTGTCATGGGAGTTTTAATGTCCACCTGAACAACCACCAGAAAAGATAGACAGGACCTCAGTATAATGTCTCATCCAAAGACAGTACTTCTGACGCAGGTACCATGCTGGGGCATTGGAATGGTTATTTTTAACCAAGGGAAGAGCACCCCCTGAAAAGCTATCAACATCATTTCCTGTAGCACCTGGTGTTTGCTGGAGGTCTCCCATCCTACTACTGACCAGGCCTGACCCTGCTAGGCTTCTGAGATCTGATGGGATCCGGTTGAAGGAAGGTAAGGCTGCAACCTCCCTGTAACTGTAAAACAAGTAGTAGCATGACCCCCTCTGTAGTAGCATGATCCCCCTCTGTAGTAGCATGACCCCCTCTGTAGTAGCATGACCCTCTGTAGTAGCATGACCCTCTGTAGTAGCATGACCCTTCTGTAGTAGCTTGACCCTCTGTAGTAGCGTGACCCTCTGTAGTAGAATGATCCCCTGTAGTAGCTTGACCCCTCTGTAGTAGCGTGACCCCTCTTTAGTAGCATGATCCCTCTGTAGTAGCATGACCCCTCTGTAGTAGCATGACCCCCTCTGTAGTAGCATGATCCCCCTCTGTAGTAGCATGACCCCCTCTGTAGTAGCATGATCCCCCTCTGTAGTAGCTTGACCCCTCTGAAAATGATCAATGTCGCATCCCAGCCTAGCTAACTTATAGGAAAGGGAAAACCAGTTTGGATCAATTCAGAACTGTCCAGATCCTGTTCTCATTTTCAGTAAAAGAGCCTTGGTCACATTTTATTTTAGGTGCCCATTTCAGTGTAACTGTGGGGTAGGTAATCATTAATTACATGAAACAGGTATTTTTACTATAGTTACATGTTTGTTGCATGCAACTACGTTGCAATTGTAAGGCAGTTACAGTGTAGTTAATGGAGATTTAAAGTGTTAAAAGAACTTTATTCGAGCTTACCTCAGGTTCTGATAAGATTCTGATCATTTTTAGAAACTTTGATTTTGGCGCTTAATACATTCCTCCATCAGGGATTTAACCAGAGATTAACCAGAAAGGTAAGAAAAGGGGAAGGGGAGATTGTTTAACCAGGAAAGGCACACTAAGCCAGAGCTTGCTTCCAGGTGTGACCTGGGAGCACAAGGAAGTTAAGTAACTTGCTCAGGGTCACACCGCATGCAAGTGGGGTTGATGGGATTCAAACCCAGGTCTCCAGATTTGCAACTGAGTGCCCTTAACCACTACACTATATTGCCTACTAAGACTGGTGGTGATGAAAAGACTGAGAAAGAAGGCTGAAGCAGGGAAATGACCCTGTGGGTCAGATATGTACTAGGTAGTCATCACATTCACAGTGGTGTTATACTAGGGGAAGAGTAGCTATACAACACTAATTATATTTACTGCAGAATCATTCCAAGTGTTTTCAGATCCTTTTCCCTTCAGTGACAATGGCTCACAGGCTGAGAATGATAATTACAATAGCTTTCGTACTGTAAACTAAAAGGTTGTGAAAGTTCATAAGGCTTGGACGACAATCAGAACTTTTTGTGGCTTATCAGAACCTTTCAGAACCTCAGACTCTCATGTGAATTATTGTGGCCAGGAGAGATCTGAACTGTGCTGAGCTTGTTTCCAGGTACAGCCTGGGGATAGGATACAGTACATAGAGTGGGGAAAAGAACAGGCAACAACATTAGATATTTAGATGTGTGCTGAGTGGTGTCCCTAATTTAATAAGAATGTTCCCTTATGCTGTTTGAGTGAGAGGATAGTGAAGGAAGAGAAGATCCCATGGTCTTGGGTTCTAGCCCCACAACAGGTACTTAGGGTAATTCCCATACTGACACTGTAATGCAGTACGAGGGTGGGGTGGGGGGCTGCTGCACACTTGAGGTGCCGTCCTTCGGATGAGACATTAAACTAAGGTCCCTTCATCTCTGGTCACTGTCCAGGTGGAAGTAAAAGATCCCATAGTACTTACTAATGAAAAGCAGGGGAGGTTCTCCAGTGCCAAAGACAGCATTCCCCCATAAGTAAAACATGCTGTGTAACCCACCTCCCAGGATGCACCTGTAAACAATCTATCATAGCTTAGTGTGCCTTTCCAGCTGAAACATTGTAACAGAAGACATAAATAAAGACATAGCTGAGACTTTTAGTCTGTTGAGTCTGTAAAGTGGGCCTTCCCCATCCTAGTTCCCAGCACCGCTGCTCCTTCCCCCTTCCTCTCCAGTACCCTTCCCCTAGCAGTTCTTCAAACGATCCCCTTCAAATTGTCCCACTCTGTTTCAAAATCATTCATGCTTCCAGCATTAACCACACTGCTGGAGCAGCTATTCCATATGTCCACCACCCTCTCTGTAAAAAACTGTTTCCTGATGTCTTTCCTAAATTTCCTCCCAAGGACATCCATTTCCAGTTACATCATCTTACACCTGTCAAATGCTCTAAACATATCATTTAAATTGTAAAAACAATCTAGTGAACTTCAGTGCCGCACATTTTTTTAATAATTTCACTAAAACTAAGTATAGTCCACTTCAGAAAATTGGACAGTGAAATAAATGCAGATTCAAAAGCCACCACTTCAACTTGTTCTCTCTCTCTCTCTCTCCCTCTGTCTGTCTGTCTCTCTATCTGCAGACAGTATCTATCTGTCTATCTGTCTGTATCTCGTTATCTATCTTTATATCTATCTACTGACATAATTTGTCTGTCTGTATATCTAGCTGTCTGTCTGTCAAGTCATCCTTTATTTCTTAAGTGCCCAATCCCTGGGGCTCTGGGCACTTTACAATAGTACAGGGCAATAAACATAGTTATAATCAGGGTCAGTGCAATTAAAATATAAATAATCATAAATGCTACTTTTAAAAACTAAACTATAAAATTCCAGCTCACTGTCTTATTTTCAAATTCCCTCAAATGCCAACATAAACAGATATGTCTATCTATCATCCCTTCCGGCCTTCTCTCAGCTGAATAATTTGAGATTAGCCAGTCTTGCCCTGAGCCACTCATTAATTTGGTATATTAGTATACTGTATCTTCCGTCTTAGTGAACAGAGCAATTGAAGAAACCCTACTCCATAATGAACTGCTATAATCACTTACCTTAAACCTATGGGTTTTCTCATCTACAGAGGGCCTCTCTCTCTCTGCTGTGTCTGTCTTCCATGCCAGAGGCTTGAAATGGGAGTAGATGAGCACTTTCAGTGGGTTCCACAATCCTCTGGGGCCCTGATGCACACCCCTTTGCACCGTGAGAGCCACGGATAGTAAACTTAGAGTCTGCCCCTCATTCTGGGGCTCTGAGCTTGCAAGCTGTGAAAAACGTTCCTGGTATGGCATCTCCAATTCAGTAAATGACAACCCTAAATACAAACAGACTGCTGTATTAAAAATGAATTAGAAACAAAATATGATAGTCTAACTGATAAAAACGGGACTAGAAAAAACGTAATTTTTTTAGGTTGCCAAGAACATAAAGCTATAAGGTTTTTCTTTCATCAAAGCAAGAAAACTGTAGTATGCCTTGTGAATACCCTTGGCCTCGAAATAGCTTAAATGCTCAAAACATCTTCTGAACTTTTTTTTAAAAACAATAACTTAAAAATAAAAAAAAAAAGCAGTTTGGAAATATAAAGTGTGCCAGACAAAGTTTTTTGTCCTCGTAGTCTATTAAAGAATTTTCAATCTGAACATCCGCTGAATAAAGTATAAAAAATAATCTTTGCTGCCTAGAAATGATAACAGCGAAGGGGAGAGGAACAAGCCTCAGATGTCAGAAAGTGTGAGGGTCTGTGAGCTGTCAGGCTTCTTTTCTGCTTCTGTACGTCTAGGAGGAGAAGGGGGAGTGAGAGTGGGCGGAGAAATTGCAGGCAGCAGTGGAGGAGGAGTAGCAGGCATTACAGTACAGGAAGAAAAGCAACAGCTGAGACAGGACCAGGGAGGTATACTTCTGTACTGCACTGTAGGTGTTGTGTGTATGGCATAAGGCATTACAGGAGAACATTCACATGCAGTGGACATCATAGTTTGGAAGTCCATGTGAAGTTCTTTTAAATGAGGTACTGGGATTACATCACATGTAGCTGGCAGCACTTGTGAGATATCAGTTTACATCTTCTGATGCTTTTGCTGGCAAAAGCAACTAAGAGCAGAGAACTGCTAGAGGAGGGAGTGAAATGTCTCCAACTTGATTAAGAGCATATGATGAATGAAAATTAAGCTGTGAATGACACAGTTTCTTATTAAATAATGCATACGAACATAGAATTTGTTAGCAGATAAGGACCGTTTGGCCCTAGTCTTCCCATTTTACCCTGCCATTACTGTCACCGCAGACCCTACCTGATCTCCAGCTACCTCCTCCCCCCGCTTTCCTACCAAGATTCCTGTGTACCTATCCCATGCATGCTTGAATGTCACCATTGTTTTTGCCCCCACCACCGCCACTGGGAGACTGTTCCTGAAATCCACCACTCTTTCAGTGAAGAAGTACTTCCTCACATCCCTCCTAAATTTCCCCCCTTCCAGCTTCGTTAAATTCCCCCTGTTCTTGTGAACCTCCTCCTCTAAAAACTACTCTCCTTCAGCACCTTATTCACCCCGTGAAGTATTTATAGGTCTTTATCATGTCCTCCCTCTCCCTCCTCTATTCAGGGTGTACATAATGAGTACCCTCAGTCTCTCCTCATAAGGCTTCTGATGCAGCCCCTGCACCATTTTAGTTGCCCTCCACTGGACAGCCTCTGCCTTGTCCAAGTGATACCCCTTCCTATGCACGTCAGTATCCTGTTGGCCCTGCCTGCTGTCTTGCCACCTTGAGGACATCTGATTTGATTATCCCACGGTCCCTTACCTGTTTTGTGATGCTCAATACCTCTTCCCCCATTTTGTACTCTGCCTCTGGGTGTCTGTGCCCTAGGTGCATGATTTTGTACTTTTTCACATTGAAACCCAGCTGCCATACCCTTGGCCACTCCTCCAGTTTTCTCTGGTCTCTACACATTCTCTCCAGCCCCTCTGGCATATCTACCGCATTGCAGATTTTGGTGTCATCCGCAAAGAGGCATGCATTCTCTTTAAGATCTTCTACAGTGTGACTTATGAAGATGTTAAAGGGGACTGGTCCCAGTACTGAGCCCTGAGGTACCCCACTGGTCACTCTCCCCTTCCCTAAATAAGTACCATTTACCACCCCCCCCTTTGTCACCTATCCATTAACCAATTTCATGCCCAGTTTACCACCTTAACACTCACCCCCAAACTACCCAGTTTCCTTATCAACCTCATGTGATGCAGTATTGAAGGCCTTTCTGAAGTCTTAATACGCCACATCCTCTGTCCAACCCCAGATCTCTCGAAAACCATGACTGGGACCTAGCACTTCCTGGGAAAGAACAGTACAGAAAAGACGGGGGGATGGAAAGAGGGGGGAATGACGCTGTATGTGAAGGAAGAGAAAATATATACCAGGTAGGAAGAAGCAGAGGGCAAGACTGAAGCATTGTGGGTACTGGTTCAGTCATAAATCACATGCTTATTTGTATCATAGACTATGGAGATGTGGTATATGCGGGAGCCTCAGAAAGAGACCTTGCAAGGTTAAATATGCTATATAATCACTTTGCTAGGTTCATCCTCGACGTCCCTCAGCATACACATCATTGCAATTATACAGGACACTGAACTGGTTGCATTTAAATCAAATAAGACAATTACACACAATAAGTCTGATGTTTAAAAGCTACAAAAAACAGCTCCCAGGATATATCAGTGAAAATATGAAAACAAAAGTTCCTAAAACAGAGCTTAGGTCAGCAAGTACCATTGAATTTGAGATTGTATTTAATGTACTCATCATACCCTATTGCTGTATTGATGTACCTGTTATATCCTATTGTACTCTCCCGGGTTGTTCCTGAAAATAGGCATAAAACTTTTCTAGTGTACTTACCCGGTTAACAAAAACTAAATAAAATAAAATAAATAAATTCATTTTAATAAGTTAAAAATAGGATGCTCTTCTTTCTGTTATTGAGGTCCCCAATTTGTGAACAGGCTGCCAAGGACGGGTTCGTATCACAAGCCTGTCTACTTAGGGCACGCTGTCTGAACTATGACAATGGTTAGTGTTCAGTGGCAAGGTACATATGTTAAATTACCTATTCCAGTCTGAATTGTTTCTGTCACGTGCCCTGTCTCTGTACTAGATGTTCCTTTGTTGAAATGCTGAAAGTTCTGAATGTACTTGTAATATAATTGTTGTAATGTTGTTTTATCCCTACTGTAACCAGGCTTTTAAGAAATAAGGTAAATGAGTGCAAACTCAATGGATTTTGTTTACCTAATTTATATTGTCATGAATAACATTATTACTACCAGTACTACTAGTAATAACATTATTACTACCACTAGTACTAGTATTAACATTATTACTACCACTGCTACTAGTAATAACATTATTACTACCACTACTAGTATTAACATTATCACTACCACTGGTACTAGTAATAACATTACTACCACTGCTACTAGTAATAACATTACTACCACTGCTACTAGTAATAACATTATTACTACCACTGCTACTAGTAATAACATTGTTACTACCACTACCACTAGTAATAGCATTATTACTACTACTAATAGTAATAATTTTATTACTACCACTGCTACTAGTAATAACATTATTATTACCACTACTACTAGTAATAACACTATTACTACCACTACTACTAGTAATAACATTATTACTACTACTACTAAAGGGAGGTAACTAAGGATGGGGTGGTCTACAGACTGCCTTCGCAGGATGAGGAATTGGATAGAGTATTTGGAATGCTGATCACAGATATGTCCAGCAGGGGGAAGTAGTAATAATCATTGATTTCAATCTACCTGGGGTGGGCTGGAAAATCCCTGCTACCTCCTGCACTAGGAAGCAAGCACAGCTGGATGCTTTTTAGAGTCCTTTCCTGACTCAAGTGTCTTGGAGCTCAATAGGGAGAGTGCCATCCTGGATCTGGTCCTGTCCAACTGTGCATATGTTAAAGATCTGAAGGTGGATGGGCTGCTAGCAGGAAGTGTCCACCAAATGGGATGGTTCCAGCTGGACATGGACAGGGGATGGACAGGACCAAGACAAGTGTCTTGGGCTTTTGGAGGGCTGACTTTGGTAGGATGGGAGAACTTCTGAAAGGACACCCTGCTGAGATCATAGAGGGGATGGATGTGGAACAGAAATGGGCCATGATAAAGAAAGGATTGATGGAGGCCTCTAGTGAGTGTGCCAGACTCAGAAGCAAGAAAGCTAAGGCCAAAAAGCCCAGCTGATTTGGCAAGGAGGTGGCAAAAGAGGTACTGTACGGGACAGAGAGCAGCCTCCAGAAGGTACACGTGTACTCAGAAAGAGGAGGATACAGGTGGACTGGACTGCTAAGTCAAGAGAAGCAAGTAGGGATGTATGGCAGAAAATGACCATGAGTGAAGTAGACCTAGCCTAGGGAGTCAAAGCAGGAGGGGTCTTTTTCCCGGTGTATATAAGGGAGAAAGAAACATAAAGATGAGACTGTCAGGTTAAAAATGGAGTGGAGTTGGGCAGAGTGTAGTGAAGAAAAAGCAGAGGTATTTAATAAGCACCTCTGTTCAGTCTTCACTAGGGAGAAGGATGGACCAGTACCACAAATGAGCAGGGGGGTGGGGACTGGGAAGGGTGAGCTTACAGATGGTGTAGTTCAGTCTGACAGGGTACTCCAGGGCCTAAGGGCCCTAAAGGTGAATAAATCAACAGGGCCAGCTGGCATATGTCTGAGGGTCCTTAGAGAACTGACAGAGGTTCTGGTGCTTCCCCTGGCAGACCTGTTTAACACCTCCCTGGAGTCTGGAAATGTGCTTCAGCACTACAGAATAGCTTATATGGAATGGCAGATGTGTAGTGTGGCTCACACTACCTGTCACTCCCCCTTATGAGCGGAAGTGGCTCTGGCGTCTGCTCTCCTGTAGCCTCTAAGTTAGTGACTACTGCGAATTTATAAGCACTCTCCTGTTACAGCAGGGTGTTATGTACTGGAGTGGGGCTGTGTGCATGCAAAATCCTCCCCTAGCCCCTCATGGAGTGACTATGGGATGAGACACAGCCTCTTTCCCTCAGGAATCTAGGAATGAAGCAGAAGGAAAGAACTAGGGCTGCTAACAGACTATGCCAATAAAAATAATAAAGTTGTATTCCCTGACTGTTGAGAGTTCAGGGGATACTGAGGAAAGGAGGGTGTACTTGACTTTGTCAGGTTTGAGCTACTTGCCCAGATGTGGTGGCGTTCCTTCCCAACCTACAAGGGGACTGCTTCTATGCCAGATATGGCACTAGGATGCAGTGCCCTTCTAGCACGTGGGCTACCAGTATGAAGCTACAGGAGTACCATGAGTAAACTTAGGGTGCTCCAATTTCTGATGTCATTGCTGCAGGAGGGATGAGTGCTGGCCATTCCTTCTTCTTTCCCCCATGGTCCTGGGTGTACTCGTACACTGCAGTCACGTCACGATGCCACAGTCTGACATGCCTCTAAGTGACACTTGCCCTAGAATCATGCATGAGCGACAGTGACTTCCACCGGCAGCCATCTTAGACCTTGTAGTTCAGCTGGAGGCAGGCAATATGAGCTGCAGTAAACCATTAGGAGACACTATAGCATAGTGGTTAAGGGTACTGAGCTGCCAACTTGGAGACCTGGGTTTGAATCCCATAAGCCCCCACTTGCATACTGCGTGATCCTGAGCAAGTCACTTAACTTCCTTGTGCTCCCAGGTTGCACCTGGAAACAAGCTCTGGCTGAGTGTGCCTTTCCTAGCTAAACAATTTCCCCTTCCCCTTTCCTTTTAAGCCTAAACAAGGTCAGTGCTGTGTGACATACCTAACACTGTCGCACATGCACAAGCAGCTGATCCATTGCCCTGCGGCCTTTACTAATTTAAGAGACTCAATCTGCGGAAGTGACAAACTGGTGTACCTTCCAGCTGCCGTTTTATAAACATCAGACAGGACCTACATAACATGACCACTTCCAGCAGCAATATTAGGGGTGGCAGCCAGGTTGGTGGCTATATTGAATGAGGCCTACATGGACTTAATAAGGCTACAGGGGTCTTCATTTTTACTGGGGGCAGATTACTGATGTGCATGGACTCTCATCCCTGCCCAACTATAACCAACCAGAGGCAGGAATAAGTCATTGTATGGTATGGTCACATATCTAGTGTTGTTTTGCCAGCTTACTCAGCCAGTCCATGCACAGTATAACAACCATGCTATACCTCTCTTTCCCCTTCCCTAGTCTGTCTTGAGAGATGGTGAAAAACAAGATGTGTTCTATGTGCAAGGGCTGTCAGTATGGCCTAGAGGTTAGAATAACAAGCTGTGAACGAGCTTGGCACATCCAGCAGACTAAATCTTGGTTTGATTCTCACAACCTCCACTTGCATACTGTGTGACTCTGAGCAAGTCACTTAACCGCCCAGTGCTCCCAGGTTACCCCTGAAAACAGGCACTTGTACCTAGGGGGCCTTACCCGGTTACCAAAGACTAAAATAAAAAAAATCTAAAAATGTGCAATGTGCCACTACTTTCCCATCAGACCATCCTGCACTGTCTAGCTTATGAAATAGAGGAGTATGAGCTGTCTCACAGACAACTGTCATCCCCTTGAAACTTCCCCTGTGGACAAAGGGAATGCAAACAAGCATGAATGGTACATAGACACTACGACCTTCATGAGCCAAACCCAGAATGCCACAGCAGCAATGATGGAGAGCCGACAATTCACATTAAACATTATTGAATGCCTAGAAGTAACGATGAACCCCAAATCTCAGGGGCCAACACAGAACCCTACCAATCCTCTGGACTTGCCACTTACAAATCCAGATAAGTCCCTCCCCTTCCACCATCTCCACAGCCTGATCATAGGAGTCTGGCACTAGATGGCAAATGGGAACCAAATCCAAGGAATGAATCTGAGCATGAATCCAGTGGAGAGGAAGAGCCTATGGTAGAGGAAGAGTCTTCCTTAACTTCAAAACTCTGCTCTTTCAATGCCATTCTGGAGTTAATAAAACTGATAAAAAGACCATGGGGTTCAAACTGCCACCCCCTCATCCTGAGAACAAGCTGGGTACCACAATCCAACCCAAACACAAATAAGCAGACATTTTTCTGGTTTTATGTGATAAGGGCAAAATTTAAGAGCAAACCTGAAATTGCAAAGCCAGTTGGGCAAAACCCAAGGCAGCTATTCTTTTTTTCTTGTGGGGGACTTTGCCCCCCATACCTCTCTTACTAATATAACAAACTCTAAGGTTACAGCACTTTGGGGAAGGGGTGAAACCTTTGCCGCCATTTTGATTTTGCCCTTCTTCCATCGCAGTTCCTGGTGTCACCCTTTTGGGTTTTGCCCACTTCACTGCACACCCCTTTTCCCTGTCAACCTGTAGACAAGGTCATGGTCAAGGAATGAGAAGCAGCTGATCCAACTCACATACCAGGGAGAAGATCCCTGATCCGCATGGACCCTATTCAAGAGGACAAGACCCAGTTGTGGTGCACTGCCCCCACAGTGAACCCACAAATTGCAATCCTAAAAAAGCAGACCTCCCAACTAACGGGAGCAGCACATAAGGACCCTACTGATAAAAAGCTGCAGGAGATGCTAAAAAGAACATTTGAGATAGCAGGTCAGGCAGCCAGATCACCCACCATGTGACCATTTATGCAATAAGGGTGCATGTAAGATGGATGCAACACCTGGTTAAGAATCTAACCCCCAAGTCACCCGAGGCTGATCTAGTAGACTACCCTTCAGACTGACAAGTACCTGGGATGGGAGACATAGTGGTGGAGGCACTGAAGCTCAATACAATGATGACCGCGGTAGCTAATAGATCAAGGTCATTGTGGCTAAAGTTGTGGGAAGCAGGCAACTCCAAGACATTACTTCAAAAACTCCCATTCAAAGGACAACAGCTGTTTGGCGAGGGTCTCAAGGAGTTCTTGAAACAGAAAGAGGAAGGAAAGGATTTACCATGCTTTCTGAGTAGATTTTAAAACAACATAAATCAGCAGAACAAAAGCTGTAACTCCAGCTTTTGAGGCAAGGAGTAGAATAACAGGTCTTCTTACTCTTTCAGTAGTAATACCAAGTTCAAGAACAAGGGTAACTCAGAAAAAGGCGGATTCAACAGCTTCACTGACTATGCCTCAGCTTCCTTCATCCGATTACCAACTCTGTCAAAAGGTGCACCTCCAATAGGGGGTCGTCTATCACTGTTCAAAGAAATATGACAATCAGCAACCACAACCAGGTGGGTAGGAGAGGGCATAACCCCAAGAGCACCTGACAAAGGAGGGAGACAGGTGATATGATCGAAGCATTCAAATATCTTAAGGGCATTAACAAGGTGAAAGAGTGTGACATGTTTCAATATAAGAACAAGCATTTGTCAATGCCGAATGTTTGCTTGCTGGCATTAGCATTGGAAGTGCAGGAGTTAGATAGATACAGAATAGGGATGGCAGTAAAGTATTGCACTGAAGCCAACCCTAACCCCACCCTGCAGAGATGGATAGGTACTGGGGTGTGCCTTTGGGTCGACACCCTTAACGCTCACGCCATTTCACCTCACCCTACCCTGCAGACATGGACAAGTATTGAGGTGTGCCTTGGGGTGTTCAGGCTTTACACTCACCCCACTCCACAAGGAAATGAGCTGAAATGGATGCAGTATAGGAGAGTAGGGTGAACTTTGGGGCCGAAGAGTCCAAGGCACACCTCGATGCCTGTCATTGTCTGCAGGGTGGGGGTGGGGGGTTGGGATGGAATGGCGTGAGCATTACTGTTGACAATTCCAAGTCACACCCCTGATGCCTGTCAGTCCCTACAGGGTAGGGTGTTATGGTCAGAAACCCTAATGCCCTGGTTATTTCTTGGTATTTTCACTCCATGTTTTCAACATAGGCTTTTTGTGATCCCACCTCATGAACAGTGACAGTATCAGTTTGTTAGCTGAAAGGTGATTTTGCACAGCGACTGTGCCATTTGGTGCCACAGGTGTGAAAACACATTTTGAACAGGATGTGAAAAATGACAGCTGTACTGTTCATGAGGAGGTGTAAAAAAATGATAATGTTGAAAATCTGGAGTGAAAATATAAAAAAATTGGTAAAGTCACAAGCATGCACAGAAACTGTGTAATGCAATTATTTTGGGAATTTTTTTTTTAACAAATTTTCAACATAGGCATTTTGAGACCTCCGCTCCTGAACAGTGGCGTTGTGATTTTGTTAATCTGTTCCGCACATTGATTTTGCACAGTGACTGCACCCATTGTGCACCTCAGGTGCGAAAACATGTTTCAAGCAGGATGTAAAAAATGACAGCTGTACTGTTCATAAGGCTGTGTACAAAAATAGCAATGTTGAAAATCTGGAGTGAAAATATAAAAAATTGGCGAAGTTTCGAGCATGCGTAGAAATTGTGCAATGTACACTGGTAACAGTCGTTTTTTGGAATTCTTTCACCAAATTTGCAACATGGGCTTTTTGAGACCTCTCTTTATGAACTGTCACTGTGATTTTCTTAATCTGTCCCGAATGTTGATTTCCGACAGCAACTGCGCCATTGTGCACCAGATGTGTGATAACACAAGTTGGACAGGATGTAAAAAATGACAGCTGTACTATTCATAAGGAGGTGTAGAAAAATGGCAATGCTGAAAATCTGGAGTAAAAATATTAAAAATTCTTGAAGTTACGAGTGTGTGTAGAGACAGTACAACACACTCGTAACAGTCAATTTTAGGAATTTTTTCACAAAATTTGCAAGATAGGCTTTTTGGGAGCCCAACTCATGAACAGCAACACTGCTGTTTTGTTAATCAGTCCTGAAAGGTAATTCCTCGCAGTGACTGCAAAATCACCTTTCGCGACTGAAGAATGAAATGACAGTGACTGAGTTCATGAGATGGGGTCCCAAGAACCCCATGTTGAAAATTTGGAGCCAAAAGTCAAAAAAATGGCCAAGATATTTACATAAGTTTAACCCCCCCAATGATGCCATTCTATAGCTTACCGTGATTTTCTTTAGTTTGCAGTCGACTTTTAAAGAGTTCAGACGTCTCCTGCTCCACTGAAAATCATTGCGCCGAACTGCAGAGTTAAGTATGATGTGAGGGGGGTGCAGGGAGGTTGTGTGCACAGAGGGTGGGTGCAGGTTGGGGGAGGGGGGACGTCGTGACCATGAGGGACCATTTTCTGTTTTTGGGGGGGGGACGGAACTTTGCGGGAAGGTTTTTTTTTTTTTTTTACAGGTTTGCCAAATACATCTGGGCACATTGTGGTGGGCTCCCAGTGTGCCACCTGTGTATTTTGGCAGAGGGGACTGAAGCCAACAGGGATTGGGCACCCTGTCAGCAAAGAAAGCATGTCTGTGTTTGGGGCATGATGCAGAGGCGGATTGGGCACCCCCCTCAACAGACAAAATAAAAGGGACATTATGCCAGTGGGGATTGGGCACCCCTGTAGGCAAACAAACTAGGAAGGGGGCATGCTGACAGTGGGATTGGGCACCCCCGATGTTGGCTTTCCAGAGACTGTGAGAGGTGGACGGCGGAAGCCGCTTCCATGTTTATTGAAATGTTTCAGCAGGAACAGCACGTAGTGGAGGCATGTCAGATCTGCCGCTGTAATGATGAGCCTGTCTCTCATTGCATCAGTGGATTTCTTTCAAGCTGGTTGCACGCTTCTCAACTGCTGTCATAGACAGCAAGCTCATTCACTGGTACCACAAAGACAAGCCCAAAAAAGCAGTGGCAGCATTGGCCACAACACGGCCGCACCTCCACAACCTGCTACTCCAGCAAGCTGCCACAGAATGTTTCTTGCACACGTGCACAAGCAAACATAAAAAATAGCAGGACAAGAGGACACAGCATGAGATTAGAGGGAGGCCGATTAAGGCATAATGTGAGGAAGTTTTTTTTCACAGAAAGGGTGGTGGATGCATGGAACAGTCTACCTCAGGAAGTGGTGGATATGAATACAGTGCAGGACTTCAAACAGAGTTGGGATAGGCACAAGGGAGCAATACAGATGAGTATGAATAAATATGCCATTGACAGAGTAAAGGCCGATGACACATTCATAAGGTAGAAAAAAATGGGCAGAGTGGATGGGCCTTGTGGTCCTTATCTGCAATCAACTTCCATGTTTCTATGTAACCCAAGGCTATGCTATGAAATTCAAAGAAATACCATTCTGGGACTGATATCCCCAATATCAAAGAGAAAGGCATCATCACAAGTACATCTCATACTGGCAAGCAGAGATATTCAGCCGGTACTGGAGGAAGAAAGAGGAAGAGGAACTTCTCAAAGAATATGGGAGACCTACAGTCAGTGCTAGATCTAAAATTCTTAAATCAGTGTGTGAAACCACACAAGTTCAAGACAGGAGCCATCAGCTTTAAACTGAGTCCCATCAGTTAAGGAGACTACCAAATGTTCATTGGCCTTGGGGACTCGTAACTCCATGTACCCATATGCTCTTCACTAAGATTCCATATCATGGGGCAACATTTCCGGCACCAGGCTTACATTTTGACTCGGCATCAGCACCAGGGGCCTTCAGTAAAATTTCGGTGGGGATTGCAGTGAGCCTTTGCAAGTGGTGCATATGCACAATCCCATACCTGGATGACAGGCTGATCAGGACCAGGTCACAGGTGCAACTGGACAGAGATACTCAGACCATACTGCAGACACTAACATCAAATGGTGGGGTGGTCAATGAGGAAAAGGGCTCCTTCGCACCAAGCCAGCAAATATAGCATCTGGGGGCAAACATAGACACTCTCAAGGGTCTAGTACAACTATACCAGAAGAGGCGAGAGAACATGATGTGACAAGCAGTGCAGCTGAGCAAGAAACAATCAGCTCTGATGTCTCAAAATTTTGCAGGTACTGGGATCTATGGCATCCTGCATAGATCTAGAACCGCTGGCAAGATGGAGTATGCATCAGCTGCAGATGCTATCCACCCAGTCTGGCCCAATATCAGAAGAAAATCTGGACACAGCGGTGGAACTGACCAGCAGAGAGATCAGAGACAACTAATGGTGGATGGTGCAGGACAACCTCTCCAGAGGTGTGCCCTTGGAGAGCCCATGTGATGTAGTAATAGACACAGAGGCAAGCCTGTCTGGATAGGGGCCTTCCATGGGAAACAAAGTAGCCCCAGGAAAATGGAACAAAATGGAGGCATCCCTCTCCATCAAAGTGTCGGAAATGAAAACATTGTACAATGCCCTGATATGATTCAAATCAGAGTTGGCATGCAAGTCAATATTCATGCATTCAGACAATAGAGTGATGGTGGCCTACATCACAAAATAGGATAGAACACAGAGCACAAGATTATTTGGGGAAGTGTCCAAGCTCATGACATGGGCACAACAAAACCTTTGCACATCACAGCCATCCACTTAGAGGGAAAGCTGAACACCATAGCTGACTAGCTAAACAGAGAAAATCCATCCAGGGGAGTGACAACTCCATCTCAGGTGTTCCAACTAATACAAAGAGGATTGGGCTCATCCCCATGCACATGATGGCAACCAGAAAGAATACACAGGTTGACCAGTTCTCCAGGTTCAGAAAGCATCAACTGATGTGTATAGATATATATTTCTCCTATGGAATCATTACAGAGCACATGTTCCATCCCATTTCCTCTGATCCCACAGGTTCTCAGGAAAATCAGACAATCCAGGCAGATCATAATCATGATAACACCCAACTGGTCAAGACGGGCATGGTTTGCCATGATGGTTTCAATGGCAATGGACAACCCCTGACACTTACCATATATGATGCTCATGACATGGGCACATTTCCTGTGTTGCGCCATCCATACAACACTTAGTGCCCTTACTTAGTCTGTTGTAGTCAATACGGCACTTAGCATCATTACTCAGTCTGTCATAGGTCATGTGCTCTTCTTTCTCCCTCCCTTCCTTCTCCCTTGCTTCCAAAGACTGTTTTTGAAATACCTTAATGCACATATCTTATTGTATTGCTGTTTTGTTGCATACCCAGATCTATACTGTTAGGAATATTCAGTTATTGTATTGTATTTGTCAGTACCACATGTAAAAATGTAATGTCCATTGTATTGTATTTATATTGTATGTATTTGCATTGCCTTATTCTGTTGTGTCGATCCAGGACCACCTTGTAAATGAGTCTTCTTAATAGTGCTATTCCAGGTAAAATAAAAATCGAAATTGAAATTATGGACATTTTGATGCAGGGACCAGGCAAACACCCCAGTCCACACAAGCTGAAGCTCCTCATCCTGGCTCCTGAAAGGTAGAGACTGCTGAAGGTATAACGAATCTGTCTAAATGCCATACTGCAGTCCAGAAGGGCTTCAACCACCTCCACCTATGGGAGGCAGTGGAGAATTTTCTCAAAGCAGTACGAGGCAAATAGCACCTGACACAGTGTCCATTTCACAAGCGCTACTGTATCTGCAACAAAGGTTGAGTAAAGGGATTTCCCCATCCTCACTGAGGGTGCAAATATAAACAATAGGGCCACCTATGGGCCACACAGGAGATACAGCCCTGGAGGAACACCCAGACATTATGAAGTTCCCAAAAGTAGCAAACAACATCAAGCCTTGAACCAAAGCAGTACTGACACCCTGGAACCTCACTCTAGTTCTGAATGTCCTCACAGAAGGACCATTTGAACCAATCAAAGACACCAATTTATTCTGGAAAGGACTAAAAACATCCTTCCTAGTAGTCATCTACTCAGCATGCAGACTAGGTGAGCTACGTGCTCTGTCATGTAAAGAACCATTCATGTGATTCACACATGAGGGGGTAACTCTAAGGATAGTATCATCACCGCTGAATGACAATCAAGTGATAGAGCTTTCGGCCCAGTGGTGCTGAGGGTTGAGGTGCTGGTTCGCCACACCTCGTGCCACACCGGCAACCCGGGTTCAGGAATGAGCCTAGGCTGTTGGGGTTTGGCAGGGAAGGACTGGGATCGAGCCTCCACAGACTGATGTCCAAGTCCTGGGGTGGGCTGGGGAACTTCACTGCGCTATGGCCCCTAGGGACGCCGGGGCACTACTGAGTGTTGGTGATAACAGGAGTCGGCGGATGTCAGCACATTGTGCCTGGGTGTCATTGCACGTCCGTGCTCCAAGGGGCCAATAGGAGGAAAATGGCTGGGCGCGATGGTGAAGCTTGATGGCCGTGCTCCAAGCTGCCCAGAGGACTTTGGCAGAGTCCTGTCGGGGAGGGTCCAGGGCTGTCCTGGCTGGCTGAGGCAGAGGGGGAGCTCTCCAGCAGGATGGCAAGATGGCCATCCTGGATCCTCCTGGTTGCAGTTCGAGCTACCCAACTCTCTTGGCGGGCAGAGCCGGCGGCTGGATGCCCCAAGCCAGAATGTGCCACAGCAATGGAGAGAAAAAACAGTAGTGATTAAAAAAAAAAAAAAGTGATAGAGCTTCCAGCATTCAACTCAGACTATTCCAATGATAAAGAAGAAGAAGCCCTGCATACAGTGGATATTAAATGGGCACAGTGTAAATACCAGGACAGCACAACTAGTTTCTGGAAGTTCGAAAGACTGTTTATAATCATGCAAAGACACAAAAAGGGCATGGCAGCAGCAAAAGTAAGGTAGCTGGCTAAACAGGACGATTCAAGAGGCATACAAATGCCACAAACTCATCCCACCAGAAGGTATCAGGGCACATTCTACCAGAGTAATGGCTACTTCTTGGACAGAGCTGAACCAAGCCTGGGCTGCTGAAATATGAGCAGAAGCCACATGGACGACCAGCGTGGCACAGCTGGTAGCACATCTGCATTTGGAGCAGAAGATCATGGGTTCTTGTCTCACACTGGGATTGAACTTGCACCTAAAATTCTGGCATCCGAGTGCAGTATTAGGGGGGTGCTGTACTGCTGGGGTGTGCCATCCTTTGGATGAGACGTTAAACCAAGGTCCCTTCTACTCATCGTGGTGTTGTCCTTGTGGGTGTCCATGTAGAAGTAAAAGAACCCAGGGCACTCTTCATAAAGTGTAGGGGACATTCCTGGTGTCCTGGCCAACATTTCCCTTCCCATAAACTGGTTCATGCAGTTGTCCAGGCTGCGTGGGTACTGATGTGTAATATGGCCGCTACTACACTTTCAGCCACTTCACTATCAGTCTGGCATTGCTTTTGAAGTGCCTTGGGATACACTGAGTATGAAAAGTGGTATATAAATGCTGATTCTTCATCATACATACTTTTATGAGACACTACAGGTTGGACATGACTTTTACACCAAGAACTAGCTTTGGAAACAAAGTTCTGATAGCTGTCACCTTTACAGGCACCGAACATGCTTGCTCCAACCCACCTTGATGATGGGTACTGCTTATTAAGAACTCCAGTCTGTAAGGAACTGGAGAGCCATGGTTATATATAGTGCAAAACACAGTGGTAGCTTGTGCACCTGGTAAAGGTGATAGGAATGTATAGGGAGGATAAGGAGGGTCTCTTTAAGCTTAGCGGAAACCAAAACACAATGGGACACAGTCTGAAGTTGGGGGGGGGTTAGGAGGGAGGCTAGGAGGTGCTTCTTCACAGAAAGAGTGGTAGTGAGTTGGAATATGCTTCCAGAAGAGGTGGTTTCATTGAAGATGTTGGACAGCTTCAAGAGAGGCTGGGACACTGTTGGGGGGAGATAAGAACTGAGGTATGGGTGGACAGATGGGAGGGGCAGATGGGGAAGGGGGGCAAGGTTAGTAGCTTAAGCTGAGGACCCTGCAATATGAGCTGATTCAATAGACCGAATGGCCTTATTCTGCTGGCTTCTTTGTATGTTCATATGATTGTGTTAGTACAGATCCATGGTACTCCAGGGCAAACCCAGACAAGATGAACGAAGCATAGAGAGTCAATAAAGGTAAGTGATGTTTTGGCCAGCATGCTATATGGGCTGGGACTGTGAGTGTAGTTTGCAGTAAATAAAGAGATTTCTGTAGAATTCAGTATGGACTGGCCTCACTGTCAAGATCTCTGACTACTGTTACGAGTCTGCAAGCTTTACTACTGTGTTACTAAGGCATATCCTAACAGCCTTGGGGGGGTTGGGGGTGGAAACCTGGGGAGCTTGGCTGGGGTCGAAATGTGATCCTAGGTCACATGTGCATCATAAACCTCTCAGGCGAACATAATCCAGTCTGTAAGGACTTGGAATGCCATGGATATATACCAACAGAATCACCTTTAACAGGTGAGTAAACTACCATTATTCAGCCATCCCAATGCCATGCTATTAAGACTAGGCAGGAAGGAGTCCTACTAGATGCAGGAACTTGTTTAGCAAGAAATGACTACTTGTTTGGTTTGCATTCAACAACTGTATAGTAATGTCACTGCCTAGAAAGCCTGATCCAGCACTGGCACTTCTGTCCTTGTGACCTTTGCACTGCAGTTTAGGGAATGATAACATGTTTATCACCACACACGAGTGGTAACACCTTCATAACCTGTTTTCTACTGGAGAGGCATCACCAGTAGAAAACAGGAAGTTATTATTCCTCTGTACAGACAGCTGGTGAGACCCCATCTGGAGTACTGCGTGCAGTTCTGGAGACCCAATCTCTGCAAGGACATAGACAGGATGGAAGCTGTCCAGAGGAGGGCAACTAAAATGGTGCAGGGTCTGCACCAGAAGACATATGAAGAGAGACTTAAGGAGCTTAATATGTATAGCCTCGGGAAAGGAGGGAGAGGGACATGATAGAAACTTTCAAGTACCTCAAGGGAATCAACAAAGTCCAAGAGGGTAGCATCTTTCAAATAAAGAGGTGTGCAAGAACATGGGGGCACAATTTGAAGATAGAGGGGGGGTGGCTCAGAGGTAATTTAAGGAAGTATTTTTTCACAAAGAGGGTTGTGGATGCATGAAACTGCCTTCCACAGGAGGTTGTGGAGTCAAAAACAGTGGTGGAATTCAAGCATGCATGGGACAGTCATAAGGCAATTCTAGGGGGTTGGGGTAGGAAGAATTAGACTGCTGGTTAACTAGGATCTGCAGCTTATCTATTAGGTAGGGAAATGGGCAGACTGGATGGGCCAAGCAGTCCTTATCTGCTATCAAATTCTATGTTTCTATAACTAACTCCTGGCTTCACCACTCATCAGTTGCAGGTCTTACCACTGAATAGTGGAGGTAAATATGGTAAACTGGGCTGGCAGTATAGCCTAGAGGTTAGAGGAACAAGGTGTGTACGAGCTTGATACATCCAGCAGACCAGACCTGAGTTTGATTCTTACAACCTCCACTTGCATACTGTGTGACTCTGAGCAAGTCACTTAACCGCCCAGTGCTCCTGGGTCGCCCCTGAAAACAGGCACTTGTGCCTAGTGGGCCTTACCCAGTTACCAAAGACTAAAATAAAATAAAAATAAAATATGTTATTTCACTCCTACCCATTATGTACTCCATATTTTAATTACAAATAAAACTCGTATTAGGGGGATTTGGTGCAACTAAGTTCTTAGGTACAAAATTTGAATTTCTTTTCTGTAAACCAGAAAATCTCTTTAACTCCATTTTGAAAGTACTTTTGACTGCCACTAATATGGTAAAAACTTGTAATATAAACAAAGTAGAGGTATTTGATTCCCAAACCTTGACAAATGAAAATTAGATGGCCTCTTACTTTACAACTATGAAAGTTAAAATCTATAGATTATTCTTTATAAAGCAGTGTTTAACCATTAGCCTACAAAATTCACGGCTCTCAGAATACTGATTTCCACAATTTGGGGCATGAGAAATAGCTTGACTTTCAAAACATGGAATGACTGGGACAGTCCAGGGGCCCAGCAGGTGGCACACTGCACTGCCATGCCAGTGAACATGGGAGCTGGGGGTCGGGTGGCCAAGGGAGCTGGGGCAGCATTGTCATGTGGCAGCCAGCCCAACCAGGGAGGGATTTTGTTGCAGTTCCACCACTGTAGTGACCTCTGCACTGGTACAAGAAGCTTGCCTTCTCTGCAGGGTCATCACTGCATACATGCAAGACCTGACGGGCACTGCCTGGTGTCGTTGAAGTGAGGGGGTCGAGGAGATAGGGAGAAGAAACAGAAATTCCCATTCCTCTCAAGCCACCTGTATGACAGCCATTAGCAGTCTGGGCTCCACACCATGTGGATCCACACTTCCTCTGACAGTTGGGGGAGCAGCAGATAGGGTTGGGAGGCTGCCTGCATGAGGGCCTGAAGAAAGGTGAAGGCAGTGGTCTGGTGGCAAACAGCTGTACAGTGAAAAAAAGAAGTGAATTGGGTTGTAAATCAGGACCAAGGACAGTTTTGACTTCCATTCCTCAAACATTATCTTAACCTTTACACACACACACACACACACACACACACTCTGTACATGTCAGCTTGAAACTGGACCAGCTGCGGTGTTTTTTATAAAGACTCCCCTGTAGATATCCATGTAAACTGACCAAGCACTCAGTAATTTCAACAACTAATTTCAAAGATCTAGCTCACAGCCAAACCATGTAGTGCAGCCAGGAGAGTCCCTGCTGTTTGGGAACTTAATTCCACCTAATTGACAGACTGATGATCCCAGCTGCACTATAGAACAAATTTATTTTATTGCCCCCCCAACACCCTGTACTTCTCAAGATGTTGCACACCCTCCAACCAGCCCATCAATCAAATTGTCTTACTCAAGCCATTACTGTCCACCAGTGAGAGATAATTAGGCTTTCGAAAATTCAAACTTAGACTGTGGGGGGTGGTCTCTGAGGCACTCCACATTCATGACATCATGGGTTGTGTACACCTGATAGGTTGCTTGATGCACATGTAGATTTGAAGCAAATCTGTCCCCTGCCAGCTTACCTCAGGTCAGTTCGATGTATTCCAAAGCTGTTTCTGTAACTAGAAGTTGTTATTGCATGTATCTGTTATTTTTATAAAGGTATGTCCGCTAGTGTGAATTCAACCATAGATTGATTTATTTCTCAGTAATAATTGAACATATAGGAAAAAACTAGAAAAAATTGGGTGTTGCACTACGAGCGTGACCCCTTAACACTGACAAGGTATAACCATGCTGAATAGAATCAAATAGATTTTAAGACTATGTTGAATAGTACCACAGAGTTTAAGTACTGTGTGTCTCTGGTTGTTGTCATCTGTTTGGGAGGGCTGTGGAGTGCCTCAGAGACCTACACCCCCACAGTCACCTTTACCAGGTGAGTAAACTACCATTGTGGGGGGTGGTCTCCGAGGCACTCCACATTCATGACATCATGGGTCAGTAATAAGCAGTGTGTCCCTGTGTGGGTGGGTGAGACGTGATTTCTAGTGATATGTGTTCTCTTGTAAGAGTTCAGTTTTTGGCTGCAGTTAGTACTGCCCTCAGAGACCTACACCCCCACAATCACCTTTACCAGGTGAGTAAACTACCATTCTCATCTGGGGTAGTGGACATAAAATTAGCCTTTCCCCATCGGCGGGCCTTCTGGGATTCCCCTTCATCATGTATCAGTTTTTCAGAAATCACTCGAGGAGGAATCTGTGGTCTTTGTGCATACTATAAAAGAATACTGACAGATAGGTTGAAGCTCAGCTCTACCAGAGACCTTTGTATTTGTACTTCCCATACCATGGTTTTAGTAACCTTACAATACAATACAGTACAGTATAATACAGTACAATACAATACAAAACAGTACACTACACTACAATACAGTACAGTACACTACAATACAGTACAGTACAGTATAGTACAATACAAAACAGTACAGTACAATACACTACAATGCAGTACAGTACACTACGCTATAAATACAATACAATACAATACAATACAATACAACACATATAGAATGGTGTATGGGTGATCATACACAACAAGGTTGTGTTTTCATTGAGGGGATGTGATGACATCATGTAGACCTTGACAGCGAAGCTCAAGTGGTATCTATGATGGCATCACATCCCCAAGATGGAAATAAAGCCTTGTTGTGTACGGGCACCCATACACTTTTATATAGTATATGGTTACCCAAGATTGAAAAAGTGTTATTTCACCAGGCTTTGTACCTTGTGTTCATGCTCCTGCTTGCTCCTGGCAGCTCAGTTGGCTATGAAGTCACTCAGTGTGGTCTCGCCCACTCTGCTCCTGACCCTCCAAAGATTCTCGGCGTCAGTGATTTAACAAAAAAAAACTGACAAATTAGTACAGTTTGAAATCACAAAGCTGATTATGGCAGTCCATGTCCAAACTGTCTTGATGAACCGCTCGCTAAGCGGCGCCGCCATCTTACCTTGAATTGAGTGGTCTAAAGGACACCCCCCGCAGCCCTGATCCTATTTTTATAAAAAAAAAAAAAAAAACATCCCTGGTGGTCTAGCAGGCCCCCTTCCTATCCCAATCTGCCCATAACATTTACAGATATATTTCCCTGTGGTCTAGTGGACCCCCACCCCACCCCAGCAGGCAGTGTCCCACCATCCCGCCCTCCCCTGTCCCATCCTAGAGCTGGTGCCTAGCACAACCCTCTGCTCTCCACCACAGCTGGGTACCGACTGAGCTGTCAAGGAGCCCATAATGCATACAGTACGTGCTTATTGACTGACAGCTCGCTTGTACTGTATACAGTAATATTTATTTAAAATTTGGTAACCAGGAAAGGAACTGTGAGCTGAGGCCTGTTTCCATGTGTGACCCCGCACTCCGTGATAGCTCAGTCAGCACCAGGCCGTGGTGGAGAGTGGAGGGCTGTGCGAGGTGCCAGCTCTGGGGTGGGGTGGGGAGGATTGGGGTGGTTGGGCGCTGCCTGCGATAGCAAGAGATTAAAGCACTGCGGAATGGGCACCGACAATAACGGTGACCCAATCCCCAGTGCATATCTTGAGGGCTACCGTGGGGTAAGGTGGCCGGATGGAGTTGGTCGGCGAATATAGTGACAGGATGTCGCTATACGTACACATGTGGGGGGCAAGCAAGCACAGTGAGGGGTGGGATGGAATGTGAGGGGTGGTGCCATAGAGGGTTGCCAAGCCAACCCCATGGCGTGGTGGGTGGGTTGGAGGCACTGGTCGGTAGAGAAAGGTCTTTGGGTCCTGGCGCTGGTGTGTTTTTGTTGCGCCCAGCCTGAACCTTTTTTTTAATGTTTTCACACACCCCCAACATGCACCCCCTGGACTTGAGAATCCTTAAGTAGGAGAGTGTGGGGGACTCAGCCCCCCACATAAAACATTAGAAAAGTAAGTCCCCAGCACCGTTTTGCTGTGTGCCGAGGTGTCAGAGTAGTGAAAAATGTTTTCAGCACTCTTGACTTCTCGATAACAGTGATTACCTTTAGGCTTTCCCCATTATCACATGTAACCCTGACTGCTGGGGTGGGGGTGGGGTCCACTAGACCACCAGGCAAGGATATCTGTAAATTTTATAGGCAGATCAGAGATAGGAAAGGGGTCCACTAGATCACCAAAGACATGTTTTTATTTAAATAAAAAAGAGATTGGGGAGGTGGCATCTGCTAGACCATCAGGGATGTGTTTTGTTTTTTAACAAAAGGGGATCAGGGCTGAGGGGGTCCGCTAGACCATGGACTCTTAAGAAACAAGACCTAACTAAGGCATTTATAGAGGTAATACATTAGATAGAAAAAGTCCAACTGTATGTTGGTCGGAGTTTGTCTGTAGTTTCTTTGCTTTTCTTTTAAGTGATTGTATGCTTTGTGATATGGTGTTATGTGTTTACATTTTACATATTTTTATCTGTTTTTAAGTAAACCTTTCATTTGAAAGAGATTGCCTGGGTGTATCTTCCAAGTTCTTTCTTTTGCATGTGACGTATGAAGGGTTAAGACTGACAAAACTGTTCATAAGCTTGATGGTGTTACTAAACAGGGAAAAAGTAAGAATATACCTACAGTCTTTTATGGAGTTTTAAGGGTTCATTTTTGGATACCAGGCTAGGTGCCCTTAGGTGAAAGATATCTGGCATCCCCCTGAAGAGCAGATTATCTGAGCCTGTACACTTGGGAATGCAAGCATAAGGTTCACAGTTTGAATCCCCCCAGAACCTGAGACCAAAGGTGATTTGGACCCACAAGCAGACAGGAGGGTTACCCTGTTTGTTACCTGTTCACAATACTGCGCTCAGAGGTTGGCACTGTGGGACCAGAGAGCCTGACCTGCTAAGTGTGGTTGTGACAGATTGGTTGGCAGTGGTGCAGATAAATTTGGTAACACAAGCTTTAACTGTTCAGTGTGTTAGCTTAATACTGTACAGCTCACTTGCAAACAAAGGCAGTGATTTATTTTTAAAAAGGAAACATAACTATATCATTTTGCTTATAGTCAAGTTCCTACCTGTTTTATTTTTTTTCTAAAGTGCAAGTTAGAGTAGCCATAGTTAGGGAAGAAGATGGCTTCCAACTACAGCAGGCAGACTGTAGACTACTTGAGGCAGTTGTGCCAGGACAGAGGAGTCCTGCATGAGGGGAGAGCCGCCAAGCAGAACCTCATGGATGCCCTGATGGCAGCAGATGCCCAGAGCATCGAGTCACTGACTGTGACTGTAAGGGACCAAACCTTGAGCATGGAGGGGCTAGTGGTCAGTGCAGTGTCCAGAACCAGTAAGGATGACAGCAGGGCCAGTGCCAGTGAAGGGCCACAGCAGCAGGGGAAGGTCACCAGCATTCTGGAGCCAGAAGCACTCAGGCTGCAGAATGAGTTGCGCAGAATGGAGCTGGAGTTCTAGGAGAAGAGGGACCGTGAACAGCGAAAGGCTGACCGGGAACAGCAGGAGACTGACCACGAACAGCATGAGTGTCAGCGAGCTGCAGAGGAGAAGAGGGAGTGAGAACAGCGAGAAGCTGAACATGAGGAGTGTGAGCGCCAGAGGCGACATGAACTGGAGAAGTTACAACTCCAACCACCAGCACCAGAGCAGGTAAGTGGCTTGGGTTTAACTGGAATTACAGGACTGGGTTACAAATTGAATTCCAAACTGATAGCTGAATTTAAAGAGGGGGAGGATATGGATGCCTTTTTAAATTCCTTTGAAAAAGTTTGTATTCAGGCTAAAATTCCTAGAGGGTCCGGGAGCTTCCAGCTATCCCCATTACTTACTGGGAAAGCTCGGGATGCATTGGGTCAAATGGACAATGAGGACAGTAATGATTACAGCAAACTTAAAGCTGCACTTTTAAAAAAGTTTGATTTAATTGCTGAAGCATATAGAGCTAAATTCCGTTAAGCTTAGGAGAAGCCCTGATATGAGCTGTGAGGAGCTAGCCATGAAACAACGTCAGTTTTTAAAACATTGGTGGGAACTCTGTAGATAAAATTGAAAATGCTATTTTGTTAGAACAGTTTTTTGGGCATGCCCAGCAGAGCTGAACACCTGGCTGGAGGACTGAGATCCCAAAACAGTGCAAAAGGCTGCTGAACTCTCGGACCGCTATGCCAAAAGCAGACCTGCTCTGAGAGCGTATGAGGTGGGATGGGCAGTGCAGAAAAGGAAAAGCATGCCTTCAGGGCAGCTAAAACCCTCACTGCCTCCACCGAAACCAGTTAGCCCCAGGCTTCAGAGAAGAAATTTCTCTGAGAAAAGAAATGAATGTTGGTTTTGTAAAGAAACTGGGCATATTGCCAGACAGTGTCCAAAAAGGACAAGCAATACACAGAATGGTGCTAAGAAAGAAGTGGGTTGTTTATGTGTCCCTGGAAGTGTGCCTGTGAACATGAGGGAACACATGCACCCAGTTATGGTGAATGGTGTACAGATACAAGGGTTAAGGGACACAGGGGCACCCTTAACATTGGTAAAAGGGGATCTGATAGAGCCTGGTAAGCTTATACCCAATGAATTTGGAACTGTGTAAGTGTTCACTGGTGCGACCACCACATTGCCACTCGTTAGTGTTCTCCTAGACTGGGGTGAAACAGGGGGAACTATGCAACAGGTGGCTGTAGCCAAATCTTTAGCAGTGGACGTTATCCTTGGCAACAATCTCAGACAAGGGATAGTGTGTGCAGTTACCCATATCCAAGCGGGAAGGGGAGATTTTAGTTCCCTGGACCCCACAGAAGCCAGTGTGGAAATCTCTGGGAGGCTGATTCCCCAGCCTGTGTCTTCTGATCTGGAGACTAATGAAAAGGGGGTGGAAATTTCCCCAGTAGCAGTTAACCACACAGCTACGGAGGGTTACTCCAAAGAAGGAGGGGTGACCCATTGTCAGAGGGTTAGGGATGACAGTGATCCTGAGTGCCCTGATGCTAGTGCTAGGCACCCTAGTTTAGAGACTGAAGGGGACCTGTCCCATACCTTTGGAATGTGTAAGGAGTTTGCAGCTGCTCAGAAAAGTGACCCTAGTCTAGAGAAGCTGAGGGCTTGGCAGACTCTGACAGAGCACAGGGAGGTGACGGTAAACATAAGGGGCTGGATATTCAAACTGCGCCATTCGTAGGCGCAAGCCCTTGAGCTGTGCAAAATAGTTGCGCTGGGGTGTGTCCTGGGCGATATTCAAAGGAGTTGCCATTCTGGACTGTCATGTACGGTATGGGCTGCATGCCCATTGGCTCTTGCTCTGCACCAATGGGCATGCAGCCTACTGGCACAGTCAGTCGGCGGGCGGCGGGCGGCAGGTGGGTGGGATGCTGCCGCCCGCCAGCTGCGAGGCGGGGTGGTGGGGCCGTGGGTGGGTGGGGTGGGACACAGCCACCAGGGCTATGTTCGGGGATGGTTTTATCACACATACCGCCCTGCGATCGGGCATTTTGGTCCACTGGACCACCAGGGATGTGAACGAGGGGGTGGGAATTATTATACATACCGCCCAGCGACGGGCATTTCAGTCCACTGGACCACCAGGATGTGAACGGAGGGGGTGGGAATTATTATACATACCGCGATCGGGCATTTCGTCCACTGGACCACCAGGGATATGAACGGGAGGAGGGGAGCTACATTGATGCCCGCGATCGGGCTGGTGGGGAGTACACTATGCCCGCGATCGGGCTGCGGAGGGGCACAGGGATTGGGTTGGGAGCCAGCACAGGCGGCAGCTGCTGTGTTGCGCCTGCAATACAGCAGCTCACCTGTGGGTGGCCCTCGACTTAAGCCTGTTTTTTTGGCTCAAAGTCCTGCAGGCGCAGGTTGGGGGTTGCGCCTGCACAACTCTGCACAGCCCGGCTGAATATCAGGCTGTGCAGTTTATGCATGGTTCCTCCCCCTCCAGTTCAGCATACATTCATTTGCATTGCGCTGTTGCTCAGCATGTTTTCTGTGGCGCAACTGCCTCCTGCTGAATATCGCAGAATGGAGCAAGTTTGGACTTGCACAGGCGCAACCCTATTGCGCATGGTGCAACCCTTTTGAATATCTGGCCCAAGGTTTATTGGGAAAATGGACTGATGTATACTCAGGATGTGCAGACAGAGGGAAGGGTGATAGGCAGGCAGCTTATCATTCCCCAGGGGTATTGTGAGCAGTTGCTCAAGACTGCACATGATATTCCTTCATCTGGTCATCTGGGAATCACGTGCACTATGCAGCAATTGGCCCAGAATTTCTATTGGCCCAACTTCACCCAGCAGGTGAAGGAGTATTGTAGGTCTTGTCACCGGTGCCAAGAAATAGGGAAGGCAGGTGAGAAAACACAAGCCGCTCTAATTCCATTGCCCATTGTGGAGGAGCCATTTCAGAGGGTGGGAATGAGTATTGTGGGGCCTTTAAATACCTCCAGCTCCTCTGGGAAGAGTTTCATCCTGACTGTGGTGGATTATGCCACCCGGTACTCTGAGTCAGTCACCCTATCCTCACTAAGGACAGACAAAGTGGCAGATGATTTACTTGGGATTTTCTCCCATATTGGGTTTCCGCAAGAGGTTGTCACCGATTGAGGGGGTTACTTCATGTCGGACCTGATGAAATGTTTGTGGGAGAAGTGTGAGGAGGTGCAGAGACCCACGACACCTTATCACCTGCAAGCCAATGGACTTGTGGAAAGATTTAACGGTACCCTTAAGTCAATGCTCCAAACATTTGCTGAACAGCATGGGAGGGACTGGGAGAAATACCTTCCCTACCTGTTGTTTGCATACAGGGAGGTGCCCCAAGAGTCAAAAGGATTTCCCTGCTTCAAACTCTTATATGAGTATGTGGGCCCCTCGACTTGATCCGGGAGGACTGGGAAGGCAAGCACGCCACCCAGGAAACTCCCACCGTGGATTACGTCCTTAGGTTTAGGGAAAGGCTGAAGGAGCTTATGGGGACAGCCCAGAGCAACCTGTCAGCTGCCCAACAGAAACAAAAAGTGTGGTCTGACCACAGAGCCAGAGCTCGCTGGTACATGGTGGGTCAGGAAGTCATGGTCCTTATCCCGGTCCAGAAAGACAAGCTGCAGGCTGAATGGGCAGGACCGTACAAAGTAGTTAGGAAGGTAAATGACATAAACTATATCACAGAATTACCTGACAGAAGACAGACAGAAAGAATGTACCATGTCAACATGATAAAGCCATATGCTAACAGGGCTGACATGGTGTTTGCAGTATATTGTCTTGGGGAGGGGATAGACAAAGGAGACCCCCTTCTGGACTTGCTGGAAGAAAGCAAGCAGGAGTCCTCTGTGGAGGCAGTTACATTGTCTCCCCAGCTGACCCCAGACAAGATCCAGGAAGTAAGGGAGGTTTTAGCAGACTTTGCCCTACTGTTTAGTGCCAAGCCTGGACTAACCCCCTTAGCGACGCACGATGTGGAGACAGGGACACAGACGCCCATACAGTGGACAGAATATCAGGTGTCAGAGGCTGTCCAAAAGGACATTAGGAGGGAGGTGGAGGAAGTGCTGGATTTAGGGGTAATCCAGAGATCCCACATCCCCTGGGCCTCACCCGTAGTCCTTGTGCCCAAGCCAGATGGCTCTACTCATTTCTGTGTGGACTATCGTGGACTGAATGCAGTCACGAAGTTAGACACCCACCCGATGCCCTGGACAGATGAACTCCTGGACAAGTTGGGAGGGGTGACATACCTTACGACTATTGACCTGACAAAGGGGTATTGGTAGATCGAGTTAACGGACAGAGCTAGGGAGAGGTCAGCCTTCATCACTCAGATAGGCTTATTTGAATTTAAAGTAATGCCTTTCCGAATGAAGAATGCCCCGGCCACTTTCCAAAGGTTGGTGATCCAGGTGTTAAATGGTGCTGAGGAGTACGCCAGGCGTACCTGGATGACATTGCCATCTTTAGTGCCAGCTGGGAGGAATACCGGTCCCACCTTAGGGAAGTGCTGGGCAGGGTACAGAGGACCGAGCTCACTGTCAAAGCTGAGAAGTGCCAGGTGGCCATGGCTGAAGTGGCATACCTCGGGCATGTTGTAGGCTGGGGACATCTCCATCCTAACCAAGTAAAAATAGAGGTGATTAAGGCATGGCCCAGACCAGAAACACAGAAGCAGGTCAGGAGTTTTCTCAGGACAGCAGGGTACTATAGGAAATTTGTGCCCAATTACAGTGCCCTGGCTGCTCCCCTATCTGACCTGGTAAAGAAAAGGATGCCTAAGAAAATTACCTGGGAACCAGCCTATAAAAAAGCTTTTAACAGACTGAAGGAGGCACTGTGCAGTGCTCCTGTATTGACAGGTCCTGACTATAGCAGACCCCTTATAGTTCAGACTGATGCCTCAGATGTGGGTATTGGGGCAGTACTGAGTCAGACATCCAACTAAGGGAAAGATCACCCTGTAGTGTACTTGAGTAAAAAGTTACTTCTCGGGGAGCAGGCTTACTCTACTGTGGAAAAAGAGTGTCTTGCCATAGTATGGGCCCTAAAGAAGTTAGAGCCATACTTATATGGGCAGCATTTTGAGGTACAAACAGACCACAACCCCCTGGTTTGGCTGACCCAAATGGGAAAAACTAATGGTAGACTATTAAGATGGAGTCTTGCCTTGCAAGGGTATGACATGACAATCTTACATAGGGCTGGAGCGACCAATCAGAATGCCGATGGTCTTTCGCGTCTGTATGAGGAGTGAACTGACTTGGGAAGCTCATCCCATGCAGGGGATAGAGCCCCCAGATTCAGTCTAGGTGGGGAGGACTGTGACACTTGGCCAGCTGGTTATGATTGCTATATGATATTTATATATAGAATGTGGTATGTGAGTGTCTGTCATGAGACAGCCTGTGGGACAAGTGCCCCCCCCCAAGGTTTCAGCTATAGGCTATATTAACCTGAAACCAGGAGGTAATTAAAATACCAGAGAGACTTAATTAGAACTGACCCAGCTACCAGGATATAGGGCTCATAAACTTTTATTACGTCTTAGGGGAAAAAACATGTTATAACAAAATGGAAGGAGCTAGATGACCTCGTGGAAGGGGTGGAGAGAGAGACACAGTTTAACCTAGGACTATGTCTGATCTTTGTGACATTTTCTTTTTGGACTCTTAAGAAACAAGACCTAACTAAGGCACTTATAGAGGTAATACATTAGATAGAAAAAGTCTAACTGTATGTTGGTAGGAGTTTGTCTGTGGTTTCTTTGCTTTAAGTGATTGTATGCTTTGTGATATAGTGTTCTGCATTTACATTTTACATATTTTTATCTGTTTTTAAGTAAACCTTTCATTTGAAAGAGACTGCCTGGGTGTGTCTTCCAAGTTCTTTCTTTTGCATGTGACGTATGGAGGTTTAAGACTGGCAAAACTGTTCATAAGCTTGATGGTGTTACTAAACTGTGAAAAGATAAGACTATACCTATGGTCTTTTATAGAGTTTTAAGGGTTCATTTTTGGATACCTGGTTAGGTGCCCTTAGGCGAAAGATATCTGTCATCCCCCCGAAGAGCAGATTATCTGAGCCTGTACATTTGGGTATGCTAGCATAAGGTTCACAGTTTGAATCCCCCCAGAACTTGAGACTAAAGGTGATTCGGATCCACAAGCAGACAGGAGGGTTAACCTGTCTCTTACCTGTTCACAGTACTGCGCTCAGAGGTTGGCACTGTGGGAGCAGAGGGCCTGACCTGCTGAGTGCGGTTGTGACATATGTATATATTTTTGTATTTGTATTAAGGAAATGTTGTGGACGATTATATAAATACCTAGCATTGTTTAAATCACCTTGTGATGTAATACCACATGCCTCCGAGGTATGACAGTAATATCTAACCTTTGAGAATAATGGATTGTCGTAAACTTACAGATTGTACCCACTGATTGCAATTTAATAAGGAAAGCAGCTTTATTAAGAAATAATTACAAAACAATAGGATCATAGAAACATAGACTTTGACGGCAGATAAGGACCACTTGGCCCACCCAGTCTGCCCATTTCCCTACCTACTGGATAAGCTGCAGATTCTAGTTAACCAATAGCCTACTTCCTGCCACCCCCCACTACAATTGCCTTGTGTTTGTCCCATGCATGTTTGAATTCCCCCACTGTTTTAGCCCCAACAACCTCCCCAGGAAGGCAGTTCCGCGCATCCACCACTCTCTCCATGAAGAAAGATTTCCTCACCTTACCCCTGAGCCGTCCCCCCTCTATCTTTAAACTGTGTTCCCTTGTTCTTACTCATCTCTTTTTCTGAAAGATGCTACCCTCCTGGACTTTGTTGATTCCCTTGAGGTACTTGAATGTTTCTATCATGTCCCCCCGTCCCTCCTTTCATCAAGGGTATACATATTAAGCTCTCTCAGTCTCTCTTCATATGATTTCTGATGCAGACTCTGCACCATTTTAGTTGCCCTCCTCTGGACTGCTTCCATCCTGTCTATGTCCTTGTGAGATGAGGTCTCCAAAACTGCACACAGTACTCCAGATGGGGTCTCACCAACTGTCTATACAGAGGATAACCACTTCCTTTTTCTACTTGTGATGCCCTTCCTGTGCATCCCAGTATCCCCTGGCTTTCCTCACTGACTTCTCACATTGCTTACCCACCTTTAGATCATCCGATATGACTACCCCCAAGTCCTGTTCCATTTTTGTTGTTGTTAGTACCTCCCCTGCTATTGTGTACTCTTCTCCTGGGTTTTTGTTTCCCAGGTGCATTACTTTGCACTTCTTTGCATTGAATCTAAGTTGCCATATGTCTGACCATTCCTCCAACCTTGCCAAGTCCCTTCTCATCCTTTCTACCCCCCCTTGTGTATCAACTCTGTTACAGATCTTTGTATCATCTGCAAAGAGGCATACCTTTCCCTCCAGACCCTCTGCAATGTCACCTATAAAGATGTTAAAGAGGACTGGACCCAGTACTGAGCCCTGAGGTACTCCACTAGTGACCCCCCTTTCTTCGGAATGTGTTCCACTCACTACTGCCTTCTGTGTCCTGTTCTGCAGCAAGTTTGCAACCCAGGCTACCATCCTGGGACCCACTCCCAAGCTGGCTAACTTGATTATTAATCTTTTGTGTGGGACTGTGTGAAATGCCTTGCTAAAGTCTAGGTAGGCCATATCCACAGCCCCTCCCTGATCTATTGCTTTGGTCACCCGGTCAAAGAAATCTATTAGATTCATCTGACATGACCTTCCTGCTGTAAATCCATGCTGCTTTGGGTCCCAGCCCCGCTGGCCTCTAGGTACTCAACAATTCTTTCTTTCAGAAGTGATTCCATCATTTTCCCTACCACTGAGGTCAAACTTACAGGTCTGTAGTTTCCTGCTTCTGCCTTGCTCCCACTTTTGTGAAGGGGAATCACATCTGCCCTCCTCCAGTCCTCCGGTACCACCCCATCCTCCCATGATTTGTTAAAAAGAGTGGTCAGTGGTGTCACTAGGTCCTCCCTTAGTTCTTTTAGGATCACCTATGGTTAATGAATCATTTGTTATTGAATAATGCATGGGTGCATGTCAAGTTACAGTATATACCACAGGACAGCACCCATTACATGGCATATGTTCATTATAGTATTCAGGAAATAATATTCAGCCCCTGCATGGCCCTAGTTGACATGCATCTTGAGGTCTGATGGGCCCATGTACTGGGTCAGGACAAGTTTTGTGCAGGTCCTGAAGGGTCCTGTGCAAATAAGGATATGATTCCACAATCAGAAAAAGAAGGGAAATGAATTTCAAAAAAACTATGTTAATGCAGACATTAGGGTTAAATAACTCAAAACATATAATGTAGGGAAATGAGACATTAGGATTTTTGGGTCTCCAAAGTATTGGCGAATTAGTGGTGGGGTCTTCCTTTGGGTTGTCAACCCTAATGCCCGCCCCCTCGCCTGAGAAAACAAAGTCCTGACATCATGTTTGAAGAAAGCTATGACTGAATTTGTTGGCAACATGTGGGAAGCCATACTTCTCTACCTCCAAAGAATGTATCACTATGAGGCACTGGCTTGGAGCTGTACCTTGTGCTTGAGACAGGAAGTTGGGGGAAGGGGTGGGCATTAAAACCTTAATGTTTTTCATTTCCCTACGTTGTGCGCTTTGCATTCTTCAACCCTAATATCTGCATTAACATAGTTTTTTTGCAATTTATATATACATGTGTGTATATATATATATATATATATATATATATATATATACACACACACACACACACACACACACACACACATCTGCATATTCAAGGGAAGTCAGTAGATACTGTTTCATGAGCAGATTTTTCTCATTATTGTTCCAGCAGCAGCGATATCTGTGATTTTGACCTGTGGCTTTGCAAATGTGACCAATATGATGTGCATTGCTTGTGCCATTCCTCTCGCCCAGATAACTAAAAAACAGGTAAGAGCCTCTCTGTGTTCCACTAGAAAAAATGTAGATTAAGTGGGTGCTGTGATTTTGAAGCATTGTATTTCATGCATGGCTTATAAATAATAATACAAACAATTATAAATAAGAATTTTAAATAAATAAATAATAAAAAACAATGGTATGAAAAAATGTACTTGATGTGCTCCCTACCCCCACTCCACAAAACAATCTGAGTAATTTCCCACAGATGGGCTAATGAATTTGTTTAGCATGTCCTCTTAGATTCTTTGAGAGAATAATATCAGGAATCAACAGGGAGTTTGACAGTGTGATGGAGCAGACAGCCCTCAGTGGGGCCGTTTTCTCGAAAGCCTCCAGGCTAAATTAGACCTCAGTCAGCATATGACCCTGCAGAGAGGGCCTTGAGTTTCCAAGTCGTGACTCTCAGGAGCCCACTGTGAAATCTGATCAACCGGCTGAGGCAGATTGCTGATTCCTTAATGACCGTGTGTGTGTGTGTGTGTGTGTGTGTGTGTGTGTGTGTGTGTGTGTGTGCCGCACTACCTTTCCAGCTTGCTCTGTGGGGTGATTAATGAACCCCAAGAGACTTCGACAAATTGTACTGGTGTCAAAAGCACTTGCTACCTGTCAAACACACAGTTCTTATATTACATTGCCCTCTTGATTGTGTGTGATGGGGGAAGTAGTATATATCTCTCCCCCCTTATCTCCCTCAACATCTACTGTTCCAAGTACAAGAATCCCAAGCCTTGTAATATACTTAGGGCATATTTATTATTACAGAGACACGCCATATATCTGTACACTGCTAAGGGCTTGATCCACAAAAGGCTCCCAGCCTCACTATATAATTGGAGGGTTGAGAAAAGCAGTAGAGTAAACTGGCTGCAGGGTTCTCCATGGCATCCACAAAGTGAGATATGTTCCTTCTCTACCTCTGATCCCGAGCCATACATACTTTTATGTGGGGCAGCTCAGTGAGTGTGAGTAAGGGGGCCGGGACTTGCATGCATGCGACCCTGAAAAGCAATTCGAGCACTTTTGAGGGTGCACATGGGTGAGTAGTGTTATGCACTCCAGGGGTCTTGCATAACATTGACCCAGCATGTAAACTGTACACCATGCAGTAAAGACATTGAACACAACCAGGTGAGGGACATGCACACTGATCTCTCTAAAGGTGTCACCATTAAGGGGACTTCATCAGGCGGCAATACAAGATATATAGTGCACACCATTTAAATAATACAATCAATTAACACATAATGACTAATGAAGTGGTGCAAATCAAAGAGTGCATTCACCTGCAAAGACAAGTAAGAAGTACAAATGTCTGTGCCAAAAAAAAACAAAAAAAAACAGCATTTACACTTCCTAGTTTCTTTTCAGGTAAAATCACTTGTTGCACCTTTTCATACTGTTTAAGGCTTCTTGATGAGGTGATATGTGGGATACCAACTGTGCTGCCTTCTCAGGCTTTCTGCAAATAAATACTTTTGTTTTCGGCACCCTGCAGTGCATGCCATTTTTTTTGTTTTCAAGTTTATGTGCAGTAAAGACATACTGGGGAAGGACTGGCCACAGCAATGCCTGCCCCATGCCATCCGAACTACCATGGAGTGCTGAAGGCAATTTGTGGATCTGAAAAAAACAAGCATTTGTCAATGCCGAATGTTATTGCTTATATGTGCTGTTTAGGTATTTGGAAGTCAATCAATCAATCAAGTCTTTATTTAACCAGGCGTTCATCGTTGAGCAGAAGCTCATTTGCAAGATGGACCTGGGTAAAAGTGAAAGTACCATGCCTAAGGACTGTCATGTGCCCCCCCAACACATCCACTGTGTCTTTCTGTTCAGTATTCACAGAAGAGGGGGAGGAGCAAGGGCCACAGCAGTACAGCAGTTGCAAAGGCGTGAAGAGGTGGACAATAGTCCATTCACAGGCAGAAGAATCCTGCAGAAGTTGAGTAAATTGAAGGTGGACAAAGCAATGGGACCAGATGGCATACACCCAAGGATATTAAAAGAACTGTGAAGGGAAATAGCAGTACCTCTGGCAGCCATGTTTACTGAGTCATTCAACACAGGGGTGGTACCAGAGAATTGGAGGAGAGCACATGTGGTCCCTCTGTACAAATCCATGAGTAGGAAGGAGGCGGGGAACTATGAGCTGGTCAGTCTCACTTCAGTAGTGGGGAAGATCATGGAGACATTGCTTAAAGAAAGGATAGTGGTGCATGTAAAAGCCATTAGGGCCCAGGACCATAGGCAACATGGATTCACAGTGAGGAGGTCATGTCAGACAAATCTGGTTGATCTGTTTGACCGGGTGGCAAAAGAAGTAAATCAGGGTGGGGCAGTGGACAACGCTTACCTTGATGTAAGCAAAGCCTTTGACACTGTCCCACTTAGGAGGCTGATAAATGAGCTGAGTAGGCTGGGCATGGGGAAAGGGTGGTAAACTGGGTTAGAAACTGGGTAACAGACAGGAAGCAGAGATTGGTAGTAAATGGGGCGCAGTCTGGGGAGAGGGGGTGACCAGTGGGGTGCTGCAGGGAGTGGTCCTGGGGCCAGTCCTGTTCAATGTCTTCATGAGTGACATTGCAGAAGGGCTGAAGGAAAAGGTCTGCCTGTTTGCAGGTATCACCAAGATGTGTAACAGTGGATACCCCAGAGGGGGTGGAGAAAATGAGGAGGGACCTGGGGAAGCTTGAGAAATGGTCTGAGGACTGGCAACTGAAGTTTAATTTTAAAAAAGTGCAAAATTATGCACCTGGGACACAGAAACCCTGGGGAAAGGAACAGGATGGGGGGGGGAGGAGTTTCTGACAGTCACGAAGAAGGAAAGGGACTTAGTTGTTATTATTTCAGATGACCTGAAAATGTCAAAGTGGTAAGGCACCTGGAAGGGCCAGTGACATGCTGAGGTGCATAAGCAGGGGTATTACCGGCATAAGGAGGGAGGTAGTGATGCCATAATATAAAACCCTGGTCAGGCTTCACATGGAGTACTGTGTGCAGTTCTGGAGGTTGCACCTTCGTAAGGATATTAACAGGCTGGAGATGGTCCGGAGAAGGGTGAATGATATGGTACAGAGCTTGCAACACAAGACTTATGAGGAGAAATTACGGGACCTCAATATCTACTCACTGGAAGAGAGGAGGGAAAGAGGGGATATGATAGAAACATTCAAGTACCTCAAGGGTATAAATATAAGTACTGAGAAGCAGGAGACAGCTGCTATAGGCACATGTGCCAACTTCTGTGTAATATTCTTTTGTTATTATAAATCTGTAATCTCCAGTATTTCAGTAACCACATGGCCACACTGCTTTCTTTAGGCAATTTTATGCTGGTTGATGCCTGGTGTCAGATGGCAGACAGAGGGCTCACCAGATTGTGTTGCCATTTGAAAAACTTCATAGAGTGTTCTTTTACTGGTAAGTGTTTTGGAAAGCTGGTGAAGGTCCCACAATTTTTATTATGATTTTATCTCCTTATGTCTGTCCCCTTTGGTCCCCCCATCCCCACATCCTACCAGTCATCAGTGGCCACAGCTGCAGCCTTCTTCTTGCCTAGATGGTGGGTGAGAAACATAGAATTTGACGGCAGACAAGGACCGCTTGGCCCACCTAGTCTGCCCATTTCCCTACCTGATGGATAAGCTGCAGATTCTAGTTAAACAGCTTACTTCCTCCTACCCTCCAGCAGAATTGCTTTATGTCTGTCCATGAGCAGCTGCCTTCACAGTCTGTGAAGTCTGATGTCTTTCAGTACCGCTTATTGTTCATCTTCCAACACAGGCGAGGCACTGCCAGCTCAAAAGTAACTCAGGACAAGCAGGTTTCAAAGTGGGGAAGAAATGGAGTGAGCAAGAATCGAGTACTCATTCAGATGCGGCATCGATTTTAAGATCAGCATACTGGTGTGGACACTGCAAATAGAACCCCAGCTCTTTAAGCAGCCTTATGAAGAGTAAATGCTTCTTGAAGCAATGGGGTTCTGTTTATTGTACTGTAAGTGGGCTGCATCTAATTCGGCAACATACTGTACCTTACATCTGGATGTATAGTAGGCCCAACTTTAAATAAACACTACACCTGAATTAACACATGGTGCCACAGAAACATAGAATTTGTCACCAGAAGAAGACCCTCAGCCCACCCAGTCTGCCCAAGTGTTCTCTACCTACTTGTAACTCCTGCCTGTATATGTTACTGCATGTCTTATTCTGCCTGTGTTCATGAGGACTGCCTTGTGAATGAGCTTGCTTAATGGATTTTTCCTGCAATGAACTTGAACCTACTCCATTTCCATAGCCCTATTGATCTCCGTTGACCCCCTCCTTCCCCTTTTTCTAATATACCCCTATATTTATCCCATGCATGCTTCATGCCCCCTACCATTTTAGCTTCCACCACTTCTCCTGGCAGTCTGTTCAAGGTGTCTACCACCCTTTCAGTAAAGAAATATTTCTTCACATCTATCCTGAATTTCTTCACATCTATCCTGAATGCCCCCCTCCCCCCAGTTTCATTGTATTTCCCCTAGTTTAGGTGCTCATCCTCATTTGAAGGTACTTTGTAGGTCTTGATCATGTCATCTCTTGCCATGCTGTCTTCCAGAGTGTACATGTTGAGATTCTTCAGCATTTCCTTGTAGGGATTCCTGTGAACATTCTAAAACATTTTAGTTGCCCTCCTCTGGAAAACCTCCACCTTATGTCCTTTCTGAAGTGTGGACTCTAAAACTGGACACAGTACTTCAGCTGGGGGTATACAAGGGAGTGATACAATGGCAGCACAACATCCCTCCTCCTACTACTGGAGATGCCACTCCTTATGCACCCCAGAATCCAATTTGCCCTGCCCATAGCCTTGTCACACTGTACTGCCATCTTGGGGTCCTTTGATATAATACCCTGAAGGACCCTTTCATGTCTAGTGAGTATCAGTACCTGCCCCCATCCTATACCCAGCATCGGGGTTCCTGTGCCCAAGGTACTTGATTTTACACTTGTTGGCATTGAACCCCAAGTACGTAAGAAAATGGAATTGATTTGAATGAATTGCAGGCTTTTAAGCAGCTTTTTGGGGAGTGTGTATGTGTGTGAGTGGGGGGGGGGGAGTTCTGCTACTATAACTATTTGCTTTTGATTTGGCATAATGTGCGAACAGACTAACCCTGCTCCCCACTCCGTGTGCTGTATTAGAGATAAAGAGCCCAAATAGCATTGGGCCAAGCACTTAGCCCTGTGGCACCCCGCTTGTCACTGCTCAGTTTGCCGAGAGCTACCTCACCACCACCACCCTCTGCACTCTCCCCTGTAACTAGTTCTCTATCCATTTAGTCAGACCACCTTCCATCCATACCCCTCCTTCTCCTCACTCTTCTCCTCCTTGGCCTGTGTCCCTCCTCCCAGTAGTCCGCACCCTTTCTCCTTATTCTTACTGGGTGGTGGTGCCTTTTGTATTACACTCAAGACCACTTTGCCTGCCCCCTTCCAGGGTTACTACGCCTCTACCTTTACCTATATCTAGGGTGGTGACCTCATCAGGCTCCCCTGTTCGGACCTTTCTACCAACCTCAGTCTTTTGGCCACCCCCACCTCCATTTGTTTAAATCCACCTTAGTAGAGCTATACCCCTCTAATCCTGCCTTTTTTTTTTTTTTATATACATATTTTCTCACTGGGCTGCGGTCGGCTTGGTCATCCCGACCAACCCCCCTAGCCCTGCCCCCGACATCAGGCTGACCTGCTTACCTCCACGGATTACCCCTGTGGTGGGGTGGTGAGGAGCTTCCCAGGTCGCCCCACCAGAGCAGGATCCAGTTGAGAAGGTGCCATTCGGGGCGGGAAGGGAGGGTTGGAGCTCATGCTGCCTGACCGTAGCCCATTTTCCACATTTCTCCCCTTTGCAGAGTGCAGGTGTGCAATGACGCTTAGGCACAGCGTGCCAAAGTCTGCCACACTCCGCCACCCTTTACTACACCGCTGTAGTTGCGTCCGTGGTCATCACCAGGGGCTGTTACAGAGCGGTGGGTCCCTGGATCCCGCCCCGGGATAGGAGAGCAGTCCTCCAGATGCTCAGTCCTATCCCTCCCTTGCCAACCCCTGGCAGCCCGGGCTTGCGTCCGAACCCGGGTTGCAAGCGTGGCGTGAGGTGTGGTGTCCAGTGCCTCAACCCTCCGCGCCAGTGGCCCGGCAGCAAACACCCCCTTCCCCTTCTGCTCCAGTGTACCCTGTCCCCTGCGTACAAGTCACAATTCCCCCCAGACCCTACCCCAGTTAGTCACTAACCTATAATGTTTGGTGTGGCACCAATCCCTCAGCCACTCAAACTCCTCAAGCCTACCCTTCCTCGCCATGCTTGCACATGGTACCGGCAGTACCTCCAAGAATGCCACCAATTTCTCCACCCCCTCACATTGCCTGCCCAAGTACTCAAACCTCCCCCTCACTACTTCCACAGTGTCCTCCGCCAAGTCGTTTGTACCCACATGCAACAGTAAATGAGGTTTCTTCCTCCCCCTCACTGCATACTTGAGCAGTGCCTGCCCTGCCCCTCCTGCAGTCATCCTGGGGACAGCTTCAACCCAAATATGGCTGTGCCTTTCCCTCTTTCTGCCCCATCTCACCCATTTCAGCATAGAATCCCACAGGATGAGTACCCCCCTCACCCCCTTTTCCTTCTAATGCCCCTTCCACAACCCCAGTATTCGTTCTTCCCTATCCCTTGCCCTTGCCAACTGCACCCTCTGTGACTTCTGTATCTGCACCCCCTACTTCTGCCTCACCCCTTTTCTCTGCCTTATTCCTCCCATCCCCCTTGAACCCCTTCCCAGCCTGACTACTTCCTACTGGGCTTCCCATGTCGACCTCCCCTCCTCCCCTGCTGATTTCCAACCCCTCTCCTATCCCCGTTGTCGTCGATTTAGAGCCCCCATTCCCTTCTACCTCGATAGTAATGCCCCTCCCATCCTTCCCCTTCCTGCAGCCTTCTCTCCTTCAGTCACCACCCCTCCTTCCTTACTAACCCCCCTTCTACCCTTTTGTCCTTGCTATCTTTTCTCCTACCTGTTGCCATCCCTCTCATGCCCTGCTTGTCCTCCTCCCTTCAGTATGTTCCTGCTCTCCCTCTCTGTCCCATAGCAGAGGTTCAAATCTATTCGTAGTCAATACCTGTCCTACATCTCTTCCCCCTATCGGTTCCCCCCTCCTACTTGTTCCCCTCCATGGCACCCCTGGTCCCTCCCTAGCCACAGCCATCTGCTTTCTCCCCGGTACTCCTTGTGGTCTCTTCCTCCCTCATCAGGAGGCCCCACCACCCTCACCTGGGGCACCCCTCCCTTCTTCTCTCTTTTCTGCTAGTGCCTCTGATACTGGGGTTGGTTTCAGTCCCTAGTTATTCTTCCTCTGTCCCCCTTTGCCAACCCCTATTCCCCCTCCCTCAGGATGCCTACCATACTCATCTGCCCTGCCATTTACACTCCTCCCTAACCTCCACAGTTCCTTCCTCAAACTAGCCAGTCATCTACAGATCATACACCCCCCTATCCTCCAATCCCAGTCCAGGATCATGGCAGACCCACACCCTGTACACCCCTCCACCCTTCCAAAAATGCCCGCCCTATTGCCATGTGGCACCTGCCCCATTTTGGCCCCATCTTATGTTACGGGCTCTTACTCCCAGGTTCTGTACCCTACTACAACTGTTAGGGCCCTATTTACTCAAATTCCTGCACCCCCACACTAGTCCCGCTACTGACCCCTTGCCAACCGGGGTAATTCAGTGTCAAATCTCATCCATTAGATACTGTATTACTATAGCAATCCTACAGCCTCCTTGTCTGTTTTTCACCCCTCAGCTACCATACTTTTTGTTCTCAGCTTTCATATAGTTTCACTTAGCCCAGTTAGAAATCCTATTGCACTCCAAGTATTACTCAGCTCAGTTAGAGAAATAAAACAGAACAAATAAATATGTATTATTACAGCAATCCTAAAGTATCCAGTCATTGCTTTGTCTCTACTCCAGAGACTCTGCTGTAATATAGGACCACAGAGGACCCTGGACGGGAAGGTGGGCAACTGTAAAGTCCCGGCAGAGCTCCATTGATCTCACTCACTTCCCCTCTCTCACTCGCTCATTCTATTTCCTCCTGACACTGCTGGCTGCCCTTTTGTACTGGGCTCCTGCTTGCATTGGCGCCTTTATCTGCCCACAAAGAAATCCACAGCAGTCCTGACACAGTTCCATTGAGCTTGCTCACTCCCCCTCTTCCACTCACTCATTCTGTTTCTCCCGATGCTGCAGGCTGCCCTTTTGTACTGGACTCCTGCCTGCATTGGCACCTTTTTCTGCCCACAAAGAAATCTGCAGCAGTCCTGACAGAGCTCCGTTAAGCTTGCTCACTCCCCCTCTCTCACTCGCTCGTTCTGTTTCTCCCGGCGCTGCAGGCTGCCCTTTTGTACTGGGCTTCTGCCTGCATTGGCGCCTTTTTCTGCCCACAAAGAAGTTCGCACTGTCCTGACAGAGCTCTGTTGAAGTTGCTCACTCCCCCTTTCTCACTCGCTCATTCTGTTTCTTCTGGCGCTGCAGGCTGCCCTTTTGTATTGGGCTCCTGCCTCCATTGGCACCTTTTTCTGGCCACAAAGAAATCTGCAGCAGTCCCGACAGAGCTCTGTTGAGCTCGCTCACTCCCCCTCTCTCACTCGCTTGTTCTGTTTCTCCCAGAGCTGCAGGCTGCCCTTTTGTACTGGGCTTCTGCCTGCGTTGGCGCCTTTTTCTGCCCACAAAGAAGTTCACTGCTGTCCTGACAGTGCTCTATTGAGGTCGTTCACTACCCCTTTCTCACTCGCTCATTCTGTTTCTCCTGGTGCTGCAGGCTGCCCTTTTCTACTGGACTCCTGCCTCCGTTGGCGCCTTTTTCTGGCCACAAAGAAATCTGCAGCAGTCCTGACAGAGCTCCGTTGAGCTCGCTCACTCCCCCTCTCTCACTCGCTTGTTCTGTTTCTCCCAGAGCTGCAGGCTGCCCTTTTGTACTGGGCTCCTGCCTGCATTGGCACCTTTTTCTGCCCACAAAGAAATCTGCAGCAGTCCCGACATGGCTCCTTTGAGCTTGCTCACTCTCCCTCTCTCACTCGCTTGTTCTGTTTCTCCCGGTGCTGCAAGCTGCCCTTTTGAACTCGGCTCCTGTCTGCATTGGCGTGTTCTTCTGCCCACAAAGAAGTTCACAGGTGTCCTGACACAGCTCCATCTAGGTCGCTCACTCCCCCTCTGTCACTCACTCATTCTGTTTCTCCTGGAGCTGCAGGCTGCCCTTTTGTACTGGGCTCCTGCCTGTGTTTGCACCTTTTTCTGCCCACAAAGAAATCCACAGCACTCCTGACAGAGCTCCGTTACGCTTGCTCACTACCCCCTCTCTCATTCTCTCATTCTGTTTCTCCCAGAACTGCAGGCTGCCCGTTTGTACTGGGTTCCTGCCAGCATTGGTACCTTTTTCTGCCCTCAAAGAAATCTGCAGCAGTCCTGACACACCTCTGTTGAGCTTGTTCACTCCCCCTCCCTCACTCGCTCATTCTGTTTCTCCTGGCCCTGCAGGCTGCCCTTTTGTACTGGGCTCCTGCCTGCATTGGCACCTTTTTCTGCCCACAAAAGAAATCTGCAGCAGTCCCGACACAACTCCATTGAGCTTGCTCACTCCCCCCTCTCACTCACTCGTCCTGTTTCTCCTGGCGCTGTAGGCTGCCCTTTTGTAGTGGGCTTCTGCCTGCATTGGCACCTTTTCCTGCTCACAAAGAAGTTCACAGCTGTCCCGACAGAGCTCCGTTGAGGTTGCTCATGCCCTCTTTCTCACTCGCTCATTCTGCTTCTCCTGGCATTGCAGGCTGCCCTTTTGTACTGGGCTCCTGCCTCTGTTGGTGCCTTTTTCTGGCCACAAAGAAATCTGCAGCAGTCCCAACAGAGCTCTGTTGAGCTCACTCACTCCCCCTCTCTCACTCGCTCATTCTGCTTCTCCTGGCATTGCAGGCTGCCCTTTTGTACTTGGCTCCTGCCTGCATTGGTGCCTTTTTCTGCCAACAAAGAAATCCACAGCAGTCCCGACAGAGCTCCACTGAGCTCGCTCACTCCCCCTCTCTCACTCACTTGTTCTGTTTCTCCCAGAGCTGCAGGCTGCCCTTTTGTACTGGGCTCCTGCCTGCATTGGCATGTTTTTCTGCCCATAAAGAGTACACAGGTGTCCTGAGAGGCTCCATTGAGCTCGCTCACTCCCCTCTGTCACTCGCTCATTCCATTTCTCCTGGCACTGCAGGCTGCCCGTTTGTACTGGGCTCCTGCCTGTGTTGGCACTTTTTTCTGCCCACAAAGAAATCCACAGCAGTCCCAACAGAGCTCCGTTAAGCTCGCTCACTCCCCCTCTCTCACTCACTTGTTCTGTTTCTCCCAGCGCTGCAGGCTGCCCTTTTGTACTGGGCTCCTGCCTGTGTTGGCGCCTTTTTCTGCCCATAGAGAAGTTCACTGCTGTCCCGACAGAGCTCCGTTGAGGTCGCTCACTCCCCCTTTCTCACTCGCTCATTCTGTTTCTCCTGGTGCTGCAGGCTGCCCTTTTGTACTCGGCTCCTGCCTCCGTTGGCACCTTTTTCTGGCCACAAAGAAATCTGCAGCAGTCCTGACAGAGCTCTATTGAGCTCACTCACTCTTCCCCCCCCCCCAACTCGCTTGTTCTGTTTCTCCCGGTGCTGCAAGCTGCCCTTTTGAACTCGGCTCCTGCATGTGTTGGCACCTTTTCCTGCTCACAAAGAAGTTCACACTGTCCCGACAGAGCTCCGTTGAGGTTGCTCATGCCCCTTTTCTCACTCGCTCATTCTGCTTCTCCTGGCATTGCAGGCTGCCCTTTTGTACTGGGCTCCTGCCTGTGTTTGCACCTTTTTCTGCCCACAAAGAAATCCGCAGCACGCCTGACAGAGCTCCGTTACGCTTGCTCACTACCCCCTCTCTCATTCTCTCATTCTGTTTCTCCCAGAACTGCAGGCTGCCCATTTGTACTGGGTTCCTGCCAGCATTGGTACCTTTTTCTGCCCTCAAAGAAATCTGCAGCAGTCCTGACACACCTCTGTTGAGCTTGTTCACTCCCCCTCTCTCACTCGCTTGTTCTGCTGCTCCCGGCACTGCAGGCTGCCCTTTTGTGTTGGGCTCCTGCCTGTGTTAGTGCCTTTTTCCGCCCACAAAGAAGTTCACTGCTGTCCCGACAGAGCTCCATTGAAGTCACTCACTCCCCCTCCCTCACTCGCTCATTCTGTTTCTCCTGGCCCTGCAGGCTGCCCTTTTGTACTGGGCTCCTGCCTGCATTGGCACCTTTTTCTGCCCACAAAGAAATCTGCAGCAGTCCTGACACAGCACTGTTCAGCTCGCTCACTCCAGCTCTCTCACTCGCTCATTCTGTTTCTCCCGGCGCTGTAGGGTGCCCTTTTGTACTCGGCTCTTGCCTGCAATGGTGCCTTTTTCTGCCCACAAAGAAATCCACAGCAGTCCTGACAGAGCTCCGCTGAGCTCACTCACTCCCACTCTCTCACTCGCTCATTCTGTTTCTGCCGGCGCTGCAGGCTGCCCTTTTGTACTGGGCTCCTGCCTCTGTTGGTGCCTTTTTCTGGCCACAAAGAAATCAGCAGCAGTCCCAACAGAGCTCTGTTGAGCTCACTCACTCTCCCTCTCTCACTTGCTTGTTCTGTTTCTTCTGGCGCTGCAGGCTGCCCTTTTGTACTTGGCTCCTGCCTGCGTTGGTGCCTTTTTCTGCCAACAAAGAAAGCCACAGCAGTCCCGACAGAGCTCCACTGAGCTCACTCACTCCCCCTCTCTCACTCGCTCACTCCATTTCTGCCGGCGCTGCAGGCTGTCTTTTGTACTTGGCTCCTGCCTGCATTGGTGTCTTTTCTGCCCACAAAGAAACCGCAGTCCGATAGAGCTCCATTGAGCTCGCCTCCCCCTCTCACTCACTTGTTCTGTTTCTCCCAGAGCTGCAGGCTGCCCTTTGTACTCGGCTCCTGCCTCCGTCTGGCACCTTTTTCGCCACAAAGAAATCTGCAGCAGTCCTGACAGGCTCTGTTGAGCTCACCACTCCCCCCCCACTCGCTTGTTCTGTTTCTCCCGGAGCTGCAGGCTGCCCTTTGTACTGGGCTCCTGCATGTGTTGGCACCTTTTTCTGCCCACAAAGAAATCTGTAGCAGTCCCAACACAGCTCTGTTGAGCTCGCTCACTCCCCCTCTCTCACTCGCTGTTCTGTTTCTTCCGTCGCTGCAGGCTGCCCTTTTGTACTGGGCCCCTGCCTGCATTTACGCCTTTTTCTGCCCACAAAGAAATCTGTAGCAATCCCAACAGAGCTCTGTTGAGCTCGCTCACTCCCTCTCCCTCACTTGTTAGTTCTGTTTCTCCCAGTGCTGTAGGCTGCCCTTTTGTACTGGACTCCTGCCTGCATTGGTGCCTTTTTCTGTCCACAAAGAAATCTGCAGCAGTCCCAACAGAGCTCAGCTGAGCTCTGTCACTCCCCCTCTCTCACTTGCTCGATCTTAATCTGTCCCAAACACTGATTTCCCAAAGCAACTGCACTATTCTGCGTCAGTACAAAAGCACATTTTGGCCAAGATGTGAAAAATGACAGCTGTACTGTTCATAAGGAGGTGTGAAAAAATGCCAGTGTTGAAAATCTGGTGTGAAAATAATGCAAATTTGCGAAGTTACGAGCGTCCATAGCAACTGCGCAACGCACGCTTGTAAAACAGTAATTTTTTTGATTTTTTTCCACCAAATTTGCAACATATGCTTTTTAAGAACCCACCTCATGAACACTGGCACTGTCATTTTGTTAAGCAGTCCAGAAAGGTGATTCTGCGCAGTGACTGCAAAATCACCTTTCAGGACCGAGTAACGTCAAGGGTGCGTGGAAGCTGCACAACACACAGGTGTAACAGTCATTTTATGGACTTTCATCAGCACACTTTCAACATAGGCATTTTAGGACCTCTGCTTATGAACAGTGTCACTGTGTTTTCTCAATCTATCCTGAAAACTGATTTCACACAGCGACTGTGCTATTCTGCGCCGGAAGTATGAAAACACATTTCAGCCAGGATATGAAAAATGACAGCAGTACTGTTCATAAGGAGGTATGGAAAAATGGCCATGTGGAAAATCTGGAGTGAAAATATTGCAAATTTACGAAGTTACGAGCGTACATAGCAACTGCGTAACACACGCTTGTAAAACAGTAATTTTTTTGATTTTTTCCACCAAATTTGCAACATACACTTTTTGAGAGCCCACCTCATGAACACTGGCACTGTCATTTTGTTCAGCAGTCCAGAAACATGATTCCGCGCAGTGACTGCAAAATCACCTTTTGGGACCAAGTAACACCATGACAGTGGCTGAATTCATGAGGAGGGGTCCCAAAAAAACCCTGTTGAAAATTTGGTGCCAAAATTCCAAAAAATGCCTGAGATATGCACCAAAGTTGAAAAAACCCTATTTATGCCATTATACAGCTTACCGGCATTTCCTCAGTTCGTGGTCGGCTTTGAAGAGTGCAGGCGTCTTCCCAGTCCACAAGATTGTCACACCAGACTCTGGAGGGAGATATGGGGTGGGGGGGGTGTGGGGAGGCAAGGTGCGCAGTGGGTGGGAGCAGGTTTGGAGGGACAGGCCATGGGACCATGTTCTTGTTTAGGGGTTAAAAAAAAACATTGCGGGACAGTTTTTCTTTTACAGGACATTTGGCATGCTGGGGTGGGCTCCAGCGTGCCACCAGAAATGTTTTTGAGGCGTCAGCACTTACAGGTGGTGAGCGAAATAAGGGGATTGGGCACCCCCCTCGGCAAACTACACATTGTGGGGGGGGTATACATTATGCCAATAGGGAGTGGGCTCCCCCATCAGCAAATTCAGTCAGGAAGGGGGGGATTGAAGCTGGCAGGGATCGGGCATCCCGTCGGCAAACAAAGCCGGTGGGGCGCATGATGCCGAGGGGGATTGGGCACCCCCTCAGCATACAGCAGAAAGGTGGGGTGGGGAGATTATGCCACTGGGAACTGAGCTCCCCGTCAGCAAAGTGGGTCGGGGGGGCATGGGGAATGCCCTGCAGTGACGGGTCGCGCCCTCATTGCAGCGGAATGGCTGACACTGCAATGACGAGGTAGCCCCTGATTGCAGCGACTAAAATGTTTCAAGGTGGTGGCATGTTAGTTGAACTAGTGTCAGCAGCAGCGTGCCACCCCATTAGGGAAAGCGGGCCAAGCCTCAAAAGGCAGTGGGGGCATTGGCCACAACACTGCCGCACTTCCACAACCTGCCTCTGCAGCAAGCTACTGCAACATGTTTCTTGCACATGCATGCGATGAACATAAAAACTGGGGGAAAGAATCTGTCTGTTAGGGATAGGACAGTCCTTGGAGAATTAACATATCCCACAATCAGAAACATGCTTCCAAAACTCGGAGCACAGTACCAGTTTAAGTAAGTCCTTTGCTGTTGCTTCACAAGATTCAATCACTAAAACTCAAAAACTGAGCAGCACACTAAAACCTATAGGCAGAATAAAAAATGTACTGAGTTGGAAATCAGCAGACTGTCACTTTGAACTACCCCTGGCACTTTACCCCTGAGTTAGTTCTCCGACGGCACAGAGGGCTAGGGTGCAGTTGGATGTGACAGGTTGCCGTTTTCCCACATTTTTCATTTTGCCTACAAGGTTTAGTGTGCTGATTGTTTTTGCTCATATTCCACAATCCCCTGATCATTACAGAGCAAGGGATCCAACCTGGCAGCAAGCTGCACATCTGATTGGATGCCTACTGTTGGTCCCCCCTCCACCCCCGACATCCTACCTGGCCCCTCTACACTAGTATCCATTTGTGGGGAGCAAGCATGGATGGGCTCTGTGGACTGTGGATTACACCTTCGAGTGCAGATCCAGAAGTGCAGCATTCCATGGCCTGGATATGCCCCTTTGGCACATATCCAGGCAGGTTTGTGCATTAGGCATTGTGAGCTTGGTGACCAACAAGATCACTAGTACCGTACGTAATTGTATATTTGCTAAGACCATGTGGCTTTCATATTGTCACTACAAAAGGCTATAGCAGAGGACGCTAACTGCAACTTTCTGGTGTATTATATTTTAAAAATAAAATCACTGCTGGATCTGTTATGCTGAGCTGTAGGGTGCCCGTTCACCATGCTGGTGATGCAAGTTAGCACACGAGGCCCAGGACAACAGGCGTGGAGTCTGGAAGGGAGGGAGAAAGCTAGTCTGTGATGATGCTGTCCTCCCAGTTGATGGGTTAGATGGCACACTGCTCTGCAGCAGCACCTGGTGGGGGACTGAGGGAAGTACACTATGCAGTGTGATGATCACCAGATGCCATGCCCTTTCTTCCCAGATTTTGCAGTGAGGAGAGGAGGAAGGGAGGGAGAGGGTACATGAAAAATGACATGGTAACCCCCTACGTGCCGGATTACAGTTCTCCCTCATGTCAACCAACCCCTCAGCACAGTTCCAACCATCTCTGATACATGGCAGAGATGCACCAGATCAAGTCATGCTCACATACTGTATTATCAAATCCGCTGAATAATCAGATTATCCAGCATTATTCGACAGTGATCCAACTCAAAATCAGACAAATATAATAATAATAATAAAATGTATTTAATTAAGCGCCTTTCAAATTTTCAAGGTGCTGTACAAAAAGCATAAAACACCAGCATCAAAGAATACAATAAAACAGAACAACAAATATAATGGGTAAAAAGCCAATTACGGTGTAACAGGGAAAGCCTTATCCCATAAAAAGGACTTTAAGGCCCTTTTAAAACTGTCCACCGTTGTACTGTCTCGGAGAGGATGGGGTAGAGAATTCCAGAGGGAAGGAGCCGCAAAACCAAAGGCACGGGCTCCAGAGGACTTCAAATTTACCCTTGGAATCTCCAGCAACCCCTCGTCAGCCTAGCGAAGCTGTCTCAAAGGGGTATAGGGCACCAGAAGCTCTTTCAAGTAGTCAGGACCAAACCCGTATAGGACTTTGTAGGTCAAAAGACCCACTTTGAAGGTGATCCGCCACTGTATTGGCAGCCAGTGCAGAGTGCGCAGCACTGGGGTAATATGAGATCTTCTTGAAGCCCCAGTCAACAAACGTGCTGCTGCATTCTGCACTGGCTGCAAGCTGCAGATATCAACCCCAGCAAGCCCTAGGTACAGGGAGTTACAGTAAACAAGATGAGATGTCACGAGAGCATGGACCAAAACCGGCAAATCGCCAGGTGGAACCAGGTGCCTAATCCTGGTGATGTTTCTAAGATGAAAAAATGCAGTCTTGACAACTGCAGACACCTGATAACAGAGGGTCAAACCAGTGTCAAGCTCCACACCCAGGTTATGCACCAGTTCAGAGGTGGGGATCTGGTCCCCCCCAGAATTATTCCAGAGGGGGACCCCACCCCCAGACCCTCAACCCTGTGGCCAGGGTCCACCACCATAACCTCAGTCTTTCCTGGATTCAACTTTAAACCACTGGTATTCATCCAGTCTTGGATATCTACAAGGCAGTTATTCAGCGCCGAGACAGCACTAACCTGGTCAGGTGCAAAAGACAGGTAGAGCTGGGTCTCATCAGCATAGCAGTGAAACCTCAGCTCATACCATCTTACAATGTCTCCAAGGGGTAGCATGTATACTGCGAATAACATGGGGGAAGCACCAAACCCTGCGGTACCCCACAAGGCAGAGAGAAAACTCTGGAGGAATGTAATCCTGAGACCACTCTCTGCGTTCTCCCCTCGAGGTAAGATGAAAACCACCTGAGGACCATACCTGAAAGTCCACAAATGGACCTCAGACGTTCGAGCAAAACCCCATGATCCACAGTATCAAAAGCTGATGACAAATCAAGGAGAATCAGAATAGAGTGGTGTCTCCGATCTCTCGCCATCAGGAGATCATTGAGCACCCGAACCAGAGCAGTCTTGGTGCTATGCCTTTTACGAAAGCCAGACTGGAGAGGTTCGTATAAACTATGGATGGTCAAATGGTTATCCAATTGAGCCTCCGCAACTTTTTCAACAACCTTCCCCTCAAAAGGGAGGTTAGAGATCGGGCGGTAGTTTGCTAGGTCATCCGGTCCACATATTGGACAAAATTATTGCCACTCATTTTGGGAAAACATTATCCAACCAAACATAATACATACCAAAATGAAAGCCCTTTGTAGATTTATTTATTTATTCATACATCAGTTTACAACCTTTGAGCCAGAGGCTCATTTCCTAAGGTACCTCGTCACAAAGAGGACAAAACACAGTACAACATTTAGTTACATCATTGTAGATGACAGTTTTTTTTTTTTTACAACACGGTGGTCACAGTTTAAGGCAGATATATGCAGTAATTACTTTGTTAACAATAACAGTGTTACAGGTTTGGTATTCACATGTTATTACAGTAATTTGGATAAGATTGAGAGGTAAGCCTACATTGGTTAAGCAGACTATTAGTCTTGAGCAGGTACAGCTAGGTTAGTAAAAACAGGTGGCTATGGGACAAGGTAGGTGATTGGTTAGGGAGGCGAGCCACTCTGGGAGTTTTGTCAGTTGTTGTTATGGAGCTACTCAGAGAGTATTGTCAGGTACAATGAGCTGGAACACCTACGGTCGGGGACAAGCACAGCTACGCATATTAAACAGTTGACTTCGGAGTGCAGTTTTGAAGCTGAAGATTGTATGGGTATTGGTGATGGAGCTGGGGAGAGTATTGTACCAGGAAGGGGCTCTGTAACAGAAGGACCATTGACCATGTGTAGTCCTGGTCCTAGGGACAGACAGGGTGGCCTTGGAAAGCTCACCCTCTACCATCCCCTGGCCAGAGCTGTAGTTATACTGCTACGAGTTTGGACTAAAGGTTGAGCAAGGTGGATAGAGGCTGTCAGGCCAGGAGGGGATAGTCCAAGGAGTGTTTTTTTAGTTATGAGGCAGGTTTGGTATCTGAGCCGTTCGTCCAGGTTAAGCAGCTTAGCCAAGTCATATAGTTGGCAGGTATGAGTTAATCTGGTGGCTCCCGTAATTAATCTACAGGCCTTATTCAAGGTGAGTCAGATTTTATTGAGGGCAGTCGTGTCCGCGGCACCATAGACAGGCAGGCCATAGTCCACAAGGGACATGATTGAGGAGGTGACTGCTAGTCGGAGGGCATCGGGGGGAAGGCAGTGCTTGTAGCGATAAAGGATACCTAGCCATGTATTTGTAGCTGAGGCTAGAGCATCAATGTGGTCGTGGAAAGTGAGGGCAGAGTTAAAGGAGACCCCGAGGTACTTGTACGGGCGGACTTGGTCGAGAGGATGCTTAGAGCCAGGGAGGATACGGAGTGGGAAATTACTGAGTTTGTTTTGGGGATGAGCAAATAGCATGTTTTTTTTTTTTTTTAGATTGACTACAAGTCTGTGCTCTTTGAACCAGGCTTCAGCATCATTGAAGGCTAGTTGCAAGGTGTCTTGAAGGGAGATGGGGTTTCAGTGGGTGGCAAAGATGATGGCATCATCTGTGTACAGCAGGATTTTACCCGTGCAAGCTCTGGGCATGGTATTGAGGTATAGTGAGAAGAGAAGTGGACCTAGGATGGAACCCTGGAGCACACCGGATTGCATGGGACATGTATTGGAGAAGGTCCCATTAATTTTAACATGCTGAGAGTGGTCAGACAAGTAGCTGGAGCACCAGGAGACCGGGCCGGTGGCAAAGCTGGTGCGGTTGAGGGCATCCAACAGGAGGGGGTGGGAGACAGTGTTGAAAGCCTTTGAGAGGTCAATAAACACTGCCTCGGCTAGTGAGCCAGAGTCCAGGGAGGAATGAAGAAAATTTGAGAACTCAATAAGGGCAGTGCTGGTACTGTGACCTGCACGGAATCCGTGTTGTTCATGGCAGAGGATGTTGTATTTGGTCAGGTAATCTGCGATTTGGGTAGCCACCTGTTTTTCTAGGGCTTTGGAGAGGGGTGGAAGGATGGAGATAGGCCGGTAGGTCCCGGCTGAGGACCTGTCACCTCCTTTGTGTATGGGCATGACAGTGGCTGTTTTCCAGGCTGTAAGGAATTGCCCTAGGCATAGGGACTTATTGAGCAGGGTAGTAAGGGGGGGAAAGGACCTGATCCAGGACCCGGCGGAGGACACTGGGGTCCAGGGAGTCGCTGCCAATATTGTTGCTCTTTAGAGCTTGAAGCAGGTGTGGCCTAGCTTCCTGGGGAGTCACTCTCTGTAAGTGGAAGCTAGGATATTGAAAGTCAGGGGCGGATAGGGTTGAAGGAGGGTCAAAGAAGTCTCTGGGGAGGACCGAACTAAGGTCTGTGAAGGATGTGTTGAGGAAGTTGGCTATGTGGGCAGGGTCGGTGGAGATAGAGCCTTCAATGGTGATCTGTGAGGGGGGAGGAGAGCGCACACTCCCATTTAGTTGTTTAATGTTGTCCCAAAAAGTTCTAGTGCTCCCCCAGGAGGAGGTAAGTGCAGCCTGATAGTGATCAGCTTTTACTTTCCTGATGGCCCATGTGCATTTGTTTCTAGCGGCATTGTAGGCCTGTCTGTCCGCAGCATGGCCTGTTTCAGATGCCAGGTGCCACAGGTTATCCCTGTGTTTGAGCAGTTGCAGCAGGGACGGGGTAATCCGGGAGGCATTATGAACTTTGGTGCAGATTGCTGTCATGGGAGCGAAAACGTCACAAGCATTATTGAAGGTTTGGGTGAAGGAGGTAAGGGCAGAATCTATATCAGGGGCATGGTGTATGGGAGACCAGTTAATTTGGGCAAGATGTAGCTTAAGGCCTTTTAGTCCACCTGGTCTGAGGCGCTCGACAAGTGGGATGATTGGTGGGTTTGGGAGTGGGGGTGGCCCAGCGGAAAAGATAGGAGAGTGGTCACTAGAGTCTGGAAGGACTTGGGTATCATTGATTTGTAGAGGCGTTGGTGATGACCACATCTAGCAGGGTGCTGGTACCTTTCTTTGTGTTAACTCTGGTGGGTTGGGAGACTAGTTGGGACATGTCTATGGCTGCGAATGAGTCACAGGTGGTGTCGACGGATGAGCTGGAGCCAGTTAACATTCAGGTCACCCACAAGGACTTGGTCAGCTGTGTGAGGTAGGGTTGAAAGATATTCAGTTAGCGGGTTAGTGCCAAAGTTTGGTTTTAGGGGGAATGTAGGCAGCAGTGAGATATGGGGACCCCTGGAAGGGTCGGGAGTCAGTTTGAGAGTTAGGGCCTGTGCCCTGTGGGCGAGCAATAAAGCAGGGAGTGTCAGTCCAGTGAGAGAGTCCTGGTGTATATCGACAACCCCCTTCTACTCTACACGATCCTCCCGGTAGAGGGAGTACCCTGGAATAGTGACAAACGAGTCTGGACTGGATTTTGATAACCAGGTTTCCACCAGCGATGACATCTGGCCTATGGAGGTGACCCAACATTGAGGGAATCTAGTTTTTTCATCAGGCTGCTTATATTCATAGATGCAATGCAGAGCCAGGTGACCCTGTAGGAGGGTTTGAGGGAGCTGGGCAAGGGTTCGGATGAATATTGCCTGTCAGGAGTAACGATAATGCTCTGCTATGGCTGGTGGGATGGAGAGGGTGAGCTTTCGATAAGTATGGCATGGGAGGGTGCTTTTGGGCACAAGGGTGGGCAGGGTTTTCCAGGCTGTGAAAGTGAGGAGGCTAAGTCTCCAGTGGGCGCCTAAGGAAGTAGTAGTAGGGAGCAGACTGGGGGGAGGGTGTTGATGACTGGGGCAGATGATAAGAGTAGGGTGTGGTAGGGCTAGCTCCAGAATAATATCCGGATCAGGTGCCATTGTGCCTGAGGGGGCCTTAGGTTGGTGAGACAATGGTGCCAGGGTGAGGATGATAGGGAGGCATTGTAGTAAGAGCACTAACATATTGCTTGTGGTTGCAGCTGGGTGGTAGGTTGAAGTTATTTTGTGTCACTCAGCAAGTGTGGATGCCACTTTGGAATAGTGGTAGTGACACAGACTCTGGTGGCCAGGGTACCAGGTTCAAGACCAACTCAGGGCAGTTGGTTACAGGACCTAGGTGAGAGCTGTGCTCCACGTTCTGGGGCCAGGACACAGGGTATGTTTGGGACCAAAGAAGGGGTGCGTAATAGCGACTCCTAGTGGCTGCTTGATGAAGGCTCAGTGGTGATGGCAGGAGGTCCAGGCAGGAATTAGTACAGTGTCAGGTGTGGGAGGGGGAGCGGGCAGAGCCTCTGTAGTCAAGGAAGACAGGAAGAGGGGTAGGTAGTTGGAGGAATCCAAGATGGGTGGACAAACCAGTATGGGCTTGGGGTGGAAGGAGGGGCCCAGAACAGGTTAGTTAAGGATCGGGTGTGGAGGTGGAGCGCGCAGAGGGAGAGGGAAGAAGACAGGTAGTTAGAGGGGTCCAAGTATAATGGGGGGAGGCTTTCTGAGAATAGGAGAGCTAGAGGCAGTAAAAAAGGGTCCCTCTAGTGGCTGACAGGTATAACCTGCAAAAGGGAAAATGGGGACTTAATATTTCAACAGCAGGAAGTGATGTCATCAGGCAGGGACTATAAAAAAAAAAAGGGTCGACCCTGGGTGGGAGGGTGGCTGGGGTGGGGCAGTCGACACTCGTAGTGCGTCGACGGGCTAACCCCCCTCACAAAGGTGCTTGTAGAGGTTGTTTAAATTACCTCCGCTAGCACCACTGAGCGTTTCAGCTCCAGGAGGGAGCTCTGAATGCTTCAGCAGGCAGCAAGCCACTTCTTGGCTACGGGGGGGGGGGGCAGCAGGCCTATATTGCAAGGGAAACAAAGGATCTCATTAGCATGCAGCGAGAGACTGGAGGTCGTGATCACAAAACAGCGTGAGTGTCCCGATTCCAGCAAGAAACAGACCCATGCACAACAAAATACTGTGGCTTTCTAAAGAGGTAAAATGATGTTAACACTACTAACAGGCACTGTTTCAGATGGGGCTGGTCAGCAATACATTGTACAGAAGGGCACAAATTTAGCGACTACACCCCCCAAACTGCAATCCTAGCCTTGAATGCTAATGGGACCTTTGCAGGCACAATCCAGCTGCTCTCTAACAGAGAAGAGGCAGTCAGTAACACGAAGGAAAGAAATAAAAAATAACATTTAAGTTGCGTTTCAAGAGTTGCAGGAAGCTGGGAAGAGAAACCCCCCTCACAAAGGTGCTTGTAGAGGTTGTTTAAATTACCTCCGCTAGCACCACTGAGCATTTCAGCTCCAGGAGGGAGCTCCGAATGCTTCGGGCAGGCAGCGAGCCGCTTCTTGGCTACGGGGGGTGGGAGCAGCAGGCCTCCGCTAGCACCACTGAGTGTTTCAGCTCCAGGAGGGAGCTCCGAATGCTTCGGGCAGGCAGCGAGCCGCTTCTAGATGCCACAGCTTGTCTAAAAATCTGTAGTGTAGTGGTAACAGGCACAGAAAAATGGGGCAGACTGGATGGGCCTGCAGGGTTTTTTTGCGGACAAATTATTTGGTAACAGTAACACTTTATTTTAAGTGTCACTAACTACACTGTAACTACTGTATAACTACACTGTAACTGCACTATAACTACAGTGCAGTTACATGTCACTACTATGTAGCTGTTAACTAGTTTCACAATTGTGTGTTGTGTACTTACACAATTTGCATGAAGAAATAGTTCCACATGCAACTACTGCTGTCTCCCTTTCAGCACAAATCAGTTCATTCTGACAAGTGTAATTACACATTTAATAGCTGTTGCAAAGTGTAACAGAAAATCTGTTGTGAACATGTACTCCCTGGAAGACAGGAGAGAGAGAGAGAGAGACAGTAGACATGATTGGGACCTTCATGTACTTGAAAGGAATACAAAAGGTTGATAAGGAGAGTCTTTTTAAGATGAGTGGCAACCATACCACAAGAGAGCACAGTCTTAAGCTGGAGGGTGGAAGGTTTAGGAGGGAGGTCAGCAAGCACTTCTTCACAGAGAGGGTGGTGGACACTTGGAATGCGCTGCCAGAAGAGGTCATCTCACTGAAGACAGTGGGCAGCTTTAAGAGAGGCTGGGATAGGCATAGGGGGAAGGTAAGGATCATGGGTAGAGAGGATGAGAGGAGTGGGGAGGGAGGGCAGGGACATTAGCTCAAGCTGTGGACCCGGCAATAAAAGCAGACTTGATGGACCAAATGGCCTTCTTCTGCTGGCTTCTTGGTATGTTCGTATCAGTATTGTAAATCATGACATTGTTCTTAGTCAATCAGGATGATTTCTAAACATTCCAGACACTGTCATAACCATAAATCAATCAGTCAGTCAATCAACCATCTTTATTTTACCAGGCGAAACATCATTGAGGTAGCTCATTTCCAAAAAGGACCTGGGCAAGAATACATAGCAAAGCAAAGGCACAAGTAATACAATACCAAAGCACAAGTAATACAATACAAAAGGCACAAGTAATACAATACCAAAGGCACAAGTAATACAATACCAAGGGCACAAGCAATACAATACCCAGGGCACAAGTAATACAGTACCAAAGGCACAAGTAAAGTGGTAAGAGTTAAATGCATTCAGGGAAACACAAAGAAGTACCCAAGCCTAGAAGAAGGATGATGGACAACAATACTGTGAGGGCAGAGGAGGCAAAAAAAATGACTCCGATAGTGATTGGTGTAAGAACCATAAGGATGGGATGCGTGCCATGATAAAAGCACATGATGTAGTAGAGGATTTTGGAAGGGAGGGCAGGTGTTTAAAAGTTTTGGGATGATATTGTGGTTGTGTGGGAATCGATACACACACTAAGCAGCAACAAGAGTAAGTTAAGCTTTATTTCTGAGTTCTGGTAGTATTAATATTTTGTAACCGCTATCTTAGGGCCAGAGCAGATAGAGAAAGAGAGAGAGATCCCTTTAAAATAAGTAGTGAAAGGGGTCAGCCAATGGGTAATTTGCCCACAAAAATGGGCAGAGAATAAGTATATTTAATAAGGCCGGAGGTGGGGGCAGGTGGGTGGGGAACCAAAGAGAGCCAAAACTAGTGCCCCAGGAAACAAGCAGCTGGGAAGCCATAGCTAGTGCAGCTGGGGAGCCCCAGCTAGGTACCTGCACTGCAAGCATTTGGCCATTGCACCTTGTCAGGAGTGGGGCAGCAAGTCAGGCAACAGCTTCAGCTAGCTAGACTGGGATTCAGCAGCAGTAATCCAACTGGCATGGCATATGGCGCTGAGCCAATCAGCAGCAGACCGCTGAATACAGGCCACCAGTCAGGAGGGAGGTGGCTAAAGGGTGCCCTAAATTCAAACAGAGCTGGCTCCCAAGAAGATGATCTGTCCATACCTTGCTGGTGCAAGTCCTGGTGATCGGAGCAAGAGAGGTGGGCAGCAGCCAGGGATACCTCTCTGCCATGGTAGAGATGAAGCCTGGTCAAGGGCTGAAGCACCTGTGGAGAGGGAAGAGAGCAGAAGGGTACTTAACAGGATGAAACAGTAAGGGCGTTGTAGACTGAGGAAACAAAAGATGAAGAGCAGGGGGCAGGACTAGGTACCAGTGCTAAATCATAGTGAGGGCAGGTTAAGAAATTAAAATTACAAAGGAGCTGTAAACACTGGTGGGCAGTTAACTGGAAGCAAAAGAGCTGTAAACACTGGCAACTGAGTGAAATACAAGAGGGCTGTAATAACTCATTGGCGGGGAGAGAACCAGAGAGAGAGAGAGATATAGAAGGAGAATAAAAAATACAGAAGAGAGAGAAAATAGAGGGTCTTAGGATGTGCAGGGGAAAGGGGGAGGAATTATGAGCAGATATAGCAATATAACATTACAGTGAGGCTAAGCATCAAATCCAAATGTTTTACAATTCAGCATTAAATCTCGTGGGCTAAGTACGCAGGCGGATACAGCAATAATCAATAAAATCAGGCAGAATTTGCCTGGCTAGAAAGACAGTACTTTAAAAGTAACAGCATCCACAGTAGAAACATGCAGCTTAAACTAAAATGCAGAAAATAGAGCCCAAAACAGTACCCCAGGAAACAAGTGACTGGGAAGCCATAGCTAGTGCAGCTGGGGAACCATAGCTAGGTGCCTACACTGTGAGTGTTTGGCCAGTGCACTGAGCTGGGAGAGGGGCAGCAAGTCAGACAACAGTTTCAGCTAGCCAGGCTGGGATTCAGCGGTAGCAATCCAACTGGCAGGGCATACGGAGCCGAGCCAATCAACAATGGACTGCTGAATACAGGCCACCAGTCGGGAGGAAGGTAGCTAAAGGGCAGTAGTGTAGCAAATTCCCAGAGGGCCTGGGTGCAAGGCGATGTTACAGGGCCCCTCCCAAGTTTTAAATAAACATCAAAATTATGATTTGGGCCCCTCAGACCTCATGGGCCCAGGTGCCACTGCACCCCCTGCACCCTTGTAGCTACGCCCCGTTCATACTTTGCTGGTGCAGGTCCTAGTAATTGGAGCAGGAGAGGCAGGCAGTGGCCAGGGATGCCACTCCACCATGGCAGGAATGAAGCCCAGTCAAGGGCTGAAACACCTTGCTGGTGCAGGTCCTAGCAATTAGAGCAGAAGAGGCTGGTGGTGGTCAGGGATGCCGCTCCACCATGGCAGGAATGAAGTCTGGTCAAGGGCTGAAGCACCTTGCTGGTGCAGATCCTAGTGTTCACAGCAGGAGAGGCAGGCAGCGGCCAGGGTTGCTGCTCTGCTGTGGCAGGGATGAAGTCTGGTCATGGGCTGAAGCACCTTGCTGGTGTAGGTCCTAGTGACAGAACTAGGAGAGGTGGGCAGTGGCCAGGGATAGTGCTCTGTCATGGCAGGGATGAAGCCTGAAGCACCTTGCTGGTGCAGGTCCTAGTGATCAGAGCATGAAAGGTGGGCAGTGGCCAGGGATGCCACTCCACCATGGCAGGAATGAAGCCCAGTCAAGGGCTGAAACACCTTGCTGGTGCAGGTCCTAGCGTTCACAGCAGAAGAGGCAGACAGCGGCCAGGGTTGCTGCTCTGCTGTGGCAGGGATGAAGTCTGGTCAAGGGCTGAAGCACCTTGCTGGTGCAGGTGGTGTAGGTCCTAGCGACCATAAGAGGATGTCTTATGCAACCAGCTCCAGAATTCTGAAGTTTTAAGTTCAGTTGGCACTGTTCATTTTGTACATAGGGGTTTCTCTAATTTTATGCAAAATAAAACAATTTGCTGTTAAATAAAATCTATTTTTATGTTGTCTTGCATGTGCACAAGAAACATGTTGTGGTAACTTTAGAATAGCAGGTTCTGGAGGCGCGGTTGTGTTGTGGCCAGTGGTGCCTCTGCTTTTTGAGGCTGGACTTCGTGGCACGAATCAGATTGTATGCTGTTTATGACAGCTCTGTAAAAGCGTGCCACCAACTTAAAATATTTTAGCCGTTGCAATGAGGAAGCTCTACCTCGTTGCAGGGCGTGCCTTTCCTGGTGTAACATTTCAATCAGACATGGCGGTGGCTGTGCCATCTGCCTCTTACAGTCCCCACAAAAGATGACATTGGGGGTGCCCAGTCCCCCCTGTTGGCATCATCATGCCCCCCTCCTGAGTTCAGTTGCCAGTGGGGAGCCCAGTCCCTATCAGCATCATGTCCCGTGCCAGTTATTCGCTGAGGGGGGTGCCCAGTCCCCTTGGCATCATCCCCCACACCTTTATTATTTGCTGATGGGGTGCCTGTAATTCCCTTGGCTCCAGTCCCCTCACCCCAAAACAAGCAGGTGGCAAGCTGGGAGCCCACCCCAGCATGCCAAAAGTACCTGTTAAAAGAAAAAACCTTCCAGCGATATTTTTTTTTAACCCTGTAAAGTAGAAAATTGTCCCTCGCTGTCTGAAGCCCTCTCCGCCAACCCGTGCCTACCCACTGCATACCCCACCTCCCCACATACCCTCCTCACCCCATACTTACCACCGGAGCCCGGCACGAAGATCTTCGATGGACCGAGTACACGTCTGCACTCTTGAAAGCAGACTGTGAACTGAAGAAATTACGTTAAGCTGTATAATGACATAAATAGGTTTTTTTTCAACTTTGGTGCATACCTTGGGAATTTTGGCACCAAATTTTCAACATGGAGTTCTTGGGACCCTCCTCATGAATTCAGTGATCACGCGATAAGATTGTTTTCCTGAAAGGTGATTTCCGCAGTCACTGTGCAAAATCACCTTTCAGGACCGAGTAACAAAATGACAGTGCCACTGTTCATGAGGTGGGCTCTCAAAAAGCGTATGTTGCAAATTTGGTGAAATAAATAAAACAAACGACTGTTTTACGTGCGTGCGTTGAGCAGTTTCCACACACACTCGTAACTTCACAAATCTGTAAGATTTTCACTCCAGATTTTCAGCATTGGCATTCTTCCACACCTCCTTATGAACAGTAGTGCGGTCATTTTTCATATCCTGTCCCAAATATGTTTTTGCACTTCCAACGCAGAATAGCAAGGTTACTGTGGGAAATTAGTGTTGAGGACAGATTAAGAAAATCACATTGCCACTGTTCATGAGCAGAGGTCCTAAAATGCTTATTTTGATAAGTTGGTGACAAAAGTCCATTAAATGACTGTGCTATGAGCGTGTGTTGCGCAGTTTCCACGCACCCCCATAACTTCGCAAATTTGTAATATTTTCACTCCAGATTTTCAACATTGGCATTTTTCACACATCCTTATGAACAGTACAGTTGTCATTTTTCACATCCTGGCCGAACTGTGTTTTGGCACGTCCCGCGCAGAACAGCGCGGTTGCTGTGGGGAATCAGTGTTTGGGACAGATTAAGAAAATCACAGTGACTCTGTTCATGAGCAGAGGTCCTAACGGCTTATGTTGAAAATTAGGTGACAAACGTCCATAAAATGACTGTGTTACAAGCATGCATTGTGCAGTTTCCACGCACGCTTGTAACTTCGATAATTTTAAATATTTTTACTCCAGATTTTTACCATTGCTATTTTTTCACGCCTCCTCCTTATGAACAGTATAGCTTTCATTTTCTACATCCTACTCGAACTGTGTTTTCACACATCCAGCGCGCAGTGGCGCAGTCACTGTAGGAAAACAATGTTCAGAACAGAGTAAGAAAAACACCGTAACACTGTTCATGAACAGAGGTCCCAAAATGCCTATGTTGAAAATTTGGTGACAAAATTCCATAAAAATGACTATGTTACAAGCCTGCGTCGAGCAGTGTCCATGCACAGTGATAACTTTGAGAATTTGTAATATTTTTACTCCAGATTTTCAACACTGTCATTTTTGCACACTTTGTTATGAACAGTATAGCCGTCATTTGTCACATCCTGCCCAAAATGTAGTTTCACACATGTGGTGCACAACTGGCCGGTCACTGTGGGAAATCAACGTTTGGGGCAGAATGGCAGGTTAAGATAATTACAGTGCCACTGTTCATGAGCAGAGATCCCAAAATGGATATGTTAAAAACTGGTGAAATTATTCCACTAAATGACAGTGTTATGAGCGTGCGATTCACAGTTTTCACACACGCTCGTAACTTCAAGAATGTTTAATATTTTTACCCCAGATTTTCAACATTGCCATCTCTTCACACCTCCTTATCAATGGTGCAGCTGACATTTTAATGTGGTGCAGAGTGGCACGGTCACTGTAGGAAATCAATGTTCGAGACAGAGTATTCAAAATCACAGGGACACTGTTAATGAGCAGAGGTCCCAAATGCTTTCATGAGTTGGGGCCACAAAAAGGCCATGTTTTAAAATTTGGAGTGCAAATACCAACACATGCCCAGGGTGTTATGGTTTCTAACCATTACGTCCCACCCTGTACAGACTAACAGGCATCAGGGGTGCGTCTTTGGATTGTCTGCTGTACTGCTCACGCCATTGGTCCTCCACCTCCACCCTGCAGCCACTGACAGGTATCAAGGTGTGCCTTGGACTCTTCATCCCCAAAGTTCAACCCATTCTCCTATGCTGCACCCATCTCAATGTGCATACTTATGAAATGGGGTGAGCATAAGGCCAGACGACCCCAAGGCACAATGCGACACTTGTCAGACTCTGCAGGGTAGGGTGAGGTGAAATAGCATGAGCGTTGTGGCCAGCAACCCAAACGCACACCCCAATGCCTGTCACTCTCTGTAGGGTGGAGTGGTGTTGACATTGGTCCTATACTTCACTGCTATTCCTATTATGCATCTCTCTTAAGTCCTGCACTACCAATGCCAACATCAGCAAGACAACATTTGGCATTGACAAATACTTGTTTTAAAACAGAAATTTTAACATGATTAACAATATGCTTATAATAATGCCACTGTTCATGAGCAGAGATCCCAAAATGGCTATGTTAAAAAATTGGTGAAATTATTCCACTAAATGACAGTGTTACGAGCGTGCGATTCGCAGTTTTCACACACGCTCGTAACTCCGCAGAATAAGGGGTGCTAGCTGCACATTCAAGCAGACTTGATAGACCTCTAGGCCTTTATCTGCTGAGAAATTCCGTATGTTCGTATCTGCTGTTCCTATGTCTCTTATAGATACAAGAGTTTCTCCCTTTAGTTCATCTGTGTGATGGAACTGCTCAGATTCACTGCACAGTTCTCTCACCCAAAGAACTCAAGAATGCACTCTTATAAGCATGAGAGACGCAGGAACTGAACACATAAACATTTATTTCACTGGGGGAGGTATAAATGGACTCAATAAAACATGTTATTAGGTACTTGCAGGCATCTCTGCAGGGTTGTTCTCATCCCTGCAGGTATTGAGGGTGAAACTGTGGTTATGCTGACAAAGCATTTATATTTGTGCTACATGGGGCCGGGAGATGCAGAGAGGGAACTGCAGAGCTAAAGATGGGGATATAGGGAGGATGGGGGGGTGAGCGGAGGTGGAGTAGGAGGAGGGAGGGATCAGGGAAGGAGGAGGAAAGAGGCGATGGGCACCATTGCGGGGTTATCAAGCAATAGGTTTTCAGTGTCGGCAGAGGAAGTGGAGGTATCAGAGCCTCGAGAGAGGGGGGGGAGATGGGTAGAGAAGGTCCAAGAGGCAGGAATTATAATGGGAAACAGAGATGGGAGAGGAATGGTAACGTAGAGGAGGAGGGAGAGGTGGTAGCAGGAGGGGAGGCAGCGGGGGAATGATGCAAGGAGCACAAAAGGTACAGATGAGGGATGTAAGGAGGGAGGCAGTGGGGTTCCAGGGGAAGTGGACAGGGATCACAGTGGAAGGGGGGTCAGGATCAGAATGATGGGGGTGTTGGTGCGGGGGTCTCACGCTGAAGGAATCAGATGGGAAGGAAGGTGGGGAAGGCACAGCTGTATCTAGGTTGAGGAAATTCCGGGGGTTGACCGCAGGCAGGGCAGGCACTTCTCAAGTGCGAAAGCAGGAGGAGGATGAAACCACACATGGTGTTGCACATGAGAATAAATGACTTGGCCGGGGAAACAGTGGAGGTGGTAAAGGGGAGGTTCGAGGAATTGGGTAGGCAGTGTGAGGAGGTGGGGGTGTCGGGGGCATTCTAGGAGGTGCTACTGGTACCATGTGCAAGTACAGGGAGAAAAAAAAAGGATAGAGGAGTTCATTGGGTGACTGTGGGACTGGTGCTGAACCAGCAAATATGGACTGGTGTCCGACTGGGGCAGGGCCTGGGACAACAGCAACCTATATGCAGGGGACAGGTTACATTTGAGCAAGGAGGAAAAAAGCATACTCAAACAGGGAATGGAGTGGTATATTTTAACAAGGGCGGATTTAAACTAGGAGGGGGGTGGTGAGGGGATCGTTGTTAGAAACAATATCCGGAAAGGGGAGCACAGGGTGCTCACTCCCCCCCTCCAGTTAGAGATGAAGGCAGTAAGAAGGAGGCACAGACAGGACTAAAGGGGGGAAGAGGAACAGTAAGGTTGGGGAGGCAACAGGCTAGAAGAGGTGGTCTCACTTGACACTAGAAGCCTAAGATACAGAACTGGGGAGTTACAGGCTCTCTTGGCCGTGGAATTGGTTGACATAGCAGCCATCACAGAAATAAGGGCCACCCAGTACCAGGATTGGGATATGATGATCCCAGGGTACAGGCTATTCAGAAGGGATAGGGCCAAGGGGACTGGAGAGGGGTGGCAATCTATGTGAGGGAGAGGATTAAGTGCATAAGGGAGGAAGGGGAGGAGAGGAGGACAGAAGCTCTGTGGATGCAGTTCTAGGATGCGAGGAACAGGACACTGAGGATGGGGATAGTGTACAGGCTACCATCACAGGGTTGTGACCTGGACTGGGTACTGGCAGATCAAATTCGAAGGGTAAGCAGGAAGGAAAGCACAGTGGTGGGGGGGATTTCAACCTACTGGGGGTGCCAACATGAGTGAAAGTGAGGGGGTCCTGTTGGAAGCTTTTCAGGACAGCTTCTTGACACAGATAGTACAGGGGCTAACATGGCTGGAAAGGACTTTGGACCTTATACTGAATAATGGTGAAGCACTAAGGAACCTATAAGTGGGGGGAACCACTTGCTGAGAGTGACCACTACTGAGTGTGGTTCATACTAAACATGGGGAGGGACATAAGGGGCACGGGTACAAGGCTGGTTGAGTTTAGGGGGTTGACTTTAGGAAGATGGGGGAAATTCTGAGCAAGCACCTGGCAGACATCCAACAACACATGGATGCAGATCAGAAATGGAATATAATAAGGGGAGGGCTGGCGGAGGTAACAGAGACCTGTACTAGGGGAAAAAAAAACAAGACGGGCAGGGCAAAGAACCCCAGTTGGCTGTCACCAGAGGTCAGGGAAGGGGTGGGAGCCAAGAGGGTGGCATTTTGGAAGTATAGGAAAACGAGGAGGGGAGAAGATAAAGATGTATACAGGGAAAAGTCTAGGGAGGTCACCAGACTGGTCTGGGGGGAGGTGCTATCAGAGAGCTGAGACTGGCACAGGAATCAAGAGGAGAAAAAGACTTCTTCCGTTACATAGATGAGAAAAGGAGAAGCAAAGACCAACTTGTGAGGATCAAGAAAGATGGGGGTGGGTGGAGAGGGTGGAGCAGGCAGAGGCTGAACGAGTACTTCTGCTCTGTGTTCATGCAGGAGAAGGGGGGAAAATATCTCAGGCAAGTGGGGGGTGGGTAAGTGGGGAAGAGGACAACAGATGTAAGGATTACAGAGGTCAGGGTGCTGGAGGGGTTGAGAGCATTAAGAGCGGACAAAGCACCAGGGTCAGATGGTATTCACCCTAGAGTACTGAGGGAATTGGCAGAGGTCCTTGTGAGGCCACTGGCAGACCTGTTAAGTACCTCCCTAGACACAGGATGTGTACCACAGGACTGGAGAATGGCCTACGTGGTGCCTATCCATACAAGTGGGCCAAAGGATGAACCAGAGAACTACAGACCAGTGAGCCTCACCTTGATTGTGGGCAAACTCATGGAGACCACCCTAAAGGAGAGGCTCGTGAGCTTCTTGGAGGCAAACAGTATCCAGGATGACCAGCAACATGGGTTTGTCGAGGGCAGATTGTGCCAGACACACCTGGTAGAGTTCTATGACTGGATGATATGGGAAATGGACAAGGGTCATGCCGTGGATGTCCTGTGCTTGGACTTCAGTAACACTTCTGATTCAGTGCTGCATAGGAGATTGGGAGGGAAGCTGGAGTATGAGGGTCAGGACCAGAAATGGTGACCTGGATCAGAAGGGGATAGGAAAGGGTGGTGGTGGTGGTGGTGGTGGAACTCTCATCACCGAGAGCGGTGACAAGCAGGGTACCACAGGGATCTGTGCTGGGACCAGTACTGTTCAGGATTTTCACTGCAGATATCTTGAATGGGATCCGAGCAAAATCAGTCTGTTCACAGACAATACCAAGATGGGAGCAGTGGTAGATGACACGGGGGAGGGTTGCAGGAGGATCTGAATAAGCTGCAGGAGTGGGCAGATAAATGGCAGCTGGGGTTCAACACCAAGAAGTGCAAGATTCTGCACTTCAGGGACCGGAACTAGGGGAAGGATTATCACTTGAATGGGGTTCACTTGGGGCATTACTGTATATTCCCAGACTGGGAGCTTCAATCGCAATATTTACAGTAAACAGTCTGACAGCTACTGGATTCAGTGAAATGTTGAAGTTACACAATAGTATAGCGCATTACACAATGTAATGGGACAGTCTTAGCAGCTATTCTGTGTTTTCAATAGTTCCAGCATAAAGAGACAGCCTGCTGTAGGTGTTCATCACTCTAAAATATTACTGCAGACAACGAAACATGGATGTTGTAGTTGTTGGTATCAGGGTTGGTGATAGAGATTGTTTGTAAATCTTGTAAAAGCTATGTATTTGGGGGGCTCCACCCCCCCTTCACAATAACAGTGTTAGTAATTGTAGTTTAGTACTTTCAGTGCAATGAATATCTGAATGATTCTGTAGTTTTGTATTTTCTGTGGGGGCACTGCGCCCCCCACACCCCCCCGGGTGCCTCTGTAATTGTTTAAGTCTAATACCATTTTGTGTTATTCAATATTCGTCGTTTTGTACTTTCTGGGGGTGCGCTCTGCCCCACACACCCTGGGTGCCTCTATGTAATTTGTGCAATAAAGATTCATTTTTTAAGTGTAATATAATTTTCCATTTTTATTTATTCAACGTTTGCAGTGTTATGTAGTGTGTAGTTCTTACTGCTGCCATCTGGTGGGAGGGCACGAGTCAGCGTGTAGGTGCTGTATTACCATCCACTGACCTGAAAAGGACATGGCAGTCTGGGATTAAATAGTAACACCCAGCTGGGTTGCTCCACAGAAGAGAAGGAACTAGGGGTGATTATAACAGGGAGCATGAACAACTCTGTTCAGTGCAGAAGAGCTGCGGCCAAAGACAAAAAATGCTGGGGTGTATAGCTAGAGGGACCTCCTCCAGAAGTAGGGAGGTTGTTCTGCCCTTGTATAGGTCACTGGTCAGGCCGCACCTGGAGTACTGCATTCAATACTGGTGCCTGTTCCTGACGAAAGACATGAGATTGTTGGAGGGGGTATAGCATAGAGCAACAAAGATAATCCAGGCATTGGAGGGCAAGCCATATGGGGAAAGGCTAGGGGAGATGAATATATACTCTCTGGAAGAGAGGAGGGAGAGGGGAGATATGATTGAGACCTTTAAGTACCTAAAGGGAATAAACAAGACTAATACAGAGAGGATTTTCCAGAGGAGAAAGGGGCAGGATACGAGAGAATACCAACTGAGATTGGAGGGGGTAGATTCAGGAGGGAGATGAGGAGACATTTTTTTCACAGAAAGAGTGGTGGACAAGTGGAACTCCTTGCCGGGTGAGGTAGTGGCCTGCAAGATAGTAGACTGCTTCAAGAGGGGTTGAGATAGAGTAAGGGGTAATAAGATGGAGGGGAAGGGGCATTTTCATATGTTTGTATGAATTGTATTTTAGATTTTACCTGTTTGTATTTTATGTAGTGTTTTAATTTTGTATTGTCTGTTTGATCTTGATGCTAATGAAGACAGGTAGTTATGTTCATTAGCTTACAAGTACAAAAAAATAAAAATGAAATGAGAGGTCAGAAGCATTGGACCCAATGGTATGAATAGGACATCACATGGGACTCTAGTGTATAAACTGCTTATTTTGCTCTGCCACGTAGGCAACAGTGCCCCTTTGCACATATTGCGGCGTCACTCATGCCAAGAGGGCACTGTTTCTGCTGTATAAAAAATAGAGTGTTAATGCAGCCCTAAACCTACCAAGGTGTTGTACCTGCCCTATGATGTAAAACAATGTAATATCTGATTTTATTTCTGGTTGTATATTTAATTCTGTATCTCTCACCTGAATGCCCCCCCCGTGTCACACCTGGAAACAAGCTTTGGCTCAGTGTGCCTTTCCTGTCACAAACTTTTAAAGAAAGAAATTGTTGCCAACATTCCAGAGGAAAATAAAAAGCTTACACGCAAGAGTCCTATGTGCTATCCCCTCTATATCAAACTCCTTGCTTTGTAAAGCCATTTGAGATACAAAAAAATGGGAAATGCATCATATTAAACCAAAAGTACTTTCACTCAGCCGCAGCGGTGAAGTGGTTAAGCCAGAGTTAAATTACCTCAGGGAAAAGGGGAAATGAATGACAAAACAAGATGCAATGCACTTGTCCACCCTCCCACACATGACCCCCTTGGGGAAGCCAAAAAGAATGAGCTGTAAGTGTTGTAACAGATGTTGCATTCAGCTTCTCAGCTTCACCACACCCATCATGTGTAGGGACCCCCAGGTTGAGAGGGCAGGGTGTAATTAGTAAACTGAGCTGAAGTGCTTCATTACTTGGTGGCAAATGACACAACAGGGTCTCTGCTGGGAATCCTGACTTTGGTGGGGGGGGTGCAGCTGTGCGCTTGTAATCTCTTGTAAACTAAATGCCCAGGGGATCTGTTTTCATGAACCAAATGCCAAACGATCAACCAGCGCATGCTATGGATGACTATTGCAGGGCAATACATGCAGAAGTTAGACCAGCTTTTAGTTAATCTGCATGCTGCAGGAAAAACTGCAGAAAATACATTTATACGGCCCGGTGGCACTGAGGGTTTAGGCGTTGGATGCCACACCTTCTGCCACGTCGGTGACACAAGTTCAGCAGTGGACTTGGGTTGCCAAGGGCAGCCGGGGAGGGAAAGGATAAGGCATCCAGAGGACTTCTTTTCTCTCCTGGGGAAAAAGGGTTTTGGTATCCAGTGTTCAGCTGGCCTCTAGCATCAGCTGGTGGCAAGACAATCGGGGATGGTCATTGTAGGGTTGAGGGCGGCAGAGGTGGCTGCCAACACTTCATGCAGAGAAGCATGTGGGGAGATGTCTGGACAACTTTGCCTATTTCCTGTCAAATGGGAAAATGGTTTCCTTAGCTGCCACTGATCCTGACCTGCTACTAGTCCTGCACCTGATGAACACACGGGCCACATAGCCTTGGTGCAAACGTAAGCCAGGGGAGTGGGGCTGGGGTCGTCATCATCTACTCCAGCATCACTAACTGAAAACCTACATTTATACTAAAGAACTCTAAACTAATTGGAGAGCAGCTTGAACAATACCTGATGACATCACAGTGGCCTCTACTGCGCTCAAAACAGAGAGTTAAAACAAACAGCAAGTTACATCTTCCCAAAACACTGCAGTTTTCAAGTTTGACAGTTTAAAATACATTGTATAGACTGGACACACAATGTACTTACTTAGAATATGCCACTTTTTTAATATATATATTTAGTATGCTTTCTCCCGCTTGACCAGCCCACATCGGCCCGATCTCCACCCTCAGCCCTGTCACTTGTCTCCCAGGACTTACGTCCCTGGTGTTCCACCTTGGCTTACTCCCCAGAGTAAGGCCTTAGGGGTGGACCCGTTTCCCCATCCGACCTTTAGCTCAGTGTCCGGACAACATCACAGGGCAACAGTGTGAGGCCTGTGGAGCGAGGCAGGTGGCACACTACTCGGTTGGCATTTTTCTGGTTTTCTGTCATTAGGGAGGCGTGATGTGCAATGACATCAATGGCCTTTATACCAATGTCTGCCCCATCCCCTCCCCCAGCAAGCTCCAGCTGTTAGTTCCCTCTTCTCCGCCAGGGGTCCATCTAGCGCCAGCAGCTAACCTACCCTCTCCCCCAGAGGAGGAGAGCAGTCCCTTGGATGCTCAATCCTCCTCCCTCTGGCCAGCCCTCTGACTACCAGTCCCGTTCCTGAAACCTAGTAGTCAGCGTTGGGAGTGGTAGTGCTACCACTGCACCAGTGGGCCGGCATGGAATCGCTTGCGAGGGGACAGAACTTGCATAACTTTCTTGTGGCTTGGCCACTCATTAGTTATTGTCCTGTACCCTCACCTGTGAAGATAAATGGTATATTCTGAGTCAGGCCATTGCATAACCCATATATATTTATCACTGGTGCACACTCAGGGATTTGGTTTCTATTTCTCTCTTAATATTGTCTTGGGGACAGCAGAGCTAGATCTTCTGCGCATTAATGTTTTGTTGATGTCTACATAATTGGAGAGGGGATCATAACAACACTGGATGTTATGGTACGGTTTTTAGAAGCTTTATATATTGGGCTGAACCACCCAAAGTCGTGTAGGGTGCAGAATATCCTGGACTAGGGATCTAGGGCTGTTTATTTGCTGGAATACCCCCAAATCTGAACTCCACATTGTCTAGATTACTAATTACTGATACACTGGATGTAATGTCGGAATGTTAAATGTGATATCTGGCATGAGTATATTGTATGATATTTTTATTGTAAAAACAAAATATAATAAAAAAAAAAAAGGATTTCACCCTTCGATACAGGACATGATTTGTCCTGAATGCATCAGACTTTGCCATGATTTATTACGAAATTGTAATAAAATACTTTTTTAAGTGTAACTAGACAGCCGTGTGGAATTGTCCTAGATGGTGGTGAGTGCCTGAGTTTTTAAGATATTTAAACCCCGTTAAGAAATACTGTAAAACAGTGGAAAAGTGTCAGACGTCAAATGCAGCAAGAAAAAAAATCACAGAAATACAAAGTAGTGAGGAGATCAGAGAAATCTCATGTTGTTTAGAGATACTCAATGGTTCAACTGGAAATGTTTAAGAGGAGCAAGTTTCCCCTTTAGATTTGTAGGTTGGGCAACTATCAACTCTAAGTTATGGAACTCTCCTGTATTATTTGGGATCAGCTGATTTTACCGTGACAGAGGGCAAGTATGTGAGTGCTTTCATTCATCAGAAGGCGGCCAGCCGTTGCGTGAGGAGGGCGGAATGTGCCAGTTGCCTTCCAACTTTAGAAATGGGTGCTGGAATGGGATGAGGGTGGGAGCAGGGTGCTGCCAGGGTGGGTGGGATGGGGAACGCTAATATATTACTGTTTTAGCACAAACAACCGCTTTTCATTTATAAAGATGACAGATGGCCTTGGAAGCAGGCAGGTTGTGCTGGTCGCCCATCGTGGGAATTTTTATAATTTAATTTAGAAATATAAATCTAATTGTGACTGCTGGGAGGAGGAGGGAGGGGTTAGGCAGTTGATAGAGGCTGGAAGGGAGTGGGGTTACCTGTAACTGGGTTTGGGCTGGAAAGGAGAGTGGAGGCAGTTTCTTATTTATTTTTTTTGTTTGTTTTATTTCAGCAGGTGGTGGAATACATTCCTGAATTCCAATAGTCCCCTCTTCTGAAAGGGCTTTCATATATTCAAGAGTACTACTATTCATGATGTTGGAGAAAAATTGATCAGCCACTCTACAGCCCTAAAAGGCACACTGAGCCAAAGCTAATATCCAGGTGTGTCCCAGGAGCACAGGGAGGTTAAATGACTTGCTCTGGGGCACATAGTATACAAGTGGAGGTAGTGGGTTTGAAACCCAGGTCTACTGGGTCTTCAGGTTCACAGTTGGATGCTCTATCTGGTTATTAGTACTGTTACTATTGCAATCTTCTTTTTTAAACTCTCTTTTTTATTGAAGCATTTTAGTAGCAATAAAGAACACAGAACAACAGAAAAAAAATCAATTCATACATGAAATAAACATGAACAAAACAAACCCAAGAGATCATAAGCATAAATCCCTAGATCAACAAACCGCCCCAAACCCAAAGCTACTCAAAATAAAACATTACAAGTAAAGGTAGTCATTGTAGAGGCCTATAAAGACAGACAATTAATGAATCCAGATAACATGCTTATTAGAGGATGCGTCTTAACTGACCCAGAGTCCAAGGGGGGGCCTGGAAGAGGGAACGGGGTCAATATAAAGTTAGTTATAATCTTACTATTGCTAGATTAAAGGCTAGTATCACCACAGTGGAGTACTGAGCCAATCAGAAAGCAGTCTTCACAATGCTGATGACGTCAAAATTGCCAAGTGCAGCACTGAAGCCATCTAGGAGCCAAATTTTCATTTGGTGAATGTGCCCAAATCTGGCATTTTTGGACACTGGTGAAGCAGGTTCAAAGAAACTTTCAACACTTCAACACTTTGATGTCGTAACACAGCATGTTTCACAGAGTGCCACACTGAGCACGTTCAAGATGTTGGCAAGTTACAAGACCCGCAGCAGCAATTAGTGATGCTTGAGAGTACGAATCCATGCTGAGCACATCTTAGTGCCATTTCCATCTCTCTCTCTCTGTCACAGAGGGGATGGACCTGGCTACTGAATTTGCTCGTTTATGTGTAAAAAAAGTGATTTTTGATCAGAAAAATGCCAACTATCATTAGGGAATTGTATATTATCATTCCCATTACCAAACTCTCACTAAATTTAGCTGAAGATTCATGTAGGTACTGGGCTAGTGAAATCGCTCTGCAGAGGAAAAGAAAGAGTGCACAGTCTGAGCCTGTATTAGTAGCTGCAGGTCCTGCAGCAGGAGCGGGACAGATTGAATTTAATAACTTAGAAACAGTGACAATATCAGCAGATAAAGACCATTGCTTCATCCAGTCTGCCCAGTTTTACCTTAGCCTACCTCATGACTTATGTCTAGATGGGTTTTCACCGTCACCCCGCCTTGTTCCCTGCCTTACTACCACCACCCCCGCAACTATTAAACCCTTTACTCTGTCCCAGCCATGCTTGAAACCATTAATATTTTTTTTGTGCTTCACCTCTGCTGATAGACTATTCCACGGCTCAACCACTCTCTCCGTAAGCAACTTTCTCTCTTCCCTCTTGACCCCCCCCCATTTGCCATTCTCGCTAAATAGTTCCTCACAGTTTACCTTGCTGATTCCTTTCAGGAACTTGCAGTTGGCCCAGTGGTGCTGAGGGTTGAGGCGCTGGAGGGTTGTGGCACCAGCGACAAGGGTTCTGGAACAGACTCAGGCTACCGGGGGTCGGAAGGGGAGGGAGAGGATTGAGCGTCCAGAGGACAGCTCCCCTCTCCCAGGGTGGGTAGTGGGGATTGCACTGCTCATTAGTGGCCCCCGGTGGAGACCAGGGGCACTGCAGGTAGTGACACCACTGAAAAGGGGTGGAGTGGTGATGGGCGTCAGATCATAAGGTGCGCAGATGTTATTGCTTGACTGCGCTCCAGGAAGAAAAATAAGAAAATACCCCTGCATTCTAGATAGGCAACAGTGCCCTCCAGGGCCCCCACCAGCACACGCCCAAGGTCAGGCTCAAGCTTCCGGCTGTCCCGATCCCTCCACCTGCCTAGGTCTGGCTATGGTTGCGTTCCAGGGTCATCAGATCAGGTAAGGAAGGGGGGGGGGTGTCTGTCCCCGATTTCCCAGAGGAGAGAGCTTCAGACAGGGTGGTAGATGGTGGGAGGGATGCCTAACAGAGTTCTGGGATAATGGGAGATAAAGAAAGTTGAAAAAAATAATTCCTTTCAGGAACTTAAAGGTCACTATCATACCATACCTTTTTCTCCTGGCCTCTAGAAAGAACATGTCCAGCACCCTGAGATGATCCTCGTTAGCATCTGCCCTGTTGAGCCGGAATCATTTTGCTTATTCTACGCTGCACCATCTCCAGCCTGCATTTGTCTTTCCGGTGAAGACTTCAGAACTGGGCAGAGAATTCCAGATGGGGTCTCACTAGTAGGGCAGGGAGAACTCAGTGAAGTGCTGACCCTTATTAAATAAGAACAGAAACATGGTCAAGTTCTGATTTGCTCTGATTAGTTCTGATTTATTGAAAATATTAGAAAAAAATGTGAAAAAATGCATAAAAGTGGCCAAAGTCGGTCACATTTGACACAGAGGCCCAAAGGAAATAATTTAATAGATTATTTGTATAAAAATTAATGTAAAACTGCTAAATAAAAAAGCAATCATTCACGAGTGGCCCCTTCATGGCTGGCCTGTAATGGTAACATATCCTGCTCGGGTCTGCCACACGATTGTGCTGGGAGAGACAGAGAGATGGAGAGAGAGAGAGATGCAAATACTTACATCATAGCACCACCAAGAACTGCAGGCACTGCCAGGCAGCTAAGATTTTTTTTTTGTTTTACTAATGGTACCGACTACTGTTGGCTGGGGTTTGAAATTGATCCCGGTCTTGCTCCGTTTTCAAATCCTGAGTACATAATATTTTTGAAAGGGTTGCCTAATTTAATGAAGGCCTGGTTTTTGCAAGTTGGACATTCAACACCTGATTTCATGGACCATTTTGTTGTAAATCGTTGGAATTAGGGAGTATAGCGTTCAGTATTCAGCTATTTATTGCCCTATTTAGTGATTCCCGTTTCCCTGGGCTGTAGCAGCACAGGGGTTGGGTCTTCTCCACTGGGGAGCCCCAGGAACCTATTTAGTTGGGTTCTGCTGGGCTCCTTTAGCAGCTGTTGTAGTCTGACGGTAGACCGTGGTGTGACTTTCTGGGCCGTAAGCTGGGGAACAAATCCAGTCCCGAAGATGTTTCAATTAATTTTTCCTTGGATAGTCTACTCAACTTTGTACAAAACTTTTACCTGAACAGTGAGAGCATTTTGGAGATTGTATTCACTTGAGTTATGTGCTGAAATTTTTGGTTTACTTGCGTTGTTACATTATCATTTCATATCTGGTACTGAGAGTTCCTGTGCTTCCATAAAGTCTTGGCAGTGAGAGTGCCTGGTCTGGGGATCCTCAGATTCTTATCAGTGACAGTTTCATAAGAACTCTGTGTTGAAATTCTGGACATTTTGGTTTTTGTTATTTATTTTCATCTTTTATTTTTATTTGCTTATGGTAGTGAGAGTACCATTATAGTTTCTCCGGACATTAATAGTGAGAGTATTTTATTGCCAGGTGATTTATTTGATTTATTAGATTTACTTTTCTTTTTAGTATTTAGATAAGTGTTAAAATGTTTTGGATTTAGTAATTTCCTTTTTTGTTAATTTACTATTTTGGCAGTGAGAGTGCCCAAATAGATCTTTGGGCACCGGTAAGTAAGCGTTCCTGGTGCCCGGGGATTTTTATTGTTTGTTTGTTTGTTTATTGTTCTGTTTTTATTTTTAGTTTCTGTTGGGTTTATGGGATTTTGGGGTGTTATAGTTTGTTTTTGAATTTTGTTTTTGTTTTTAGGCTCCTTCGGGAGTTTTTATGTTCTAATTTTAAACTGCAACTATACCTAGGATTCTCTTACGAGAGAATTAGGATTATTTGGTGTTGTTTTTTAGCCACAGCTTGGTGGTCATTTATGGAATGTGTCTGCTTGCTCCCCCGTTCCTGTGCTATTCATCCTCCTCTCTCCATGCCCTCTGCCCATTCTTTCCTCCCCCCCACTTGCCTCTGTTTACCATCACTGTCGTGCGCTGGGGATTGCTCACAGAGGGGGTGGGAGTGTGGGGGGGTGGACATTGGAGTTAGAATGAGCGGTTCTCTCCCATAGAGATGGTTAGGATCAGAAGATGCCCTGGGGTGAAATGGTGCCTAGAACGTGGTGGTCCATGTCTAGTCCCCATACCCAAGGGCACCACCTTTCTAGTAGGCAAGTAGCTGGGATGGCTCACGAACATCGTCCAACTTGGGCGTTGTTATGCAGTGCCAGATCCATCGAAAACAAAACTGCACTTATTGCAGATTTTGTTGGAACAGTGGATCTGGTTTGCATCACCGAGACCTGGTTGGATGGAAATGCTGCTCATATTTGGGAGGCAGCTATTCCTCCCAGGTACTCAGTGATACATTGCCCGAGATTGGATTGCGGAGGGGGGGTAGCAATTTGTTTCAAGGCCGAATTGGGTCTCACGGGTGTACCAGTTGAGGAGGCCGAATCATTTGAGTGCACTGTGGTAGCTGGTGTGGAGTGCAGGATAGCTCTCATCTACCATCCACCCAGGGATGAAAGCTATTCCTGCAGGAAGTAGCAGACTTCGCCGCTGACATGGCTTTGGAGTTGCCCAGATTGATGGTTCTGGGCAACTTCAATGCCTAGGTCGATGTTGCATCCTCGCTTTTTGGATGACACTTCCTCCAGTTGATGATATCACTGGACTTCACACAGGTTGTTTTCTCAGCTACCCATAATGGTGGTCACCCTCTAGATTTGGTCTTCCTCCTGGGGATTGAGGCCTCTAATTTGGGGGTGGAACCTGTCAGTTTGTCGGATCATTACACCGTGAGGTTCAATTTCTCTGCTCCCCTATGTAGGTCTGCTCCTGTGGAGATGGTCAGTTTCCACCCTTTGCGAGATGTGGTCCCTGAAGACCTGGCAGCGGTGATTGACCTCTCAGAGTTCGCTGATGCCTGCTCAGGTCCAGAGCTGTTGGTTCTGGCCTGTAATAAGGCCATTTCCTCGGCTCTTGACCTGATTGCTCCAGTCCATGTTCACCCCCTTCCACTTTGCCCTCAGGCCCCTTGGTTGGATGGGTCTTTGAGGGGGTTGTGGAAGTCGGGACATAGGTTAGAATGGCGCTGGCAGAAATCTACCTTGGATGCCGGCCGTCTTATTTTGTTGGAGCATTATCAGCTCTACCAATCAGTGATCTGCCATAAGAATACACAATTCCTGTCCAGGGAAATCGCTGTCACTTGGAATTGACCAGCTCAACTCTTCTGAACTGTGGACAGGCTGTGCAACCCAGCCTGTCTGCAGCTTCGACGAGTTTTTTCACAAATGGAGTGTGATGAGATTGCTCGATTCTTTGCAAATAAGGTGGCCAACGTCAGGTTAGAGATTCATTGGACCCATTCTATGGGGGAGGCCACTGGTCAGTACTCGGTCCCTATGCCTCTTGTTTCCTGGAGTACCTTTGACCTGCCGTAGTTTGCTGATATTATGAGGATTGTCCAGGGCATGTGCCCCACATGCTGTAGTTTAGACCCGGGCCCTCCCTCCCTGATTTTGGGTTGTAGTGATATCATTGTCCTGGTCTTGGCTCAGATTGTCCGGAGCTCCTTGGAATCAGGTGAGTTCCCAAGCTCCCTGAAGGAGGCGATGGTGACACCTCTTCTGAAGAAAGCTTCTTTGGACCCAGATACTCTAGTTAACTACAGACCTATCTCAAACCTTCCTTTTGTGGGAAAGGTTATTGAGAAAGCTGTGGTGACTCAACTGGAGAACCATTTGACCATCCATAGTATATACAAACCTCTCCAATCAGGTTTTCGTGAGAGGCACAGTACTGAGACTGCTCTGGTTCAGGTGCTCAATGATCTCCTGATGGCGAGACATCGGAGAAACTGCTCCATCTTGGTACTCCTTGATCTCTCTTCGGCCTTTGACACTGAAGACCATGGGGTTCTGCTCGAGTGCCTGATGTCATCTGTGGACTGACTGGTACAGTGCTCAGATGGTTTTCATCTTTCCTCGCCGGTAGAACTCAGAGAGTCATCTCGGGAATTTTTTCTTCCGAGTCGTTCTCTCTGCTTTGTGGGGTGCCCCAGGGCTCGGTTCTGTCCCCCATGTTGTTTGCAGTGTATATGCTGCCCCTTGGAGACATTGTAAGATGGTATGGGCTGAGATTTCACTGCTATGCTGATGATATCCAGCTCTACCTGTCTTTTGGCCCCGACCAGGCTAGTGCTCTCTTAGTATTTAACAGCTGCCTTGCTGAAATCCAAGATTGGATGAATTCCAGCTGGTTAAAGGTGAATGCAGGTAAAACTGAGGTTTTGGTAGTGGACCCGGGACACAGGACAGAGGGGTTGAAGACTGATTTGCCCTCCAGTTTATTCTTGGGGGTGCTCAGATCCTTACCTCCGAACGGGTGCGTGACCTGGGAGTGATACTTGACGATGGGCTGACCCTTTGTCGACAGTCATTAAGTTAGCCTTTTACCATCTTAGGAACATTGCCAGGATCAAGCACCTTGTTCTGTCCAGTGATCTGCCCGTTTTGACCTCGTGCCTTGACTATTGCAACTCCCTATACTTAGGGCTTCCTGGGGTTGATATCCGCCGCTTGCAGCTAGTGCAGAATGCTGCCGCACGTTTATGGACTGGGGTATCTCGGAGATCTCATATCACCCCAGTGCTGTGTGATCTGCACTGGCTGCCGGTTCAGTGGCAGATCACCTTTAAGGTAGGTTTGTTAACCTACAAAGCCCTACACAGACTTGGTCCTGACTACTTGAAAGAGCTTCTGACTCCCTACACCCCTGTGTGACAGCTCCGCTTGACTGACAAGGAGCTGCTGGAGATTCTGAGGGTTAGTCTGAAGTCATCTGGGGCTCGTGCTTTTATGTTTGCTGCCCCAACCCTCTGGAATTCTCTGCCCCATCAGCTTCGGGAGTGCAGGACTGTGGGGAGCTTTAAGCAGGCACTGAAAACATTTTTATGGAGTAAGGCATTTCCTGATTTGCTGTGATTTTAATTATGTTTTACTGAATTATTTGTGAATTTGTGAGGCACCTTGATCTTGTGAAAGGCACTCAATTAAATAAAGTTATTATTATTACTGTGTGGCTATTATTTCGATGGATGTTCCAGTCAGAGCCAAACAGACCACAGAAGTGGATAGGAATGATCAAATGAGCAGCACAAAGAGACCCCACCCACTCTACCCATGTGAATGATGCAACTGCTTCGCATGTCCCAGTGTACTGTGGTATATGGTACACTACCTGGTCCAAGAGGTGGTAATGTTTTCTAAAACTATGACTACTTCTAAGCCAGGGTAAAAAAGAAACTTATTTGGGATTTCTGGGCCCGGTAAATTTGTCATGGCCCCCCCATCTCTCTCTCTGCCTCATTCCTCTGGATGACACAAGTCAAAGATTTATTTTACCAGCCTACCATTGCCCTGTACACATAGCCACACTGAAGCCAGGTAAGAAAAATACACTTTTATTTGGAATTTCTGGGACTGTTACATTTCTCGTGGGCTCTTCTCTCCCTCCCCCTCCCCTCTGGATGGCACACATCAAAGATTTATTTTGCCAGCCTGCCCTTGCCCTGTACACACAGCGACACTGAAGCCAGAAAAAAAAGTTATTTGGGATTTCTGGGACTGTTACATTTCTCGTGGGCTCCCCATGCAGTCTCCCCTATGGATGGCACAAGTAAAAGATTTATTTTGCCAGCCTGCCCTTGCCCTGTACTACACAGCCACACCGAGGCCAAGAAAAGAAAAAAAACTTTTATTTGGGAGTTTCTGTAACTTTCACATTTCTCTTGGGCCCCAAGTAGTCTCTCCCTCTCTCCTCTGGATCTGGAATGGCACAAGTCAAAGATTTTGCCAGCCTTTCCTTGCTCATGTACACAGCCACACTGTCTGAGACCAAGAAAAGAAAAAAAAAAATGCATTTGGGATTTTCTGTAACTGTAACATTTCTCTTGGGTCCCCAGCAGTCTCTCTCTCTCTCTCTCTCTCCCCTCTGGTTCTGGAATGGCACAAGTCAAAGATTTTGCCAGCCTGCCCTTGCCCTGTAGTACACACACTGCCTGCCTTTTATTTGCCCGGCAGAAAGTCAGGCCACCACTATGTCTCTCCCAGTCCTTCTGTTCTCTAGTTCCAACTCCTTACCCTCCTCGGACGATAAGTTCCCCCCCCTCCGCCCCAGTAAGTCTCCTTTGTCTCTCCTCTCTAGTTTTTTTCCTCCCCTCCAAAAAGCAGTATTATTTTGTATATTTTTTAATATTTATGTCTTTTCTTTTAGCCGCGCAATTTCTGGCGGCTCTGCTGCAGTGAGTGAGATATAACACAAACTCCTCCAACCATCTTCCAACTTGTATGGGCCACGTTGTGCACTCAGCATGGTTATATACCATGACTGTGTCACGTGACGGTCTGTTGCCGGACTGGATACCGCCAGCCACCTGTACATGGAGTGAGTTTGCTGATGGCATTCCCATGGCAACAGCACACTAAATGGCATTGCATGGACCCAGAACCGGACTTCTGTGGAGAAGTCCATATTTACCTGGGTCCTTGGATTGTGGGTTCAATCCAGGGGTTTGGATCTCGGGCAGAGCAGTCCTCCCAGCCCTACTCACCAGTGATCTATAGAGAGGAAATATTACCTCTTTTCTCCTGCTATCGAAACCCCTTCTGTTATATCCCAGCATTCTGGCTGCCTTACTGTAGGCCTTGTTACCATAGCTAGTTTTCTTTACGGAGTCCCTTATGATGATCCCAGTTCCCTTTCCTCTGAAGTAGTGTCCAGCTTTCTTAATTGATTCACTAGTTCAATGTTCATTTTGATGCCACTTGCAGACCATGTTTTGGCGATGAGCTCCTCATCCTCCTCATGTAATGAGGCAGATGTTGGAAGCCTGAGAGCATAGAGTCTGCTCCTGAGTGAAACTTGCTGATTGCTGCATATCACTTCTGCTACCTAGTGATCGTAGCTGGCTGACTGCGTCCAGCACAGCCCACATGCCTGTATGTGTAAACTGCCTGTGTTTCACATAACTGAAAAATAAAAATACTTTTAACAACAAAAAAAGTAGTGGCCAGCTTAACCCCTCCCATCCAGTATTTCTTCCTGGCGTTCTTGTTCTCTATGTGCATCACCTTATATTTTTTGGCATTGAATTTCAACTACCAGACCTTGAACCACCTCTCTAATCTTTGCCGGTCCCTCTGTAACTCCTTTACCCCCTCCTTGCTATCTACCCTGCCACAGAGCTTAGCACCATCTGCAAAGGATGCATCTTGCCCTGTATTCCTACTCCTAGGTTACTCAGGAACATATTGAAAAGGACAGGTCCAGGACTGACCCCCACAGTACTCCACTCATGACTTCTCTTCCCTCATTTGACCCAGTTTGCTATCCCCCCCAGCCAACTTCCTACCTAACTAGGTCCCTTTTGCTGCTCCGAGACCCTCAAAATTTATTCAGCAACTAGCTGTGTGACATTGAGTCAGATGCCTTGCTGAAGTCAAAATTGAGTAAATCTAATGTTTGTCCCTTATCCGCTACCCTTTGTTATCCAGCAAAGAATACTATGGGGTTGGTCAGACAACAGCTCCATGCCAGACATCCATGCTGCTTACTATCTTGGAGCTATTTCTCTGCAGGTAGTCAACTAGGTCCTCTTTGACTAGCGTCTCTCTCCATCAGTTTACTGTACCTCAGAAGAAGCCAGAAGCCAGAAGGTGAAGGAAGGAAACATATTCAATTCAGGTCCTCTTTGACTAGCGTCTCTCTCCATCAGTTTACTGTACCTCAGAAGAAGCGAGAAGGTGAAGGAAGGAAACATATTCAATTCAGTGCTTCAGAGTAACTGGTAACTGGTATTTTTCTTTTAAACTTAGATTGTAGGCTTGTAGTGACACTATACTTTCTTTCTGTGTTGTCTTTACTTATAATTGTTTTTGGGCTGTTGAAAATTTAAAAATAGTGGTGGTGTAATTCTGTGCTGTCTTTAATTGCTGCATTTTCACCCCACCCTTCCCCAACTCTTAATTATATGCCCTGATAAATCTGATTAACAGGAGCTAAACACAGGGTATAGTAAGAGGTGTGAAGTAGGAGGGGCATAAGGGGGAAGAAGACCACCCTCAGCACGACAAGTGTTTTGACTCATTTATTTATTTATTGGTTTCTTTTTCCTTAAAAAATATATATCTGAGGATCAGTTACAGGATTTTTAATACTGTAAATAAATAAAAAGAGAACTAAGAGAGCTTCAGTAGCAGATAAGTAGTGGAATTGCAGTATAATGTGGGGAGTGGTGCAATGTAGTGGCTGTGGGACAGCCATATTCAGGCAGACCTTCTGGACACTGAGGTGCTGCCCTATCTGCATGCATCTCTCGGGACTGAGGGATGAGGTAGCCAGACTCAGAGCGGAAGTAAACTGGGTCAGGAGTACCATCACCCCTGTCCAGGAATCACCCAGTCCAATGCAGCTGCCTCAAAGGATGCCGAGAACGAGGAGCACTTGGATGACAGTGGGCTCAGGGAGGGTTAGAGCAGTCAGGCAGAGGCACATCCTAGATCCTATTCCTCTCAAGAACTCATATGCCACACTGGCAAATGAGGACAACCAAATAGAGGTACCCAGGGAAGTGGAAGGAAAGGATGTGGAGGTTAGGCAAGGAGGTGACCTCAGTGGGGAAAGCAGTGGACCCCAGGAGGAGGAAGAATCCTGGTGGGGACTCCATCATAAGAGGGATCCAGCTAGGAACACAGGAGGGGAGGACAGAGAGGTGAGGTGCCTACCAGGTGCCACGGCATGGAGGGATGGAAGGAAGATACTGGGGATCACTGGGAGGCAAGACAGGAGGGTGAGCTGGATGTCATCATCCACCTAGGTACTAATGACTTGGCAAATGGGAGCCAAAGGAAGTTCAGGAAGAGTTTAGGAAACTGGGGAGGGTCTCAAGCAAGTAGCTACTTCTGTCACTTTCAGAAGTACTACCTGTGAGAGGCAAGGAGAGCATAGAGTGCATGCACCAGGAACTTTAACTCATGGTTGAAGAACTGGTGCTGTGAGGAAGGGTTTGGATTCATTGGTGACTGGGGACCCTTCTGGAGGATGGAGGTTTGTTCAAGCCTGACGGCCTGCATCCATCCTGGAGGGAATCCAAGCACTTAATGATAAGTTTAAATGCTACATTGACAAGCATTTAAACTAGCAAAGGGGTGGCAGGCCAGGATGGTACCTACTTGCCCACCCCCACAGCTAGTAATGGAACCAGTGAACCAGAGGAGAGGCTTCTCTGCAAAGCAGTGTGCAAAGTTGGAGATTAGTGTCCAAAAGGTAGATAAGCAGAAAAGGGCAAAATTCAGCAGAAGGGCAGACAGCAAGGAGAACCAGGGATAAATGACAACCAAGGAAGGGCTGGAGTAGAACAGTGAAGCAGTCTAGGGAGGTCAAATCATGGAAAGCCATGTGTGCAAATGCCAGGAGCCTTAGCAACAAGATGGAAGATCTGGAGGCTGTCATGGTACAGTCAGACCTGGACATTGTGGCCATCACTGAAACCTGGTGTAATGATAACCATGACTGGGAGATGGCCATACCTAGCTACAACATATTCAGAAGAGACAGAGCAGGCAGGAAGGGAGGAGGGTCACTGTATGTGAAAAATGACATAAGGGCCACACAGATCCAGGAGGAACAAAATGGGGAGAGATACTGTGGGTTAAGCTGGAAAGGAAAATGGGGCCAGCCATCCACACAGGTGTGGTCTATAGACCACCAGCCCAGGAGGAAGAAACAGATAGGAGTTGATGCTAGCCATCCAAAGGATGGCTGACAAGGGTGAGGTAGTACTGGTTGGAGACTTCAATATACCAGATGTGGACTGGAGCACCAGCAGCAGCTTCAACTAGGAGCAGATTTATCCTGGACTCCTTCAGGTGCCTTCCTCAAGCAACTGGTCATGGAACCAACTCGGCAGAAGGCAATACTGGACCTTGTGCTCACAAACAGGGACAGTGTGATGGGGGTAACAGTGGGAGCACCTGGGCAACAGTGACCACCCAGTCATTGTGGTTTGAAATCACAGAAAGAGCAGAACCAAAAACCACACAAAACACGATCCTGGATTTAGGGGGCAGACTTTGGGAAAATGGGGAGATGCTTGAAAGAGGCATTAAGGGAATGGGACAGGAATCAGGGATTGAGGAACAGTGGGCAGTATTTAAAATGGGGATTATAAGAACAACAGAATTATGCATTAAGCAGGTTAGCAAGAGGAAAAGAAAAGAGGAGACCATTATGGTTTCCAAAGAGGTAGCAAAGAAAGTGAAAGCCAAAAGACTGCATTCAGGCAATACAAAAGACACAGGCAGAAGGGGATAGGGAGAAGTACCAGGAGAAACAAAGGAGGCAGGGAAGTCAGTAAGGAAGCCAAAGCTCAGACAGAAGAACACATTGCAAAATCAGTGGTTAAAGGGGACAAAACCTTTACAGGTACATAAGTGAAAAAGAAGGACAAAGGAGGGATAGTTAGACTGAAGGGGAGGATGGGAGCAGCGTGGAGGATGACAACAGTAAAGCTGACATATTGAACAGGTATTTCTGCTCAGTCTTTACTAAGGAAGGGGGGTAATGGGTCTGAAGGGAGTACAAGGGGTGAGAATGGTTCAGAAATGGACACAAGTCCCTTTACACGAGAAAGGGTCCTGAAGGAACTGGAAGTAATAAGAGTTGACAAAGCAATGGGGCCAGATGGGGTGCACCCCAGGGTCCTTAAAGAACTAAGAGAGGTGGTGGCTGAACCTCTGGCTATCCTGTTCAGCCAATCACTGGAAACAGGGGAGGTACCCAAAGACTGGAGGACAGCAGATGTAGTCCCCTTATACAAAAGTGGGAACAAAGAGGAAGCAGGGAACTAAAGACCAGTCAGCCTCACCGGTAGTGGGAAAGATCATGGAAGCACTACTGAAGGAGAGATTGTGGAACATCTGTGTCAATGGACTACAGGACCCAAGGCAGCATGGTTCTCACCAGGGAGGTCATGTCAGACCAACCTCATTGAATTTTTTGACTGGGTGACTAGGGAGGTGGATCAGGGAGGGCAGTGGACATGGCCTATCTGGACTTCAGCAAGGCCTTTGACACTGTGCCACATAGAAGACTATTACACAAACTGGGAATATGGGTGTGGGCAGGACAGTAGTGTGGTGGGTAGGTAACTGGCTGGGTGGCAGGACACAGAGGGTGGTGGTAATGGCTGTCACTCCACAGAGGGAAGAGTGACCAGTGGGGCACCACAGGATCAGTGCTGGGACCGGTCCTATTCAACATCTTCATCAGTGACATTGCACAGGATATAGAAGGCAGAATTTCACTGTTCGCTGATGACACAAAGCTCTGTAACAGAGTAGACACACCAGAGGGTGTAGACAGAATGAGAAGGACCTGCAGAAACTTGAAGAATGGTCAAGGGTTTGGCAGTTGAAATTCAATGCAAAGAAGTGCAAGATAATGCATATGGGGCACAAAACCCTGGCACAATATATCAGTTGGGGTGAGGATATAGCATGCACCAAGCAGGAAAGGGATCTTGGGGTTGTCATCTCTGATGACCTCAAGGTAGGGAAACACTGTGACAAGGCATCAGGTAAAGCAAATAGGATGCTGGGATGTATAGGCAGGGGCATTACCAGCAGGAAAAGGAGGTCATAATTCCGCTATACAAGACACTAGTGAGGCCCCACCTGGAGTACAGTGTACAGTTCTGGAGACCATACTCACGTAAGGACATAGACAGGGTAGAGAAGGTTCAGAGGAGGGCAACAAAGATGGTGCATGGGTTGCATCACAAATCCTATGAAGACAGGTTGAAGGAATTGAACATGTACTCCCTGGAGGAGAGGAGGAGAGAGGGATATGATAGAGACATACAAGTATCTTACAGGGAGGAACAGGTGCAGGAAAACACTATTTTTAAGCGAAAAGATGTTTCAGGACTAGAGGGCATGGGATGAAGTTGGAGGAGGACGATTCAGAGAAACATGAGAAAGAATTTCTTCACAGAACGGTGGTGGACAAGTGGAACACCCTGCCAGAGGAAGTGGTGGGGGCTGAAACAATCACGGGATTTAAGAATGCATGGGATAGACATAAAGGAATTCTAGAGGTCAGGGGTAAGGGGAAATAGACTTCTAGGAAAACAAACTGAACTTACAAGCTCAAATGGGCAGACTAGGTGGGCCATAGGCCCTTATCTGCCGACACTGTCTATGTATCTATGTATCTATGTATCTACAATGGAGGTAAGACTGATGGGCCTGTATTTTTTGGTTTCTCCTTATCCCCTCTCTTGTGGAGTGGTGTTAATTCTGCCATCCTCCAGTCACTGAGAACCACCCCTGACTGTAGTGAGCTATTGAATAGCCCTGTCAGGGGTTCAGCCAGTTCCATTGCATATTCCTTGAGCACCCAGAGAAGGAACCACGTCTGATGCTATTGGCAACAAAGTGTCACATGACAACTTCTGCCCTACCCCCTCTAATGACTGTGTGCGCATCAGAGCAGTCTGTCATCTGCCTTGGGATTTATTAGTTTTATGCAGGACAGTAAGACCATAGCACTGTGTCTGCAGCAGCAGCACCCGCTGACTAGATGATGGACACCGTGCGAGGAGCATGACTGGACTAGCCTAGAATACATAGATTGCCACTAGCTCATCCCTGTCAGGGTATGGGGTCAAAGGGAGGTTGAAATACAAGCAAATATATACAAAAGAGAAAGGGTGAGCTGGAAAAAGGTGCAGTTGACTCCTGGCAGAGTGCCAGGAGTCAACATAGAAACAGAAGTTGATGGCAGAAGGAGACCTCTAGGTCCTTCTAATCTGTCCATTTGTTTTAGGCCTATTTTGATGCTGTAGTTGTCCATTGTAGTCAGGGCTCCCTTGTGCCTATCCCATGCATTCTTGAATCCCCCCGCAGTGTTGACCCCCACAACCTCCTGGGGCAGGCTGTTCCAAGTGTCCACCATTTTTTCTGTGAAGAAAAACCTCCTGGTGTTGGTAGAGAACTTCCTTCCTTGCAGCCTGAGGTCATGTTTCCTGGTACTGGAGCTCTTCTTGAAGTGAAAAAGTTCCTGTGCCTGTACCTTGTTAAAGCCTTTAATGTACTTGAATGTTTCAATCATGTCCCCCCTCTCTCTTCTCTACTACAGGGAGTGCATATTCAGTTCCCTAAGTCTTTCCTCATAGGACATGTATTGCAGACCCTGAATCATTTTTGTCGCCTTTCTCTGAACTGTTTCCACCTGGTCAATGTCCTTCCTTAGGTGAGGTCTCCAGAATTGGACTCCATATTCCAGGTGAGGCCTGACCAGCAATCTATACAGTGGTAGTACCACCTCTTTCTTCCTGCTCGTGATTCCCCTCACAATGCAGCCCAGCATTCTGTTGGCCTTCATTGTTGCCTTCTCACACTGCTTACTAACCTTCAAGTCATCTGAGATTATGATTCCCAGATCTCGTTCCTGGTTTGAGGCTGCCAGTCTTTCACCTCCCAGTTAACACTCCTTTCTTGGATTTTTCTTTCCTATGTGCATGATCTTGCACTTTCTGGCATTAAATCTTAGCTGCCACACTCCAGACCATTCTTCTAGTTTTTTGAGGTCAGCTTCCATCTTGTTTACTCCTTCTGGGGTGTCCACCCTGCTACATATCTTGATGTCATCTGCAAACAGACACACCTTCCTTTCCAGTCCATCAGCAATGTGTGCTATAAAAACATTGAAAAGCAGAGGCCCCAGCACTGAGCCCTGTGGCACCCCGCTGGTCACCCTGCCTTCCGTCGACTGCGCTTTATTAACCTGTACCCTCTGGTTTCTGCGTTGTAACCAGTTTTGTACCCATCTGACTACTTCAGGACCAACCCCTGTGTGGTCAAGCTTCTTTACCAGCCTTCTGTGTGGAACTGAGTCAAAGGCCTTACTAAAGTCTAGGTAGACCATGTGACGTGAACAGTCAGTTCTGTAGTATCATTTTTTGTAATATCAAAATGATTATGGACTGTCTGTCAGCTGAAAGGATGAAAGCCATGAGAAAAGGCTGAAACAGCATGTGAGATCACACACACACTCATACAGGTTTTTAGATACCAGGTGTTACATGGCAGGCCTGAAGCTAATGACAGAGTAGAACAGACCTTGATCAAGGATATCCTGTTTTATCTAAAGTTAATTACAGGCTGGAAGAGGCCTGAGTTGAGCATATCCATTTTATGACGTTAGGAAAGGAAACCAGGTTTAGTAAACTGGTGCGAAATCATAAAGATGTTTTCATGTCCTGGAAGGGGGAAGTTTATCATGAGATCAAAGAACTGTCATTCGAAGAACATAAGTATGCTGAGGTTGCAGAATTTATTACTTGGAAAAGACATCCTGTTTTTATAGATATGTTTTTTTTATATTCTGACAGGGAGGAGTTAGGTGACCTCATGCAAGTAGGTGGGGAAAAACAGATTTTAAACATTATTCTGTTTGACTTCACAGAGACACTTTTACCTAGACTCTGACGAAGAAACAACTGTGAGCACTTTTAAGCAGGTATTTAGAGACAAAGTACTGTAGTAAGAATTGCACTGTTAAAACCTGTTTTGTTTAAGAGATTTGTATGTCTTGTGATATAATAGTTCTGTATTTTGTGTTTTACATATTTTTATCTATTTTTAGTAAAAACTCTTTTTAGAGCATACCTGGTCTGTCTCTGATTTTCTTTCATTTGCAAGAACAGTATATATGGTTATAGCTGACACTAGGCATAAACTTGAATGGTGATACCAAACTAGAAAGAGAAGCGTTTTAAATCTGAGGTCTTTATTAAAGTTTTTAAGGGTTCATTTCTGTACACCTGGTTAGGTGCCCATAGACAAAGATACCTGCCCCCCCCGAAGACAGAATTATCTCAGCCTGTGCATTGGATACACTAGCAAGATGTTCACAGTTTGAATCCCTCCAAGACTGGAGACCAAAGGTTAATCCAAACTCACAAAACAGACAAGAGGGTTACCTTGTTCTGTTAAATTGTTCACAAGACTGCGCTTGGAGGTTGGCACTTTGGGAATAGAGGATCTGACCTGCTGAGTGGGTTTGTGACAGATTGGTTGGCAGCGGTGGCATAATTTTGGTATCACAAGCTTTTATTGTTGTGTGTCAGCTTGAGACCATAAGCTCTCTTGCAAAGAAAAAAAAAAGGCAGAGTTTTATTTTAAAAGGAAACAGAACTATATATCACTTGGCGTACAGTCAAGTTCCTACCCGTTTTATTTTTTTTTCCTAAAGTGCAAGTCAGAGTAGCCGTAGTCAGGGAAGAAGATGACTTCCAACTACAGCAGGCACACTGTAGATTACTTGAAGCAGTCATGCAGGGACAGAGGAGTCCCATTCAAGGTGACAGCCAAAAAACAGAACTTCATAGATGCCCTGATGGTAGCAGATACCCAGAGCAGTGAGTCACAGACAGTGACTGGAAAGGACCAAACCTTGAGTATGGCAGGGCTAATGAGCAGTGCAGTGTCCAGATCCGGTGAGATGGGCAACAGGGCCACTGTCAGCTAAGGGCCACAGTAGCAGAGGAAGGTCACTAGTATCCTGAATCCAGAAGTGCTCAGGCTGCAAATTGAGTTGCGCAGGATGGAGCTGGAGTTCCAGGAGAAGAGGGAGCAAGAGAACCGAGAGGCAGAGTGGGAACAATGAGAGGCAGAGAGGGAACAGTGAGAGACAGAGCGACAATGGAGGGAGGCAGACCATGAAGAGTGTGATAGCCAGCGAGCTGCAGAGGAGAAGAGAGAAAGAGAATGCCGAGACACAGACCATGAGGAGCAGGAGTGCCACAGGCAACACGAACTGGAGAAGATACGACTCCGACCAGTGGCACCAGAGCAGGTAAGTGGCTTGGGTTTAACTGGGACTGCAGGACTGGGTTACAAATTGAACTCCAAATTAATAGCCGAATTTAAAGAGGGAGAGGATATGGATGCCTTTTTAAATTCTTTTGAAAAAAGTTTGTATTCAGGCTAAAATTCCTAGAGAGTCCTGGAGCTTCCAGCTGTCCCCGCTACTTACCGGGAAAGCTCAGGATGCATTGGGTCAAGTGGACAATGAAGACAGCAATGATTACAGCAAGCTGAAAGCTGCTCTGTTAAAAAAGTTTGAATTAACTGCTGAATCATACAGAGCTAAATTCCGTAAGCTCAGGAGAAGCCCTGATATGTGCTACGAGGAGCTAGCCATGAAACAACGCCAGTTTTTAAAACGTTGGTGGGAAGGAATTGAGGCCAACTCTGTTGACAAAATTGAAAATGTGATTTTATTAGAACAGTTTTATTGGGCATGCCCAGCAGAGCTAAAAACCTGGCTAGGGGACTGAGATCCCAAAACAGTGCAAGAGGCTGTGGAACTCTCGGACCGCTATGCCAAGAGCAGACCTGCTCTGAGAGCAAATTGGGTGGGCGTGGCAGTGCAGAAAGAGTAAAGCACACCTTCAGGGCAGCTAAAATCCTCACTGCCTCCACTGAAATCAGTTAGCCCCAGGTTTCAGAGAAAAGATTTCTCTGAGAGAAGAACTGAATGTTGGTTGTGTAAAGAAACTGGGCATATTGCCAGACAGTGTCCCAAAAAGGCGAGCAATAATACACATCCGGGTGCTAGAAAAGAAGTGGGTTGTTTGTGTGTCCCTGGAAGCATGCCAGTGAACATGAAAGAACACATGGAGCCAGTCATGGTGAATGATGTACAGATGCAGGGGTTAAGAGACACAGGGGCATCCCTGACATTGGTAAAAGGGGATCTGGTACAGCCTGGTCCGCTTATACCCAATAAATACGTCACTGTCCAAGGGTTCACTGGTGAAGAGAAAACATTGCCACTGGCCAGTGTTCTCCTGGACTGGGGTGAAACAGGGGGAACTGTGCAACAGGTGGCTGTAGCCAAAACCTTAGCAGTGGATGTGATCCTGTGTAACAATCTCCAGCAGGGCATGGTATGTGCAGTTACCTGTAGCCAAGTGGCAAGGGAAAATTGTAGTTCCTGAACCCCACAGAAACCATTGTGGAAACCACTGAGACGCTGGTTCCCCAGCCTGTGTGTCCTGATATGGAGATCAATGAAGAGGGGATAGAAATTTCCACAGTAACAAGTAGCCGCACAGCTGCAGAGGGTTGCTCCAAAGAGGGATGGGTGACCCCTTGTCAGAGAGTTGGGATTGACAGAGATCTTGAGTGCCCTGATGCTAGTGCTAAGGACCCTAGTTTAGCAACTGAATGGGACCTGTCCCATGCCTTGGGACTGTGTGAGGGGTTTGCAGCTGCTCAGAGAATTGACCCTAGTTTAGAGAAGCTGAGGGCTTGGGCAGACTCGGACGGCACACAGGGAGGTGACAGCAGACGTTTATTGGGAAAATGGACTTGTGTATACTCAGGCAGTACAGATGGGGGGGTGCTAGGCAGGCAGCTTGTCATTCCCCAGGGGTATTGTGAGCAGTTGCTTAAGATTGCACATGATATTCCCTTGTCTGGTCATCTTGGAATTGCATGCACAATGCAGCGGTTGATCCAGAATTTCTACTGGCCTAACTTCACCCAGCAGGTGAAGGAGTATTGCAGGTCTTGTCACCGGTGCCAAGAAATAGGGAAGACGGGCAAGAAAACCCAAGCTGCCCTGTTCCCATTGCCCATAGTGAAGGAGCCATTCCAGAGGGTGGGAATGGACATTGTGGGGCCTTTAAATACCCCCAGATCCTCAGGGAAGAGATTCATCCTGACTGTGGTGGATTATGCCACCCGGTACCCAGAGGTAGTCGCCCTATCTTCACTGAGGACTGACAAAGCGGCAGATGATTTACTTGGGATTTTCTCCCATGTTGGGTTTCCGCAGGAGGTGATCACCGATTGAGGGGGTTCCTTCATCTCAGACCTGATGAAATGTTTATGGGAGAAGTGTGAGGTGGTGCAGAGATGCACAACACCGTATCACCCACAAACCAATGGACTTGTGGAATGATTCAATGGTACCCTAAAGTCAATGCTCCGGGCGTTTTCTGAACAGCATGAGAGGGACTGGGAGAAATACCTTCCCCACCTGTTGTTTGCATACAGGGAGGTGCCCCAAGAGTTGACAGGATTTTCCCCTTTTGAACTCTTGTATGGACGCCGGGTACGTGGGCCCCTAGACTTGATCTGGGAAGGCAAGCACACCACCCAGGGAGCTCCCATTGTGGATTATGTTCTTAGGTTTAGGGAAAGGCTTAAAGAGTTTATGGGGACAGCCCAGAGCAACCTGGCAGCTGCCCAACAGAAACAAAAAGTGTGGTACGACTGCAGAGCCAGAGCTCACTTGTACATGGTGGGTCAGGAAGTCATGGTCCTTATTCTGGTCCAGAAAGACAAGCTGCAAGCTGAGTGGGCAGGACCATACAAAGTGGTTAGGAAGGTAAATGACGTGAACTACATTGCGGAGTTACCTGACTGAAGACAGACAGAAAGAATGTACCATGTCAACATGATGAAGCCATATGCAAATAGGACTGACATGGTGTTTGCAGTGTGTAGTCATGGGGAGGGGATGGATGAAGGAGACCCCCTTCTGGACTTGCTGGAAGAGAGTAAATGGGAGTCCTCTGTGGAGGCAGTAAAATTGTCTCCCCAGCTGACCCAGGACCAGATCCAGAAAGTGAGGGAAGTTTTAGTAGACTTTGCCCCCTTGTTTAGCTCCAAGCCTGGACTAACCCAATTAGCGACGCACAATGTGGAGGCAGGGACACAGACACCCATACGGCGGACAGCATATCAGGTGTCAGAGGCTGTCCAAAAGGACATTAGGAGGGAGGTGGAGGAGGTGCTGGATTTAGGGGTAATCCAGAGATCCCACAGCCCCTGGGCCTCACCTGTAGTCCTTATGACTAAGCCAGATGGCTCTACTCATTTCTGTGTGGACTATCATGGACTGAATGCAGTCACGAAGTCAGATGCCCACCCGATGCCCCAGACAGATGAACCCCTGGACAAGTTGGGAGGGGCGACCTACCTTACGACCATTGACCTGACAAAGAGGTATTGGCAGGTAGAGTTGACAGACAGAACTAGGGAGAGATCGGCCTTCATCACTCTGATAGGCTTATTTGAGTTTAAAGTAATGCCTTTCAGAATGAAGAATGCCCCGCCACTTTCCAAGGTTGGTGAACCAGGTGTTAAATGGTGCTGAGGAGTACTGTGGTGTACCTGGATGACACTGCCATCTTTAGTACCAGCTGGGAGGAACACCTATCCCACCTTAGGGAAATGCTGGGCAGGATACAGAGGGCCGGGTTCACTGTCAAAGCCGAGAGGTGCCAGGTGGCCATGGGAGAGGTGGCATACCTCGGGCATGTGGTAGGCTGGGGACAGCTCCATCCTAACCAAATAAAGATAGAGGTAATCCAGGCATGGCCCAGACCAGAAACCCAGAAGCAGGTCAGGAGTTTTCTAGGGACAGCAGGGTACTACAGAAAATTTGTACCCAATTACAGTGCCCTGGCTGCTCCCCTATCTGACCTCACAAAGAAAAGGATGCCATAGAATATTACCTGGGGCCCAGCCTGTGAGGAAGCCTTTTACAAACTAAAGGAGGCACTGTGCAGTGCTCCTGTTTTGACAAGTCCTGACTATAGCAAGACCTTTACAGTTCAGACTGACGCCTCAGATGTGGGTATAGGGGCAGTACTGAGTCAGACATCCAGCCAAGGGACAGATCACCCAATAGTGTACCTGAGTAGGAAGTTACTTCCCAGGGAGCAAGCGTACTCCACGGTGGAAAAAGAATGTCTTGCCATAGTGGGTGCCCTAAAGAAATTGGAGCCATACTTGTATGGGCAGAATTTTGTGGTGCAGACTGACCTCAACCCCATGGTTTGGGTGACACAGATGGGGAAGAACAATGGGAGATTGCTAAGTTGGAGTCTTGCTTTACAAGGGTATGATCTGACAATTGTACATAGGGCTGGAGTGAAAAAACAGAACTCAGATGGTCTGTCTAGGGTCTATGAGGAGTGAACTGATTTGGGAAGCTCATCCCATGCAGTGGATAGACCCCCCAAATTCAGTCTAGGTGGGGAGGATTGTGACGTGGACAACCAGTTCTGAGTGCTGTAGTATCATTTTTTGTAATATCGAAATGGGTTATGGACTGTCTGTCATGAGAGATGCTGAAAATCTGTCGCTCACCCCTCCCCCGGTTTCAGCTGCATACCAGGTGTTACATGGCAGGCCTGAAGCTAATGACAGAGTAGAACAGACCTTGATCAAGGATATCCTGTTTTATCTAAAGTTAATTACAGGCTGGAAGAGGCCTGAGTTGAGCATATCCAGTTTTATGTGCTTGCAATCTATGTAACCCATATGCGTTAACCAAAAGTCTGTTATGTATTTGTCCTCAATGTGAGGAGTTACCTTTGGAAATGAGCTTCTGGCTCAAAGGATGTAAACCGATGTTCAAATAAATAAATAAATAAATAAATAAATAAATATGATGTTAGGAGAGGAAACCAGGTTTAGCAAACTGGTGCAAAATCATGAAGATGCTTTCATGTCCTGGAAGGGGGAAGCTTATCATGAGATCAAAGAACTGTCATTTGAAGAACATGAGTATGCTGAGGTTGCAGAATTTAATACTTGGAAAAGACATCCTATTTTTATAGATATATGTTTTTTATATATTCTGACAGGGAGGAGTTAGGTGACCTCATGCAAGTAGGTGGGGGAAAACCAGATTTTAAACATTATTCTGTTTGACTTCACAGAGACACTTTTACCTAGACTCTGACATAGAAACATCTGTGAGCACTTTTAAGTAGGTATTTAGAGACAAACTACTGTAGTAAGAATTGCACTGTTAAAACCTGTTTTGTTTAAGAGATTTGTATGTCTTGTGATATAATACTATCAAGGTGTTTGGGGGGGGTTGTGGGACCACTGGACATCTGGGACAGCTAAATAAATACCAGCAGGTGTGTTTGAGGGCGTGGGAGCTATTGGACGCCAAGGATAAATACATATTGTCAGGGTGTTTGGCACAGGGGAGGGAGCTACACCACTAGTGCAGTTCACCCTGACAAATGTTGGGGAGATTGAAAACACTGTTTAGTCCTGAACTATAATAAGGCCCTAATGAGATGCAAATGACCACCTAGCACCTTGCTAATGCTATGGGGTCTTTTGCATCTTCAGATATGAATATCGTAGATTGCTCCAATCATGGGCTCTAACAGCTCAGTTGTGATCACAATCCCCATAGTATTCTATATACCTCCAGTGGCCAGTTGGGGGCTGGGGTTTGTGACTGCAGTCAGGATAGTGCCTGGTTGGTGTATTGGAACATATTGGAACATGCCTTTAGTGCTCACAAAGTGCCCAAGAATGTTCCAATATACCTCTGGTTTGCTCCTCGAGCAAACATTTAGCGGTCTCTAACCATGACCTATGAATATCCTGGCCTAGGTCTCTCAGTTGTCATTGAAGAGGAAGAGTGTGCATCAGAATGGGTGATGGGCACTTGTAAATGGGTATCTATCACTGTGTCGTGTACACCAAGAGGAAAACAACTGAAGAAGAAAGGAATGCAGGAAGGAGAAAAGGAGAAAATAAGTTCCATTATCCAAGGACCCTGCTCCAGTGGTGGTGGACCAGGGAGGGGTGGTGGACGTGGCCTATCTGGACTTTAGCAAGGCTTTCGACACCATCCCTCACAGAAGGCATGTAAACAAACTGAGCAGTCTTGTTACTTCTCAAAGTATGACACTGACATCATGCACAAAATCTCGGCCACTATTTTGTGCAGTGGAAACTGCACGCAAGCCCCATTTCAGATGTCTCAAAAAAATCAAGTATCCTCATCAGTAAGTTTATACCTGTATACCCACACATGGAATGCAATGGCAGAGTCTGAATAGGTTGAAAAGGAACTCCACAGGTGGGATGGCGGTGGTAAAACTTAACAATTAGCCATACCCTGGCTAGAGTGAGGACCGGACCATAAGGAGATTGCAGGAGCATTTGACCTGTAACATATATTCAGTGTGCCTGTGCAACTGGTTTCATGCTTGTATAACGCAGATAAATGTAGATGAACTTTGGCTGTTCACCCCTCTCTATCCAGGGGATATACCACCCTGTAGGGGTACGAAGGCTAAGAATCCTAGGGGAGGGTTCCACCCCTTCAGGTGCTGCGGGAGTGATTCCCTTGGCTAAAAGTACCTTAGAAAGAAGCCCACAGGAGAGAGAGGTGTGCCACTGGAGGAGGAGCGGTGGATGAAGGGGCAAGGAAAAATGCTTGTGTGTGGAGTGACGAGAGCAGCCCTTAAATAGGTCAAAAGAGGGATGTGGCCAGTTGCACTGCGCCCTTGAACTATAGGCTATAGCCTTCCAGTTCAGTGTGCCCATGGAACTGGTTTTGTGCCCGTGTAACATAGATAAACATTGGCTGTTCGCCCCTCTATCTGTGGGATATACCACCCTGTAGGGGTGTGAAGACAAGGAACCCTAAGGGAAGGTTCTACCTCTTGAGGTGCCATGGCAGTGATTCCTTTGGCCAAAGGTACCTTAGGAAGAAGCCCCAAAAAAGTGTCAAGCAAAGCATACAAGGTAGTGAACATGTATCGGGGTCGAGAACCTGTACATATGTCGGTTGGTAGTATAGGTTCAGCTGGTGGCATGGGTCAATGAAGACCTGTATGCAGGTCGGTTGGCAATGGGGTTCAGCTAGTAGCATAGGTCAGTTGGTCACATTGTTTGAGAAAAGTAGGCAGAAAATGACAGGTGAATGGTGACCCAATCAGAGGGCGGACTGTAAGGCATGGAGGCTTGGCTTCCTCAGGAGAGAGAGAGAGAACAGCCAAAGGGGGAGACAGGACAATTATAGTCCCAGGACATCCACTCAACTCCATTCATCAGTGGAAACCTACCTAAGTGACCTAGGGACTACAAGGATGCCTACCTGGTATTATGACCATTGGCATGGAGAAGAGGGAAAAAAACGTTTAAGGAGGAAATCTCTGGGGATCCAAAGCCTAGGTCACCGTCCCTCCAGGCTTTGGGACTGTTTTGGCTAGTGATGGCTCTGCTATTGCAATTTAGTAGATTAATCCAAGGGAACTGCAATTTCGGGGAACTCTCTCACTCTATCCCTCTAACAGGGACGCCGTGGATGGTTGCAAGTGCACTCTGCAACGAGAGTCGATCAAGGTGGGAGGAGGAGAGTAATGACCGCCGAGGCACTCAGCTGACCTACCGATCTGTGAACAAACTACGTTAACCAGAGGCAGTCTTAGGGAGAATAGCATGAACGGGTGCCTCCGAACCCGCTCGGGCATCTAAAGGGGCCCTTCCTGTGAGAGCCCCACCACTTTACTGCTGAAGTCTTAAATGCTACATTGAGAGGTGCCGTCGGTGCAGTTGATGACTGACGATACACCAGGAGCGAGGACCTTCCCAGGTATGAGCCAGGTGAGAAGGACCCTGCCCCAAGCTTCGCATGCTCAAGATGCGGACTTTGGGATGCAGAGAGAGACCATTAGCCACAGGGCTATCTGCGAGTCCTGGAGTAATGGATAAGGTTGGCATGCCTCCAAAATGTGGAAAAGTGAGTTGTAATGAGCATGAGACCTGCACTTGGTAAGGAGCATGGGACCCATATGGGGGTCATAATGGATGATAGCAGACATGGGGAGACCTACACGTAGGTCAGACTGAGCACTGTGGATCCTCTTGTTGGTCTTGACTGGATGAGACCTGTACATCAGTCAGGCTAAACAATATGGACCCTCTTGTGGGTCTAGCTAGGGCAAACAGCAGTTGTCAACCATGGGAATGCATGCTGACCACGTGCATTAGAAAGCCAGATTGGGAGTCAATTGGATTGTATACGAACACACAAAATTTGCCATCAGAAAGAGGCTATTTGATCTATCAAGTCTGCTTAATTATGCAGCTAGCAGCCCTATTCTGCAGCTTCCCCTCCTTCCTCACCCCCCATCCTCTCTCTTGCCCTGTCCCCAGCCCCTTTTGAAGCAGCCCACTGTTTTACAGGCTACCACCTCTGCTGGTAATGTGTTTCACCCTGCCACCACACTCCATAAAAAAAGTGTCTCCTCATTTCCCTTCTGAATGAGTATATTATGAGTAAGAGAACGGCAAGGCCGGGTGAAGCCCAGGGCTGACAGTTGGAAAGGAGGAGGCTGCGAAGCCGGTATGGTAGGAGGTGCGGTTCAAAGCGAGTAAACAGACTTGGAAGGGGATGCCAGTATTGAAAAGGGAGAGGTTCTGGAATGAACAGACTTGCAAGCTGATTGTGTTAGTGCCATGATGGCTGGTATATGAGCAATACTGGTAGTGCAGGGGACAGGAAGGCTGGGAGGACTGTGTAAATCAGGTGCAGCATAGCAGGGAAAGGAGGGTAGAAGCCTGGGAAGCGCCAGCTGCCCTAAGGTAGTGAGTTGCCTGGACTAGCTGATTGCAGAATGCCATAAAGGCTGTCTGGAGCAGCAATAGAAGGCCAGGTGAGCCAGTGACCAATAAAACTGTTAAGAAGTTGAAAGCTGCTCTCGCTGCCTGGAGCCATGATGCCCACTGCAACAACACAGTCCCCCACCTTGGGCAAAATGGAGAAGCCAAATAGAGACACCATGATGCCAAACAGCTAATTAATCCAGTAGGATGAAATAATTTAAGTACCAGCAGTTGAATTAAACTAGTAGATGAAATTACATTGATGAATATCTGCAGCTGTAGTTGGGCTGGCATGTGTTTGAGCAGATGAAGAAACCCAAAAAAGCTGTGCACAAGGGGAGAGCAACATGGAAGGGCAGCAGACATGGATGAGATTCTGTTGCATAGCTAGTAGCACTGAATAGCCAAGCAAATTGAAATAGGTTTATCTGCAAAAATAAAAAGGAAGTGCAATTGCAGGCTGAGTAAATGCAATAGACAGGTAGAATGATTTTTAAGCATAATGAAGACTGTAACAAGAAAGCCACAAGGAAAAGAAGGAAGGAGCAAAAGCAGCACAAATTACCCAGAGTTGCAACAGAAATGCAGCAGCATCTGCTGCCACACCCTGCAGCCAGCTGAGAGCAAGAGCTTAGACCAGGTGGAGGCAATTAAGTGGAAACAGCAGCAGAGGGTTTGAATGGGAGCTGAAACATACAACAAATACAGGAAGCTAGGAGGACAGGGAATCAGAGCACAGCAAAGGAGCAACACAGCACAAATAAAGGGTAACTAGAAAGCCCCAAAGGAAAAAAAAGAATACACAAAACCAAAGTATAAACTCAGCAGAACAGAAAAACAGCACACAGCAGCTGGAAGCAAAACAAATACCAACCAAAGTAGGAAACAGATCCAGAAACAAATGACTTGATACCTTTTATTGGACCAACATGGATGTTACAGAAAAGAACAAAGTGCTTTAGCTTTCGAACCAACCAGGTCCTTCTTCAGAAGCTTTGTGGCAGTTTTTTCAAATATCCCATACTATTAACACCAGATTATATAGAAAAAGCAGAAATAATTCTCATTGGTTTAACATATACATTTAAAACATAATAGAAGATTACGTCAGAGAAGCTAATTAACACCAGTATGCCTTAAACTGAGGAGCCTCAGAAGGGCAAAGGTTATCAAGAATTCTCTACAGCCAGAGAGTTCTTGTCACATAAATTTTAAAATGTCTCAGTATGCCAAGAAAGCATTCTAGTGATAAAAAAAACCTTGGAGTGGCATTCTCCCTAATACATGTAAGATGAGCTTACAACTTATATTCCAATTGTCCTGGTATATTAAAGGACAGATAATGAGAGACAAAATCCTGAAATTAGGTATAACTGCAAGTTGAAATCAAGCCTCAAATTAACCTACACATATAAACATGATGCATGAAAGTATCACTTGTAAGTGTAAGTGCAAAAAAAAAAAAAAATCCTTGTCAAGGACCCCCAAGAAAACGAGACCATGAGCCTGATAAATGCAGATTTCAACACAGTCTGTGTATAACAAAAATGCACAGAATCAGTCTAAGCAATCTAAATGAAAACCCAAAGGAATTACACCTTTAATGACCCCCCAAGTAAATGAGATATGCATCTTAATATGAGCAGTTGAAAATGTGAGAGTGTGAAATCCACCCACTGACAACTAATAGAGAGGAAATAATGCACACTATATGTGAAACCTAAGTGTTCTAACCCACATAACAACTGCCCCATGCCACGCTCCACCCACACATATGTGTGTACATACACCATACCACACCCCATACACACACACACACACCTGCACACCCCACACAACCACAACACACAACAAATATAGCAAACACATTCTGCACACACCACACCACACCACGCACAACAAACAAAACACACATACACCATACCCACAACACATAAAACACAACACACACCAAACACACATATATACATCAGTATACACACACACACACACTCAAACGCACTCACCACAGTGTTAAGGTGAAAAGACAACAATGTAGATAACCATAAACTTACAAAATCAAAGGCCGCTGAAGAACTAAACTGTTTATGTCCATCTTTTAAAGTAAAGGTCTGTGTAAGTTTAAGTGGAATAATGTGTCATGTACCAACATCAATGTTCAATCCATCGCCACCATATTAGAAGTAAAATAAGTCTAATTTCAGAAGCCCGTCTCTGTTGCGTACTGTTGAAATGTCCTTTAAGACCATCACAGACATATCTGAGATTGGTGGTCATCCTGGGAGAAGTGCGGGCTACTGGTTTCTCAATCATCTTGTGATTAATAGAATGTCTGTGTAATTCATTCTAGTGCGGAGTTGTTGGCTTGTCTCCCCACATAACCTGTGCGAGGACATTTCTTGCATTGGATAAAATAGACCACATTACTTGATTTACATGTATAATTCCCTGTATCCTGAATAGTCTGTTTTGTGATGTAACCACACAGTCTGAAGTGGAAATGAGGTTACATGTCTTACATATGCGTTGATGACAGGTGGTGTACCATATGATGTCATGGTATTCTGTTCCGGTTCAAGTTGACTCTAATAATCAGGTTGGCTAAATTAGGTGGTTGTTTAAAGATAGTAGTGGTAGTTCTTGAAAATACAGTTAAGGGTTTCATCCTCACTAATTATTGGATGGAGATCCTTAGTAATCTTACGAGGAGTTCAAGGTCAGGATGGTATGTGACTACTAAGGGTATTCTGTTGGTAGTCATCCGTTTCCTTATATTGCAGTAGCTGTTCTCTTGGGACCTGTGTTGCACATTCCACTGCTCTGTCAATTTCCCTGGATGAGTGTCCCTGCTCAATAAAGGTGTTTTTCAACATCGCCAGATGTGTGTCTCTGTCTTCCCTATTTGAACAGAGGCGGTGATACAAGTGCTTGACTATATATAACAGATTTCTTTGTGTAGCTCGGTGATTACTTTTCTTGTGTAAGTATCTCTGTCTGTCTGTTGGTTTCCTGTAAAGACAGGTATGTAGGTACCATCCTTAATAGTGACAGTGGTATCCAGAAAATGTACACTTGTGGCAGAATATTCTAGGGAAAGCTTTATAGTTGGGTGGAGGTTATTAAGTTCTTGGTGAAAATCTTTAAGTGTGTCAGTGCCCTCTGTCCAAATTATAAACAAATCATCAATGTAACGGAAATAAGCGAGTGGTTTATGTGTACAGTGCCTTAGAAAATCCTCCTCCAAATTCGCCATAAAAAGATTAGCATACTGAGGAGAATAATTAGTGAGGATGAAACCCTTAACTGTATTTTTCAAGAACTACCACTACTATCTTTTAAACCACCACCTAATTTAGCCAACCTGATTATTAGGAGTCAACTTGAACCGGAACAGAATACCATGACATCATATGGTACACGACCCTGTCATCAACGCACATGTAAGACATGTAACCTCATTTCCACTTCAGACTGTGTGGTTACATCACAAACAGACTATTCAGGATACAGGGAATTATACATGTAAATCAAGTAATGTGGTCTATTTTATCCAATGCAAGAAATGTCTCGCACAGGTTATGTGGGGAGACAAGCCAACAACTCACAGAATAGAATTCACACAGACATTCTATTAATCACAAGATGATTGAGAAACCAGTAGCCGGCACTTCCCAGGATGACCACTAATCTCAGATATGTCTGTGATGGTCTTAAAAGGACATTTCAACAGTACGCAACAGAGACGGGCTTTGAAATTAGACTTATTTTACTTCATCATGGTGGCGGATGGATTGAACATTGATGTTGGGTACATGACACATTATTCCACTTAAACTTACACAGACCTTTACTTTAAAAGATGGACATAAACAGTTTAGTTCTTCAGCGGGCCTTTGATTTTGTAAGTTTATGGTTATCTCTTGTTGACTTTTCACCTTAACACTGTGGTGAGTGCGTTTGAGTGTGTGTGTGTGTGTGTGTATACTGATGTATATATGTGTGTGTTTGTGTGTGTTGTGTTTTTATGTGTTGTGGGTATGGTGTATGTGTGTTTTGTTTGTTGTGCGTGGTGGGTGGGTGTGCAGAATGTGTTTGCTATATTTGTTGTGTGTTGTGGAGTGGGTGTGCAGGTGTGTGTGTGTGTATGGGGATGTGGTATGGTGTATGTACACACATATGTGTGGGTGGAGCGTGGCATGGGGCAGTTGTTATATGGCTAGAACACTTAGTTTTCACATATAAGTGTGCATTTATTTCCTTCTATTAGTTGTCAGTGGGTGGATTTCACACTCTCACATTTTCAACTGCTCATATTAAGATGCATATCTCATTTACTTGGGGGGTCATTAAAGGTGTAATTCCTTTGGGTTCTCATTTAGATTGCTTAGACTGATTCTGTGCATTTTTGTTATACACAGACTCTGTGTTGAAATCTGCATTTATCAGGCTCATGGTCTCGTTTTCTTGGGGGTCCTTGACAAGGATTTTTTTTTTTTTTTTGCACTTACACTTACAAGTGATACTTTCATGCATCATGTTTATATGTAGGTTAATTTGAGGCTTGAATTTCAACTTGCAGTTATACCTAATTTCAGGATTTTGTCTCTCATTATCTGTCCTTTAATATACCAGGACAATTGGAATGTAAGTTGTAAGCTCATCTTACATGTATTAGGAGAATGCCACTCAAGGTTTTTTTTTTTATCACTAGAATGCTTTCTTGGCATGCTGAGACTATTTTAAATATGTGACAAGAACTCTCTGGCTGTAGAGAATTCTTGATAACCTTTGCCTTCTGAGGCTCCTCAGTTTAAGGCATACTGGTGTTAATTAGCTTCTCTGACGTAATCTTCTATTATGTTTTAAATGTATATGTTAAACCAATGAGAATTATTTCTGCTTTTTCTATTATAATCTGGTGTTAATAGTATGGGATATTTGAAAAAACTGCCACAAAGCTTCTGAAGAAGGACCTGGTTGGTTCGAAAGCTAAAGCACTTTGTTCTTTTCTGTAACATCCATGTTGGTCCAATAAAAGGTATCAATCATTTGTTTCTGGATCTGTTTTTTAAAAGGACCAATACGGCACCTACAACATTTTTTGAACCAAAGTAGGAGAAACACAGGAACACATCCAGCAGAAACCGAGGAGAGTCCAGAGCACAAACAAACCAGAAGAAGGGGAAGGGGAGGGCGAGGCCACAACAGGCCTAAAATGAGAAGACAGATGAAGACAGCCTCCGGCCGGCAAGGAAAAATGCTTGTGCGTGAGCCGGCCTGGTGGCACTGAGGGTTGAGGCGCTGGATGCCACACCTTGCTCCAAGCTGGTGACCCGGGTTCGGGAACAGACTCAGTTCGGCAGGGGCAGAAAGGGATTGAGCATCCATGGACTGCTCTCCCTCTCCAGGGGAGGAAGGCTACCAGCTGTCGGTGCACTAGTGATCTCTGGCGGAGGCTGGGGGTAGTGCGCTGGCACTGCATGGAAGGGGGCAAGCTTGGGGCACGGCGCCAGGAGGGAGTGCGTGCAGATGCGTGAGCACTCCCTTCATTGGCGTCATTGCATGCTCCAGCCCATGGCAGGCCAGAAAAGGGGAAAAGCATTGGGGCTTGGTCATGGTGGCTTGATGGCTGTCTGAGGGGATGCCTAGCCTCGGGGGCACTGCCACCCGATACTGGATCCTGTGTCAGTGGGGAGTGAGGGGGGCGGCAAGCCATGGGGGTAAATGGTGGGGGGGGCTTCACTGGGGGCCGAGGCAGGGCTGGACAGCAGCCAGAGATGGACGGATGCTGGGACATGAAAGCAGACCAAAGGGCCTCACAGGTAAAAAGGATAAAGAAAGCAAAAAAAAAAAATGCTTGTGCGTGGAGTGAGGAAAGCAGCCCTTAAATAGGACAAAAGGGGTGGGTGTGCCCAGTTGCACCACTCCCTTGACCTACAGGCTATAGCTTTCCAATTGCGGGATCCAGCTGTCTGTACCTTTCATATGCAGTATCTTTCTAATAGGGACTTTCACGGATGTGTATGAGTGGGACTTGGGGTGAGTGGCAACCCCCATGGGTTGGCAAAAAAAGACAGACTAGTACCATGACTGACTGCATGGTGCCAGTTAAATGTTTTTTTTAAAACAATTTTTATTAAGTTTTCCATGAAAATACATATTATGAAACATATCAAATTCAAATGAGGCCTGACATAACCTGTTATATGTAACCCCTGGACACCAGCCTTTTTGCAAAATGACAGGTGGCATGCTGTTGAAGATGACAGCAGTGCCTGGTGGGGACTGGGTTCAGGGAGGACTAGGTTACTCAGCACAGGGGACCTAGGTTTCGCTACTCTGCACAGGGGCACCCAAGTAAATCAGAATACAGGAAGCAATAACTGTAATGTCCAAAACCAGGAATGGGATTCTACAGTGTTGCTTTTATTCACATCCAAACTGAGCAAACAAAGCATAGACGGACCCTCACAGGGCTACATTCCTGGTGATGCAGATTAGAGACAACAGAACACTTCTTCACTATTCCAGCCCTCAGGCTCTGAACCCATCAGACACACAGCCTGGACTTGCATGCAGCTTTGGGTACACAGCCCGACTTGTACACTACTTGGGTTTTCCCCATGGCCCGGCTCCCCCCGCCGGCCACTTGATCCGCGGTCCATTATGGGAATGAACCAGTTTTCCAGTTGGTGGCTCCCCAAACCACTTTAGCACCTTCGACTCCTAGAGAGAATTTTCCTTCCAATCCCATGCCTAGGTACTTCCCTCATCATTGGCCAAGTGCATGATGCAAAGTAGAAATCCACAGAGCAAATCCATAGAGGTGGACCTGGTTACTAAAGATGGGGGAGTCTCCCACCTCCATCTCCCACAATCCATACCTGGCCATTTTTCTGGAAACTAAACAACTCTTTTTCTGAAAGCTTGGCAATGTAGATTACTGGATAGACGTATGTCACATCTCCTCTACATGTCTTGACTTCCCCCTATGTGCTGGACTTGAACATACTTTTACTTTTGGCTAAGCCTATTACTCTAGGCCTCCCACTACTTCAGTAGTCCAATCCTCACTATAACACAAGTCCAGGGTGAAACATGGTCCCTTTAGAAAGAGCAGAACTCACCCCTAGGTTGCAGGTGCCCCACAGGCGAATCACAAAATCTTCTTGTTTCCCATACTCTTGGACAAAATAAGGCAGCTTCTTCATTAGCAGTAGCCGGGGGTTGCCCCTGGAATATGTAGCTAAAACCTTCCTGCCCCATCCCTTGAGGGATGGGGCACAGAGACCCGAATCAGAGGTCTCCACCACTTTAAAATAGCTCACTGTGTCTCTCTTTAGGTGGATACACACACCTTTTCCCTAAATGTAGCCCTATGTCAGGGCTGAGGCTCCAAGAGCCTATCACAGAGCTGCTGTGCTCCTCTCACAACAAGCTCCAAACTCCAACTGACTACAGACTACTGTTCAAACCTCCCAACATTCTACTCCTACTCCCTGCTGCAGATTCCATAGTGGCTCATGCAGCTGCGACAGTTCTATGGTGATGTCATCCCTTAGTCTCAGCAGAGACTGAGAACAGAGTGAGACAGTGTGAAATCAATTTAACTGGAGCTTCACAAGCTGCCTTTCCTGCCTACCACTAGGTCTTACTGGGATTCTAGTAACCCCGGGTAACAAGGGGTTATATATATATACAATAACATGACACTATACTATTCTTTACAAACAATCATGAGAATATGTAAGAGACAGATACATCTACCAAAATGCAAATTGAAATTTAGTTAACATAAATCTGCCTATGAGGATAACAGATAGCAGTAATACTGTAACAGTGAATATTGAGTACTAATCATCTCAACCAGTATTTAGCCAATGAAAGAAGGATGCCCATTATATTTTATATTTATGTAAGGTCTTGTCATTAAGATGGCTGATATGTTCATTAATGGCTATCTTTACTATAGATTTAATCCAATCGTTCAGGACAGGAGGTTGTGTATCTTTCCAGTGGAGTAATATAAGTCTTTTAAAACATAAAGAAGCTACTAAAAGCCATCTCCTTTCTGGGCCTGTCAGGGAATATAAATTTTCTGTATCTCCTAAAATAAAGATCCCAGGGTCAAAAGGAAAGTTAATCTGTAAAATGGCTTTACACGTCTCCCAAATCACTGTCCACCCTGGAATTAATGTGGGACAATTCCACAGCATATAGAGAAGGTTAGCCTCACCATCCCCGCATCTCCAGCAACAACTATCTGAGGATAGACCCCATGAATGCAATTTATCAAGCGTCTAATACCAGTTGCGTAATATTTTAAACTGTACTAAATGATCTTGCAGATCCTTACTGGACTTGTAAGCATTTTTCCACATGAGATTTCAAGATGATTCCTTTATGGGGCAAGCAAGACATTCCTCCCATCTTTCCATAGATTTACTTGTTAAATCGTGCCCAGATTTATTTAAGAGTTGATAAAGTTTCCCGTCTCTCCCCTTAGTGTTTGCTAATGTTACTCTTTTTTCAAAATCCACCAAGGTTGGAGGGACTAAGCTGCTCTCCACCAAACTATGTAGCACACTTCTTATCTGTAAATAAGAGTAAAACTGTGTACAAAGTAGGCTATATTTCCCTCTTAGATCTAAGAAGGACTTTAGAATCCCAGTAAGTGGATCCACAATATCCCCAAGCAAAAGAATCCCTTTATTTTCCCATAAGGAATTTGTTAACCATTTCCCTTCCCATTTAACATTTGGGCTTCTCCATATTGGAAAATATTGGAATGGTATAGAACACGTAACTGTTTGTTTTACCACAAAGCATATGGACTTGGCAGAGTTCCTTAGGAAGGGGTGAGTATGAGTAGATTTTGGATAAACGCCTATGATTAGATGATGAAGTAGATGGGGGAAATGCTATCTTGTTCATATTTTGCCCATATGGGTAACTTATTCTTTGGAATTAACCATTGGCAGGTTTGTTTAAATAGAAAAGCTTGGTGGTAATTTTTAAAATCATGCAGGCCCATGCCCCCTTGATGCCACTGTTTCTTGATCTTATCTAGACTAAGTCTTGCCTTTTTCCCTTCCCATAAAAATGAACGTATCAAATTGTCAAACTTCTTAAACCATCTGGGACTGATATGTAGAGGTACCATATTCAGTAAATATATTATTGGCGCCAACATCATTTTTACAGCGTTGACCTTACCCCACAAAGATAGCTTTAGTTTGGTCCAGTTATCTAGAGACAGTTTCTTTTCCTCTACTAAGGGTTTAATATTTAAGGCTAATAAGTCATCAAGCTTATTAGAAATAATAATTCCCAGGTATGAAAAGTAATTCCCTTTCCATTTTAAATTATAACATAAACATAGTTCTTTAAGTAAACCCTTATTCCCCTGTGAAAGGGAGCAACTCAGACTTGGACCAGCTAATTGACAAACCTGAAATAAATCTAAATTCATCTAATAACATCATAGTTGATTTTATAGATTTGTGAGGTGAGGAGAGACAGAAGAAGGTCATCAGCGTAAGCTATAACTTTATGTTCCATCTTATGGAACTTGATCCCATTGATGTCCTTACCCAGTCTGATTGTTCGAAGAAGGGGTTCCAAAGCCAGAATGAATGATAAAAGGGAGATAACGGGCATCCCTGTCTAGTGCCCCTTTCAAGAATAAACTTGTCAGATAGTATCTTATTTGTACAAATTCTGGCTGTAGGAGACTTATATAAAGTTTTAATTCTTGAGATAAAGATATCACCTATTCACAATACACCTAGTACCTCACCTAGATACCCCCACTCAATAGAATCAAATGCCTTGTACACATTCAATGACAAAAGAACAGAAGTGTCTTGTTGTTTGGATGCCACCCATATTGTGGAGAGGATTCTTCGAATATTTTCTAAACCAACTCTCCCCTTAATAAAGCCCACTTGGCTTCTATGAACAAGATCTTCAATAACCTGTTGCAATCTATTAGCTTGGATCTTAGCCCAGATTTTATAATCAATATTCAACAGGGAAACTGGATGATAACTGGCAGGATCTAAGGGGGGTCTTTATCTTTTTTTTAAAAGGACAGTAATGACTGCCTCAGCCATCGTAGGTGGGAGTCCCTTATTTATTTCAGACTCCGTATACACAATATGCAGAATAGGAGCAATCTTATCTTTCAAGATTACATATAATTCGGCAGGCAAACCATCAGAACCTGGAGCTCTGGCATTGGGTAACCCATTGTTTCTTTAATCTCTTGAATAGAAACATTTTTGTCTAACAACTGATGTTTCTCTGAAATCCTGGGCAGATTGGTATTAGATAGAAATTGATTTATTAGTTCCTTATTATTGTCAGTTTTACTCCTGTATAAATCCCTATAGAAGTCCGAGTCACCCCTGAAAAAGGGACCTTCGGGGCTCAGTGGGCCTACCCAGTCACCAAAATGTAATAAATAAGTAAATAAAGTCTGTAAACACCTTGTTAATATCAGTAGTTTTACTATGTATCTTCTTAGAAGCATCCCTAATGTTAGGTATATTATTCCTATTCTGTATTTGTTTTAACCTGTAGGCCAATAACTTTCCCACCTTTTCTCCCAATTCTCAGTATTTTTGTTGAGTTCTATAAAGCAAATTCAGCCTTCCCACTATGTAATTTATTTATTTCATATCTAAAGAGAGTGATTTTCCTAAATATATCATTATTACCCCCAGTACATGTTTTATGAGATCTTTCCAAATCCAGGAGATCCCCTTCTTTTGAGCTAATATTTTTTCCCTTTCCTTTTTCCTGAAGGTGGTATAGCTCAGAATTCTGCCCCTTATGTAAGCCTTGAAAGCTTCCCATATCATAGCTTTTCGAGGTTTCCCCGTTATTATTAATAAGAAAAAATTGCTTTGTCTCTTTAATAATCCATGGTCTAAAATTGTCATCATTTAGTAAGGAGCAATTCAATTTCCAGTGTAAGGGTTGTGTAGCCTCAAGATCTAGATTTAAAATTACAGAAACAGGAGCATGGTCAGATATTACAATCAGACCAATATCAGCAATAATCTTGTTATTCAATGTTTTTACTGGACAGCAAAAACATATGAATTCTACTATAGGAACCATGTCTGTGAAATAAAAGAGAGTACACTTTTTGAGTGGGGCACATCACTCTCCATGCATCAGAAAGACCCAAGTCCTTCATTCTGTCTCTAATAACCTTACTACTTTTATCATTTATTTTAGTGTTACTTCTATCAATCCAGTGGTCTAAGACAGTATTAAAATCCCCCCAATCATAATATTCCTATTTGAGATTTGACTGATCATATCAAAAAACAGTAAAGAAGGAACAGGAATCCCTGTTAGGAGCATAAATGTTGAAGATGGCAATCTCAACTCCATTTAACCTTCCTTCTAGAATTTGACATCTACCAGACAAGTCCATCCTGTGAGAAGTCATTAAAAAATTAAAAGATTTCTTAATAAGAATAGCAAATCCCTTCTGTTTTTTACTAACTGAATTGTGAAACACTTCCCCTACCCACATTCTCTCTAATTTTTCAACCTCCTCACTTGACAAATGAGTCTCTTGTAACAGAGCTATGTCTGCCTTCATCATTTGCAACTGTGTTAAAACCTTTTTCCTTTTAACCGGTGTACCTAAACCTTTCAAATTCCAGGAGATACATTTACAATTAGCATCAGAGACTCCCATGGTGCTTTATAAATAATAACAGCCATTCATATATATTTTTGAGATTCATCCATATAATCAGATCACCCAGCCCCCCCATCAGCTTTATAACCTTCCCTGTTTAGAATAAAAAACATCGGACTCAGGAAATAGTAAATACCTTGGAGCCATACCAGATCTACCACTGGTTTAGCTATAGACAGGCACAGGGCCTTTAAAAGTAACTTAGTATGAAGTCCAAACAAAATAAAATAATTCCACCTCTTACCTGAGATTGGACTCTGTCTACACATTATCATATATTGACTAACAGCAACAAGGGTAACAACCTCAGACCCAAAGGGCCAGGGAATAAACCCAACACCCATAAACTTATACAGTATTCTACAATAACCCATAGACAGTAACATTTCTAGACCCCCCCCAAAATTTTTTAACAAGTAAGCTTAAACTGTAATAATTAAAAAGGAATTATAGTTGAATATTGGTGGTAAAAATAGTCCACAACAAAAAGTTAAGATAAAAACTTAAATGACTAAGCAAAAGTTCAACATAACCCATGTTCCACATGGCCTAGAAAAGACCAAAGGCTCTGGTTCAAAGGTCAGTCATGCTGTACCGACAAGTACAAAGTAAAGCTAGTGAACTCGGCTATGAGGGATTTGACCCCTGACAACTATATTAAAAAGGACTTAACAATACGAATATATATTGCAGATTTCTTAGTGTTATACTCAAGAAACATTATACATATCATGAAGAGAAGGAAAGTGGAATATAACTGAGAGGTAGAAGGGCACAAAAAGGAAATTTAAAGTACAACAAACAAGATAAAGAAATTGCCTTGCACCCAGTTCAATATGTGTAGCATAATTCCAGTGCAGAAAAGCCCATTTAACAGGGCCGAGTATAGGCGCATCAAAAGCATCAACTAGCACATCCCCTAATTACTGAGCATCCGAGGAACTGTAATAACAGAACCCAGGACCCCCTGCATTTTTGATAAGGGGGTTAGCCACACTTCAGTAATGCCCCAATTCTCTTATTAGCTCGCACTCCTGGCCCATTTCCATATGCCAACATGTAGCATGGACAAATGGTACAAATAAGGCACCTTTCTATCAAACCACTACCTGAAATAGAGAAAAGAGTCCACAAAATGAAAGGAACATATTTATATCAGTCATACCATTAAACAAATAACAGCAGGGTGTATTCAAAACCCCTAATAGCTAAGCCATGAATTTATTAGTTATCCTTCCTCTTTCTATCTCATTAAGAGAAAGGGTAGATAGGAAAAAAATAAAAAAATAAATAGAGGATCAGGGGTTATATTTAATTGCTCAAAACATATGACTCCTTCCAACCTGGCAATAACAGCCTTGTTTTTTTTAGAATAGCCATATTCACTATATGCATAAAAAAACATATATTAACTATACCTGTGACCCATGAGAAAATAGAGGTAAAGCAAACTATAATACCTGCATAGATGACAATTTTTCTTTTTCATTCTAGATTCAGGTAACACCATAATGAATAAGCCAGAACAAATGATAGGGTAGCTTACCCAATTCTATGGCACTAAGAAATCATCTAGAGGTCCGATCTGAGAAATGGCAGAAACCCCACCCTCCAATTAGACCTCCCCAGCGCTGCTATAACCACATAAATACAAGAAATTAAGTTAAGTAGGATTATTTTGAGGAAAGTTGCAGCCATCGGAGCCTTCAGCCATGGGGTATAAGGAAGTACCAGAGAGTTCTGGGAAACTAGCCACGTCAGTTAGGAAGGAGGGCTCCGACTGGTTGTTTAAATGGATAGTCCTGATTGGCTGATCTTCATTAATTTCCTCTTCAAGGGAGAGTTCCATGTTGTTTAGTCCAGCATATTTATTAGTTAATAAGAGCCTCATGGATTTCTTTTCGGCAGCACCTTTCAGTGAAAAAGTTGTGGATTTCTGTCTACCTCGCGTAAGTCTTTTACATTTCCTATTAATTGATTTCCATTCTTGGCTCTGTGTTAGCTCCAAAATGCTTGCTCTGGACTTGGGACTCTCCATGGTAACTGAATTCTGAGCTACTCTCTGTTCTGAGAGGGTCTCGTGGGAATTCTCTCGTGGTATTCTATGTTTATAATCCTGAGGGGATTCAAATCTGTCTGGACCGTTTTGTTTAGGCCTTACTTCACTATCAATAAATTTCTAAGCATCTGAAGGTGTTTTGAATGTGAGTGAAAGTCCATTAAGAGTTAAGATTAGCACAGCCAGATAGTTAATTCTGTAAGGGATATTGTGATGCCTCAGAACCCCTCTGATCTCTGTGTAGGCCTTTCTTTGTGTAACCACCTCTGTCGAATAATCTTGGAATATAGAAATATTATGCCCCTTCCAAATAAAGATGTTTTCTCCCTAGATAACCTTAGGATCTCTTTTTAATGGAAAAATGGAGGAAATAAGCCACTATGGGCCGGGGGGGGGGAACCAGGTTAAGGTTTAGGAGTTAGAGACCTGTGCGCCCATTATATTTCTAGTAGCCATCTCCAATTATGGGCTAATAAGTTCGGAAACAGTTCTTGTAGGAAAATAATAATATTAGAGCCTTCTGGTATCCCTACTATATGTAAATTATTTCTTTGAGCTCTGTGGAAACATAGAAACATAGAATTTGATGGCAGATAAGGACTGCTTGGCCCACCTAGTCTGCCCATTTCCCTACCTGATGGATAAACTGCAGATTCTAGTTAATCAACAGCTTACTTCCTCCTACCCCCCACTAGAATTGCCTTATGCCTGTCCCATGCATTCTTGAATTCTCCTACTGTTCATGACTCAACAACCTCCTCAGAAAGGCTGTTCCATGCATCCACAACACTCTCTGTGAAAAAATACTTTCTAACATTACCTCTGAGCCATCCTCCTTGATCTTCAAATTGTGCCCCCTTGTTCTTGCACATCTCTTCTTCTGAATGATACTACCCTTTTGTACTTTGTTAATTCCCTTGAGATACTTGAAAGTTTTTATCATGTCCCCCCTCTCCCTCCTTTCCTCAAGGGTGTACATATTGAACTGCTTTAGTCTCTCCTCGTATGTCTTCTGGTGCAGACTCTGCACCATTTTGGTTGCCCTCCTCTGAACAGCCTCCACTCTGCCTATGTCTTCCTGTTTTCTACTGTTGATGCCTCCCCCTGTGCATCCCAGTATCCCTTCAGCCCTCCTTACTGCCTTTTCACATTGATTTCCCACCTTTAGGTAATCTGCTATAATTACCCCCAGGGCTCTTTCCATCTCTGTTGTTGTTATTATCTCACCCCCATTGTGTACTCTTCCCCTGGGTTTTTGTTTCCTAGATGCATTACCTTGCACTTCTTCTGTTTTCTAGGTCATCAGTTTTCTGCCAAATTAATTGGAACTGATTGTGCATAAATAAAGAATCTTCTTCTAGATGAGAAGCTGACTCCTGTAACGCTACTACTCTAGACTCAGCTTCCACATTCTCTTTATAGTTCTTTCTGAATCTTTCTTAATGGAGTCGACTACCTGTTGCCTCATCTCTGATTGTCCTATAGAGATGTTTTGGAGCAAAGAACAAATGACTGAAATATCCATACTTTGAGGGCACCCGTTAGTTGCAGCCCCCCCCCCCCCGTGCCGTAGTGATTGGCCCCAGTGACATTGCACTACCTCACAGAACTTATAGGTGGACATTAAAACTTACTGTTTCTTTCATTTACGTTCCACTTAACACCAGATGCTCTACGTACTACAAGGATTAAACTAATCATAAAACTACTTTATTGTCAGAGGTTTAACTAATTTTAAAATGGGTCTAAAAAGCCGTGATTCACTCCATGCAGTACCTACATGTCCATACACTCAGGCACCCGTTGTGCAACCAGTAAAGTGGGCTTTTGACAACTAGTTTTACTTCACCCTGCATGAGCATGAAAGCTGGAATAGTTGGATAGGCTAGCAACAGAGTCTGTTGCTCCCAGCTGTTTTCTTAAAGGACTGTAACATAATGTAATTTCTTTTGAGCAGCAATACAGTTAATTATTTCTATGTTATGTACTTCTGAAAAGCAACAATGATAATAAAGTAAAAACATATAAATTATTTAAATGACCAGTAGCACCAAAATAGCAAACTAGTTATTTAGAAACACAGAAACATGGAATTTCTCAGCAGAAAAGGACCATTTGGCCCATCCAGTCAGCTCAGATGGTCCATGCCTAGTCTGTCTCCACAAACCCTAACTGGTCTCTGTCAACCCTCCCTGCCCATTTCCTAATATTCTCCTGTCCCCCACACACGCTTGAAGCCCCCTACTGTTTTTGCCTCTACCACTTCCTCTGGTAGTCTGTTTCAGATGTCTACCACTCTTTCAGTGAAGCAGTACTTCCTCACATCCCTCCTAAACTCCACCACCCAACTTAACCATAAGCCCTCTGGTTCTGGTGTCCTTTCTCATTTGAAAGAGACTCCCCTCCTGCACCCTGTTCCTACCCTCTCACCCCCATGAACTACTTGAAGGTGAGGTCTCTATCATGTCCTTTCTTGCTCTCCTTCTAAGGTGTACATGTTGAGATCCCTCAGTCTCTCCCTCATAGGGTTTTTGGTGCAAAATCTGCACAATTTTAGTTACCCTCCTCTGAACTACCTCCACCATGTTCATGTCCTTACTGAGGTGCAACCTTCAGAACTGGACAAAATACTCTAGGTGGGGTCTCACCAGCAGAGGATATAGTGGTAACAGACAATATAGAGGCAGTCCAGATAAGAGTAGGGATTGCCAAACTAAGTAGGGAAATGGGCAGACTAAGTGGGCTGTATGGTCCTTATCTGCTGACAGAGTCTATGTTTCTATGTAACACCAACTCCCTCCTCCTGCTGGGGATTCCACTTCCTGTACATTTATTTATTTATTTAAATTGTGGTAACCAGGTAGGCCCACTGGAACCTTGCGGTCCCTTTTTCATGGGCGACCTGGGTTTAGTTACAAGTACCTAGAGGGAGGGGAAAAAACAATGCAGACAGTGTACAATGCAGCAAGGCTTACATAGAGTGTGTGCCCCTACCCACTGCTTTGCCACACTATGCAGTCACTTTAAGGTCATCAGATATGATAACCCCAAGGTTCCTTTCCTAACCGAGAATACCCCCCTCCCATATACTCAGTTCCTGGGTTCCTATGCCCTAGGTGCATGATTTTGCACTTTTTGGCATTAAACCCCAACTGCCGTGCGCTTGTCCACTCCTCAAGTGATATTCATTTTTACAGTAGTTATTTAGAAACATAACTTTTGCCATCAGTAAATGACCGCTTGGCACTTTCAAGTTTGCCCAGATGGTCCATCCCTAGACTGTCTCCACAGATCTGAACTAATTTTTAGTGACCCTTATTCCTTGAAGTGTAACATTTTACTGAAGTGTAATTTTTTACCTGAGTAGCCTTTCATTATGTAATCAAATGTCTTGTAGTGACTTTATAATTTCATAACACTTTATACTGCACACCATTTAATATAAAATGTCTTATAATTACTTTTAACAGGATGATGTGCCCTTATTAGGATGGTGTTACCTGTTTAAGGGAGGTGTGCAACAGAGAAGGTTGTAGAATATTGTGCAAGAAATACAGTAAACACCTTTTGATGTTGTGTAAAAAATGAAGTCATACCCATGCTTTGCCATAAATTCACCACACCCTACGATTAATATGTTACATTGTTATATGATTGGATTATAAGGGGTGTTGGCATTATTTGACATAAGAAATCTTTATATTAACACTGTATGTAAATTGAATAGCTAGCTCCAAACAACGATGAAGATTGAACATGCATGTAAATCTAAATAACCGCAATTAACTCTTGGAAGGGAACTGAAGGCTCGACTGAACTTCTTTTGCAAACACAAAGCAAACCGTACATTCCTCCTTGCCTATTCCCTAATATTCCTCTATGTCTATCCCATGCATGCTTGACGCCCCCTACTGTTTTTTGCTTCCACCACTTCTACTGGCAGTCTGTTCCAGGTGTCCACCACTCTTTCAATGAAGTAGTGCTTCCTCACATCCCTTCTAACCCCCTCCCAGGTTCTTTGCATGCCCTCTGGTTCTGGTGCTAATTCTTATTTGAAAGAGATTTCTGTCCTGAACCCTTTCCCCTTCTCCTCCCCATGAGGTACTTACATGTCTTTATTATGTACCCTGTCACTCTCCTCTCTTCCTGGGTGTACATGCCGAGATCCCTCAGTCTCTCCTCATAGGATTCTTGGTGAAACCCCTGCACCATTTTAGTTGCCCTCCTCTGGACCACTTCCACCTTGTCTATGTCCTTTCTGAGGTGTGGCCTCCAGAACTGGATACACAACTCCAGGTGGGGTCTCACCAGCAAGCAATATAGTGGCAAAGCCACCTCTCTCCTCCTACTGGAGCTACTGCTTCCTATGCATCCAAGCATCCCATTGGCCCTCTCCACTGCTTTGTCACACTACCCTGCGACTTTGAGGTCATCAGATATAATAACCTCAAGGTCCCTTTCCTTCTTAGTGATTAACAGTACCCCCCCCACCACCATCCTATGCTCTGTTCTTGGGTTCCTATGCCCTAGCAACATAATTTTGCATTTTTTGGCACTGTACCCCAGCTGCCATACTCTTTACCACTCCCTGAATGTCATTAACTTGTTGGCTATCCATTAACTTCTTTCTAACCCAGTTCAGCACTTTGGATCACACCCTAGGCTTTTTGATTTCTAAATCAGTCTCCCGTGTGCTACAGTGTCAAAGGCCTTGCTAAAGTCCAGATAGGCCATGCCCACTGCCCTTCCCTGTTCTATTTCCCTGGTCACACTCAGTCAAAGAACTAAGTCAGATTCATGTTCCACCTCCCCCCCCCACACACACACAGTGAATCCATGCTACTTTTGGTGTTGCAGCCCCTTGGATTCAAGCTACTCTACCAATCTTTCTTTTAACATGTAAATGACTTCTAAGTTGCTAATCATTCTCCTTCACATTTCCTCTTGATCCCTTCCACTCTTTCCCCTCACCCCGTATGGCTTTCCCCCATCCCCCTTCCCCGTTATATCGCCTGAGCTCCCTTGCTCACTTTAAAATGCTTTGTCCCACACCTTCTCACCTCCGACGAGGCCCTGGGCTGATGCCATCCCTTACCTTGTTGTTTATTAGATATTACGACGAGTCTGTTCTCATTTTCCTGTAAAGGGTCATTTCATAAGACCCCACCCCCTCTAATATGACCCTTTGAATTCCAGGTTTTAATCAAATATGCACCATGGCATACATTGTACACTGCCACATGTATTGGAACTTCACTAGTCATACGCTCTTGTAACATCTTGTATAATTCCTTGTTTTGTTTGTTTTCTGTCTCGTACTTTCCCGATATGTATTGTTCATCTGATGTGGAACCTATGAAATGAGCTTGTTCTCCAAGGTGTTATCCGAAATTTCAGTAAATAAATAAATAAAAATACCCGGGTTTCAATTAATTTCCCCACCACTGAGGTGAGGCACATTAGCCTGTACTTGCTAGACTCTTCACTGCTGCAGTGTCTGCTTTCCTCCACTCCTCTGGAACCATGTCTGATTCCAGTGAGCTGCTGAATAAGGCCATCAGCGGGGCAAAAAGCACCTCTCCGAGTTCTTTAAGTACCCTTGGGTGCATACCATCCGATCCCAAAATCTTGTCTACTTTGAGAACTGCAAGTCCCTTCAGGACTCTCTTCTCTGAAAATGGACTTGAGTCCACCTCCTCCTCCCCCTTTGTTTCTGCTGATCACTTGCGTCCCCCCTTCGTCCACTATGAAGGCAGAGCAGAAGTACCTGCTCAGGATGTCTCTTTTTTTCTTGGTCCTCTTCTGTGCAATCTCCCTCTGCCACCCTCCTTATCCCCACAATCCATCCTCTTCTTTCCGCTTCTCATTTGTGTACCTGAAGAAAGTCTTATCCCCATATGCTACCCCTTTGGCTATTCTTTCCTTTGTCTGCACCTTTTCTGCCCTCACTGCCTTACCTGTTTCCCTCTCTTTTACCTGGTTTACCTCCATGTCTTCCTCCCTCTGCATTTCCGTATAGCCCCCTGAATGCCACCCTTTTATCCGTCACCACTGTAGCCACTTTCCTAAAGTCTCCTTTGTACCTTTCCTTTTACTCATTTTCTTCAGGCAGAGGCAGGCTGCCTTAACTATGACCTCTCTTATTTTTCTCCACTGTTCCTCTACCCCACCCTGGCATTCCCTCTCTACTAGGCAGTGTTTGAAGCAGTCTCCCCATGTCTTTAAAATCTTCCCTCTTAGGCACTTTCCACATTAGCATTCTTGTAACATTGCAGTCACTCTGTAATGTTACAAGAACAGTGAACACAGTTTGTGTCCACACTACGACACGGTAAAACTGTGCTCCAAACTGTTTTTGAAAACTGTGCTCAAAACCTGATTGGAACAAGTTCTGAGCATGGTTTCAGACCAAAACGGTTGCCTTAAACCGTGTTAGCAGCAGTGTGGATGCAAACCGTGCTGTGACACGGTGTAAGGCAACCTCCGTTACTCTTCTGCGGGTTGTACAGAGCTGCCGGTACATAAAAGAGAGGACTTATGCATATAAACAAGCTCACAGAGAGCTCCTGAACAAAACAGTACCTTTTTCCTCTGGTTCGGTTATCATGCCCCATTGTGAGTATCCTGACATGCACTGCGGCACCTGGGCACTGCTGCAATCATGCCTGGGAACTCAAACAGGGGAGCACAGTGTTGGAGTGCAGTGTGGACGCTCCAACAACCTTACTCAAGTGCGGAATTAAAACCATTTTCTAAACCGTTTTAAAAATGGCATGTCAGTGTGGACAGGGCCTTAAAGTGCAGAACTCTTTTCCTCATGTTGTTTTCCTCTGCTCCCATCTATGTTAAGTCCCACTGTACAGTGATCACTGATACCTAGGGGACTTCCCACTGTGACATCTGCGATGCTGTCCCTGTTTGTAAGCTCCAGGTCCAGCACTGCCCCACTCCTAGTGGGTCTGTTTTCTAGCTGCCTGAGAAAGGCCCCTTGTAGGGTCAAGGATGGCCCTGCTCCCTGCCAAAGGTGCAGATAGAAGGCTCCAATCCACATCTAGCAGACTGAAGTCACCAACTAGGTGCACCTCCCCCTTAGTTACCATCCCGATTATGTCTTTCCCAAGGGCCTTATCCATCTCTTCCCGTGCTGGAGATCTGTATACTACCCCTGTAGAGATAGCGGCCCCAGCACCTCGAGTCCTTCCTTCCTTTCCCTTCAGGTGTCCCTGCGCTTCTGTAGCCTTGATTCCCTTCCTCAATCACGTATAGTACAGCCCCACTGCCTCTCCTTCTTTCCATCTCTCCTGAACAGAGAGTAGCCTTGCACGGCCACATCCCAGTCATGGCTGTCAGTGCAGTATGATTCTGTTATGGCCGCCAAATCCAGGATAGGCTGCTAGACAATGGCCTGCTCCAGACTCTCTTTTCCCAGACTCCCTTGCATTGGTGCACATACTCCCCCCTGCCTGCCTCCCTGCTTTCTCTCCCCCGCCTGTGCTAGTTCCTGAAACCCCCCCGACCCTCTCTTCCCTTGTCACCCTCCCCAATACCTGTCTCCTTTACTCCTCTCTTCTTGCTATCCAAATTTATATTATACCCACTTGTCCTTTGCATTGTCTCCCCCCATTTTCATGTACCCCTGCCCTAGGTGAGTGTCATGCCTTTGGGCTCTCCTTCCTTGTTGCTTCATTGTCTGAGGGTAGGAAATCTTTGCCTACCTTGGTATTATATCCTCCCCCGTGGCTAGGTTAAATGCTTATCCAAGTAGCATTTAAACCTCCAACTAAAGACTGTGGTTCCCCCCAGAAAGATGCATGCCATCTCCCCTCTGGCCCATATCCTCCTGGGGTGGTCCCCATACCCCAGTGAAGCCAAAGCCCTCCTCCATGCACCATGCCTTCAACCAATTGTTAAAAGCCATGGTGCAGAGTGTTCTTTTTTCTCCTTGGACGTACACAGGTAACACCTTGGCAAACAGCACCATGCATGCTACCTGCTTCAGGCTCCTCCCCAGCGCCCTGAAATTACCCTGCACTACCCCTACCACATCCCTTGCCAGGTCATGTTTCCCTAGGTGGATAATGACATTCAGCTCCATCCCATCTCCTGTTGCCCTAGCGATCCTCTGGATCCACTCTCCATCCCTCCAAGCTGACGCACCAGGTAGGCACTTCACCGCCCTCCCCCTTCCTGCCCCTGCTCCCAAGTCTATCCCCCTAACTACAGAGTCCCCTACCAGCAGCTGCTTCCTCCTCAGCTGGGGGCCCAATTCCTCCCTCCTTGGGCCTCCCTTTCTAAGGTCCCCCACTTCTTCCCTTCCTATTGCTGCAGGTGCCTCCTCTCAGCTGCCCCGTCTCACCAGTACGGGACAGTTCTAAAATATATTTTTTTTCCATTTGCTCATTAGATGCAGGGTTGTCAGAACCCACTGAAGTTCTGGGTTCTGGTTGTGGTCTAGAACTTTGCAAATAGTTCTAGGGCTCTAATCTTCTTTAGAACTTGAACTCTTTTGTGTAGGACCGAAAAGAAAGAAAAGATCAAGATACCGAAAGGAGAAAAAAAACAAAGACCTGCCCGCTCAGCACAGCAATAATCTTGTTGCACTGCACATGCAGAAACGAGAAACACATTCTGCCTTTCAAAATTCAAACTCCAAGTGTCACAAATCCAAGTGTTTGGTACATCTGTATATGAGCAGCACATTCCCATATTGTCCCTCTCCAGAACATTTCAGGATGTAATTCCCAATAATTAGTTTTCCAGGCTGACAACTCCTGTTTTTGAAATGTCTCAACAAAAATAGCATTTTGTTTAGTATTTAGAACCATAAATACTTAGAACCCATGGGTTTTCTAGTTCTAAATTAGAACTCGAACTCCTGGGTTGTAATCTTTTTAGCACTAGTTCTGACACTCCTAGAAGAATTTCTACCTGACAGTATTAGGTGTGTTGTAAAGAGCAGCACTTTACCTGGATACTAACATATAAACATATGAATTTGCAAGCAGATAAAGGCCTTATGGTCTATCGAGTCTGCTCGAGTGTGCGGCTAACAACCCTTATACTGCAGCTGCCTCTCCCCTGACCCTCCCTCTTACCCTATCCCAGCCCCTTTTGAAGCAGTCCACTTTTCTACAGGATACCACTTCCACAGACAACGCATTCTACCCAGACACCACTGTCTCAATAAAAAAGTGTCTTCTCATTTCCCTCCTGAACCTTCATCCCTCCAATCTGAGATCGTGACCTTGAGTGTCCCTAACCCCCCTTAACTTGAATAGTCCCTCCGTGCCTGTCTTGTTTATTCCATTCATGTACTTGAAGGTTTCAATCATATCCCCCTGTCTCTCCGCCAGTGAGTACATGTTCAACTCCCTCAGCCTACTCACGTAGGGTATATCCCCTAGTCCCTGGATCATCTTTGTTGCCCTGCGCTGCACCCCCTCCAGTAACTTAATGTCACTCTTCAGGTATGGGCTTCAGTACTGCACACAGCACTCCAGGTGTGGCCTAATCAGTGACCTATACAATTGCAGGATCACCTCCCTTCTCCTTGAAGACATACCCCTGGCAAACAATCCAGCATTCTGTTGGCCTTTGCAGCTGCCTTCCTGCATTGTGCTGAGTTGTTCATTGAGCCCGTTATAATCACCCCCAGATCCTTCTCCTCCTCTGGCATGGCTAGCTGAACCCCCTGCCCCAAGCTGGTAGCTCCTTCTTGGTTTTTTTTGCCCCAAAATGTTGCACCTTGCACTTTTTGGCATTGAACCCCAACTGCCAGGTGTCCGACCAAGTCTCCAATGTTGACAGATCATCCTGCAACCCATGCCACCCTCCTAGGTCAACCACTAGTGCTCCCATCTGGTGTCATCTGCAAACAAGCTGATCTTGTTCTTGATGCACATTAAGATGTCTGACATGAACAACCCAAACAACACTGGTCCCAGCACTGAGCCCTGCAGTACTGCACTTGTCACTGCCCTCGGAGATGAGAGCTCCCCTCCCACCACCACCCTCTGCTGCCTTCCCTGTAAGCAGTTTACTACCCATCCCACCATTTTCACCCCTGCACCTATAACTGCCAGCTTACTTCCCAGCTTCCTGTGCGGCACCAAGTCGAATGCCTTACTGAAGTCCAGAAACAGGACATCCACTGCATGGCCCTTGTCCAACTGTCTAGTTACCCAGTCATGGTAATCTACCAGGTTGGTCTGACAGGATCTGCCCATGACAAACCCATGCTGCCTTATGTCCTGCAGCCCACTGGTCTCCAGAAGGGACACCAGCCTCTCCTCCAGGATTGTCTCCATCAGTTTTCCCATGATGGATGTGAGGCTTACCGGCCTGTAGTTTCCTGGTTCATCTTTGGGACTGCTCTTGTGGAGGGGTACCACGTGAGCCATCCTCCAGTCCTGAGGTACACTTCCTGAGACCAGGGAAGCATTGAACAGGCCTGCCAAGTTCCTTACCAGGATTTATGCCAGCTTTCTCAGTATCCTAGGGTGAATGCCATCTGGCCCTGGCGCCTTGTCCACTCTCAGTGCCCTCAGGCCCTCCAGTACCCTGCCCTCTGTGATTCCCCCATCTGTCACCTCCTCCCCTCCTGAGTCTGACTTCCCACCCCTCCTTTCTTCTTAGAAAACACTGAGCAGGTGGTTGTAATGGCTGCCAGATAAGTCGTGCTAATCACCACTCCTCGTACTCCTCCCTGTTACACCTACTACTCTAGCTCCTTTCACAGCACAGAGGGCAACAAGTGCAAGGAAGAAGCTTATTTTCTAATAGCATTGCTTCAGTCCGCCTATCGTCCCGACAATGGATGCAGAGATGAAGCGGCCTCTTCCCAAATGCACCCCGCCACAAACACCAGAGAAGGAAAAACCTCCAAAGCAGTCCAAGGCAGCCGGAGCAGGGGCAGCTGTGCAATCTAGTCCCCAGGCTGCTCTAACAGAAGCCACCTTTTTTGAGGGGTTAAAGCGATCAAAGACTCTCTGCAGACAGTGGTGAGAGAACTCCGAACTCTGAAAAGCTGTTAACCAACTTACCATTCGTACCAGCGACAATGAAACACGAATCTCTTCCCTGGATGATTGGAGAGCTCGTTTGGACCCGGAGCTTACTGCCATGTGTCAAAGGCTACGTAAAACTGAAGACAAATTAGAAGACCTTGAAGGAAGGTCAAAAAGGATTAATCTTGTAATACTTGGTCTCCCAGAAGGGGAAGAGGGAATGAATGCTATAGTGTTTGTCCAAAAGCTGTGCCTCAAACTTGCTGGGCCCTCGCCTAATGGACCCACGTATATCGTAGAGTGGGCTGATCGCTCCCTGCATCCCACACCTCCGCCAAACTGTCCTCCTCATCCGCTTATATTTAGATTACTCTATGTTTTAGACAAACAAATGGTACTGGACAAAATTCAAGAATTGAAAGAAATCCATTGAGAAGGTTGGAAGATTCTGGTGATACAGGATCTTCTACTATCAGTGCGGCAGAAAAGAACCGCTCTACACCCCATAGTCACTAAACTTATAGCAACTGGCATTCGATACAGAGTCAGATATCTAGCTATTCTTTAATTTAACCATGATGGACAATGGATCTCTTGTGATTCTCTGGAGTCAGTGAATAAAAAATTGAAGAGACTGTTTCCTGATTTATTCAAATGACTCATTTAGGCACTAGTGGCTGAGTACATGCAGTGGAGGGATATGTTACTGGTTCGTTCTTTGATAGTGGACTTGGCTATCTAATCAAGAGATATTTCTGATGTCTGCATCAAGAAGGCATTCACTAAGTGAAGCAATAGTGTGAAACCTGAACTTACGCGGGCTTTGCGTTGTACCATGCTACTGCCCAGGACGGCGACTCACCATATACAGAACTGGCTCCAAGTTGGGCCTTTTGACGCTAGCATCATAATCACTGTCCTTATATAGTTAACTGCCACTGTAGTCCAGAGTGCGGACTTTGAATTCATTTATTCAATACAGTTTAACATGGTTTGAATTTTTATAATTGTCATATGCCGTAGAACCCCACTGGGTTTCAAAGTTTAATTTTGTGCCAATCCTCTGCTGTCTATCTCATTTCATTACTTATAACAGTTGGATTATTGCCAATGGAGCATTCATAAGACTGTTCATTGGGAGGGGGAGGAGTGTATCAGATAGCAGGATCAGTATTGCAACCGAATGCAAGATGGGAGAACGGTCATATGGACTGGGGGTAGTTTAGGTGTTTTTTAGGAAATATTTTGAACCATGAGAAGTTTTAGCTATGGGGAAGGGTGCATGCACGAGAAGGATCTAAGTACTTCAGGGTGTCTGAGGGTGGGATGGGAAGGTTATTTGATTGTTTTAACACATCATTTCATTTCTATTTCAGAATATGAGGGCTGTTTGGATGGGGGAGTGAGGGTGGGAGGGTATTGTAAGAGGCAACTTGTATTATGGTTATATCGATTCTCTTTGTAATTTTGTTGTGCCAGGGAGGAATTGCAGGATGGACGTATCTCGGATCTCTGGGCACTACTGGCTCCTTTTATTCTGGTTAGTATGGCACCAGGTAGTTTGCAACCTTGTCATATACTTTCCCTTAATCTATCCCACCTACAGCATGAGATACATTTTTTGTATGAGATACATCTCATGGAATATTAAAGGGGCCTGAATAGGGTCAAGAGACTCCAGATTCTTAAACACTTAGAAGCTTTGCACTGCCAAACAGCCTTCCTTTGAGAAACCCATTTACTGGAAATTGAGGGGAACCTTTTTAGATGGTGTCAGGTTGGGCAGGTCTATGCAGCAGGTAATGCCACCACACAAAGAGGTTTAGCAATTCTAATTATGAAAGGAGTTCAATTCCAAATGTTGCAATGTGTTTCTGATCCACAGGGCAGATATATACTCCTCAAAAGATTGCTGGACCATACAGAAGTCCTCGTGGGGTCAATTTATGGTCCCAATAAAGACTCTCCCAAATGTTTCACCACCCTAGCAGTCTCCCTGGGTACCTTCCCTAGGCTGCCTACTTTAATGGCAGGGGATTGGAATCTAGTGTTTTTTCAAGAACTAGATAAACCACCCAATAGAAATATAGTAAATGTCTCTCCTCAGTGCAAAAACTCTCCATGAATTGATGGCATATTTAGGGCTTAATGATCCATGGTATCTCCTAAACCCTGATTGTCCAAGAATTTACATTTTATTCCCCCTTCCATAAATCTCTGTCCAACAAGACCCTTGTTAATCAACCAGTGCCCACGTTTCACACACAGGTGGGACCCACTGGCACAAGGACGTTTCCCTTTATCCTTGCTATTTTGTCTCTACAACTCCTTTTCTCCCTGGTGTTGCTGAAGAATTCCTTCTCCCCCTTCTCGATGCCTTGCACCAGCCTGAGCCTCTTAGATGCCTTGGCTGCCCTTACTGCCTTCATTGCCTCCTTCGATTCCTTCAGGTAATCCTCTCTGTCCTCCCTCTCCCTGTTTTTTTGAACCCCCTAAAGGCAGCTCTTTTATTTCTTACTTTCTCCATGACCCCCTTGCTCAACCAGCTGGGTTTCTTGACCTTAGCTCTCTTACTCTGGACCCTGATGCAGGTTTTGGTTGCTTCCTCAATCCCCAGTTTTATGACCTCCCACCTCTAGTTAGTGTCCATATTAGTTTGGATTCTGGCTAGATACCCTTTAACTACCTCCCCCATTCTCCCAAAGTTGGACTTCAGGAAGGCCAACGCTCTTGTACCTGTTTCTACTCCCTCCTTACCCATTTTCAGCGTCAACCACACTGAGTGTTGGTCGCTCCCTGCCAGCGGTTCTTCCAACCCCAGCTCCCTCACAAACTCGCCATTTGCCAGCACGGGGTCTAGGGTGTTCCTTAACCTGGTTGACTTGCTGACCATGTGCATGAGGAAGCTATCCTGGAAAGCATCCAGAAGTATCTGCTTCCTTCTATTCGTGGTGGCTGGGGTACTCCAACCCACTCCCAGAAGGTTGAAGTCCCCCACAATCGCTGTGCTACCTTTCCACAGGCCCTTCTGACCTGTCCCACTAGTTACCTATCTAACTCCTCTGTCTGAGATGGTGGTCTGTACACTACTCCCATCCTGAGAGTCCTATTCTTGGAATCCTGGATTTTCTTCCATAACGAGACTGAACTACCCTCCTCGCTAACACACTTCAGTCCTTCCCTCACATACACTGCTGCCCCCCCTCCACCCTTTCCATTTACCCTACCTCTGCGGAATATCTTATACCCTGGTACCTCCAGATCCCAGTCCTGGTAATGGATGGCCCATGTTTTGGTGATGGCCGCCATGTCCACCTCCCCTTCTACCATGAGAGTCTGTAGCTCTGCTGTTTTGTTCCTCAGGCTCCTAGCATTCAAGGTGACCATCCTCCACCCTTTTTCCTTCCCCCTCCCCCTCCTGCTCTCCCTTCCTAGTGTCCCTTCTACATTCTCTTTATTTTCCATTGCTTCTAGCTCGAGGGGTAAGCTCATTCAGCTTCTCTTCCTGTGGATTCTGCATGCCTCCTGCCCACTTGCCGCCCCACTACTCATAGTTTAAATGCCCTCCTTTTGCTACGTAATCCCCCATCCTTTGCCTCAATACCTTCTTGCTCTCCTCACTTATATGAAGTCTATCCCTACCATAGAGATCACTGCCTTCCCAGATCCCTCCCCACTCACCCACCAGCCCATAACCTTTGGATTGGCACCAGGTTCCTAGCCATTTGTTAAATTCCTCTATCCTCAGTTTCCTTGCAGTGCCCACCCTGGGCACCAGAAATACTTCTGAGAAAGCTACTGATCTTCCTGCCTTCTCACAGGATGTGGTCAAAATCACGTAACCTGAATAACGCGAGTAAATATAGCGCGTTCAAAATTGCGCCCGTAAAAGATTGCGTATTATCAAAAACACGCGTACTATAATAGCTCGATTCATCTGGTCTGAAGCCTAGGAGGCAGGGGTTCATTGATCAGTAAGCCTGTAAGACAGGGAATCTGCTTACTATATTTAATTATTTAATTTTGCTCTTCGGCCTACCACTCAACTTCAAATCTTTTTTTCTTTTTACTCCAGAGTACAAAAAAGTGCTTACCTTAACATTCATGTGTTGTTCAGTTTTGTAATGCTAATAGGGGTTTAGGGAACAGGGTAAACGGTAAAAATAAAGAATTATGATTGGTTAGGGACACAAATCAGTGCTGCATGTCCGTTCCCACTATTTGACCCCCCCCCACTGGCTAAACAGTTCCACCGCCATACACCAAATACAGCAAATGGTATGTCAGTCTTTATCTTTATTATTGCTCAAATTTAAAATTAATTCATATGTTTCTTAGGCTTGCAGCTGGAAATTGTAAGTGATTTCACGTAAATATTCCATCCTGGGGCATGAGCTGTATTCTCTGACAATCCCTGTAATAAGTTTAGCAGTGTCTTTCTATTTTTTTCAAATTTCATTTGCTGCTGATCCTGCGACGAGCTGTTCAATCTCAGTGCTATTCATGTGTTGTTCAGTTTTAAGAAGCTCAAAGAATTTCCAAATGGAGGGGTGATGCGCACCAATTAGTTGATTGAAGCGACGATGCCAGGCTTCAACAGCATTTGCTGTCTGGGGAAGATTTCCCCATTCAGGTGAATTCAAGCAGTGCAGTGACCCTTATCGTACTCCAAGCACTTGTAGTACATTTTGTCAGCCATCACTCGCTCTCTCCTGTAAATATATCCATCAAGTACTGCAAGATCACCACCCATCTGGCACTTCAAGGAATGTACCGCCATGTTACTGACATCTGATGGGTTATAATTAAGCCAGATGTTTATACCCGCATAGAAATTACACATGCGCACTGAACATGACATGCGTAATTAATTCAGCGCTATGAAGACCTTGCGCGATGTTGATGGTGCCATAATTGCATGCATGATTCGGGACGTGCAATTTTGACATTGAGACCCTCCTCACATATTGGCAGTAGCTCCTCAAACCTCCCCTGAGCTACCTCTATCGTCTCTCGATAGGTCATTTTCCCCCACATGCAGAACTATACATGGTTTCACCCTACCCCACCTTGCAAACTTTAGAACAGACTGACTCACCCTTTCTGCTGTCATTCCTGGCATGGCCTCCACCCATATGTGACTATGCCTCTCTCCCTTGCTCCCCCATCTGACTCCTCTCAGTACTGAATCTCCCAGCACTAGGACTCCACCCTCTTTTCCATGAGCCGCATTCCCTGGTCTCCCTTCATCCAAACCCCTTCCTCCAGACTCCCCCATCCTCCAGCATAATTGTTCCCCCTTCCACCCAATTTACTATCCTGAGTTGTTCTCCTGCCCGTTCCATGTTCTTCCTCCAATCGCACCCTCTATCACGTCACCCAGTCCTGCCGGTACTGCAAATCAATTTTTCAATGCCCCCTCACTAACACATACTTCCTCCTTCTTATTACCAGCCCCCCTTGGTACTGTTTCTGTGTTCGCTCCCCCTCCCCCCATCTTCCACTCTTCCCCTTTTCTGCTCCTTTTTGACCCTTGACCCATGTCCCCTTGTCTCGGTTCCCTATCCGCCATGCTTTTCCCACTCCTTCCTCTTATTGGTTTTATTTGTCCTTCCTCTTCAGTTCCCCATCTACTTACTCCACCTTTTGGGTTGTGACCCACTGTAGCCCTCCATTCCTTCCTTTGATCCTCCTGTAGACCTCTGATCTCATTTTTAAGCTGCATTGTTTGCACACCAAACAACCCCCCACTCTCCACGAAATTCTAAGAACGATTGGCGCACTGCAATTGTTACAGCCTACCACCCTACCTGTCTTTCTATTCGGCCACCAGCATCCCCACACTCTCAGAAGGAAGTCCATCACACCCCATGCACCCTCCCTTTGTCCATTTCTACTTTTGTTCATGTTCCACCAGTACAATAAATATTGTAGCTAAAAAGATGTGTATACTGACTATCTGTTTAAGCTACACTGCAATTAAAACGTTACTAATATTTTCTTAAATCCAAGATTATCATGTACTTTTCTTATCCCTCTGTCCTTTTCTTTTTTCACAAAAATGTATGCCCAGCCAAAAACAGATTTGCAATGTAATATGTACAGAATATAATTTAGATCCCTAAAAAACAGTCCCTTATAGCTTTAAATATTTTTTTGAATTTACAAGGATCACCTCTATAGGTGGTACCTAACTGTTCCACCCCTTTTAGCTGAGCATTTAATATGTGAGGTGGGGGGGGGGTGAAAGGATGGGCCAAAACACAACTCGAGTGCCCAGTGTAGCTCCTTAGTGCCTCACACAAACAGTAATGATTACTTATTGCTGTAAGTTTCAGTTTCGTAATCCACAATATATTTTAAGCCCATAACTGTATATGGACAGCATATCTAACATATCTAATGCTGTTCTTCTTCACGTCTCATCGTGGTAAATTGAGTGCCTGCTCCTGACCAATCAGAGCACTCCTTTCCAACGTGTGTGATGCAGCCTTATTCTGTGAAGAGTGCCTCACATGCATTTGCCCTAGAAATGGGGAAGTTCAGGGATATTTGTTCTTAAATTTTAAAATAATATTGCTCAATCTTGATCAAGGATATATTTATATAGCCATTGAGACCACTCTTATGGTTGGAAAATTGGTCTGACATCAGTAGGGTATCAGAACCACTCACCTTTGTCTCGCAGTTCTCATACCCTAGGCATGCACATGAGAACATTATTACAACCATAAGAGTGGTCTTGAGGCGTATTAACGCATAGCATTGTGGCATCTTTCACTCTGACATCACAAGGGACTGATCTTAAAGCAGGAGAGTTGCTTTTCTGGGTCAGTTGTGATGTCACAGACAGTGAGTTCATAAGGCTGATGATGTAGGAGGACAAACAGAATTATCAATGTCAGCCTCCAGGCAGCTAGCTGTCATGTACATCACATCAAGTATTGTCAGATAGAAAATCTTCTAATTAGCAAAAGGGAAAACAAAAATACTTCCGATGACAGAAGCAATGGGTCACTGCTTTTGAAAGTTAATATTAATTTCAGGCAGTAAACTAGCTCTTTAAATGTTTTCTGATATTATTGCTCATTTGATATTGTGCTTATTGTATAGTGAGGCGGTTATGTGCCATTGATTTTGGTACATTTGGTGTTAAAGTTTCTTTTCTGTTGCTCCTCTCTATGGTGGTAAATGAGATGACTCCTTTTTTGTCCTGCTGGAATCTTCTATTAAATAGAAAAGTAAATAAACAATATAACCCCCTCCCAAAGGCTTCATTTTCAGTTTACACACACAAGCTGAATAATATGACTCTTACAAGGGTGGAGCCCTGTTGTTTGTCCCTCATGGAATGATCTGAAAGGGCCATCTCTATAACTTCCCCCTGCCGGTCCAATTTATACATGAAACGCTGAGGTCAGCAGCAAAGAAGGGGAAAAATGCAATTTATTTTTTATTAGCTACTGCCTTTCCTCCCTATTTCACTTTGCTGGTTCATGAATACCTAATTGCTCCTAAATTACTTTTTTTCTTCTTCCACATCAAAGCACAGGCGATTAAGCCCTGCAGACCCGGAGCTCGAGTGGCAGGCCAGCTATTTAATTTGAATTTTCATAACATGGTTCAGAATTTCAATTTATAATAGCAGCATCACAGAATCACAGATGAGAAATCCACTGGCGGGGGATGGGGGGAGGAACTAGGGGAGTGTTGTGAAATGAAACAGGCTTGTTCTGGAAAGAAAAGGGGGAATTATTTAACCAGGAAAGGCACACTAAGCCAGAGCTTGTTTCCAGGTGCAACCTGGGAGCACAAGGAAGTTAAGTGACTTGCTCAGGGTCACACAGTATGCAAGTGGGGGCTGTGGAATTCAAACTCATATCTCCAGGTTTGCAGCTCAGAGCCCTAAACCACTGCACCGTGCTGTTATGCATTTATTGGTTAAAGATGGCCTTTCCTTTGTGCAGATTATGGCGTTCTGGTGAATTAAAGATTAGAGTAGTCACTTAGCCAACAGAGGCAATGATCAAAGGTTAAAATGTTGTTCTGTTATTTATTGCAACCGTCACCCTGCAGCATAAATACATAGACACGACCCTGGGCTGCACTGGGATATGAGCCTTGGCTCAGTGTGCCTTTCCCAGTCACCAAGTTTAAAATAAATAAATAAATGGCTAGGGATGGAAAAGACTGGCCCGCATTTTCAAAGACCTTCATCCATTTTACAGACAGTGCGCAGTTGCATCATAATTGCTAGACCACAATAAAGGTGGCCTACTGTTATGTCACAAGTATTACAGCTGCCTCTGGAAAAATGACAGAAATATAACCCATGTATCACATATTGACACATGCATCACACACTGACACGTGCATCACACACTGACACGTGCATCACACATTGACGCGTGCATCACACTGACACATGCGTCACACATTGACGCGTGCATCACACACTGACGCATGCTTCATATTTCTGTCATTTTAGTGCTGTAAATCAGCTCAAGTTTCATAAAAGCATTTCTGTGCATGAAAATAGGCTGTGCACATCCTGACGCATTTACTGGGATGCAGCTGCGTCAGAAAATATGACGCGAGTGCTGTGTCCATAGCTTTGGAAATCCCACCCTACGAGTCCGTCAAGTGTGCCCTGCTGTTTCTAACTACTCTGCACTTTCAGAGTTCTCCCGCCTCCTGCCTCCCTTTTGCTCCTAATTAGCCCTTTGGAAAATGCCCCACTGTGTTATGATACATCCCAACTGATGGGGTCATGGGGAGCCCAAAGCATAGAACAACAACGGGGGGGGGGTTCTATGAAACAGTTCTAGTACCTGTGCTCTCCCAAAGAGAAGCTGCATTAAAGTAAATTCATTTCTGCTAATTCCATTTTCTTACTTTGCCTTCACTGCTGCAGCGTAGCAAATTCCCAGAGGGCCTGGGTGCAAGGGTATGTTATAGCCCCAGTTTAAATAAACATCAAAATTATGATTTGGGCCCCTCAAACCTTGTGGGCCTGGGTGCAACTGCACCCCCTGCACCCTTGTAGCTATGCCCCTGCTTCATTGCATCAGTTTAACATTTTAAAGGAGTTCCTGGTCTCATCATTCAGACAAGACGTGATTAGCCTGACTACCGACGATAAGGTGACCCCTCATCAGTCAGGTACCTACACTTTAAATTTTAACATGTCAATATGAGCTAAAGTCACTTTGCTACCTCTGTTTTTCTTGTGTGTAAACCAAACTCTGGCTGCATCTTTTATACAATAGGTTGTGAACCACAAGAGGCTTACAAGTGGCCAGTAGGGAACTCACTAATTAGGAGAAGGCCACACCTCTCCTGTTCATAGATGCAGTCTTAAAGAGCAACCCTACACTTCAGAATGTGCGTTCATCAATACGATGTTTCAGCTGTTACAACTTACTAGAGAATACATTTTTTTTTCATTTTCATGCTATTTTCTAAGATTTACAGCATACCTTGGTAGTCCATCTAAATGGTCTGTATGGAAAACGTTAGAAAACATTTGCCTCTCCCCTGTTTGCCTCACAGTGCCTTTGTTTATGACATCATAGTGCTCACCATGACAACAGACTGTAATGTCACAAATAGCAATTGTGTGGTTAGCAGGGGAGAGTCAGATACATTTTAAAAGACTCAGTGAAATAATTGCTGCATTATCTGCACTATTTTGTAAACCAACAGCAGGGAAAAATAAAAAAACAACAAACAGAACACTAGAAAACAATAAAATGAAAACATAACTGATGCAAATCTAGTGTTTTTGAGCTTTTTTATTATAATAGAGACTTGCTCATAGAGACTTTAGAAAGTTCAACCCTTGCTAATACACAGCGATTTTATCACATTTCTTATACATTTAAGTGCTGGCATATGAGTCGGGTGCCATTTGCCATGTGGGCCTGATAGCTGAGTGGTAGAGCACCAGGACGGTATTCTGGGGGTCTGGGTTCAATTCCCAGTTAGGTCACATTAGTTCTTTCCCATACAAATAAAACCTGCAAGCAAACGATAAGGCATTGACCAATGCTGGCCCATTCATTTAGGTGCCTACCTGCCACCATGGCTCGGGAGACTGGAAAGATGATCTTAAAGGTCACTAGGATGGTGGGGGGGGGTATCTGGACATCATTGCCCACCTGGGGACTAATGACATACTGTGGCAGGGAATAGGGCTGGGATTGTGCAGGGAGAGTTCAGGGAACTGGGGAGGGACCTAAGGCAAGTAGCAAGCACAGTGGTATTTCCCATGATGCTACCTGTCTACGACAGAGGAGAGGATAGAGTACTCCGCACCAGGAAATTCAACTCATGGTTGAAGGAATGGTGCAGAGAAGAGGGGGTTCAGTTTCACTGGGGACTGGGACTAACCTGGAGGGATGTGGGTCTAGACAGAGGTGATGGCCTCATCCGTCTGGAAGGAGAACTACAGTCCTCAATGGACGGAATAAATGTTGTTATGGTGAAAATTTAAACTGGTAGGGGGTGGAAAGGCAAAGAGAGAGTCATAAACTGCCCCCATCCCCCACAGACTGAAGCAGTAGGAAGGGAGGGAGGAAACTCTCCCCAGGGAGCAGAGTAGAAGAGGATAAGGGGAATGGGAACAAAAGCTGTATAAAGAGCGGAGAAATTGAAGCAGGGCACAAGGGAGGAAGGGAGTTGCAGGCAAAATGGGTGCAAGGTGTGGAGGGCCATGTGTGCAAATGCAAAGAGTCTTGGAAATAAAATTACAGACCAAGAGGCTATCATAGAGGAGACTTATCTGGATCTTGTGGTCATTACTGAGTCCTGGTGCACAGGATGTCATGACTGGGATGTGGCCATACCAGGCTACACTCAGGTCAGGAAAGATAGGGACAGGAGGAAGGGTGGAGGTGTTGTGCTGTATGTGAGGGAGGGTATCAAAGCAACAGAAATGCAAGGGAACCAGGGGAGAAAGGAGGGGTCACAGGTGCTGTGGGTCACCTCAGAGACAAGAGCCAGAGCTACTATTCACACTGGGGTGATATACAGACCTCCAGCCTTGGGGAAGAACTAGATGAGGCTCTGGGAAAAGTCATCATGATTGCATAAAAGTGGGAGGTGCTGCTGGTGAGGGACTTCAGTCTGCCAGATGTAGGTGGTAGCCTCTCAGCAGTAGCCTCAGGCAGAAGCAGGGCTGTCCTAGACTCCTTGTTTCTCAAGCAACTAGTCAGACAGCTCACTCATGATGGGGCAACACTGGACCTGGTGCCCCCAAACAGGGACAGTACTATGGACATTAAGGTGGGATGCCACCTGGGGGCCAGCAATCACCATACAGTGGAAGGTTTAACATAAGGCTGGCAGCAGAGGCAAACCACACGAGGACAAGGGTCATGGACTTCAGGAGGGCAGACTTTAAAGTAAATGTGTGGCTGCCTCAAAAATGACCTAGCATTGAGGGATTGCCTGGGAGGGGTGGAGGAACACTGGACAAAAGGATAGCATGCTGAAGGCAACAAACATTTGCACAAAATAAGTGAGCAAAAGCAAGAAGAAAGAGAGACCACTATGGTTGTCGAGGGAGGTGGCTGTGAAGGCAAAGGCTAAAAGGGTAGCATTCAGGAGGTATAAGGAGATGCAGAGGGAAGAGGAGAGACAGATGAATGCAGAAAAGTAGAGGGAAGCAGGAAAGGCAGTGAGGGGCACAGAGGCACAAACTGAAGAAAGGAGAGCCAAATGGGAAACTAAAGGGGGCAAGACTTTGTTATATACATACGTGAAAAGAGGAAGCAATGGGAGGGATTGAGAGGTTAAAAAGGGCAGGGGGAGACTGTGCACAGGAGGTTCAGGAAAAAGCAGATACCCTGAACATATATATTTGCTCTGTTTTCACAGTGAGGGAGAGAGGGATGGACCACATAAAAGCAGCAGGTACACTGCAGGAGGGAGGTAGATGCAAGGCCATTCTTAGAGGAAAGAGTCATGAGAGGACTTGGGAATCTGAAAGTTGATAAAGTTATGGGGCTGGGTGGGATACACCCAAGGGTACTAAGGGAGCTCACAGAGTTACTGGCTGCACCGCTGATAGCCCTATTCAGCAACTCACTGGAACAGAAGTGGTTCTAGCGGGGCTAGAGTAGAGGGGAGTAGGGCAGATTTTATTTATTTTTTGTTGATCAGGTAAGTGCACTAGACAAATCTTGCCTATTTTCAGGCACGGCCTGGGGGAAGAGGATACAGATGAATGCCAACTGACCTTGAACCAGATTAAGCTGTTGGTGGTATTTTTAGTGAATGAGGGAAATTTGGCCAGGACACCGGGGAAATTCCCCTACTTCCTGTGAGCGGGAGGGGCCCTTTTGCTGGTGAGTCTAAGATGGCAGCTGTTCCAGATCCTGGTGGAGGTGATGGAAATTCCATGGATGGCAGGGGAGCTATTCTTCCTGATCTGGATACTGAGAATGGAGTGGTGAAGAGTTCTGCTGTATGTACACCACGGGAGCACTTTCAAGAAAGCCGCGGAGAATACTGCGCTATGGGAGAGGCAGAAACCATAACACAACACAACATGGAGCTTATGGATGCAGTTGCAGTTCAAAATCAGGAAGTTGGTGGCCCGCATGATTTGCAGGATGGTGAGCTGTGCACAGAACCTCTGATTGTGGAAGAGGAGGGTTCGCTAGTTCCTGGTGCGGCTAGGCTGCCTTTCCAACCGGAGGAGGAATGTGGAGCCATGCGGAAGTTAAAGGCAACATCGAAGAGCTTTCCAGCCAGGGACTGGAGCAAAGAAACTGCCCTGCTGGATGCAGGATGGATGAGGCAGGATGGCAGGTGGATACCTGATTCCGAATGGGTTTCTTTTTCGATAGAGGATACGGTTACTACAGAGTCTTCAGGAACGGTACAGCCTTTGGAGCCGCTGGTGGGGGCAGATGATGCTCCAGTTGGTGAGACTTTACAATCTTTTGCTGCAGGGGTAGACTTGGGGGCCTCTTCTGGGAAATCGCATGTTTCCCCTCCTTCTTCTCATAGAAGAGAATGTTTTCACACAGGTCCTCACTCTTCAGACCTCTTTAGAAACAATCACCTGGAACAGGCCCCCAGACAGAATGCTGTCCATCTCAGGTACGGGGGGTTGGGGGCCTTCAGGAGCAGCCTGATCGATTCTTTGTGGCCTGCAGGCTGCTCAAAGGTTCTATGAACTTTCAGGCATCAGACATTTATGCCCTGATTAACATTCATGGGGAAGAAACTTTTGATATTAGTTTCAAATTGTTTGTGGGCCTTGATACATTTTGGCCGAAGTATGATTCTTTAAAAGCTACTCCCTTATGGACTCCATTCTGGGCTATCCCCATCACAAAACCACTGTTTAAAACTGTGCACATTATGTTCCGGAATGAAGGGGTAAATGTGGGGGACATTCTGTATTGGCTGGAGAGTAAATGCACTGTATTGGGGCCTCCTGAACCAGTTATTGATGGGGAGGGCATTTGGACAGGTAGTTGGAAGTTCAAGGTAAAACTACATATTGTGGGGGATTTGGTTCAACATATTCCAAATAGCTTTTTCTTGAGGAGGGATCGAGGTGTCTGCTTTTACCCAGGTCAACCCAAGGCATGTTATAAATGTGGGAGCCCACACCATCTCAGTAGTGCGTGTGATAAAATCAGATGTGCTTTGTGTGGAGAACTGGATCATGACAGTGGTACTTGCCGCAATTTTTTTCACTGCAATCTTTGTGATACCCAGGGGCATGCTTACCACCAATGTCCATTTGCGGGCCAAAACAATTTGGGGGGCCTAGGTAAGGAAACCTTGATCTTGGATGCTCAGGACTGATTTAGGCCATTTACAGAGGAGACAGCCCCCCCGACCCTAATCCTCCTGGTCCGGATCCTTCAGCTTCAACTCCTTCTGAGGGAGTGGTATCTGGCTCCTCTAGTATGCCCTCCGATGTTGCACAATCGCTAGAGGGTCTGGGGCTCAATGCTCCTATCATGTCCATTCTAGCCCCCCCCCCCCCCCCCCCCAGCTCCTGAGTTTCAGGCGCCTCATCTGAGATGTGTGACTCGGTCTCATGCTAAAAAGATTGGGATTTCACCTATCACCCCCACGCATAACACTTTTCAGGTTTTGCAGGATGCAGGTGGGGACTCAGAATCTGATCTATCGGCTGCTTCTGGAGTTTTGTCTGGGATGGAGTGTGATGATGAAGGAGGTTCTGAATTGCTGGAATCCAAGAAGAAGTCGGGAAGGAAGCGTAAGAAGGACAAGTCTTAGTCCTGCTCTCTGGCTTCTTTAACGGTAGTTTCCCTGAATTCTTGTAGCCTCAAGAATTCTAAAAAACACCTCGGGCTTTTACATTTTTTGTAAATCCTTATCTGCAGATGTTATTTTACTGCAGGAGACATGTTTCTCTACTCTTACAGACATAAATTCTACTAGGAAATTGTGGCATTCTGGACCCTCGTTTTGGTCTTTTGGTGCTGATGCAGCAGACGGGGTGGGGATTTTATTCTGCCATCCTTTTGTTCGGATTACTGGATTGGTAGACATAGCTCCTGGGAGGGTGTTGCTCCTGGATTGTGTCTGCCAAGGTTTTTTCCTCCGTATTATTAACATTTATGCTCCCCAGGTTAAATCAGCCAGGATTGCTTTATTTGTGGAAATACAGCAGTACCTGTCTACCCCTAGAAACATTATTTGGGGAGGTGATTTCAACTGTGGGCTGGATGTCAGATTTAACGATCAGATGCAGTGTAAAGTATATTGTGATTCCCGTGCTTTGTTCAAACTAGTTCAGATGGCCTCCTTGATGGATGCTTATAGAGCATGTCATTCTGATTCAGGGTCCACTTATAAACGGGCAGTCTAGCGACTCGGATTGATTTTATTTTTACTTCCAGATATTTACTGCCTTCTGCTTTTTTCTTGACCCCTTATGAATTTTCGGACCATTTATTATTGAAGGCAAGATTTTCACTGTCTATAATTCCACCGACTTTTCCTGCCCTGCCGGCTCGGTGGAAAATAAATCCGGTTGTTCTTGCTACTGAGCAGTTTCAGTTATGTTTATCTCAGGTGTTGGACAGGAGGCGTTCGGTAGCTGGGATGTACGATTCCTGGGGAGATTGGTGGATGGATACTAAACTGGAGTTTCGAATGACTTCCAAGGCTTATTATTTTAGTACCCAGTCAGCAGATTATCTTGCATATTTAAAACAAAGAGCACAGTTTTATAAATTAATGTCACTCCCCTCTGTCTCTGATGTTCAGATACAGGAGCAACTAGCTGTGCATGAGGAATTATCATTATGGGAAGGCTTGTAAAATTCATGATGAATTGTCTTATGGGCTTAAATCCTCACCAAGTTCGGATCCTTTTTCGGCTTGTAAGCAAGCCTTGGACAGTAAACTTATGGATGGCCTCTATGATCACAGGGGGGGTACTACGCAAGGCTGATATTGACATGCTATACATAGTCCGGGTTTTTTTGCAAACTCAACATGGAAGAGCCTTCCAGCCCACTACTAAATGGGAGGATTTGTTTTCTTTTCTTCCTCCTAATACTTCTTCCTCTGATTCCTTTTTTTTTAGATAGGCCCATTTCCTTGGATGAGGTTAAATCAGAAGTAACTCGCTTGAAGTCAGGGATCTCACCAGGTCCTGATGGTTTAATTAATGAATTATACAAAATCATGATAGATGATATCAGTGCCATCCTGGCTTCTGTTTTTAATGAGACTCTAGAATCTTCACGGATGCCATGTGGATTCTCAGATGCCTTGACCATTTTCTTATTTAAAAACGGGGTTAAGCATCGCATTGAAAATTGGAGACTGATCTGTTTACTGAATACAGATTATAAGATTTTTTCCGCAGTTTTGTGCCATCGACTCCAACATGTTGCTTCTTCTTTAGTACATCCAGTTCAAACATGTTCAATTCCGGGTAGACACATCCACCAAAATTTGGCCCCACTACGGAATGTGTGTGAGCTTGGACGGTTGGGGAAATTGTCCGGTTATTTATTTTCCTTGGACCAGGCCCAAGCCTTTGATAAGGTGGCACATGGGTTTTTATTTGATGTCCTATGACGGTATGGGTTTTCCATGAAACTAAGAACCTGGGTGGCACTTTTATATAGTAATGCCCAAAATTTTCCCCTTGTTAACAGATTAGTTGGGGAGGGGATTTATTTTTGTAGCGGGATGCGCCAGGGCTGCCCACTTAGTCCTTTGTTATATACTTTTGTTTTGGACCCTTTGGTTCGAGAACTCCTTCATCATCCTCACGTTTAGGGATTATCTCCATCTCCAGCGGTTCCGCCACAGTGCTTGGCAGTTTACGCAGATGACATGTGTTTTCTGCTTTGTAATACAGCTGAAGGCCTTGTTGTGTTGCATGTCGTGGCCCAGTTTGGTCTGCTTTCAGGAACATCAGTGAATTATGAAAAAAGTGCTGGTGTTTTTTTAGGGGAGGGGGTTTTTGATTCCATGATCGGGCAGATAACCATCTCTACGGGGCCTATTAAGATCTTAGGTTGTTTCTTTGGGATGGGAGATTTAAATGATCTTAATTGGCAACCTCGCATTGTGCTGGGTGAAAAGAAGGTACAATTATGGAAAACCTGGTCTTTTTCTAAACAGAAACGTGTGTTAATAATCAAAAAGGTTTTACTCCCTCTGTTTCTTTACTCGAGTTCGGTTTTTCCTTTACCTAGGCATCAGGAAACCAGTTTATATAGTATTTTTTTTTTCAAATGTTGTGGGGAAGCCGATTGAACCTGCTTAAGCGGGATTTTACATATCTTCCAATTAAGGTGGGTGGTCTTGGCATGATTAATCCGGTTGTTTTTCATTTTTCCTTTTTTATTAAAGCTACATTTAAAGAGGTGTCATTAATTCACTCTCATCCTTGGGATGCCTGGACTCTGCTTTCACTTCAAGATTTTTTGATGCGATGGTCCACAGAAGCACCTATCATGAAATCCAATTATAAAGTGCCTTCCTTTCTGCCAGTAGTGGCAGCTAAACTTCGTATGTGGAGCTTGGCTAAAGACGAGGTTTATCGGCTTTCCCGGAAGGGTATATATCAGAGTATAATGTCTATGAATTTTTTAGTACGGGTTGATTTTCCCAGGTGTTTCCCCGCAAAATTACACTTAGCCCTAAAGGTGCTGATGGACGGGAGGATTTCTGTCCGGATGTGGGATGTATCCTGGCTAAGTTGTCATGGGAGGTTAGCGGTTAAGGGGAATTTAAAACATAAGGCTCTTGCAGAACGGAACTGTATTCATTTTGAATGTGTGGGCATTGAAGAAACTCAGACTCATTTTTTTCATACTTGTTCGTATACTGTACAGTTTTGGTCCACTTTGTCTGTTAAGTGGGGGTTGGGGATGGCATGTCAGGTTACCTATGAATGTTTGTTTTGGGGGACTATTCAGGGTATTTTTCCCGTTTTCATCCTAGTACTCTTAATGTGATATTTGCTTGCATCAAGTTTTATCTCTGGCAGGTGAGATGTTCTTTTTCCATACAGCATACTTATACTTTACCTATGGTGGTGATAAGTCATATTGAATCAGCTTTACGGACACAAAAGGACTTTGAATTCCGTCATTTTCCGATTTCTTTATTCCATGAATACTGGAAGCATGTCTACTGGATTTAATATGGTTTGGGTTTTTTTCTGTATTTTTCTTTGATATTTCTACAGTGATGTTTAAGTTATTTTATAATTATTTCTGTTTACTATGAATGCTCTGTATTGATGTTTTTTGGTTTCTGCAATAAACAATTCCCCTACTCTTTTTGATAAGTGCCATGGGATCTTTAACATCCACCTGAACTACCATCAGAACAGGCAGATGGGACCTCAGTTTAACATCTCATCTGAAAGACGACACCTCAGAAGTGCAGCACCCCTCTCATGCTGCACTACAGTGTCAGTACTGGGATATTAACCCAAGTGCCAGATGTGGGAACTGAACCCACAGCCCTCTGATCTCCCGGCCTCAGAGGTGAGTGTGCTACCTACTGAGCCACTGACACTGCTGACACTACACGGGATGTAGTCCCACTTTGTAACAGCAGCAGCAGGGAGGAGGCTGGCAACTACACTGTAGGCTGGTCCATACAACATTAGTGGTGGGGAAGTTAATGGAGACACTATTAAAAGACAGACTAGTTGAGTATCTTGAATTCAGCAGGTTACAAGACCTGAGGCAACACTGATTCGGGGGGGCATGTCAAATGAATCTGATCAATTTCTTCGACTGGGTGACCAGAGAAATAGATCAGGGTAGGGCAGTGGACATGGCACACTTAGACTTCATCAAGGCTTTAGACACCATGCCACATAGGAGGCCTATAAGGAAACTGGACAGTTTGGGGGTGGGACCCAAGGTGTTTAACTGGATTCAGAATTGGTTAATGGATTGGTGACAGAGATTAGTAAATGGCACTCACTGTAACACGGCAAGAGTGACCAGTGGGGTACCTCAGGGATCAGTATTGGGACCACAGTCCTTTTCAATGTCTTTATAAGTCACATTGCAGAAGAGCTGGAAGGCAAGGTATGGCTCTTTGCAGGTGATACCAAAATCTGTATTAGAGTAGCTACTCCAGAGGGGGTGGAGAGAATGAATAGAGACCTGAGAGATCTTCAGGTGTGGCGAAGGGTATGGCAGCTGGGTTTCAGTCTAAAAAAGTGGAGAATCATACACCTAGGGCACAGAAACCCAGAGGTGGTGTATAAAATGGGGGATGAGGTATTGATGGTTGCTAAACAGGAAAGGGACCATGGGGTAATCATCTCTGACAACCTCAAGGTGCAGAGGCAGTAGGTAGGGCCAGCGGCATGCTGGGGTGCATATGTAGGGGATCACCTGCAGAAGGAGAAAGGTGGGGTTGCCTCTATACTGACCATTGTAGAAATCTATCTGGAGTACTGTGTTCAGTTCTGGAGACCACATCTCAGGAAGGACAGGGACAGATTAGAGGCTGTCTAGAGGAGGGCAACTAAAATGGTACAGGGACTGCATCATAAGCCCCCTATGAGGAGAGACAGAGGAATCTTAATATGTACACCCTGGAAGAGAGATGGAATGGGGGGGGAGACATGGTAGAGACCTATAAATACCTAATGGAGTTAATAAGGTACAGGAGGGGAGTATTTTTCAGAAGAGAGGGTTCACGAGAATGAGAGCACATGCATTGAACCTGGAAGTGGGGGGGAGAATTCAGGAGGACTGTGAGGAAGTACTTCTTCACTGAAAGAGTGGTGGATACCTGGAACAGTCTTCCAGAGGCAGTAGCGAGGGGAAAAAACAGTAGTGTGCTTCAAGCATGCATGGGATAGGGAATCTTGGAAGGAAAGTAGGAATGGGGGAGTACCCATAGATCAGGTAGGGTCTGCGGTGACAGTATAGGCAGGGGAAAAATGGTAAGACTGGTGTGCCAAGCAGTCCTTATCTGCTGACAAATTAACTATGTTTCTGAGTGTCATAAATGTGTTGGGATGTATAAAAATAGGGCACACTTATCCTGAAGCACTTACTGTGACACAGCAGCAACAGAAAACATGACCCAAGTGCTGTGTCCATAGCTTTGAGAATCCCACCCTATGAATCCATCAAGTTTGCCCTGTTGTTTCTAATTACTCTGCACTTTCAGAGTTCTCCCAGCCTCCCGTTTGCTCCTAATTACTCCTTTAGAAAATGCCCCATTGTGCTGTGATAAATTTCAATCGTTAGGGTTATGGTGAGCCCACAGCATAAAACAACAACTATGGGGTCTATGATGGACAAAAAATGGGCCATGAAAATACTGTAGCCTTATTGGTGAAAACATGTCACATGACTGTTAATTATTTTCTGAGAACCACACATCCAGCTGCTGGATATGCAAGCATGAACACTGCTCTTCATTTTGGGGAATGCAGAGGAGTTGGACAATGTTTTTTCAAGCAGCAAAACAAAAATAGCAGCTGGACTGGGAGGATTCAGTAGTACACCTTTATCTAGATCTAAGGTTTGCCACCGGCTCATGCAAGAGCTTCAAAAGAGCACAGCCCAAACTTTGGCACTTCTTTTTTGCAGCCAACTGGATAACATCTTTAAATCATGTCACCCGAACTTGAACCAACTCATAGAAGTTTCTTTTTTAACTTTTAAAAGAACATAAAGTACCATATATGACTGCGTATAAGTTGAGGATCTAGAACCAAAAATAGGCACTTGGGAAAAGGGGACTCAACTTATATGCGAGGTCAATTGATGTGTGAGGTTGACTTATACATTTAGCATGCATGGCTGTTTAAATATTTCTTTAGTCTGCTCATTTTAATAAGCAGCTCACTGGACCACTTTACCAGCCCAACATACACACAGAAATGCCAGAGTGAGGTGTCCACTATAGCCATGGCTCTACCACTTTCTTAAGTGGTAGGGTCTGCCCCTATCAGTTTTTGTAGTCATGCCTTTAAAATGTAGCATGTGCAGTAAACAGTGTTACTTTACTTATCATGCCCATTCTGGTTAACAGGTGTCAGCTGAATTTTGGAAAGTTAAGGCCTGAGTAGTGTTGCTTTGGGTGGGCTGGGTCATAACCCACTGAGTTAAGGACCAGTGGTCAAACTTTTGAAACTAAAATGAAGGTTGTGTGAGGGGGGGGGCATCAGGGTACTAGGCACAGAGAGATGCTGTCAATTGGTGTGGGGGAGTTACTCCCCATATTACAAATTTGATCGAGAAAAAAATAAGGGTGTGGGTAAATCCACTCAGATGGGAGGACTTTACCCCTTACATCCTTGGCCCTATCACTTTTCAGACCCTTCCACCACCTAAGCGCATACACAGACACAGACACCCACGTAGCCTAAATCCACATCCTGGTAGTACTTCTTGCTGTGAGTGACATCATTCAGCTGTATTCCTGCCAGGAGCAGTCAGTGTCACATCAAGCTGGAGAAGGTGAGTGCACAGAGTGGAAATTGGGAGTGGCAGACAACACTAGCTGGAAGCAATGCCTTGGTTGTGAACTGGGGGGCCATCTACTGGAGGCACCGGTTGTATGATGACATTATAGTGGAGGAGTGGCGCTATGGAGGCGTTTAGGAGCACTGACTATGGGGGTCGACCTGTTCTTGAGGCATATCTATAAATGTACTGAAATTCAGAATGAATAACACCAGTGACGTGAGTCTGAAAATTAACCTGGGATGTTGGGGTCCAGGTAGGGGAGGAGAATCAAGCATCTCAGAGAATGCGCTCCTTCACTGCCTGCAGAAGTAAGGTGGTAGTGCAGGAGGGAAGGATGCCACAGATCCCATGGCAGGATATGTGCATGCACATACTTCTGCTAGGGCAGCTGTCTTGGTGCTGGTGTCCCAGTGGGGAGGAATTAGCATCAGAGAGCAACTAGGGGGTTAATCCCTTCGGTCTAGCGATTACTGCCAACATGGCCAGAAAGGCAGAACCTCTACCTTACTGGACAGAGGAGCAAGAACGGAATTAAAGGACATTTCTGATACAAGGTATTGGGCTTCATAGCCAGCCCAATACCTTACATCAACGTTGGCTGATGGACTGTAACATTTTAATTTAAAATTGCCTCCCTTTACTAGTGGAAGGGATCGTAACTGGTGCCAAACTCATGGCCAGCTGATCCCTTCCAGCTTCCTGGTACCTCCACGCCATCCTGCTCTGCCCCCGCGCTCTGATATTGTGTGACATGAGCCGGGAAAGCACGGAGCCAACCCCATACAATCCATGGGGACTGTTTTAAATGTCGTCTTTTAGTAACTTTAAGCATTCATAGAGGAAGATTAAAGCCATCGCTTTACTAGCAGGGCCCCTGTTAGTTAAGCAATGGCTTAATTTTCTCTACAAGTAACTCAAAGTTACTAAAACAACATTTAAAACAGTCCCAGACTGTATGGGCTCCACCCTGTGCTTTCCATGTTCACGCCACAAAAATCTCAGAGCGTGGGGGCAAAGCGGAAGCACCAGGAAGCTGGAAGGGACTGACTGGCTGTGGATTCAGCACCAGTTACAATCCCCTCCACTACTAAACGGAGGCACTTTTAAAATTGTATCATGCATCAGCTCACACTGCCATACAGTACTGAGCTGTGAAGCCCAATACCTTATGGCACTAGGTCAGAACGTAACTTTCCAGAACAGGTTACAAGTATGGGGAGGGGGTGACATAGGTGAAGGTGGACTTACACTTAAAAACTTGGTGACAAGTTCAGGAGAATTTTACTTTAAGAAAACACAACATTTCGGCACTGTCCGGCTTATATTTCCCATTAGTTCTGTATTCCTCCTCCCTATTATTTATTAATGAGATAATTTGCATGAAAACACAATCTTTGATCCTGAAGAGTTCATCTATTTCTGCTGCTTTCTCACTGCCTGAAGTCATGGTGCACTGCTTGTGACCTCACACTTACTCCCATGGCAACAGAGTATGATGTCACAATAGAGGATTACGACTTGAAATAGGGAATATGCTATATAGGTAGATGAAGTCTAAAGGAACTCTAAGGGATAAAGATCATACATTCATGCAAATTTCCTCAGTAATAAATAATGGGGAGGAGAAATTTGTAAAATTTAAATGGAATGCAAGCAGAATTGTACCTAGTTATTATGTTATAATTAATGGGTCTCCCCTTTTGTCTTAGAGAGACCGTGGAGTAATTTGCCATTATAAAGGAGCATTTACAATGGCAGACATGCACACGGTTCTCCTCCCTCTGCGCATGCATCCACTGCAGTGTCTCCCTTCTTGGCTCGCTGCTTCCTTCTGGCCCGTAACCCAGCCACTAAACAAACACAGCGGTAAGTAATTTTATATATATATCTATATATATATATAGAAGTTCTGCTTTTACAGATATGGGGATAGCAAAATATTTAAAAACCAAAAAATGTAAAAATGCCGGAAAAGAAAATCTGCCGACCGGACAAAAACTATACTGGAGCGTGGCCACACTGAAACTGCTGCTATTTTATATAATTGCAGTGGCCAAAAAGGGGAGACCCAGCAATTATATAAAATAAAATATGGGGTAGTGTGTGTAAACTCAAAGTTTACACACACCCTCGGGGTTAGATGCTTTGCACAAACCCCTCGAGCTTTGCTCACGGGGCTTATGTAACATCTAACCCCTCGGGTGTGTGAAAATTCTCGTTAAACACACCACCCCATACTTTATTCTGTATTTTAAGGTTTTCTTTGAGGCATCAGTGCTTCTTTAAATATATACTAAACTTATTTTTTTTAATGTTTTTTAATATAATGACCCTAGTGTCTCTTCCAGCCTTAAGTTACTGTTACTAGATGTTAGTAGTTACACAGTGCCACCTGCTGGTTTAATAAAGGAAAAAAGGGGCACTGTTTAACAAGACATTTTTTTCATTTAAAACATATTATCTAAACAGCTTATTATTTATTTTTATGTTCATGACAGTACATAAAAGCAAGCCATTAGACAGCACACTCCAGAGTGTGCACTAAAGGATTTTAATGCACCTCAAAGGGCGGAAGGCAAGCTGGATTTTTTTGAACTGGGCTGTGCATCAAAATCCTCTAATGCACACCCTGTCATGTATGACTGTTGCAGAGTGCAAAGAACATCCCCTAATGTGCATGAATTCCCTTCAAATATTTTTATTACCTTGGTCTCCTATTTTATTAAGGAATAAATAAAGCCGTTTATCTTCCTGTTGTCTCTTTTTAAATATTTTAAAGTACTGAACTAAAGTAGTAATTGAAAGTGGCTGTTCTTTAAAAATGCTAGTGTGTGGAATTGATCTCCCATGTTGGTATATTGTAATTTCTGAAGGGACTTTTTGTAAATTCAGCTCCTAAAGCACAACGGAGCTGCCTAAAATGTACAAAAACTCTTTATGTTAGGAATCAAATTTTGCTGTTGAGTGTCACTGAGTAAGTCAAAATGTCTTTGTCTGTATCCTGAAAGCATAGAAACTGTAGAAATTGACAGTGGATAAGGACCTCTTGGCCCCCACCCAGTCTTCCCATTTCTCTCTGCCTATACTGTCACCGCAGATCCTACTTGATCTCTGAGTCCCCCACCTCTGGCTCCCCTCGCCACCAAGACAGGTAATAAAAAACGACAGCAAAATTAGGCCTCCTTAGTTTAAAAGAAAGCTGGTTGTTGTGGGGTCAAGACATTTCTCATATTGCCGGGAAAGCTAATCCTGTTACCATGACTGTTCATTGTGTTAGTCTATTGCACTGAATGACATTTCTTAAAGCTGTTTCGTGTGCATCCAGCATCAAGATCTCATATGAGAAGCATAAACCACTTGGCATAAAATACTGAATAAATTCTAAATATTGAAGAACAATATATTCATGGAAGTTTGTATGAGACCCAACTGATTTTAAACAAGAACTGGCAAACTCAGCAACCAGCGTGATAACATATAGGTGGCACTGCACTATGCTACATTATAAAACCGATAAAACATTCCTGAACTCTCAAAATTACAGTCTATAACTAATCTAAAGAAAAAGCTATATAAGCAGCCTTTTTTAAATACTAAAGGTCCTATTTTTGATTGTAATAATGTAGTATAGGGTATGGTATTCTGGTTAATGTCACTTCTCTGGTGGATGAAGGCACTTGGCTGTGTCTCATGCCTCACCCAAAGTGTGTTGTCTCAGCATAACACGTCCTATTATGCCTTATTGTTTAATTATGAAATGGGTAGAAGGAATACTGACTCCTGATTGACCAAGAAGTACTTTCAGCTGGGCTGTTATCCCAGCACAACAGCCTGGCTGAAAGTAGCTCAACTAAAGTATGTTTAAAAAAATACATCCAATTTACTAAAAAGGACCAGTTTCATAACTGTAATAAGGCACTGCAGGGGGTACATTATGGTGGACTAACGGCCGTTCTCAGGTGGTAGAAGCACTCAGCTTACCCATGTGCTTCAATCCACTGGACGCGGACCATTATCAAACTATAGTGCACCCCTTGTCATGTCTTATTGCTTAAGTACAGAGTATTATACATTATAAATCACTTATGTGTTATTAGCCAATCAGGGCTCTGAATTGAAGGGCCTCTTATCCAGCATACAGCTGTCAAATCATGAAGGAACATTAAAGGGGAGAGCGTTCCACTTTACAGGAGAGGGGAGCATTACACATTTATTTTTTAAATTAAAATAAGTAAATACTAAACAAAAACATATCATAAAGCCATCTAGCCAACACAAGTGATTTATAATATGTTTATAAGGATACTGTGCAGGGTGTCTCTTATTGAATAACAGCATTCTCTCATGCTGTCTGGAGCTGATGGAACTGCTCTGCTTTGCGGTCCTCTCACCCAAACAGTATAAAAGAACTTTCTTCTTCAGTAAGAGATACCCCTTTGGTTCCACCCATTCAAGGCGCTGGCGGCAGTGCGCCCAGTAATTAGGGCATCAAGTCCTGAAGTCGCCGACCCCTTTCTTTAAGGGGGACTGCTCCCCAGCACCCCCTTTCTAAAAATACCAATTCTGGGGGAGGGGCAGACCTCAGGGAGGGAGAGGCGAACTCCCGAAGTTGGCACCCTAATAACGGGTGCACAGCCACCAGCACACAGATGGCCAGAAGGGGGAAGGGTTTGACCAATGAAAATAGAAGTAGCTGTAGTAAATTTATTTTTAGCACTCATTCCCCCGGGGCTCAGAGCACTCTGCAACAACAAAGAACAAAAGCAACAATAATGTAACTCATAACACAAGGATTGGCTCTATTGTGAACGATGCAGTATTAATAATGAATTTCCAGAATCAGCTTACAAACTTGGAGATCTTGGAAAATAAAAAACATAAACTTAATTTTAATGAAAACCAGTGCAAAGTTGTGCATTTTGGTTATAACAATATCAAAGCACAGTGCGCAGTTTAATGGAATAACTATAGCACAGATGGATAATGAAAAGATTTGGGAATCATTACGTCAATAACATTAACTTTTAACAAACATAACAATGATAATGCTAAAGGGGCTCATAAAATTGTATGGAATATACTCAGAAATATCAACAGCAGGAAGGAGGAAGTTTTGATTCTCCTGTGTAAGTCCTTGGTCAGATCTATCTTGGAGTATAGGTCCCCTTTGTGTTCACCGCAAAGTGTTACTAGTGATAGAAACATAGAATTTGATGGCAGATAAGGACCGCTTGGCCCACCTAGTCTGCCCATATCTCTACCTAATGGATGAGCTGCAGATCCTAGTTAACCAACAGCCTACTACCCCCCACTAGAATTGCCTTTTGTCTGTCCCATGCATTCTTGAATTCCCCTACTGTTTTTGACTCCACGACCTCCTCACGAAAGCTGTTCCATGCGTCCACAACCCTCTCCGATAGATAGAAAGGGTGCAGAGAAGATTAACTAAACATGTTTCTAGACTGGTTTAGTTTAGTTAGTTTGTAATGCACTAGACAAATTCTGCCTATTTTAGGCACAACCCGGGGGGGTGGGGGGTGGGATACAGATGAATGCCAACTGACTTTGAACCAGATTAAGCTGTTAATGGTATTTTAGTGAATAGGTGGAAATTTGGCCAGGGTACCAGGGGATTCCTTGTAGGACAGCATGGGAGCAAGGACAGAGAAGATTATTAAAGAAGATAATTGGACTACCACGATATGGACTAGAAGCAATAACACAAGCAGTAGGGTGGGGCTTGAAGCCCAATGATTTGATAATATCAAACAAGAAAGCATTATACGAACAGGTACTGAGGTCAGGGGGCCACGCTGTCCACAAGAACACCTTACTTAGATAATGAAGCAATTCGTGAACCCTACAATTCTGGTATATGCATTGGACAGTTTATGGTTGGGGAATTATGATAGATGAAGTGTGAGAGGAAATAATAAACACAAAATAATAACAGAAAGGTACTGTCCAAGAGAAAGCTGTAGTCAGATAATTGAGATGCAGAAACATTTATTTTCAGAGTGTCAGTTTGCCCAGACCTGTTGGGCATTATTAGTGGAAGCATGGGAGGAACCCCTTTTCTCCTAGCTCACATAAGAAGTAATGTTTGGTAACAATGTGTCATTAAATAAGAAGTATAATAGTGAAACAATGTATGTAGGGTTAGTGACTGTCAGATGTTATCTATGGCAGGCCAGATGTTTATTGGTTCTTCAACAAGTAACGGTTTCGTACCAAGAAATTATGAACAATATTAGAAAGGGTGTACAACATGTGCAACAAAGAGATTTTGAAAACCAGTCCAGGGTACAGTTTAACTGTTTAGGGATTAACTGTGACAAATGGAATCAGGTATGAAGTTATATTGAATGAATATCTGTAATTATGGAAGTATGTGAATGAGAGTTTGTGTAACCAGCAATATATGAATAATGTATATGTATAATATATATGTAATGCATATGTATGTTATTTTGTGAATTTCTTGTTTATGGTTTGATGTGAAGTCCAGATTTCTTAAATAAAATTCCCCTACTCTTTTTGAGAAGTGCCATGGGATCTTTAACATCCACCTGAACAGGCAGGTGGGACCTCGGTTTAACGTCTCATCCAAAAGACAGCACCTCAGGAGTGCAGTACACCCTCATGCTACACTGCAGTGTCAGTATTGGGATAGTAACCCAAGTGCCTGGTGTAGGGCTAGAACCCACAGCCTTCTGATCTCCCAGTCTCACAGGCGAGTGTGCTACCTGTTGAGCCACTAACACTCCTAAATAACAAACCATATCATACCAGACTTCCAGATTTAGGAGTGTTCTCCATGGCCAATTGCAAAATTAGAAGAGAATTGCGTTTTGTACTCAGAGCGCTAACAGATGAGACTCTGGAGGAATCTGTGGAGTTGTGCAGAAAAGCAAGCCATGACAGGATTACAAGGGCACACCCTTATCAATTGAAGGAGGAACAGTATAGAATAACCAAAAGGGGAAGGTGGTTCAATCAAAGAGTTGTGGGAACATGGAATGCACTTCAAACTGAAGTAGTTACTGCTAGTTACCTGTCTACCTCTAATCATCTGTTGGACGACTACATAGGTAATAAAAAGTGGGAGTTTGTCCACTAATTAGTGGCAAGTACTCACGTGGCTCATGTAGCTCATGGACTCATAGTCATAGCTATGAACCCATGAACTGAAAAGAATGCATACATAATTCAAATATTTATTTTGCATTCCAATTTCACTGCATTTCAAGCTTTGTGTAACATGTGCACCATCCGCAGCGTATGTCATTTGTACTTGTCTGTATTCATATGTGTCATCTTCATGGCCCAGGTCATGCCTGAAAACGGTTCCTGGGATCAGTGCGCTTACCTGGCTAACAAATAAATAAATACAGAGCATAATGTATGGTCTTTAGTTAATAACCATGCTGTAAGCACCTCAAATGGTTGCCATGACATCATTGTAAAACTCAAGAGATTTTCAGATGTCACGGGAACCTCGAGAAGTGTTTTCAGTGTGGGTGTTAACCAAAGACCATACATTATGCAGCTAGCCCAGACAGAGGAGGAGGAGAAGGATCTGGGTGTGCTCATTACAGGGTCAATGAACAACTCGGCACAATGTAGGAAGGTAGCTGCAAAGGCCAGCAAAATGCTGGGTTGTATTGCAAGGGGTATATCCTCGAGGAGGAAGGAGGTGATTCTGCCACTGTATAGGTCATTAGTTAGACCACACCTGGAGTACTGCATGCAGTACTGTCGTCCGTATCTGAAGAGGGACATTAAGTTACTGGAGGGGGTGCAGCGCAGGGTGACAAAGATGATCAAGGGGCTGGGGGACTTATCATACGAGAGGAGGCTGAAGGAGTTGAACATGTACTCACTGGAGGAGAGGAGAGACAGGGGTGACATGATTGAAACCTTTAAATACATGAAAGGAATAAACTAGACAAGTACAGAGGGGCTGTTCAAAGTAAGGGAAGGGAGGGACACCAGGGGCCATGATATGAGACTGGAGCAAGGAAGGTTCAGGAGGGAGATGAGCAGACACTTTTTTACAGAGAGGGTGGTGGCTGGGTGGAATGCGCTACCTGCAGAAGTGGTATGCAGTAGAACAGTGGGCTGCTTCAAACGAGGATGGAACAGGACAAGGGGGAGGGTTAATGAAGGGGAAGGGTGGAAGGGAGGGGCAGCTGCAGAATAAGGGGTGCTACCTGCACATTCGAGCAGACTTGATAGACTTCTAGACCTTTATCTGCTGGCAAATTTCATATGTTCATATTATATTTTATAGTGTATGGGTTACCAAGATTATGTAATCACAGACTCAATTACTTTCAATCAATCAATCATTATTTTACCAGGTGAAACACCATTGAGATAAACTCATTTGCAAGGTAGTCCTGGGCACAGAACAGTACAGTATCACAAGAAAGGAAAAAAAAAAGTTATGGAACATTGATTTTTGTAAGCATTCTGTTTTGTTATACCACTGATATGATGTACTCAAGAAGGGTTAACAACAGAGTGATGTCATAACAATGTTGTAATCTGCTTTATTTCAGTTAATAATAAGGACTCCTCATACATTATATAGAGGGCTGTGTATGGTCACCCATACACAACAAGCCTGTGTATGACTCGAGAGGCTGACGTTGCAACCAGAGACCTCGAGAGTGCAGCTCGAGACGCTTTCTGGTTGCCACAGCAACCTCAAGACCCTTACACAGGCTTGTCTGTGTATTGGTGACTGTACACAATCTTTTATAGTGTATGGTCACCGTTAAACAAAAGCCTGTAAATAAAGAGTGTCACCTGCTCACCCCCAACCCCCACTGAGCTCCCACAATTACTTTTCCAAAGATTTCTTGAAACTCAGTTTGAGGTCCGACTTTCTCTTTCCATGGAAGCTGATCTTCCTCAAACTTTCTGTTTTCACCACCGCAGCCCAACTGTTCATCACACTAAGATCACCGTTACTAAAAAAAAGGAAAAAGTGGCTTCCAACGATCTCCAATGCCTTTCAGGTTGTCTCAGCTGGTAGTTGGAACTGCAGGGTCGAAGAGACATGCAAGCGATGGAGTTCCATCTTGTTGTGCTGCAGTAGTGACGTAGTTAGTGCAGTACAACAACATCCTGACATCATTACATAAGCAATAATGAGGTTATCCCACAAATGGAATTTCATACACAACAACATTCTACCATACACTATAAATAGATACATCATTTAAAAGTACTAATCTGTGTTGGGTAAGCTACTTTTTCTGTTACTTTATACTACGTTTGGAAACTTGTTCCAGGAAGTTCTGTGCAGTCACTAGCAAGGACGGATAAGTACTAGAAAAAGTAATACACCTTACAATTGTAATTACTTATTTGTTTTTATATAAAAAGAATAAATAACTATAAAAGATTGCATTTTTTGAAAGTAATAGGTTAGTTACTAGTTACTATCAAATAAATGTAATCAGTTACAGTTACGTGTTTCTTTTGTATAAAAAGACATAAGTAATTGTAACTGTAAGGTGTATTACTTGTTCCAGTACTTCTCCATCCTTGCCAGTGACTGCACAGAGTGTTCTGGAACAAGTTTCCAAAAGTAACAGAAAGTAATAGAAAAAGTGACTTACCCAACACTGACTAAAATATGTACTAAAACATAAATAGAACAACAGCCGGTGTAGGGAGGCTGCTGTCTGATCCCTAAGACCTCCTGAAACAGACATCTTCAGGCCCCTCTTAAGGGCCTTCACTGAGCCTCCTTCAGAGACCTTGTGAGTGTGTTGCACAGAGCTGGGCAGGCTACTCCATAAGTATGGCTGCCCAAGGACTTAAGCCTGGCTCTGGGAACAATTAGGAGACCCATCTCAGAGGAACGCGGAGGGCAGGAGGAATGATAGGGAGTTAGGCGCTCACTCAGATAACCCCTTACCCAGTCCATATAGGGCTTTATAGATCAGTAGACCGACCATGAAGGAGATTCGCCACTTCACTGGAAGACAGTGCAGGGCATGCAGGACTGGGGTTACATGACATGACTTCGAGAGGCCTCTCAGTAACCTAGCCGGAGTATTCTGCACTAGATGCAGGTGTTGCAGGACCCCTCCACTAACCCAGAGATTACAGCATTACAGTAGTCGAGCCTGAAGTCACAAAGGCATGTATCAGTGAGGGCATGTCATCTAGAAGGCCCAAGGCTCTAATCCTGGTGATGTTCCTGAGATGGTAAAAGCTATTCTGGACTACATCTGACACCTGCTGTCATCCTGGAGGACCCCCAGATTCTTCACCTTAGTAAGAGCTACCAACCAGGAAGGACCAAGCACAAAGCTAGTCAACTCCTTGGTTGCCTCGCACCCCACAGTCAACCAAGCTCAGTCATTAATACCTCTGTCTTATCCGGGCTGAGTCTTTTTTTTGCCTATTCCCCAACGAAACTCAGACCAGCTCTACCCACAATCCCCCCATGCCCAGGCTACCCCCCTGGGTGGGGCCACTGGGTGGGCACCCCCTCAATGGACACAGGATAGGCAAGACCTAGCTTGCCCTCTGGGGTCAGGCCCACAGGAGCAGGATCCCTTGGAGGACATGGGTAGGCAGCGGGGACAGTGACAAAGCCAGTATCATGTGTGGGAAGCAGCATTTTTTCTTTGCTGCAAAGTTCCCGGGGGCAGGGATGCGCAATGACGACCAGTGTCCACCCCGCCCCCCCCGACATATGGTGCCAGCCACGGCGGTACCCCCAGCCTCCGCCACAGGTCCACAATGCACCAGATACTCAATCCCCCCTCTGGAAGGAGAGCAGTCCCTGGGACTTAATGCTCCCCAGATGGCCCTTCAATTCCCAAGTCCATCCCCAAACCCAGAATGTCAGCACCAAGCGGACACCTTGCCACTGCGCCAGCTGGACGGCTATCCGGGCTGAATCTTAGCCCGGTGGATGACATCCAATCCTGGATCTTGGCCAGGCACAAATTAAGTACTTCCACCACATCAGGCATCCAGGGTACAAATGACAAATGCAGCTGGGTATCATCTGTATAGCAGTGGAAGCCCAGTCTGTAACATCTAATGACCTCACCCATGGGCAGAAAATACATTGCAAACAGCATAGCTGAGAGGATCATGCCCTGGGGTCCTCCACAAAGCAGGGGCTTTGGGACTGAGGAGAAATTTCCCATCACCACCCTCTGCATCCTGTCTCTAAGGAAGGACTTGAAGCAGCTGATGATATGCCAGTGAGTCTACAGTGCCCACTGAGGTGCTCTAACAGGCCATGGTCCACAGTGTCAAATGCTAAGGAGAGCTCGAGTACACTGACAACTGACTGTTCCTCTCTATCTCTTGTTCTAAGGAGGTCATTATACACCCTGACCAATACAGTCTCCGTACTATGCATAGACCTAAATTTGGATTGGAGAGGCTCATAGTTGTCAGAGGTCATGAAGTGTGCCTCAATCTGCAGTGCCAAAATTTTCTAAATAAGCTGTCCCAAAAGGGAAAGGTTAGAGACAGGTCTACAGTTTGCCATGCAATCCAGGTCCAGGGATGGTTTCTTTACAAAGGGCCTCACCAGTGCATCTTTCAATGCATTTGGAAAGTACCTCCTGAAAGGGAGCATCAGACTATCTCAGTGAACACTGAGCCCACTTACCCCACACAACATGCTTGAAGGCATGTCAGGTCTGGGTCCAGTTCGCAAAAGGGGGAGCCACAGCTCCTAGAACACCCCATAAACCTCCTCCACCAACACTAACCTATACTCTCCCAAGATAGGAGTGACAGAATTGAGGGCTGAGGCAATAACCCTATTGTATGGCACCTCCAATCCCATCCCAGAAGCAGCCATCACACCCAAGAAATCCATTATTGTCTAGAGCCCTACTTGGAGCAACCCTTTCAAAGGCCTGTGGTGGACCAACTCCACTGGGGGTGAACTACAAGGGGGGGGGGTAGGAGAGTCCCTGAACAAGAACTTTGCTATGCTATGATCTGACCATAAGACTGGATCACTCTCGAGGTTAATTCTGAGCCTCAGTAAGACTGTTAAGTCCAAGGTATGTCTGTGTTGGTGGCTTGTTGAAGTAACTACTTGTGCTAAGCCCAGTGAGCCCATAAACTGGGGGAAATCCTGACCTTTCTGTGGGAGTTCAGCATCGAATTGATCCAGGCATTAGGTGCTTTTACACTACTGTTTCTGTAATGGAATTCCTGTTACAGAAGCAGTTTACCATTACCCTCCTTGTGTGTAAAGAGCATCTGTTCTGCTTCCTCGGTGAACCCTCACCCAAACTGCATTCCCTTCTCAGCATGGTTCATCCCAATCTCTTCCATTTTGTCCTGGTGTGTAAAATGCCCATTCTGTTTACTACCCATCATCTCCAGAGGAAATAGTGCATGGTGGAGAAGCCGGAGTGATGACACTTTAAAACGGAGGAGCGGGTATTCCAGCATACTTCATGTGTGTAAAGTGAGCAGTCAATGGAATGGACTGCAACGGCGCCACACAGGTAATGAATATTTCATTTAGGAAACCTGTGTGTAAAAGCACCTATTGAAATCCCACACAAACAAGAATCTGGGAGATTCCAGTACCCTCTTGGTGATGAAGTCTGTGATTTTCTGCAGAAATTACTTCTCATGCCCCAGGGGCTGGTATCAGAGAAGGATTCTGCAACATGAACCTGGACCCCTACACATGGTCACGCATTCAAACAACAAAATTTCTTCCGCTGGGTGCACAGTGAAGTTCAGCTCAGATCTAAAGCAGATGGCCACCTCCTCTGTGATCCCTCCTTGAGCAGCGAATCACAGAAAATCCAGCTGGGGCCAGTGCTTCCAGTACTGGACCAGAGTCATCACTCAGCCAGGTCTCTGTGATGCAAGCCAGAACAAATGAGGAAACAACTGAGGAAGTCAGCCATGACAGTGATCTGTTCCTAGTCGATCTGGCATTGCAGAGCACTGCCCACAGGGGACAAGGGGATGCCACTGACCTAAAGGTTACCTGCCCATTCCGTCCGATGGGAACCCTGGTTATGGGAACCAACCATGTCTGGCTTCTCTCTAGGACCCATTACACCCATGTGGCTCCTGGCCCTCACCAACCCGATGGTGCCCCCTGTCAGTACCCCCTGCACACCACTGCCTACCATCCACTCCATGGGAAGGCCACCTCCCTGCAGTGCCTCTATGCCACTGCCTACAGAGCGTGATCATTAAAGAGGCAGAGATCAGGCAGCCGGAATGATCAGAAATGAATCATGGGGGCCTTAAGACCTAAACACACAATGCCTCTGATCACTTAACAACCCCCCATGAAAAGAAACGCTAACACTCCCACAACCTAACAAACAAAAGACACTCACTCTCCCCAAGACCCTGAGCAGCCATATTAAGCATTCACACTAACACTAGTACAATAAATAACCTACACGATCATACCATCAGTCACACACTAACCTAACCACTCACACACAAACCCATCCACCCCAAACCACAAACGCAATAAAAGAATAAGAAAAAAAGTAAACACAATAAGCAGGAGAATCCACTTAAGGTGATAGTCCAATGTACAAAGTACGTATAGCAGCAAATGTTAAATACATTCAGTCAGAGAAACATAGAAACTGACGGCAGATAAGGACTGCTTGGCCCACCGAGTCTGCCCATATTACATACTCCCAACTTTAACCTCTCTTCCCTGCCACTAGGGCTCCCTTATTCCTTACCCCTTGCTTCTTTGAATTCCCCTACTGTTTTTACCCCACTTCCTCCGCTGAGGACTGTTCTATGCTCCCACCACCCTTTCCATGAAAAAATACTTCCTCATGTTACCCGAGTTCCCCCTTTCAGCTTCATATCATGTCCCCTTGTTCTCGAACACCTCTTATTCTGAAAGATGCTACCCTCCTGCACCTTATTTATGCCCTTTAAGTATCTGAAGGTCCCTATCATATCCCCACTCTCCCTCCTCTCCTCCAAGGTATACATACTGAGATCCACAAGCCTTTTCCCCATAGGACCATTCCCCTGCACCGCCTCCTCTAAACCATTTCTACTTTGTCTATGTTTTTCCAGGGATGAGGCCTCCAGAACTGGACACAGCACTCCAGATGAAGTCTCACCAATGTTTTGTACAATGGTATCACTGCCTCCTTTTTTCCACTGGTGATACCTCTCCCTATACACCCCAACGTCCCATTGGCTCCCCTTACAGCCTTGCCATATTGTTTGGACACCTTTAGATAATCAAATATGATTACCCCCAGGTCCCTTTCATCTTTGGTTGCAGTCAGTCCTCCCCTTCCCCTGCCATCATGTATTCCTCTCTCCAGGGTTTCTATGTCCCAGATGCATGATTTTGCACTTCTTTGCAAATATGTTCAAGATGCAAATGTCAGGCTCTGCTCTCCCAGAGCATGTCCTGCTTCCAAACACAGAAGTTACCCTCCAAGCAGCTCTCTCACTGCTGCTTTAGGTGTGTAGACAGCCCAAAAGGAAAAGCAAGATAGTGAACCCGCAGGTTCTCTCACCACCTGCAGCCCACAGTCAGCAGCAGCCAGGAAAGAGTCTGTCCTTCTTTTTCCCTCTTCCTTCAATCCAACCAGTCGACCAAGACATTCACGAGTGGGGGGAGCAGCAATAACCTCCCCGCTTGAAGCCGCCTGAAAAAGAAGGTAGTGCACGGCCTCTGAGTTGTAGCTGTGGATGCTGTCAGGGCCACAAGTGCTAGTTACCCCAGTTCCACTGTGAACGATTATTTGGTGATGATGATGATGATGATGAGCATGTGAGAGTGGAGATGACCTCCTTTTCCATCAGTGGGTGACTATCCTGATCTGAGCGCATCAGAGTTTATGTAATCTCTAACATGCACTGCAGGCTATTGAATCTCCGAATGCTGCAGCCCTGCTCTAATGTCAGCTGCAGGGGATTCTGGGATTTAGAGGTACAGAAAATGTCAGCTTGGAAGTCAGCAGAATCAGCCCGATACAATCTACTATACAGCAGTAAAAAAACAAGTTGTTGCAGGCAAACTGCAAATTGGTACCAGACCCACACTTGGGTGTGTGGCTCGTAGCGCTGACAGTTCCCCTTTAACTGAGTGTGAACGCGGTGCTCCCTAGTGGTGGGAGTGTGTAGTGCTACAGTTTTGCAAGTACAGTAAATGTTTATTGCTGCTAGCGGTAGGTAATACAATCTTTGTTTATGTTTGAGAGGTTATTCACACAGGTGTATTACTCGGTCCTAAAAGTAACTTTGTACAAGATGAATGCCCTGCACAGCTGACTCTGTCTGCTTACCCTTACTAGACTCACACATTAGTTAAAGGTGCACTACAGTCAAAATGTGCAAAAACATATGTTGTGGGGAGTGTTTTGATTTGTGTGTTTAGTTCTGTTGTGTCCTTCCCTTTGTTTGCTATTAGGAGTTTTTTCTAAATTTGCCTACCAGTATTATGGTCTCTTGTGATCTCCATGTTAGCATAGATTCTGTCGGCAGATAAGAACTTCTTGGCCACTTTGTGTCACAACTAATAGTGCTACCAAAGCCACTACTGGGGGTTGTGATTCACCCACCTCCATTATCCAAGATATCCAGGTGTTTATCCCATGCACGCTTAAAGAGCCGCTGACAGCATTAGTAAAACTTTGAAAAAAGTAAGATTTATTTTCAGCTCCATCCCATTTTCTTTATACTTCATATATTTTCAGTAATTAATTCCCCATTTTCTTTATTACTGAAAACAGCTACATGAAAACAAGATCCCTGTTCCCTAGACTCTACCTACTCTGGCTACTTCGCTACACATGACATCACAATCTCCTGTTTATGACATCATAATTTTCTCCACAGCATCATATTATGATATCATAAACAGAACTGTGATATCAGGTGTAGGCAGACAGCCAGAACTCACAGAGCAGATATACTGTATTGATGCAAATTACCCTATAATAAGGAAATAAGAGTGAGAATTACAGAATAAAATACAAAAAGTTAAGCTACAGTAATGTTTAAATATTAAATTTTCAATGTTGTTTCAACTGTGTCAGGAGCTCTTTAAAGCCTGTGACTGTATTTGCCCCAACCATCTACACTGGGAGGCTGTTCCAACCATCCACCACCCTTTCCGTAAAGAAGAACTTCCCCACGTTACTCCTGAACCTACCAACCTCCTCCAATTTTATTTTGTGACCGCTAGTACTAAAATCTTTTTTTCTAGAAAATACTCTCCTCCTACAGCTTGTTTATTCCCCTGTGGTATTTAAATGTCTCTTTCATATCCCCCATTTCCTCCAGGGAGTACAAGTTTAATTCCTTAAGCTTCTCTTTATAGGTCTTCCGATGCAGGCCCTGCACCATTTTGGTTGCCCCCCCTCTGCACCATTTCCACCCTGTCTTTTTGAAGATGGGGCCTCCAGAACTACACACAGTACTCGATGTGAAGCCTCACCAATGAAGTATGAAGGGGTAACATCACCTCCCTCCTTCTGCTGGTGACACCCCTTCCTTTGCATCCAAGCATTTGGGCTGCCTTTCCCACTGCCTTTCCACACTGCTTTGCCAACTTCTGGCCATCAGTAATGATAATTCCCAGGTCTCTCGTATATCTTGTGACCTCTAGTACCTCTCCCCCCTGGAGTGTACTTCGCCCCCGAGTTCCTGTGTCCCAAGTGCATGACCTTGCACGTGTTAGTGCGCAATCATAACTGCCACCTTTCTGACCACTCTTCTAATTTTTTAGGTCCTCTGGCATCCTTTCCACACACCTCTGTGTGTCCACCCTGTTGCAGATATTTGTATCATCCACAAACAGGCATACCCTCCCTCCCTCCCAGTCCCTCTGGCATGTCACTAACATAGACATTGAAGAGTAGACGCTACATAAATATGATGCGGCTTGGGGTCCCTTCTTTGCTTGGCTAAGAGCTGACTAGTCTACGCCATGTATTTAATGTATGCATTCAAGATTCAACATGCTTATTGTGCACCACTTCCACTTAAAGTAATATAGATGGTTAAATTATATGGAACCAAAAAATATATAGTTATTAACGTGTGTATTAACATGCCATTACAGTATACATATTTATTTCCCTACTATTCATAATCAATTTGTAATATGTGGATCAAAATAATACTACTGAAAATAATTCAAAAAAATCCTTATAATTGATAGCACAGAACACTCCACTCCCAATAATTCCACACTTCATTGCCAGTAATACTATCATTCGAATGAATGATAGTATTATCACGAAAATGCCACAGCGCATGTCCAACTCTGCCTGGCAAAAAAACCCAGTTGCCATGGAGCCACATTCAGTCCTGCATACCCATAGTGATGGCGTGCATCCCCATTGGAAGCTTTTTTCTTAGACTAGGCCGAACAAAGTAAAAAACATGGCAGTGGTTTCCTCTCGCTTAATGAGAGAAATTCATAAACTTCAGTATTTTAATTTGTTGGGTTTTTTCGAAGCATACCGTTCATCAGAGTATCTGCCTGATCCTGCATTCACACAACGACGAAAAAAAAGTAAAGGTAGGCATGCCTAAGCAACATATTTTTACGAGTGACAGAATCTTCTGCGCTACCTGCAGTTGAGAAACACAGCGTGTCTTCAGTCTGGCGGGCGGTCAGCCCGTTTCACATAAAAAAGTCACTGGCTCTATATATTACAAATAATAACAGGTAAACGACACTGTGTTACAAGGCAGTCAGACCATCCCATGGTTTGGGGGACTTTGGGAACCTCTCGAGCTTCGCTCTCGAGGTTCCAAGTCCCCCAAACCTCTCGATTGTCTAACTGCCTTGTAATACATAGTCATCTATCTATTATTCTATTTGTAATGTTTACAAACTATAGTTTATATTTATGTAATTGTTGTTTTTACTTATTACAACTCAATAAAAAAAAAGACGAGTACAGTGCCCAATACAGACCCCTGTGGTACCCAGCTTGTCACCTTCACCTGCCCCAGAGTGTACCCTGTTTACCACCACTCTTTGGCTCCTATTCCCAAGCCAGTTTTCTACCCAATTTATGATTTTAGGCCCCACCCCAGCATGGTTTATTGCTCTTCTTTGCCCTACAATGCCGTCTGTCTCATGTGACAGTGCTGTATCTGGGACCAGTGAGTCAGTGAGGGATAGTATCGCAGCAGGAATCTGAAGATAGGGACCTCTTGTTCTGCCCTTAACTAACTCTAATTTACTATTTTTGTTTTCTATATGTTTGTCTAGATCTAGCCAGCAGGAGTAAATATTTAACTTGCAAAGCCTTTAATTTCATCAAACTACACTCAGCCATCAAAAGCACACGAAACACCATGGTCACTGGAAAATTGTAAAAAAAAAAGGTACCCAAAACTGTGGAGAATTTTTTGCAAAAATTGTGAGGAAATTGCTGGAGTTCTACTGTAGACCCGGAGTGCTCCACAATCAATATTTTACTGTTTTCTGCAACATATATTAGTCATTATAAACTGCTAAATGAAGACATTGCCACTTGAAAATGTTTTAAATATCAAGGAAAGCTTGTGTTCCTAAAATGAATACTGAACTGATAGATGTGTTACCTACCTTCCAAAATGTTAAAACATCTGCCTCATACAGTGCTAAATGGATTATGTTCAGTGAGCCACAGAAAATCAATATTAAATCCAGAATCAACACATTTTGTCTGTTTCTGGCTGTAGAATAATGAAGCCTGATCAATAGCTATTTACAGTGCTTTTTCAACTATTTACCCACTTTTGTGCAAGAAAATAAATAAGCAGATAGAGTGACGGATAATCGAGTTTTAGTGAAGAAAAAGATGTTAAATCATAATTTGCACTATGGGTACTGTACAATTTTTTTTTAAATCCCATATTAAAGCATTACATCTAGGCTGGCAGTATAACCTAGAGGTTAGCGTGACAAGCTGCGAATGAGGTTCGCACATCCAGCAGACCGGAGTTTGATTCCCACAACCCACCACTTGCATGCTGTGACTTGCAGCAAGTCACTTAACCTCCCCAGTGCTCCCGGGTCACTCCAGAAAACTGGCACTTGTGCCTAGTGGACCTTACCCAGCTATTAAAGAATATTAAAAAAGTCATACCAAAATATTTTTACTGCATCATGCCGTAGTCAGGGTACCCTTTAATTTACCTTTGTTTTATTCTGACTGCAGTGATTTTGCTTAGTTAAAGATTAATGTTCAGATACATTTCATGTGTTTCATAAGCTTGTTTTTGGACTTTAGTCGAGTTTTTATTGTAGTTTTTGCAAGTAAGCATCTATGTTGTAGACTGTTAAGAGCGGGATTACTGTTACCAATTAGCCCATTTAAGTTTATAATCAGCTAAGCCATCTAAAAATTATCAGATGCTTGAATAAAACTAGTGTGAATGAAAGTCTGTTCACAAGGAAAAGCCTGCCCTACCACTTACAGACAGGCTTCATAGTTAGCGCCCCATTTAAGAGAATGGGATAATTTGCACCTTTTCTCCCATCTGCCGTTTTAGTCTCTTTGGCAGCAAAACATTTTCTGATAGACAGCTGCAACACAAATCAAATGTTAGGTGTTGATGCGACACCTCGCGCCATGCCGGCGACTCGTGTTCAGGAATGAGCACCGGTTGCCGTGGGTCGGCAGGGAGGAGATGGATTGAGTGTCCAATAGACTGCTCTCCATCTCTGGGGAGGGGGGTTTCCTGTGGCCGGCGCTCACCTGGCCCTAAGCGGAGGCTGGGGATTGGTGGCACGTGATGACGCTATGGGGGTGAGAGCGGCAGACGCTGATTGGGGCACCCAGTCACTGGCATCATTGCACGCTGTCAGCCAGCAGGGAGAAAAGTGGAAAAAGGAATTTCAGTTGCAGTGGCTTGATGGCCGGGTCTGTGAGCACCTGTGCGGCTCCAGGAGGGGATAAGCCAGTGTGGATCCATATTAGGTGGGGGTTGGCGCTCCTACCTCCCCACCATGGGGGTAAGTCGACATTGGGTGCTCACTCTAAGGAGACTGGTATGAGTCAGATGGCAGAAGAAAGGGATGCGAGGTCAGATTGGCCGACTGGAAGCCCCAGGAGAAACAATACCCGCAAGAAAAAAAGATGTTAGGTGTTTAAGTGTACTTATGCTTGGCAAGTGGATTTTAAAATTAAACCAGGCAAGGATTCAAAAGAACGCAGTGTCACATAAACCCCTTCCCTCACCTTGCTCTGCCTTGTATCGGCCAAACACAAGTCTGCATGCAAAATTGTCAATATATTTGAGAGTCTTTTATTGAAGTTGTTAATACTTTTTTTTATACAATCTAAGTAAAAACTCAAAAATCACAAGAAATTGTGCAACATGTCAGAGAATGGTAAAAATTCTGGATTCTGCAATAAAATTGCAGGTGCAATTTTCCAGTGCCCCTGCAAATCACCCTAGGTCATCAATGTTATAATTAGTAAAGACTCCAGCTGTTTTCTTACAGAATACCTAGTTTATTTTTATTTTCTGAAATCTTGGATGACATCTGTGAGTAGATGCTCATTGAGAGGTTCCATGTCAGCTACATTAACACGAGAAGACACAATATAGTTATAGTAAATGATACGTACAGGGTGGGATATTCAAAGGGGTTGCGCATGGCACAATAGGGCTGCACCATATGCAACCCACCAAGATGCCCTGGCGCGATATTCAGAGGGGTTTGTTGGGCTGCGCAATTCAGGATGCGCCGGGGTGCACCAGTAATGTATGCGGCACAAGTTCGGGGGGTGTGTCCATGCATATGTGGCACTCCCCGATATTCAGCCCAGGATGTGCGGCGCATATGCAGGCACAAACCCACCTTGCACCACACAGAGGGGTGCAAAGATGTGCCAGGAAAAATTAGGAACATGTCGGGGGACACCCACAGGCAGGCTGCCGTATTGCTGGGCACAACATAGCAGCTGCCTGCTATGGGTGGCCACCTGACCTCCCATGACACAGTACGGGTGTCATGCCCCCCCGATCATGGGCATAATAATCTATAACCCTGGTGGTCCAGTGGACCCGGATCCCTGCGATCATGGGCATATGTGTTTAAACAATAACCCTGGTGGTCAGCAGTACCCCTCCCCACCGCCCACTGAGACCCACCACCCTGCACCCACCGGTCAGTGGCGGGCAGCAGCTCCCCACCCACAAGCTGCCCGGCCGCCCACCGACTGACAGCGTACAGTATGGCTGTAGGCCTATTGGTCCACTCTGTGGGCCAGCGGGCATACAAACCGTACCGTCCTACACAGTTCTGAAATGTGAATGGTTCATTCACATTTCAGGACTGTCTAGTACAGTATGATCTGCACGCCCATTGGCCCACGCAGTGGACCAATAGGCGTACAGTACACTGTCAGTTGGCGGGCAGCCAGGTGGCTTGCAGGTGGGAGCTGCCACCCACTGCTGTCCGGGGGTGCAGGCTGGTGAGTCTCAGTGGGCGGGGAGTGTGGGGTTACTGCTGGACCACCAGGGTTAATATTCAACACTTATGCCCATGATTGGGCAAGGGGGCAGGTCCACTGGACCACCAGGGTAATTATTTCTCACTTATGCCCATGTTCAGGCAGGGAATCAGGTCCACTGGACCACCAGGGATATATTTATATTATGCCTGTGATTGGGCAGGGGAGCAGGTCTACTGGAGCACTAGGGATGTATTTATAGTATGCCCATGATCGGGCAGGGGAGCAGGTCCACTGGACCACCAGGGATGTATTTATATTATGCCAGCAATTGGGCATTGGGGTGCGTTACCAACCAAGGGGCAGGGGATGTCGGTCCCCAACGGCTGCAGCCTGGCAGGGTGCCAGACGCAAGTCGTCAGGGATCGGTGCACCACATGCAAATGCAGCCATAATGACATGCAAATAGCCCCATTTGCGCCTTGCATACATAATGGCCTTATTCGCATGCTCATGTCTGAATATCGCTCTTGTTGCACCTATCACAACCGCACTGGTGCTGGCGCAGCCCCCTGCTCCTCACCTGCCACTTGCGCTGGCGCAGTGCCACTGCACCGTGTGCAGTGTGGGTGCCCCCAGTGCCATATTCAACGGTGCTGAGCCATGGCGCAGCACCGTTGAATATCACCTGGACTATACGCTGGCTCAACCCAGTTGCGCTGCACCCAGGCTCCAATGGCAGGGACAGGGATGCAAGTATTATTATCCCCTTTTCTGTTGGGAGGCCACCATTTATAAAGACAGCCGACAGAAGTTGTCTTAAACTACTTTACAATATGGTTTGCATCTACACCACTGTTAAAATGGTTTAAGGCAACCATGCTGGGCTGAAACCGTACTCGAAACCTGCTCTGATCAGGTTTCGAGCACAGTTTCTTAAACCGGTTCAGAGCACGGTAAAAGCGTGCCGTAGTGTGGACACAAACCATGTTTGCAGGTTTTGCAACATTACAGACTAGATGTAACATTACAAAATCCTAGTGTGGGGAGCGCCTTACTGTGTCCTCCCCACCCTACGCTGCTGTTCTTGCACTGCCACCCATGTATCCACAGGTAGCAGTGTCGGAGCAGTGTGAGGCCCCTCCCCCTGAGGAGGAAAACATCTCCTGGGATGCTCAGTTCTCCCCCTCCTTGGCTGGCCCCCAACAACCCTAGCCCATTTCTGAACCTGGGTCACTAGCGTCATGAGTGGTAGTGCTACCACTGCACTGATGGGTCATCTCCACTTGAAGTCGCTTTGCAGCTAATACCAACATATTTATTTACTCGTATATAGTACAATTGCCTGCTTTCTCTACAACTTTTTGGTAGTTTTACTTGGTTCCACCAAGCCACATCAACAGGAATTTTGTCGATCGGCATTACAGCGATGGCACAATGCTGACAGTCAGCATTGTGCCATCAGGGGAAGCAACTGTTTTTTGCGGGGGACAATCTGAAGCCCACACCCCCTGCATTATAGATTATCGACTCCGAGTTGGTGTTGTTTCAGTGAGAGGGTGAAACCCCCAGAGAAAGTAGCGTTGGCAATACCACGGACCATTACAGCGAACTGCTGATTTTGTCACTGTAATGGTCTTTGTGGTATTTCCATCACTGTGGCTATGGTATACTTTTTTTTTGTTACTTTTACTTTGTCTCCACCACCAACCAGCCCTCTTTCATCAGCACCCCCAGCCCTGTCACCACGGAGACCACTGGAACTTATCTCTGGCACTGAGGTGCCAGCTGGCCGGGTGTGGTGCCTGCGGGGGACCAGTATCATCCTGTCAATCCATGGAATTTTCACCTTTGTTTCTCCCCTCAAGTGCAGAGCCATGGCATGCAATGACACCAATGGCTGAGCTGCACACAGTTCCACATTGGGCATCTGCTCAATCTCCGGCCCCTGTCTTGGAGCCGAGTGTGCCAGCCTCCAGCTGGCACTAGGGGCCAGGTGTGAACTGGTCTCCGAGCCCACCCCACCCTGGGAGAGGAGAGCTGTCCTCTAGATGCTTGATCCTCTTCCTCCCCAGCTGATCCTTGGTGACCCACTTGCACCGTGAATGCGGGTTGCTGGCATGGCAGTAGTTAAGGCAGTGATGCTTCAGTCCCCACACCACTGGGCCAGCAACGGTATATGGTTTTACTTGTATATTGCTGGAGATTTATACATCTGCTATGATGACCAATCATCGTATTCATCGTTTTGTATTTTTAACTCTTTTGTTGTTTAGCATCTTATTATATTGCAAATGATACCTCATGCTTTTCAACCCTACTCAAGTACAGATGCAATGAATTTAAACTTCTCTGGCACAGCTGCCACAAACTGGGTGAAATATGCCTTCACTAAGTTTCCCGAATTTCCCATTCGGAAGCTCAGCTTCCCACTTTGCAAGTTTTATGAAGCATTCCTTGTGAAGTGTCCTTTTTCCATCAAGCACTTTGTGAAATGGCCAACTTTGTGAGCAAATCGTGGTCACCTCACAGTGAAAAAGGGCCACTATACTCCCTGACGAAGAGGTTTTGTACCTTGAAGCACTGCAGCTTATCTAGTGTTAATCCTGTGGTCCAGTATCATATTTTGGACGAATCATTTGCTTGCATTGCTGCTCTTGCACTTTGATTGGGAATAAACCACGCATTTTCTGGCATCAAGGAGTGCTTGTTTCTTCTACTTGCTTCATATGACTTTTACAAGCACCCAGTCATAGCTGTGTGCACAGCTTTCTTTACTTCCTTTAAAAAGGGCCACTTCACCTGGCTTAACGTTCATGAATTTGTGAATTCACACTTTGCAAATTTTGCAGATTTCGCGAATTCATTGCAAAGTGAATTTCGGCAACTTCGACCGCCTCTATACTCCTGTAACTCTATTAATCAATGCATCTCTGTGTCTGCGATAGTGACAGTGTGCATGTATTATGCATCTCTGTGTCTGCGATGGTGTGCATGTATTATGCATCTCTGTGTCTGCGATGGTGTGCATGTATTATGCATCTCTGTGTCTGCGATGGTGTGCATGTATTATGCATCTCTGTGTCTGCGATGGTGTGCATGTATTATGCATGTCTGTGTCTGCGATGGTGTGCATGTATTATGCATCTCTGTGTCTGCGATGGTGTGCATGTATTAATATGCCCCTGGAGCCACTTATTGCAGGATCAGTGGTTTCATGCGCGACTGTCATGTGTGAGAACAGTGAAGCACAGCTGAGCTGTTCTGACATGTGACAAATGCAAGACTAATCCTGAAATGAGTGGAGGTAGAGGACATATCAATGCATCTCTGTGTATGAGATGGTGTGCATGTATAAATATGTCCCCTGGAGATACTCATTGCAGGATGTGGGGTTTCACACATGGTAATCGTGTGTGAGAACAGCAAAGCAAGGCTGAGCTGTTCTAACACACAACAAATGCAGGTGAAACCCCTCATCCTTCAACGCATGGCGATGAGGGACATATCAAACATATTATAGATTGGTACTTCTTTTATTTAAAAAAAAAAACTTTTTTTTTTCCAGAAATGGACCATATTTTAGACTTTGTTGCCATAGCGCTGTGTGTGATGCACTCCTATCAAAATAAGACTCCCTGGCTAGCTTGTTAGCTCAGCGGTATTTATTTTATTTATTTATTTAAACATCAGTTGACAACCTTTGAGCCAGAGGCTCATTTACAAAGGTACCTCGTCACAGAGAGGACAAAACAGTACTAACAAGCTTTTACAAAATAACAGTGTACAAGATTTGGAAGAACATGAGGACATCAAATGGTTACGATTTTAAGGTTACAGGATTGGCTACCACACACAATGCTGACAGTCCAGGTTTGAGAACAAGCCTAGAACTCTGAAGGGTCTGCCAGGAAGGTGAGGGAGGGAGGGAGTAGGGACCTGGCAACAGGATGCCCCCTAGTGGCAGTCAGGAAGCAGTGAGCCTAGTGACCTCCATGATGTCACTGCAGGGACCTGAAAAAGGAAAGTAGCACCACCGGCTGGGCAGATGAAGCCCCGCCTGCCTGTCATGTCCAACACCAGATTTAACTTGCCTGGGCCCTGAGGATCTCAGCCTTCACCTCTGCTGCTTACTGGGTTGTAAGGGGAGATGCCAAAGGAGCTGAATGGCAACCTGCCTTGGGGGGCAAGCTAAGGGGACAAAGACTTCAGGTGAGATGCAGGTAGACTGGAGGACCAGGGTTCCCGGGGAGGGGGGTGCTTGGGCGAGCATGACAGGGTGCTAGAAAACAGGTGGAAGGTAATATTGGCTGGTATGGAAGGAGGATAAAGAGACTTGAAAAAAATAAAAAAAAGAGTGCTTTACATCTAAACAAAAGGAGCACTATGATAGGTAAGAGCATCACATAATGCTCCCTTGAACTATAATGTATATTACTGTGCCTATAAGTGTGTAAAAGTGTGTATTTATATTGATTTGGTATTGGTGTATGATTGTGTCTGTGTGCAGCTATGTCTGTGTCTATCTGTGATTGTGTGTGCGTGTCTCTGTGTACAACAGTGTGCCTGTGTCTGTGTCTATTAGTGTATCTGTGTTTGTCTCTGTGTGCAACAGTGTGCAGCTATGTGTGTGTGTATTAGTGTATGTGTATCTCTGTGTGCAACAGTGTGTCTGTGTGCAGCTACTGTATGTCTGTGTATATGTATCTGTGTTTGCGTGTGTCTCTGTGTGCAACAGTGTGCAGCTACTGTATGTCTGTGTGTATTAGTGTATATGTATCTGTGTTTGAGTGTGTGTCTCTGTGTGCAACAGTGTGCCTGTGTGCAGCTATTGTATGTCTGTGTGTATTAGTGTATATGTATCTGTGTTTGCGTGTGTGTGTCTCTGTGTGCAACAATGTGTGAGTGCGGCTATGTCTGTGTCTTGACATTGTGTGTGATTATAAAAGGTCATCTCTCTCGTTGGTATGTCTCTGACTGTATGCAACCGTGTGTCAATGTATATGTGATGTACCTTCAACAATGCACTGCACAGAAGGCTGATTAGAAAGCTGACCAGTCTAGCTGTGGGATCCAAAGTGGTGAACTGGGTTATAAACTAGTCAATGGATAGGAGACAAAGGGTGGTGGTTAATGGAGTGATGTGGTAAACCCCCTAATATTATTATTATTGTATAATATTTGTATTATAAATAAATGGTCTGCTGGCTCATCGGCTGGATTTCCGCTTGCGACGCCGGTGACCCGGGTTCGGGAACAGACTTGATCATCAGAAAGCTGGCCAGGGGAGAAGGTTGGAGCATCCATAGACAGCGCGCTGTCTCCAGGGGGGAGGGCAGGGATGTGTGCCCGGCACCTGTTGGCCCCTGGTGGAGGCCAGGAGCATGGCAGATTGTCAGGGCTCAAATGTCTGGGGGAGTGATGGATGTCTGCATTCGCCATGACATCACCTATGTCACTCTCCAAGGGATAAAATGGAAAATTGGCTCCCTGGCTAGCCAGATGACAGTTCTCCGGTCTCCTCGCTGCCGTCATGGCCCCACAATCTCCCAACCCAGCAGCACCTGCAGCCGATGCCGCAGTGCGATGGATGACCCCCACCAGTGCCTTCCCTCTCGAAGGAGGGGGAACAACCCAGCAAAGGGTTATGCCTGGCTACCTCCAGGGGACTGACAGCTGGGGCTGAGGTAGGTCGTGGGGATGGCAGACAGACGTGGTAAGGACCTTGAGAGCCCGAAGGAGGTGCTGGCCGGGAGGAGCAGAGGAGGAGCATAAAAAATAAATAAATAAATGAATGGTCTGTGTTATGTGCTTGTCTGCCTGACAATCCAGTCAGCAGTGACAAATGACCATTGACTGCAGGTGTCAATGTGGCTGACAGCTACAGGATATGTGAAATGGACCAGTAAAGAGAACCCATAGTTTAAGGTTTTCTGTTTTGTCTTAATTAGAATGTTCTGGCCATCTCCCAGGATACAGGTCTCATAAACTTTTATGGTTCTTGCAGGAAAGGCCAGTTTGATAGCAGGGCCATGTTATAAGTCGTAAACCCTTAGATCATCTCTGGGAAACAGGAACCAGCAGACATCAAAGAGGAATGTTTGATCACAGACTGTCATATTTGTGTAACCCCTCGGTGGTGCTATCCCAAGGGCTACTACCCCTGCCTGCTTAACTACCAACAGGTTGAGAGGCCTAGGTCCAATGGTGGATGCCTCCACCACGAGGTCATGGTTTGCAGTAGTTTAACTTGGTCACAGCCCTCTGGGACACTGTAACACCCCCTTTCTTCCCACTAGTGGCCCACTCAATGCATTAGGAATATTTTCACAATGTACACTTACCCCCAGGACAGGCTCTGTTGACTGGACTCTGGGGAACCCCTGTAAAACAAGATGATACAGTGCAAAGACCACAGTACAATACTTTAACATAAACGAATACCTCAGTCAGTGTAACTTTGCTGAAAACCAACAGATATGATTTATTTAAGGACCTGTAACAAGGAAGGGGGAAATCAGGTTAATTAGGTTAAACACATTAATAATCACAGTACTGTGTGCATATTCAGAGTCCCAAATTGTCACTTTCACTGGGTACCCAGGGTGGGGGGCTAGCCAGGATCAGTGTAGCTGGTTGGGTCCCTGTGATGGAAAAAACACTTGCACAATACCCAATTGTAATCCGGAGCCGGAGGGCTCTGTTCGTGAAGAAATTAAAAAAGCAACAATTAGATGACACACTTGCTATTTGAAAAACAGATGGCAGGGAGCTACCCTGCTTTGTACTCACAAGCTCAATGCTGGGAACTGGATGGAAGGCAGACTGTCCTGGATTGCCAGGAGGAGCAGACCATGTGGACAACGTCCTTGTGACTGGACCCCACTGCAGTTTAGAGCAAATGGTTGTAGTCTGGATTAAGCTGGGGTTTACTTCCAGCTTCATGCACTCAATTCACTGTACAGGGGATATTTGAAACTCGATTCCCCACAAGCACTACACACATTTATATGTAAAAGGAAAGTACTATACCAGGCAAGCTGCTTCTTGATCTCGATTGCAATTACTGCACAATACCCGGGAGAACACACAGCAGATTCAGTTCCTGACAGACCAAGCGCGGTTCAGCAATTTCTCCATACTTCTACAGGATGAGCCTGGTTTCTGCTCTTCATATCACCTTGATTCTCTTCACAGGTCAGATACAGTCTGAACAGGCACTTGCACAGGCTGCAGACCGAAACTCAGGGCCTTACACGCGCTTACCGTGCTAAAACAATACACAGCAGAAGCACATAGCTTCTTTTCTCTTCACAGTCTCACCTCATCTGATCTTTCCAGTAGACAGAGCTGGGCATTTCCTTTGAGTTCCTCCCAGTTCAGTTGGCTGGTTTGGCTGTCACTCACAGTCAGACTCCCCCTGTTGGTGCAAAAAGGCACCAAAGTCTAAACTACAATTCCCAAAGGCATTGGCCATACAGTACATAGTTGGCTGGCTCCACAATGACAGTCCAAGTTCTGATTTGCCAGCAGCAGGCTCCATTTCAAAGGTCCCCCCACACTGATTGGTCCAGTTCAGCAGTTCAAAACCAGAATGGAGGGCTAGGCAAACACAGTTCTGACTGCAAAGAAGAGCAGGTTAGACAAACTGTATTTTCGTTATTACTCTAAATGATTTCTGGCAAACAGTTACATCTTTGAAAAGTGCTCACTCTGCCCAATTAGCGATGGCAGAAATGGAGTGATTTGTCAGCAGCTTGAGTGGGACTCAAGCAAAGAAACACACAGTCCCCCCATAGAAATTAATTATGTCTGCAAGCAGAGACAGCTCTTAAAGAGACAGTACCAGAGGCTCTAAAAGCACTCACAGATAAACGGCTTAAACGCCAAACACCGTTTAGGCTTGGAGCATTCAAGCAAGCTCCTGGAAGACTTTTTGAGAACCCCCATTTGCGGGGGGGGGGTACATTTGGGAAATGGCTAAATACTGATTTTTTATAATAAGAAGCTACATCCTTGCAGATAACTATGTTAAGGAAAATTATGTTAAGAATTAACTCTAAGGGAGGGTCTAACTGACCTCACACAAGAGGTGGGGAGATGCATCCTGAAATGATCCTGCATCTGGTGAAAGTGTGTTATATCATTCTGGAATTGTAACTCTCTGGACTTATGAAAGCACTTAAAAGAGTAACAACTGGATAGGAAAGAAATTAAGTATTTGTGGTAGGAGTTTTTGTTCTGTAATCTTCCACTTTATATGTGATTGTGAACTCTTGATATTTCTTCTATATTTTATTTCTCCTGTTTTACAATTTTTAGTAAACTACATTTTCTTTAGTAATGCCTGTTTTTTCCTCAGTTCTTTTACATGTGATGCTGAATCTGTGTTTAAGTCTGACAGCTATTAAGGGCTTGCATGGTGTTACTAAGCTTGGAAAAGGTAAGAATATGCCTAGGTCTCATATAGAGTTGTAAGGGTTCAGTTTGGATACCTGGCTGGGTGCCCTTGGGCGAAAGATTATATTGCATCCCCCAAAGAGAATATTATCTGATCCTATTAATTGGATATGCTAGCATAAGGTTCAAAGTTTGAATCCCTCCAGAACTTGAGGCTAATAGGTGATTTGGACCCAAAACAGACATTAGGGTTACCCTGTCTGTCACCTGTTCACACAACTGCACTCTGAGGTTGGCACTGTGGGAGAAGAGGGCCTGACCTGCGGAGAGCATTTGTGACAAACTGCACTAACTCTAATGATGGGTGAGTGACAAGCAGGGTACCACAGAGCTTGGCACTGAGACCAGTTCTCTTCGGTGTCTTAACAGGGAATGTTGCAGAAGAACTTGCAGGAAAAATGTTGCAAATGAGACACAAATTTACAATAGGGGACACTCAGAAGGGGGTGGATAAAATGTGCAGGGACTGGGGGAAACTTGACGAGTGGTCAAAAACATAGCAGTTGGGGTTCAATGTAAAAAAGTACTAACTCATGCACCCAGAGCATAGAAACCTGGTGTTGAATATAGGATGGGGGGGAGGTACTGACGGTCCCTAGACAGGAAAGAGATCTTGGGGTTATCATATGTGAGGACCTCATGGTGGCACAGTGGCAGGGCAGTGTGACAAGGCTGTGGATCGAGCTAGCGGGATGTTGGGATGCACAGGGAGAGGTAACTCCAGCATGAGGAGGAAGGTGGTGTTGCCACTATATTGCTCACTAATGTGACTTCACCTGGAGTACTGTGTCCAATTTGGGAGACCATGCCATAGAAAAGACACTGACAGGGTGGAGTCAGCCCAGAGGAGGGAAACTAAAATAGTACAGGATTTGCATAAGAAACTCTACGAGGAGAGATTGAGGGATGTCAACATTTATACCCTGGAAGAGTGGAACATGAAAGGTGATATGACAGAGACCTACAAGTACCGCATAAGGATGTACAGGATGCAGGAGGGAGGTGTCATTCAAATACGAAGGTGCAGTAATATCAGGAGGCATACAATGAGGCTGGAGGGGTGATGTTTTAGTGATGTGAGGAAATATGTCTTCAGTGAAAGGGTGGCAGACACCTGGAATACACTGCCAGCAGAAGTGGTGGAAGCTGGAACAATGCAGGGCTTCAAGCATGCATGGAATAGGCAAAGGGGCATATTTACTAGGATGCAGGGAGGTGGGAGAGTCGCCAGAGACTAGTTAGGGTCTGTTGTGGCAGAACAGGCAGGGAACATCTGGACAAGCTGGGTGGGCCAAGTGTTCCTTTACTGCTGGCAAATTCTATCTATGAGTGGGTCTGTGTGTGCAACAATGTATCTGTGTGTATGCCTATTTCTGGAGTCACTGTGTGAAGCAACATGCACAATCTTATGTTCGGTTTATGACTTCTCATAGGCAGTCAGCCTCTTGATCCCTCCCCTCCGTAGGGTTACTCCGTGTGCTTCGCCAGCCAAAGATGCTCCCCTCAATCCCCACCCTCCATCTCTCCTTATTCCATCAATGTTTATGTTCCCCCAGATTGCTTCTCGTGTGTCTCAGTGTAACCCCTGGGCGGTGCCACTCCCCCAGTGTTACACCCCTGCCTACTACCCTGGACATAGGCTAAGGGGTTTGGGTTCGCCAACTTATAACATTTTTTAAAAACCTTTGGGCAGTGCCTCCATTCAGGGTGCTTTACGTGGGTGAGATGGTACTGGGTGTAGCCTCCTGAGCTGCTACACCATCCACGATGACCAGTTACCTTCCCCAGACATGCCCCAGTACCCAGTTCCCCACATTTCAACATTTTGAATTAAAGGCTCTCTCTAATAATATGCTCACACATGATTTCAAACAAAAACAACAAGATATTTATTTCAAGGGTAAAAGAGCTAGGCAAGGGAAACAGGAGGAGTAGAGGATATTTTAGCGTATTTACACTTGTACAGAGATCATTTTGGATTTTGCTGGTGAACCCTCTAGCTGGGTGGGTACATGTTAACAGGCAGACATAAATCACATTTTACTGTTCGGCTTAAGACATCCAGAGCCCTGGCTATTTAGCTGCTGATAAATCAGATGTTAAACATAATTATTAATATTACCCACACTGGTACCAGCCCAGATACAGCAGAAACCCCACAATCTCATACCATACTGGTTAAACAGATACCACAGTCCAAGATGTTGCAGGCCTGATGGAGATGCAGCTGGTCGAGTTGGCCGGCTATTAATTTGAGGGTGGGGGCAACTTGGAAACAGATTTTTGTAAAGCAGCAAATTACTATTTACAACCACAGCAGGGATTGCCCTGCACTTGCAGACAGATCAGGGATTGCCCTGCACTCACATATTTCTGAACATTCCAGAACAAACTATGTGGATCTTACATTCCGAACATTCAGCACAATGCTTGAAGGTCCCATCCAATGCAATGAGGGTGATGCTTCTGTCAAGCATCCTAAACGTAGTTTAAATACGGTCACATCCAGTACTTTATATACCAAATGGCATCCATCCAGAGTGAATTGGCAACGACACTTTTATCAAGCATCCCATACTTTAGTCACAGGCAGTCATATCCGGTACATTCTATATACCAAGAACATTATCCACAAGCGGAGTCCTATCCAGCACGTCTAGACATTTAACACTTATACCAAGCGCTCTTAGACAAAATTCTGTGCAGACACAGGTACATACTCTTTAAGGTATCTTAGACATTAATATGCTCTAGGGCCTCCTGTCTCATGAAGTGGCAAGCACGTCTTGGCAGACAGCTCCACAATGGCAGGATTCTAACCCATAGCTACACATTTATATGATTCACTAAGCCCAGCATCTTGCTGCACCTGCAACTTAGCCATTTGGGCCACAGACAAGATGCATCCATTAGTTGAACTAGGCAGTCTCTTATGGGGTTAGTAGCCCAGAATGACGACTTCAATACTTCACACTTAACAGCACACATTTCTTAATGGGGCATGGAGCCCCCAAGATTACTTGCTTAGCTTCTCCCTTGCACCTGGGGGTACGAGGGTACTCACTCAGGTCCTCCACGGGTTTCATCTGCAATCGAAGGCATCCTGAAAGACTTCTTCAGCCTCTCACCGCTGAGGCTCTTGGTCAGTACTCTCACCACTGCATGATGTCATCTGGTCTGGTCAGCGCTCTCACCGCTGAGACTCTTGGTCAGCGCTCTCACCACTGCATGATGTCATCTGGTCTGGTCAGTGCTCTCACCGCTGCTGGACATCTGATTCTTCGGTCCACATCTTTCCCCAAAATGGGAGGGAAGGCTAGCCTCTGGAGGACAGTACTGGCAACCTCCAGACTAGCTGTTACAGAAAGCACAATTACTGTAACTAGTTATTTGAAGAAAATAACAATTGCCCTCTGAAGACTGAAAAGGATTGAATTACGTGGGCAATAAAATGCCTGAGCTCCAGGCGATGCTAACTGAGGGAGCAGTGGATGTGGCAGCGGTCACTGAGACTTGGGCCACTGCAGGACATGACTGGGACCTGAACCTGGAGGGTTACACTATGTTCAGGAAGGACAGGGGGAGGGAAGGGGAGGAGGGGTAGCAATGATAGTCAAAACTGCATTGGCATAGGGGAGTAGAGGAGGCAGAGGGAACCGTGAGGCGATTTGGGTCACCTTGATAACAAAGGGGCAAGAGAGTAAAAATAGGAGTGGTGTATAGACCCCCTGCCCTGGCGGAGGAGCTGGAGGACAGTCTGGTGGCAGATGTTGGGAGGCACTGCAGATTGGGCAGAGGAACGGTGGTGGTGTTGGGGGACTTAAACATGCCAGGAACAGACTGGGAGACTATGACATCCTCTGTGACCAGGGAACAGAGGTTGTTGGATGTCTTTCAAGATGCGTTCCTAACTCAGCAGGTGAGGGAACTGACCTGGGAGGCGCGGGTACTGGATGTGGTCCTGGCAGACAGTGACCAGATTGGGGGCCTGGAGGTAAGGGACCCATTGGCGGGGAGTGACCATGCCACGGTTTGGTTCTGTCTGGACCTAGGAGGGGTAGAAGGCTGCACAAAGACAGAAGTAACCGACTTCAGGGGGGTGGATTTTAAGGAAATGGGAAGGATCCTTAAGGAGCATTTGGATGGGATTGGGTCAGACATGGACGCTGATAGTAGGTGGGAAATCATCAGGAGAGGGGTGCAGGATGCTACCATCACCTATGCAAGAGTAAGACGAAAATGCGGTAGGGCCCAAAAACCCTGCTGGTGGACCAGGGAGGTCCAGGAGGTGGTGCGGGGAAAGAAAGCAGCCTATAAGCAATTCAAGTGCTCAAGGAGTGAAAGGGATCGGGGAGTACAGAGCTGATGGCTAGAGGGCCACTAGAGTGGTGAGAGCGGCTAAGGCAAGGAAGGAGCAGAATCTGGCCAGGGAAATTAGGAGAGGGAACAAGGGGTTCTTTAGATACATTGGGGAAAATGAAGGGTGAAGGGACAGATTAGCAGGATTAAATCAGGGAGAGATGAGCACAAGACCGGGGAGCAGGCTGAGGTACTAAATGAGTACTTCACCTCAGTTTTCACCAAGGAAAATGGGGTGCTGCATCATACATGGAGGAGACAGAGATACTGAGGAGGGGGACCCTCACCGATCGGCGGGTCTGGGGAGAGGAGGCATCACTGGCAGGTGGGGAGGGCTAAGCAGGGAGAAGAGGTACTGGAAGTGAAATCATGCAAGAGTGAGGAAGCCCTCAGCTCCCTTAAGACAGAAAGCACCAGGGCGGATAAATTACATCCCAGAGTGCTGAAGGAACTTGCGGATGTCCTGCAAACCCCTGGCAGAGCTTTCACCATCTCTCTGAGGACAGGGTGGGTGCCCCAAGACTGGAAGGTGGTGCATAGTGCCTATCCACAGGGGAATCAAGGGAGGTGGAAGGGAACTACAGGCCTGTCAGCCTGACATCGGTGGTGGGCAAGGTGATGGAGGGCATTGTCAAGGAGAGGCTGGGGGGGACCTGGATAAGTCAGGTTGCCTGGATGATAGACAGCATGGATTCATCCCGGGGAAATCGTGTCAGACAAACCTGGTGGAGTTCTATGACTGGGTGACAAGTGCCTTGGACCTGGGTAGACCAGTGGACGTCCTCTTTCTAGACTTCAGCAAGGCATGTTCCTCACGTGGGCCTGTTGGATAAGCTGGGAGAAATGGGGGTGGGGAACCAGATGATCAGATGGATAGGCAATTGGCTCCAGGACTGGACCCAGAGGGTCGTAGTTGGTGGGATAGTCTCATCCCCAAGGAGGGTCATTAGTGGGGTCCCACAGGGATCAGTCCTTGGGCCCCTTCTGTTCCAACGCCTCACGATCTGACATAAGGACAGGAATCAGGAGTGAGATGAGTCTCTTTGCAGATGACTCAAACTGGGGGCGGTGGTGGATGGGGAGGAGGAGGGTGGCCTACAGGGGACCGGGGCTCTGGAAAGATGGTCTAGAAAGTGGAAGCTGGGGTTCAATGCAGGGAAATGCAAGGTACTCCACCTGGGGGCCAGAAACCCAGGCCAAGTGTACACCCTGGGGAAATGCTACAAGTCTCGATGGCTGAGAGGGACCTGGGGGTGGTGGTGGATGTCAAGATGAACAACTCTGAGACTTGTAGGAGGGCAGCAGCCAAGGCCAACAGGATGCTGGGATGCATCGCTAGGGGGATCACCTCCAGAAGGAGGGAAGTGATACTCCCTCTGTATAACTGCTTGGAGAGGCCGCACCTTGAGTACTGCGTGCAGTTTTGGAGGCCACACTTGAAGAGGGACATTAACCTCCTGGAGAGGGTCCAGAGGAGGGCAACCAAAATGATTTGGGGCTTGGATGACAGGACCTATGAGGAGAGGCTCGAAGAGCTAAATATGTACACATTGGAAGAGAGAAGGGACCAGGGGGACATGATAGAGGTCTTCAGGTACATGAAGAGGGTAAATAGGGGAGGAACAGTCAGGGTGCTTTGAAGGAAGGAGGAGGGGGCCACTAGAGGGCATGGGTGGAAGCTGGAGGGGGGAAGATTCAGGGGAGAAAGGAGGAGGTGCTACTTCACTGAGAGGGTGGTGGAGCCATGGAATGCACTGCCTAGGGGCTGGTGGAGGCAGAGACAGTGGAGGGGTTCAAGAGGGGGTGGGACAGGTACAGGGGAAGGGTTCTGGAAGCAAAATCTAATGCAGCAAGAATATCCGGAACTGGGAAGGGAGAAGCCAGAGAAGGCGAGGGGGGCAGCAAGGTCAGCACCCAGGGTGGGGGCTGACCAAATGAGCAGACACGAAAGACCGTTAGGCCTATTCTGCTGGCATTTTAGTATGTTAGTATGTAAGTGGCCCAGGCCTGATGGCATGGCTGGAGCCTGAGCCCCTCGCCCATGGGGGGCTCCCAGCAGGCTGAAGCCTGCTCAGCTGCTCTCTCAGCTCTGCATCTCTGAATCTCCCTCTGAATTGCCAGACAAACTGGCAACACTGTCTCTTTATAGAGCTCCTAGCTCGACTCTTGATTGGTAGCAGGGATGGGGTGACATGTCTCCAAGTTGCTGAAGAACCTGTCAATCAGAACACTTGAGGCACAATTGGGTTATGGAATTTGCACCTAAAATAATATCCCTGTAAGCCCCCATAAGCACTTGGGTGCTTACCCATGAGATGCAGTGAATGTCCCACAAGTCCTGGCTTTCTATTGCTGCAATTCCAATTGGCTGTACTGCTGGCAATGACTGCTTAACCCACTGTCCCTTATAGCAGATTAGATACAGTCCTGAATAATGTCCTGGGCGCAGCCAGAAAGAAGTAATTATTTGCCCCACATGCCCCACAGTTCTATAGCTTAAAGGCTGTACTTGCAGTCGCTGCACAGATAAAAAACATGGCTCTTTTACTTTTCCTGTCACTACTACACTTATGCAAGCTCACCTTGCAGCAGCTGACAGGCTGACACACAGAGTTTCAGATGCTGGAATTGCCAGGGAAACAGTGCTCATTTTAACTTTAAACACACTTATCCCCACATGCACAGTATATTCCCAACAAGCATCAACAGTTCCATTATTTAAAACATTCTAATTCTTTACTTTTCGGCTAGAGCTGAACATAGCTACCCTGGAGGCAGCCAGACACACTGTTATGCATTATTCAGATGACCAGGGCCCTGCACAGGCATACTCAAACGAGCCCCAGTCAGAACTCCTTTAATTCCCATCTGAGCGGTCCCCCAGCAGGCTGTCTGTGGTCACCGGGTCCCAAATAAGTGGAAGGGATCCTGGGACCCACGAAACAGTCCCCGAGGTGACCACAAAACAAGCGGCTCCACAGCAAAGGCACTTTGTGCACCAACACAACTCCCGCTGCCCTGGAGGCAGCGCTTTTGCAGCGGGAGCCTGCGGTCAGCAGTTTAAGCCCTGAGGGGCTGGATTTTCATTTGACTGCAAGCTGGGGCACACACAAGGACAAACAGGACCAGAGAAGCCAGAAAAATTAGGGGCCAAGTCAGGAGAAGCCCGCGAGAGACAGCGGGAGAAGGACAGAACAAAACAGACTAAGGTGAACCCAGACTGGCATTTCTAGGACCCCCCCCCTTTGCAAGGGGGTTACACCTACATCCTGATAGCTGCAGGCCTGCCACCAATTATCCCCCCAGAGGCCCATGTTTTATTTTATCTTCTCCCTTCTAACACTGTGTTGCAATTGAATCATATGAAAACTTCCATCCAGAACTAGCAGCAAACAACCAGGGAGTAACCACAAACTAAGAAACAGAAACAGCAATGAAAAAACTGTCTGGATATCTTGCTGTCTGAGGCTATTAGTGTGTTCACGTTTGTGTGTGATTGTGCACCTTGAGTGTGTACCACTGTGTGTGAATGACCAGACGGGGTTCAGGGGTTAGAACCCCCATTTTATCATTCCCACTGTCAGATTCTATCAAATTAGAGGTATTTTCCCCCTAAAATGTATAGAGCCCTCAAGTCATGCTTAGTACGGCTACCTCCACCCCAGTGTCTCTGCATATCCTCTGTGCTTTTCCAGCGTCCAAAGCCAGAAGGCGTACATCTTGTTTGGATAAGCAGCTGAGCCCAGCAGAACTCCCTGCCTACTTCCTGACCCATTCACCCACATAACTCAGAATGGCAGAGCAGAATCAGGTTGGAAGGCCTTAGCTGTGAGTACATGGGAGGGTCAGGATGCTGGCTATGTTCTGCACGCGTGAAGTGGGCACTCCATGACACTTAAAGGCCTTAATTAATTAGCTAATTAACTGTGTAGCTAATTAACCTCATGATATTGCTGACTACAGGCCTTGATGCTGCACACTGCAGATTTGCTTGGGGAACTTTTAATGCTGAGAACATCTGAAGCTCCTCCACAGCTAATTACTTCTGCTCAACATGTTTTAGGAGTTTCAACAAAACACCATGTTGATCCCCATGAAAATGGTTGCTTAAAGGGAATTAATTAATGCCGATGGTCTTAACTACTGTAAACCCTTCCCCATGGGTGGGTGCTTACCTGGTTCTGCCTCAGGCACTGTTCGTACCTCCCGCTGCCAGTCCCAGGTCCTGCAGCACCTCTCTAGGTCTCCACCGGGTCCTTGTGTGGTTGTGGGGCTAACTGGGACTGGAGGAGAAAGGCTCACGGGGCTGCTGCTGGTCTTGCACTTTAAAAGTGCCTGCAGGGTCTGCGCATGCGCACTGCGGCATCCTGGTGTTCTTGCCACTCCTGCAGCCATCTGATTGCCTGTTTGGTGAATTTGACCCCCAGGATAAATTAGTCGGGGGTCGGGTACATGGAGGAGGTGCTCCAAAAGAGGCCAAGCTGTTTTGCTTGGGAGCGTTTATAGCGCTGCCAAACTGGGCGAAAATCTGCACATTAATGGGGGGATTACATGAATCAGAGCCAGCAACATGCAGGGGGAGGACTCTTTAATTACAATTCTGCAGCCACTTTACAGGGGACAAAGGCCACTACAGATCTGTGGGACAATTGTTAATAAAAGCTACTTTGTTTGCCTGCAAAAGATAGGACTGCTGTATAAACTGTGTTAGACTGTGTGTTAAGCAGCCATCTTTGCTACTTTGACCCCCAGTGCCAGCCAAGCAATGACTTAAACACCCAAAGATAGTTGAAATGACTGCTGGGAGAGATGTGAACTCTATTCTAGGCACCTAAAACTTATAACCAATCAATAATCAAAGTGGGCTAACGTTTAATAATTTATTTGATAGACAGCAGGCTTCAGCCAATTGGAGGCTGGGATTTGCGGAGTGAAACTCCAGGGACTTTTGCAGTTTGGGTCAGTCTGGCTTGGGCTCTCATCAACTCAGGATGGCTCATTCTCTGTGCTGGAAAAGTTTGGAAATCGGCCTAGGTCCTTTCAGTTGAATGCATGGGGAATTTGGAAAAGGTTTTCTTCTGTAGTAGGGAACCAGTGCTTGCAGCAAACCTGAAGTGGTTTAAGGAACCTTGAGCTTGCAGAAAGGATTATTGAACTGCTTGTGCCAGAGCCTGAAGTTGGGAACTTGGTCTGAAGCTGAAGGAAACTGTGAAAAAAGTCTGCAGGTATCCAGCATTCAGGAACCTGCCTGTTTTGCTGAAATCCAGCTGTGTAAAGGTGGAGTGCCACTCCAGAGACTGCACGCGGCTAGCCAAGAGCCACTGGCAAGGAGGAATTCAAAGAAATCACTGCTGCACTGCGGAGCTGATAATCCCAGTCCAGACAAAATCCAGAGACTGCAACCTGCACGGCTACAATTTGGAGCCAGGTAGGGGGGACTGCAAATCCTTATTGAGTGGGGTGGATTGGGCTGCAGGGAGTCATGGGTGCGTGCTTGAATGCTGGGGCACTCTGGACCCATTTGGGGAGCCAGATCATGAGGCCACTCCTGGGTCCGGGCTCACTTGGGGGCCAAGAAGCCTTGTGTTGGGCACCAATTCTCCAGCCTGCCTACAGGCCGAAGGTGACGAGCTGCTAGACTCTGCAAGCAAGTCAAAGAAAGTGGAAAGCTGCCAGATCTGACTACTTCATCCAGCCCTTTTTGTTGTCCAGTTGCTTTGCTGCCCCATGGTGCCATTGTTTCCTCCTTCAAGCCCACTGTGCAGAACCTGAGAGCCAGTGTCTACAGAACAGCGAGCAACTCAGGGCTTACCCTGACCAGGGGGTCAGTTTAAAGTTGTGTGCAAGTGTAAAGCTATTTAACTCCTACAAGCTCTAAATGTGTTTCAAGGGCCCCACTGCCGTCCAACCCACGGCAACGTACAGGCCTGCACTGATTTGGGTACCCAAATAGACTTAAAGGGGGCACTGGTACCAGTAGAGAGGTGGGCTGATGTGCTGTGAGGAGGTGGACACTGTTGTTTAAATCTATTTGCATTTAAAGTAGAAATACTTCTCTGCTGTCTCATTCCCCTTCCCCCTCTAATAAAAGAGTTATGGTTGTTGATGTTAAAAGCGGTTGTGAGACTATTATTAGTTTCAAGTTCAAGTTTACTGCAGGAAAACTCCACTGAGCAAGCTCATTCACAAGGAGGTCCTAAGACGTGTGTACAGACAAAGAACATTACATACATAAAATCATTGTACATAAAGTAGCGCATGCGGTACATGTAATACATAAAGGTAAAGTGAAACATAACAAGGTAATAATTATAAGCATAACCTGGGGAAAATGTTGCAAGCAGCAAAAGGACAACCAATAGGATTGAGAGGATGCGTAAGGAGGAGAGAGTGTATGTGAGTGGTGCAAGGGGGAGAAGGAGCAGATCATATGAGGAGGGGGGAGAGAGAGAGGGGAGAAATGGTGGGGAGGCTTGAGGAAAGCAAGGAAGGAGGAAAAGAAGGACAAGAAAAGTGCAGGATAAGGAAGAGAGGGAAGAGACAAGTGGAAGTAGGGACAGAGGGGGAGTTTGGGGGATAAAATATTGATGAAAAGTTCAGGGTCCAGAAGGGGCTAGCTACAACTAGCTACATCAGCTACATGTTTTAATTATATGTGTCATAAAGTTTTGCTAAACTGTGTGTGGGGTGAGTGGAGGAAGAAGTGGGTTGGTACAGCATTTCAGGGGGCTGTAGTATGCAAACACCTGGCCCACTATTATTTTACTCTGGGTGGAGGCACCGTGCAATTTATTACTACTACTGGAAAAGAACCCCCAACCACCATCAGAACAGAACCCAGGCCCCTTAACCTGTATTGTAGTCAGCAGGCAGGGGTAGTAGCCCACTGACACATGGCACCAGGGCTACACTACTTCATAAGATTAACCTTTTTTTTTTGTAAAAAAAAATAAATAAACTTAAAAATATAATGTGCATCAGAAAGAGAAAAGGTGTTCCTGCAGTTGTACAGATCAGCCAGCAGGTGTCAGAATAACACAAGGAAACGCCATTCAACCTCTGAGCTCTCTGCTGCTTGGAACAGAAATGTTACCACAGCATCATCCCAAAGGCAGCGTCCGAAACACAGGTCTTCCAGTGCAGACAGACAGCTTATTATATACAAAATAAACACCACCCCTATATACATATATATATGTGTGTGTGTGTGTGTGTGTGTGTGTGTAAATCAGCCTCTCTGCTATGTTATGGCTGTGCAAAAGTGTCGATGCTGTTGCTATCCTTGACTAATAGCCATTTACAGAACAACTATGTTAACCATTGACTGATATATAATGTAATGTACTGTACTCTGTAACAAGTGTTGTCCCTGTATCTTCTATGTATGACGTAGAACCTTTGCAAATGAGTCCTTGACCCAAAGGTCTTTCTGAATATCTCAATAAATAAATAAATAACATATATATACACACACACACTCATATGTACACAAGGGTTGTGTAATACAAATACTGTTTGGGATAAGTTCATGCAAATATTACATTTTACTGCTGTTGATCTATTGCTACCGTTGGAACCTTACTGTAGTTATACTTCTCTCTGTTTTGGCAGACTCTGTACTGTATTGTGTACTTGTTTAATCTGTGTGCCATTTTTATGGTCAATGTTGTGCCTGAAAAGGATCCACTGGATCAGTGCGCTCACCCGGTAAAAAAATACATAAAATAAAAATAAATATACATACCTAGATATCACCTTTAAAGCAGCAAAACAACAAAACTGGGCAAAAAATTGTACCCCCTCTTTTTTTTTCAAATATAAAAGATTCCAAACATCTTTCCATTTTATTTGGTGGTAATTTATTTTAGTTCCACCAAAATGTGAGTATAAGTGCTTTAATTTCATTTTTTTCTCAAGAAAAATAGATGGCCGCCACATTTCATTTAGCGATAGAATTGTAGTTCCGGTAAGGGTTAGGATCAAGAAAATAAAATAAAGCAACATTGTACAGCAAAGGAGGTGCTTCGAAAAGTAGGTTTGCCAAGGATGCAAATATTTGTAATAACTGTAGCTGAAACTAGCTTTGGGGAAAAAAACTGTTGCAGTCCTGCTTTAAATACTGTATATTTGTATTTGTGTTGGACTGTACAAAGTAGCGTTAGACCTGCGCTGGGGCCAGTGACATGCCCACGACTGCTACAGCTGATTCCATCTATTTTGTAGGCTGGACATAATTTGTCTTCCACTAGTAGAATTCTAGTGAAATTATGATTTCACTGCTGCAAAACTTCATGAAATATCTGTGAAAATGTTGGGAAATTTGCCAAAATTGGTGATTCAAGTTACTGTAAAATGGGTAATTGAAATGCAAAGCAAATTTCGCGGTCAAGGCTTTGGGATTTTAAAAACGCAAAATTGAGTTCCCGCTCTGCACCCTGAGCAAACTTCAGTAATCCTGCTTCAGTTACCTAGTCAATAGGCGACCACTTGCATTTACAATCAGACCAATACGTTTTTTAGTGTCAGGTGTGAATTGTGGCCTCTGAAAGGTACCTGATCATTGGTAACTGTGTGATTCCATGCTTGCTCCGGTGCCGCTGTCCCTCCCTTCCTCCCCCCCTCTTCTCACTGTTATTTACTGCTGTCATATCTCACAGGCTCCAAAAGAAGAAAAGCTGTCATAAGTTGCCATAAGCATATACCTGCTCCTCTGTATTTTGAAAATCCTTCAGGCTTTAACTGATTTTTAGGCTGAGGTAAGGCAATCACTGAGGAAGTAGTGGGCTGGGAATGGCTGGTTCTTTGCTTTGGTGGTACAGGCGAAGTTTCTTTTTTGGGAGCGAGTGGGCGGGCAGCTGAAGGAGGGAGCAGCAAATAGAGCCTGATCGGCTGATCAAGAGTATTGTATTTCTGGCCAGTTGCCTTTGCTGAGTTGTGTCTTTTTCTTTCATAGCTTGATAGCTTAATAATGTTAAGTGCTTAGTAATATGTGCGTTATTTCTTGTTTGCAGCGAAACAAAATTTGCGTATGTACTTGGAAAGCGAACATAACAAGATTTTATTTCATTATGTATTACCAGTTTTACAGTATTTCCATCTAATTTTAAAAATGTCTGTCCAGGTTGCACCACATTTGGTATTGTGACTTTACCAAGGTCTGTGCAGAAGTGTACCAAGTTTCAAATCTCTGCCTTTAAATGTAACTGAGGTATAAGCCTCCAAAAGTTTGGAAATTTTAAGATGACATTTCGCAGTGATGTAAACTGCAAAATGTTATAACCCTATAACTTTAGAGGCTGGAATATCATCAACTGTTTAGGTTCTGTGACCCTAAAAATGAGGCTTCGAGTCCACCCCCATGGCCCTGTAGCAGAACGTCACTCTGTCATGCTGATGACCTGGGTTTGGAAGCAAGCTCAGGAAGCCATGTTGGAAGACAGACCATGGCTGAGACAGTTGCTGCTCAGCAGTACATCTCAGTCAGGGATGATTGGCGGTGGGTTCCACCAACACAGTGACTCCCGTGGCTGGGCCAGGGAGCTTTCTACTGCTGCAGGGGATGCTGTGATTGGGTGACGCTGACAGAGGCACTGTCACAGCTAGGGGAGGTGGGAGGGGAAAAAAGTGCGGTAGAAAAACCTGGTACTGTAGCCATCGGAATGATGGCAGGGTTCAGCCAGATCAAGGTGCATCCCTGTGAACAGGGTATATCCCTGAGAGATGAGTTGCTGGCCAGAAGAAAAGCTAGTACGGAAAAAAAGTGTGCATGCGTTAACTCTCTGATCTCTTGCTCAAAGGCTGGCCAAGTCATAAGCATCAAAGCTTCCAAAATAGCATTAGTAATTAAAGTTTAATTTCATGAGCTTTTGTGAAATTGTGGAATGTTGTGATACTTTTTTCAAAACCCTATCCATATGTTTTGCCCAGTCATACATTTCAGCTGCCACTGCAGAGGAAGGAAAAGGCTAGGTAAAGTGGCAACAAAGCAGCATTCACAGGAAGTTCCTTAAGTATAGTAGTGCCAAATATCAGGTCACTATATTGAGTGGTGAACCATAACAAGTGGTTATGGACATCTCTGTGCACTTGTCTGTATTCTTGCAATATATCAGCTAACCACTGGAGCTCACTGGTGATAGGAACAGTGTGAAAGTTAAAGAGCTGCTGATGCCTCAAAGAAAACCTTGAAAAACATAATAATTAGGTGCAATTCAGCTTGCATTCCAAATGTATTCTATAGAGTTCTCCTCTCCATCTTTTATTACAGAGGGGAATCTGCACGAATACATGATCTTTATCTGTTAGAGTTCATCTGCCTCTGTAGCTTGCTCATTACTTCATTCCATAATGCTCTGTTGCGAAATCACAGCCTGTTGCCAGGGGAGTAACTGTGGTGTCACAAACAGTGCAAACCTTAGGTGGAGAGAAAGCAAAAGCAATAGATGAACTCTTCTGGTGCAGAGATCCTGTTTTCATGCAAACGGCCTCAGTAATAAATAATGAGGAGGAAAAATACTGAATTAATGTGAAATATTTACGGAACTGTGTCTAAATATTATGTTTTCTTTAAGTTATCCTGAAGGTGTCAGCTGCTCTTTAAACTCCACAAGTGGAATTCTTGTGACATGACCTTCAATGCAAATTTTGCCAATTAGTAATTTTTAAAGTTTCCACAACACATCTTAACTACTAAACCACATTTATCCTTCTTAATTCAATTCCAGGACATATTTACACTGGGTTGAGTAGCGATGGAGCTGTAAACATCCACCTATTTTGACATTTTCACACTATTTAACACATAATAAAATTGTGAAACTTTGAACACCTGGAACTTACAATTGCCATAACCAACTACGTCTCTATTTAGCAGTTTTTAAGACTCTTCCAAGAAAGTATGCATATAAATGTTCAGTTATCTAGCTCCAAAGGTGGGCAAGTTGTAAGCACAGAAATATTTTCAGAAATGTTCACATAAATAGTAAATTGATAGACTTTGAGTTCCTATAATGTCCACATCCCTGATCCAACTGCTATGGAACTTGACAGCCATTTTGGGCTTCTTCCATAATGTATGCATGCCAGATTTCAGATTTTAGCTGTATGACTGATGAGTTCTGACATAGGAAAGAATTTCAGAAAAGTCCACAAAATTTCATGACATTTTATAAATTCTGAGAATTTCGTGAAACTTCAGCAAAGTCAGAATTTGCTTACTTTGTCCAGCCCTAATATTTTAGTGATAACTCACAACCCCTTTGTCTTATGAACATACGACGAGCATATAAATTGCCGGCAGACAAAGGCCTTATGGTCTCTCAAGTCTGCTTGATTGTACAGTTAGCAGCCCTTATACCGTAGCTACCCGCCCCTCCCTCCCTCCCTCCAGTGACCTTCTCCCTTTCCCTATCCCATCACGTTTTGAAGCAGTCCACTGTTGTACAGGATACCACATCCTCTGGCAATGCGTTCAACCCAGACATCACCATCTCTGTAAAAATAAGTCTCCTCATGTCCCTCCTGAATTTTCCTCGTTCCAATCTTAGATCATGCCATTGAGTGTCCCTCCCCCTCCTTAATTTGAAAAGCCCCTCCATGCCTGTCTTATTTATTCCCTTCATGTACTTGAAGGTTTCAGTCATGTTCCCCCTATCCGACCTGTCCTCCGGGGAGTACATGTTCAACACCCTCAGCCTGTTCTCATAGGGTAAGTCCCTATATTATATTATATTATATTATATTATATTATATTATATTATATTATATTATGTTAGGGTAAGTTCTATTATTGACAATAAACAATAGAAACAAGTATGAAATGTAAAAATCTATTTTAGTAAACATGGATGTGCAGGCAGATACAAATACAGATACATATATAAATACCAGAAACACAAATACAGATACCAAAATTAAGCCCTGTGCAGCAGAATAGCCCAGCCCTTATATATAATACATATTCTTTTTAATTTTGGTAACTGGGTAAGGCTCACTAGACACAAATGCCTGTTTTCGAGCGTGACCTGGAAGCACTGGGGTGGTTAAGTGACTTGCTCAGAGTCACTCAGTATATAAGTGAAGGCTGTGGGAATCTAACCCAGGTCTACTAGATGTACCAAACTGGTCCACCTGCCAAAACACCAAATCAGATTTTATGTGCTTTCAGGCTTCTTTGGTGACCAGTTCCAATTTTTTAGGTTTATTCAAAAAACTACTGCTGCTGATATACAGTACCAGCAACCAGCAATGAACTTGAAAAAAGTCAGAGCAAAACACGTAAGGTATCACGTTGCAACAGTGATAGGAATACAGTGAAGACCATCACAGCGACATTACTTACAGTTCGCTATGATGGTCCGCTGTATTCCCCAACACAGATGCCTCTGGGGTGTTCGCCCCCTCTCCGAACCAACTCTGACTTGGAGTTGGTTATTTAAAGTCTGGGGGTGCAGAAAGTAGAACCCCCTGCATGAGGTGTGTTGGGGCCAAGCCCCCCACAGAAAACAGTTTTCTCCAGCGACAGCACAACATCAGTTAGCGGTGTTGTGCCATTGCTGTACTGACGGTCGCTGTTCTCCGTATCATTGCGGCATGGTGGAACCAGCAAGTAATATAAAGTTAATGCAGGATTCAGGTAAACCCTCAACTCATTATCTGCTTCTGAAAAAATTTAGAATACAGAAGGACATGACAAATTCGATGATCATGGAATGGCATTATAAAATATCATAAAACATTATTTTTGGAAATGGTCAAAAGACACTTGTGGTTGTTCTGCTTAAGATTAAACACAGTTTTCCAGTTTTCAGTGAAGATTTGAACTAGTTAGTAGAAGGCAGGCTTTGCGTAGCATAAATAAAAGCGTATTTGCCTGTTTCAACTCTTACAGATACAGACATTACGTCTGTACAATATAAGCACTGACCTACTCCAGGGCAAGGTTTTCTCTAGAAATTTGATGCACGGGGTGGGTGAATTGGAAGGCGTGAGGCCAACATCTGAGTGAATTTAAACATACCCTAGAAGTGCATTCATTTTCAGGAAACCCCATGCCATAGAATGGGTTATTGTGCTTATAAATAATTAAGAGGTTTTAGTTTAATGGAAAAAAGTCCGAGAGCCTTTGAATGCACCCAGGAAGTGCATGAGGTCTGAAGAAACCTATGCCTTGTGGTGGGTTCTTGCACTTATGAAATGAAAAATGTTTTTATTTTAATGGAAAAGGTTTTATTTTTGTGTAGTTCAGCTATTGCTAGATAAATTAGGCGATGTTTAGAGTTGTCAAAACTGGTTCTAAAAAGACAAAATCCCTTTTAGATCCCAGAGGTTTGAATTCTAATTAAGAACCAGAATGCCAATGGATTCTTTCTATAACTTACTATACTGTCTCACCCCTTGTCTCCCAGCTGGCCCGCTTCAAGCTGCTGCTCCAGCAAGCCCCACCACCTGTAGTCTCCAGCAAGCCCCGCCATCCGCAGTCTCCAGCAAACCCCACCAACTGCGGTCTCCAGCAAGCCCCGCCACCCACGGTCTCCAGCAAGCCCCGCCACCCGCAGTCTCCAGCACTTATCTGATGCTCCCTATAGCACAATGGATAGCCCCCATGAAAATGGCTGCCAGGGGCCACACACTCCTTACATCTGGTCAGTTTGAGGGTTGGTAAGGAAGCAACAGACCGGTCGGCAGTACGGGACCTGCAGCAGCCAGCGGACAGCATACTGCATGGCTGAGGGGATTCCTGCTCACATCTTCTCATCCCACCAATGTCATGGAGGTAGCATCTGACACAGGATGCATCAGAGTGACTGCACCACCTAGGGGTCACCCAGGTGGTGGTTCTGTGATGAAGACCAGGAGCCCTCCCTCGCTGAGGAGGTGAGCATCCCCTGTGATGCTCAACCATCCTCCCCCCAGCCAGTCCTTTGGGGAGCCAGGCTCATTCCTGAAACCAGGTCGCTGGCACCATGAGCAGTAGCTCTATTGCTGTTCCGATGGGCCAAGAACATTACCAATGGATTCTAAGTATTAATGGGTCTAAATCAAGCAATAAGACATGACAGTGTGTGCACTGTGATTTCATAGTGGCACACCTCAGGTGTGTTTTGAGGCACAAGATACCACTGAGTACATTCAACTACCGAGAAGTGTCATTGCCACACCACAAACCACACCCTGGAGTGTCTTTTTGTGGTTATAAAATGGATACAAGATTTTTTTGTGGGGAGGGTGAAAAAATCCACAAAAAAAAAAACATTTTGATGTCTGTTTTTTTTTAAAGACATTCATCCACCCTGACAAAATACTCCCAGCACATTCCAGCATTGGCATGTCATTCAATTTTAAATATTATGCACAGCAAAATACTCTGCCCCCCCCATATTCAAAGTTTAGCAACAGTGCAAACATGGTTAGCACTGACTCTAATCTGGCTTTGCACTGGTGCTCTGAGTTGGGCCATATTCAGAGGCCCCTGGAGCACTACATAAACCCAGCAGGCCAAAGGCTCTACCCATACTGGTTCTATGTCATAATGGTGACCGCCAAAAGGTGATCACCGTTAGGGTGACAGTACATCACTGAAAATCTGTTTCTGCGATATAACCCCCCCCCCGGAGCACAGTAAAAGGGTGCCTGGAACTTGGATTTTCCATTTGTCACGGGCCCCTGCACCCCACTACTAAAGGATTCTCAACTCTGGGGGTGCATGTCGAGGGGGTCAAGTGGTGCAAAATCAGACAAAAAAAAAGTTGTGCCAGGCACAACAAAACATACCTGTGTCCAGACCTGAACCAAGCACCTTCAGAACCCCAGCCCTGAACCCACCCACCATGTCACAGGGCCAGCTCGGCAGCTCAGGATGCAACCACTCCTCACAAACCCTCCTGCCCCTCACTGAGCATGCTTACTGCCCCCCCCACGCACGTGTACATGTAGCAACATCCTGTCGCTATATGTGTATACCCCCCCATCCGGTCGCCCTCCCTGGTAGGTAGCCCCATTGACATGTGTCACGACTAAGTGATCATTTTTGTAGGCACCCAATCGCGGTTGCCTGTGTCACGGGACACGACCCATGCATTTATGCAAATGAAGGGGTATGTTATGCATACTGGTGCAGCAGTATATTCAAAGGTTTGTGGTGGTGCAAAAACAACCACCAGACTGGCACTGTTTACTGCTACCAAAATACACATCTTATCTTGGTGCTAAGCTCATGCTCTCACCCTCCGAAAGCAGGGTGGCTGTACTGCAGCCCCCCCCCCCCGTGTCAAGCTTCCTCCCACCCTCTGATCGCCCATCCTTGTGTGTAAAGATGAGATCCCTGGTAATCTAGTGATCCTTCCACTCCCGATCACCCATCTTTCTATGTAAAGGTAGATCCCTGGTAGTCTAGTGGTTTCCCCATCCCCCGAGCATGATCACCCACACTTCTCTGAAAAAGTAGATCTTTGGTAGGCTAGTGGTCCACCCACCCCTCGACGGAGAATGCCACCCACCAACCCGCTAAGACCACTGTCCCTCACCTCAGCTGCTACTCACCATCCAATTGAAAGTGGAGCAGCCGGCAGAGCCCTCTGCTCACCTCTGTGGCCAGCAACCATCTGACAGTGACTGAGCATGATCACGGCTATGTGATCGCACTCCTTGACTGTCAGATGTTGACCAACTGAGGATGCGGGTGGAGGGCTGCACTGCCACTGTTCTGCTCCCAACTGAATGATAAGTGGCAATCAGGGTACGGAGGTGTGCAAGAAACAGGCACTTAGCAGGTGGGTGGGTAGTGGATTGGCAATTGGTTTGGGGGATAACAAGACTACCAGGGGTCAAGCTTTTCACAGAAGGATGGGTGATCAGGGTGGGGGGATCACTAGACTACCAGGGGTCTACATTTACACAGATGGGTGGATGATCGGGGTTGGGGACCACTACACTACTGGGGATGTATCTTTACACAGAAGAACGGGTGATCAGGGCATGGGGGATCACTACACTGCCTTGCTTTGCACAGAAGGATGAGTGATCGGGGAGGGGTGATGGAACCACTAGACTGCCAGGGATGTATCTACACAGAAGGATGGGTGATCAGGTGGTAGGGGGAATCACTAGACTACTGAGATTTATCTACATAGAAAGTTGGGTGATGGGGGGATCATTAGAGTAGTGGGAATCAATCTTTAGATAGAAGAATGGTGATTGAGGGTTAGGGATGACTACACTGCCACGGATCCATCTTTACACAGAAGGATGGGAGTTTGGGGCAGTGATGGGACCAGCAGACTGCCAGAGATGTATCTACACAGAAGGATGGGGGATCAGTGGGTGGGGGGTCTTTAGACTACTGGAGAGCTATCTCTACACATAAGGATGGATGATCAGGGATGGGGGGACCACTAGACTACCAGGGATCTATTTTTTGCACAGAAGGGGTGGGTGATCAGGCTGAAGGGACCACTAGACTACCAGGGATCTATCTATTCACAGATTTACAAACATTTCACAGCAGAAAAAGACCACATCTGCCCATGTAGTCTGCCATTATAGCCACCCCTTTCCCCCTCCTCCTTTTACTGGCTCAGAACTCCCCCCTGCAGACCATTTGTCTGTCCCAAGCCCTCATGAATCCCCCCACCATTTCGGATCCCACCACCTCCTCTGGTAGCCTGTTCCAAGCCTCCACCACCCTCTCTGTGAAGAACTTCCTCCTCACATTGCCCTTATATTTCCCTCCTTCCATTCTGAGGCTATGCCTCTTTGTTCTAGACCCCTCCCTCCTTCCTTTTGAACAAGCTCCCCTCCTTCACCTTATTGAGCCCCTTCTAATACTTAAAAGTTTCAGTCATGTCACCCCTCTCCCTTCTAGTCTCTAGTGGGTATAGATTCAGCTCCCTCCACCTCTGCTCACATGTTTTTCCCTGCATCCCATGCACCATCTTGGTTGCTCTTCTCTGAACCTTCTCCATCCCCTCAATGTCCCTACATAGGTGTGGTCTCCAGAACTGTACCCCGTACTCCAGGTGTGGCCTCACCATTGTTTTGTACAGTGGAATTAACCTCCTGTTAGTTATGCCCCTCTCAACGCAGGCCAACATACCATTTGCCTTTCCCACCGCCTTGCTGCACCGGTTCACCACCTTAAGACTGCTCGATCCAATAATCCCCAGATCCTGCTCCTGTTCCATTTCCTCAATTTCCTCCCCCCCCCGAGGGTATAAGCTGCTTGAATGTTCTTCCACCACAGGGGCATCACTGCACACTTTTTCACACATTGAATTTTAGTTGCCAGGTTTCTTATTTATTTATTTAGTTGTTTAACCAGGTATAGCACACTAAGCTGAAAGCTTTTTTTACAGGAGCGACCTGGGAGCACAAGGAGGTTAAGTGACTTACTCAGGGTCACACAGTATGCAAGTGGAAGCTGTGGGATTCAAACCCAGGTCTGTTCTGCTGGACGTCACCAGATTTGCAGCTCAGAGCCTTAGACCACTGCGCTATACTGCCTCCTTTAACCACCTCTCCAGCTTCTCCAGGCCTCCACTCCACCCTGGGTGTTCACCCTATTGCAGACCTTCGTATTGTCTGTGAATAGGCACACCCTACCCTCCAGTCTTTCTGCTAGATCACAGATATAAATGTTAAAAAGTAGGGGTCCCAGTACTGACCCTTGAGGCACCCCACTCGTCACCCCCTTTACCCTGGAATGTACCCCATTTACCACCAGTTTGACTCCTTCCCGTAAACCAGTTTTCCACCCACCTAGTTACCTTCTGGCCCACCCTAAGCTCTCCAGCTTATTTACTAGCCTTCTGTGCAGGACAGTGTCGAAGGCCTTACAGAAGTCCAGATAGGCCACGTCCACAACCCCTCCGAGGTCCACTACCTGCGTCATCCAATCGAAAAACTCTGTCAGGTTGGTCTGACATGACTTCTCATTCATGAAGCCGTGCTGCCTTTCATCCTGCATACTACTGGCCATAAGGTAGTCAACCACCCTTGCTTTTCTTTTCTTAGCTCTAATTATTCTCCCCTACCCATTAGCCTCTCTCCAGTGTGGTCTCTCTCGGTGATCTGACTCAGCTCATCCAACCTGAAGCCCAGATGCCCGATTCTGGTGGGGAGGACTCCCTCTCTATATGCAGCTTGACCTAATCCCTCAAACCAGAGTCTCCTGAGGAAGGACCACCATACTCCTTACCGATGTTCTATTTATAGTGCTGGAAGGATGCTGCTACTGGAGTTACGGCGTGGGATGTGGGGCTGCAACCACTGGGCCCGAATTTGTCTACCAATGGGATTTTTTTTCTCTTCCTGGTAGTGTGGACATGCGAGGACTTCCAGTGCAACAAGAGCATGCTCCCACACCCGCCTGCAGGACGTCTGCTGTGCCACTTTCCTCTCTTGGAATGTGCGCTGCATCAACTGAGCCCCAAGCTGCTAGGGGCCACCAAAGCTGCGCAATGCAAACCTCCCTCCCCTAGGAAAGGAGAGCTGCCTATTGGCAGCTCAGTCCAAATCTGCGCCCTCCCCCCCGGTTGAGCCCCGATGGCCCGAGTCTGCTCCTGAACCTGGGTTGCCAGCGTGGCGCGAGGTATGGCATCCAGTGCCTCAACAATCAACGCCACTGGGCTGGCACCCTTTCTTTTATTAACGTCTCCATTATCTTTCCCACCACTGAGGTGAGACTGACAGGGCGGTAGTTTTCAGCCGCCTCCTTGCTTCCCCCCCTCCCTTGTGCAGTGCAACCACTTTTGCCCTCTTCCAGTCCCCAGGCACCCACCCTGTATCCATGGACAAGTTAAACAGTCTTGTCAAAGGTGCTGCCAGCTAAGCCGTCTGGCCCCATTGCCTTATCCACCTTTAGCCTGCCCAGTTCCTCCCTTACTCTAACGATTGTGAGCATTCTAGAATCTGTTCTTCTGCATTCCCCTCCAGCTCCAGCTTCTAGACAGAAGGATGGGGGATTGGGGTTGGGGATCACTAGACCACCAGGCATCTATCCTTACACAGAAGGATATGCGATCAGAAGGTGGTGGGGAATTAAACTACCAGGGAGCTATCTTTACACAGGAGGATGGGAGATCAGGGAGTGGGGGGACCACTGGACTACTAGGTCAGTGTTACCGCTGCAGCGGTGCTAGGGGTCCTCTCTGCTGCATGTAAATGAGCCCACAACGGGCATGCAGATGGCCCTTTAGTGCCATGCATGCCCAATAAGCTCATTTGCATGCCCGGGTTGAATATGGCTCACAGGAGACCTGGCGCTATCCTGTTTTGGGCAGAGCCCTTGTATCTCTTGTGGGTCATATGCAGCCTTGGTCCATGCCACTGCAGCACAGATCCACTCAGTGGCAACATGGGCCAGTATTCAGTTAGTTAGTGCCGCTCTGTAGGCCAGCGCCAACTGTCTGAATATCGCTCAGGGCTGCCCATATGTTATCGGATCTACGACGCTGGTTCGACAACAGTTTTGCAGCCGATTGTTACAGCAGCAGATTTATGTCGACTGCAAATTGCGGTTGGCATAAATCCATCATGTAAACTCTTTGTTTTTGCCGCTGTAATGTCATTCGGTGTTAAAATGTCGCTGGTCGATCGGCATACCTATGCTGTCACAAGTGCAGTGTAACAAACTGCTCTGCAATTGCGCCAGGCTCGGAATATAGGGACCTTTTAAAAAATATAAAAAATTAATCCTTAAACCCTCTGTTCTCCCTAACACACACCCATTTACCTGTTTCTTCACGTTTCCTCTGTTCTGCTGACAGAATGCTCATCTCCTTATTGTTGGACAAGGGAAAGGATGTTATGCAAGACCTGAAATCTAAATGAGACAAGAAGTTAAACACGAATATACTTCAAGATGACAACAGTTGGAATTTGACACTCCAGTCTTGTAAATAATCCAAAAGCAGACCTATACAAGATAAAATAGTAAACAGGTGATATTACACCCCTTATAGGTTTTTCAGCTTGGGCATATCACAAGATAACCTCTGCTGGAGATGTAAAACAGAAAGGGGTACCATATCTCACTTAATCTGGTCTTGTAACTACATACAGACTTTCCAAGAAGAGGTCTACTTAGCATGCCAAGCGGTGATGAAATGTGATTTTAGAAGCAGAACCAAATGTATTTTGCTGGGCCTTCACCCTGACCTCTCTCATCTCTCTACTAATCAAAAGAGATGGTTACACATGGCATGTATTACAGCTAAAAATGCATTATCCAGGCACTGGAAACAGCCCAGTTCACCCCGTTTCAGAATGGGCTAATGAACTAGCTACCAGGGCCGCTTATGAGAAATTTGCCATAAAACACAAGGTAGAGTGGATGCATTTTTGAAATATGGAGTCTCTAGCTCAACTCGTCTCTGTGAAAAAGTAGACTCTCAGTTAATTACCAAAATAAAGTACTATTGGGACATTTAAGCAATAAACCATGACAGGGTGTGGGTTATGCTGGGATTTACCCATGCCTGGTGTGGTTTGTTACAAGGCTGCAGACCACGTGAGTAAACCACACTAGAAGTGGGTAAATCCTAGTATAACCCACACCCTGCAGTGGTTTATTGTGATTATACAATGTGTAGGATGTCAATGATTAAAAATATAAATAAATACATAAATAAAAGCTAAAAACTGTGTTCCTTATTGATTTTAAAGTGTGGTATCCTTCCTCTGTAGATAAAATAGTACCCTGTTGATAGGTAGAATATGATTCTAAGAGGCGTCCCGTCCACCTTATAATCCACCCCCACCAAACATGCAGTAAGGTGGTATGATGTTTTTTGTTTTAAAGAGAGAGACTACGAGTTGTTGTTTTTTTGTTATACAGAGTGTGACATTTATTTATTTATTTAAGTATTTGGTAACTGGGTAAGTGCACTGATCCAGGGGACCATTTTCAGGCATGACCCAGGCCACACAGGCGGCAGTTACAGAGGTAGTGACAAGTTATACAAGGCGTACAAGCCATGTGGGTCATTTGGCAGTATGTCTTTACACAGCCTGCTGCGAGTGCTGCCCATGGCAGGTGTGAGGTGAGCAACGATGGTGAATTTTCAGGAGGTACTAAAAACATTTTTTAGTGTCGTGAAGAGTTGCTTTGGGAACTGTTTCTGTGCAGGAAGTTGCCTTGGGATATTGACTTCATTGTTTTGTATGGTGCGGTTCTCTATCACAGTTTATGGAGACTCCAATATGGTGATTTTAAAGTTTTCATTTTCCGGGGGTTGTACTGAATTTTTAAAAGTTTTCTTTGGTGAAGTGGCTGACTGGCACCTTTTGCAGTGGTTATGCTAGGATTTATCACATCAAAAAGATATTAGTCAGTCAATCAGTGTGTGTGATTCTCAAACCCCTTTGTATAGTTAGTATTTTACCACCTTTTCTTTGTACCATTTCTTGTGGATAGTTCTTTCTATTATTCATAATAATTAGGATATCGATCTTTGATGTAACATATACAGTTTCATATCATATGTACATAGTTTGGATGTAGTTACATTATTGTCTTAATACTTTAATGTTTGGCTGTTTGATTTATATTTGTAATTTTGAAAAACCAATAAAATATTAATTATAAAAAAAGAATGTTTACCCCCACACTCACACAACAGAAAGCCTCAGATGGAACCAGGGCTTCTGTTCTATCTGTAGTAAGTGAAACAGCAGAGATTTCCCTGGTAATCAGGTGTATGTCGTTGCTACAGTGACATTTCAAAACTGAAGTACATTACAGTGCCAATTCAGTGTTGGCACTGCAATGTACTTGAGGGACGCCGGCACTGCTTCTCCGGGTCTTGTACCCCCTCCCCGAATCAACTCCAACTCAGAGTTGATTATAAAAATGAACACTTCACGGAATGGCTTTATGCAGTCCGCAATTTGCATTCATCATAAAGCCATCACTGTAACGTCGGTCGACAACATTTTTGTCAAACCAGTGTCGTAGATCTGTAAGCAGGTCCCAAATCCTTTACCCACCCCCATGATGGAGGGGTGTTCTAGTCAAGTAGTTCCTCTCCCCCTCACTCCAGGTCCAAGCTTTACCTGATGATCTGGTGGCCCCCTCCCCCCAATTCTTTTCTGTGTTAAAGGATGCCTGGCCACCTGTTGTCTACTTACACCTCTGTAACCCCATTTCAGTGTCCTTTTAACAGGCAGTATCCAAGGGAGGTCACAGTAGTGTGGGAGCATGCCTGTGAAGGCTTATAATGTGATTAACAATAATCCAGCAGGCTGTCTGCATGGTGGCTGGGGAGACGCACTTGAGCGCACTCATGTAGAAATAGTGCCACAACTCACGTGGTACTGTGCATTGCCAAACAACATTTGTATTTGATAAACAGGCACATAACCATGGTAGCAACATTGCCTGATCTCCCCAGCACTTTGCTGCACACTGTCACTTTATCATTCACGGGGCCTGTAAGTAGCGCTGCCAGAATGTTCAATTCTGTCACTAGTATTTATGCAGAATGACAATTGTGCTTCCACAGTGCTTTTTTTTTTTTATTCCGCAGAATTCCAAAATGCATTTCTGTGTGAACTGTGGAATAATATTTCTTGGGTAATGTAATCCACGGGTTGTAGAAAATAAATTGGTGGTTTACATACACTTTGTAATATGATTCCAGAGTTAACATTCTGCTTTTAGAATTTCAGTTACCAATGGAATTCCACATTAGGCAGAATTTACAAAATTCTGTGAAATCCCAGAGGAAGCGGAATTTGGAAATTCCATACAGCTCTACCCATAAGGCCTTTGTTGACACGGTAGAAAGGTGAATCCCCCCTGCCCACTACCACCATAATGGTGAATAAATACTAAAATTGGCAACTTAGGCTTGGCTTTAAGTCAGACCCCCTGTCTTCAGTTCAGAGACAGTTTGGGTTTAAGGTATGGAGGTCTAGCAGGCTAAAAATGGGGGAGGGGTAAGTGAAACTGTTTCATTACCCCTCCCCCCCCTCCAGTTATTCCCAACTTCTTCCACCCTCCCCTGATCCTCCAGTCATTTTTTTAACTCAGCATGCTGGCCCAGTGGTGCAAAGGGCTGCAGCACTGAGAACGTCATCTGCTGCCATGTAGGCGACTCACGTTCAGGAATGAACATGGGTTGCTCAGGGGGCAGCCGGGAAAGTGAAGATTGAGAATCCAAATGACTGTTGTCCTTCCTTGGGGGTTACAATGGCTCATTGCTTGTCTGCCACTTGGAGGTGTCCAGGTGGTAGCGCATGCAAGACCACAAAACAGAGGAAGGGCTCATGCATAGGACACTTGCGGTATCTCCACAGAGGTGGAGCTCACACATTGTATCCATTTCATGTGATATAGGCCCAGGGTGAAAATTGGTGGAACCCCACCACCTCAAGATGATGACCGATCCCTCACAGGCCTCTGAATCGGTGACCGCCCCCCCACACACACAGCCCTGTGGCACAGGATGATGGAGAGAACATAAGTTCCGGAGAAGCTGGGTGATGGGGGCTGCCAGGGCAGAACAAGCAGATAAAATGTATATGAAAAAAATCAGCATCTGGAGCTGGAAATTCTTTTAAACAAACATAATGAGGAGGGGGAGAGCAGAAAGTGACTGGGGTGGTGAAATGGGTGACCAGAGTACTACTGGCCACTTGGGAAGGGATGAACCATTATTTTTTAATTACAAGGCCAAAAATCGAAGTGACACAAAAGTTCAGTTAGGCCGATTAGCCAAATTTATGGTAAAAGTGCCAAATGTTGGCACATTCACTGAATACAAATTTGGCAGCTGCCCATTCTTACCCATGGAGCATGTCTTGATGGGGTCACAATTATCCTATGCTCAGAGTCCTCCCTGAGCCTGGCACCAAACAAAATGTGAACTTCCATGATTACATAAGTAATAAGCCATGACAGGGTGTGCATTTATGCACACCCCAGGGGTGTAGTGAGGCACGAGGCCGAAGGCCAAGTGCCCTTCCACCCTGAGAGGCGCATTAAACTCCTTTAATACACATCCTGGAGTGGCTTATCACACTTATAAAATATCACATTGCTATTTTTAAGTAAACAAATAAACAACTGCATTTATAAGTGATTACATTCTTGAAATAAATATAAAAAGGAAAACAGTTCAGTTTTAAATTAAAAAAATCATTGTACTTTTGAAATGAGCCAATACCAGAAGGTGACACTGTGGGTCAGGTTGTTGTGGCTGGTTCTCTGGTATGAGATCGTTTGCTAGTGTTTCACCAGTCTCCCTGCCGCCCCCCATCGTTGTTTCTCTCCCAGCCCCTCAAACTCTACAAATGGGTCAAGGGAGTCCAGCCATCTACCTGGGGATTGATACCATAAACTATGTGTGATCTAATCATATTTATTCAGTTAACTCCCGTTTCTTGGTTTACCATTCCCATTTTCTCCAGTTTGCCCCTCCGCTATCTCCATGCTACTGTATCTCCAGTGGACTTAAACTGAAGTATTGGCTATCTTAAATTATACAATGGCAAGGACATTTCCTGTATTCTGATTGGTTAGTGTATGCCTGAGACAGTGATGTTATTACACAATAACATCACTGTCACTGTTGCGCCACAGTATTGATTAGAGTTGCTCTTAAGAAACAAAGATATACTGCCACACAAAAAATCTACTAAAAGCATGTTTTAAACGTTTTTTTATTTTGTATAACAAGAAGACATTGTATAATTGCAATAAAGCACTCCAAGGTGAGTGTTATTGTGTAATAATGTCACTCTTGGGGTGGTGGAAGCACTCGGCTTCACCTCGTGCTTCATCCCACCCCATGAGTGACGTTATTACATGATAACACACACCTTGTTGTGCCTTATTGCTTAAATAAATCACAATCATGTCGAGTCTCTCTCTCATGCGTGCAAGCTGCACAATCCCCGCAAACATGGTAGAGACAGAGAGCGAGAGAGAAAGGTTTGAGAGGTGTACTGTGTTCAGTTTAAAAAGAAAACCATGATCTGCTATGCAAAGACAGGAAGAGAGACTTGGTACAATGCTGGAGTGAGAAACGGGTGGGGCTGCAATTAAAGGCATCGCAGAGGATGGTGCTGCAAGAGGCAAAATCAGCACTATGTAAACCCCTCGACCCCCCCCCCATTTGGGGCTTACCTTACAAGTGCCTCCGAGTATTGTCTGGTGGCACTTCGCCACTCCTTCAGTGTCCTGCCCCCCTGTTTACCGAAGCCCTGCTGCGGGGCTCGCACAATCCATGGGCGAGCGGAGGGCAGGGTCGCAGATACCCCGCTCGCACGTTCGAGAAGGATGCCTTGTGTATCCGACTGCTCGTAGCGGTCAAAAGCAAAAAGTCTGTCTCCTCCATGATTCCTGGTGCCAGGCTAAGTCTAAAAAGGCACCGGGGGCACAGACAAAGCATTTTAAAATCAAATAAACCGGCAGGGGCCTAATGCGCTGCCTCCAGGGCACAAATGTTGGTGAAGGGCTGCACTACTGAATCTTTGTGAGCTACTGTATATTCCTAGGGGCAGGGTGTTAGGGGAGCTGTGACTCCCTGGGGGCAGTGTTTATTTTAGAGCGTGGACTAATTCAAGAGAGCACTGTTGGGGCTATCAGCCAGTGGGGAATTTATTAACTAAAGGTAAAACTGCTGACTGCACCAGAACTTTAACCTGGGAGGCCACTAATACAGACTGCCCAAACCTGAACTGATGCCATCATTTTTGGACCTTTCCACCAATCGGAAGCCAGGATTTAACAAGGGCTCTTGGGACAATGCCAGAGACTCCTGGGGGATTAACTGGGACAATTTGTAGGCGCCAAAAAGGGAGCCATTTAACATCTGAGAACTGTTTTAAGACAGCTTTAGCAGCCAATGGGATTTCTGGAACTTAGCCCCATATAAAAGGGGGGTGGGGTAACCTGCAGATTTGAGTGATTCGTCTGGGAGTTCAGTGTGAGCCTCTGGGGAGCTTGCCAGTTCTGAGAGGTTAGGCCTGCCAGGTCTAGACGTTTTGGTCATCAGTCTGTGGGTCTGTGTGTTCTAGTTGGCCCATGTTTGGGGGTTACAGCAGCAGGGGATTCAAGCCACATTTAAGCTGAAATCGGGATCAACCTGCAAGCTAGCTGGAAGGACCAGAAGAAAAGTCTTACATATAAATGTGTTTAGTTCACAAAATCTTTATGCGGTCGAGTAGTTTGAGACGTTCGAATTGCATGTTCTCGGCCAGTGTTAAATTGCTCCTGTATCCTGAAGCCCAGGATTTCGACAAGGACCACGAGGGAATTCTCCTCCTGCTTCATCAAGTCATCTGCAACAGGTCTCATTTCATCGGCTCATCATTTGGTCTGGGTAGTGTGAGTACAAACAGGGTAGCTTCCTGCAAAAAAGCTGCAATCATTGTGTGTCATCTGATTATTGGTTGGATTTATCACAACGAACTGAGCCATCCGGCTCCGGATTACAAATTCTGGGTTTGAGTGCATTCTAATTGTTTTCTTTCCTAAGGGCCCCAACAACAGCTGCAACACTGGCCTACCCTGGGCAACGCTTCAGGCTAGCCTATCTTCCAAACTGGGTACCCAGAGTTGTGTGACTGTGTTAAAGGGACTCACTGTGCATGCATCCTTAGCCTGAAACAATCAGATCCATCAATCATCTGCTAGATTCATGCCCCACCCCTGTTCATATCCCCCTAAATAAATCAGATGGTGCTGTTATAGTTTAAATCTGGCTAGCATGTACCTTCTTGGTGGGGATACAGTACTGTTATTGCATTGTTGCATCAGTGGTCTTATTTTCCAGGGCCCAGATGTTCAAACTGCGCCGGGCTGTGGCAACTTGGCTGCGCAGGGGTGTGGACTGGGTGATATTCAATGGAGCTGCACCATGGCACAGCATCATTGAATATCGCACCCTGGCTACCCGCAGTGTGCATGGCGCAGTGGCACTGCGCCAGCGCAAGTGGCCAGAGTGGAGCATGGGGATGCGCTAGCACAAGTTCCATTGCACTATGCACAGCAACCAAGATGTTCAAAACTTGACATGCAAATGGGGCCAGAATGTATGCAGGGTGCAAATGAGGACATTTGCATGTCATTATGGCCCATTTGCATGCAGGTGCGCCGATCCCCGATGACTTGCGCCTGGCGTCCTGCCAGGCAGCAAGGCAGCATCCGTCGGGGACCGATGCCCCCTGCAGCTGGCAATGTGCTCCACAGCCCGACCGCGTGCTGCAGTAAAAAAAATGGAAAAGCATAAATCCCTGGTGGTCCAGTGGGCCGCTGTCTGCCTGATCCACTGGACCACCAGGGATATTTGACATATGTATCTTTTCTTAATACAAATGCCCACGATCGGGTAGACAGCAGTCCACTGGACCACCAGGGATATTGGACAGAATTCTGCTTTTTTTTTTACAAATGCCCGCGATTGGGCATGGGGGGGGTGCCACCAGGTGCAGCGGGAGCTAGGCTACCCACAGGTGGCAGCTGCCGTGTTGCACCCTGCAATGCGGCAGCTCACCTGTGGGTGGCCATCCATTGTTCCTTTTTGGATCAACTTTGTGCTGCGCGGGTAGGGGTTGCACATGCATGGCCTCTGCACATCCCAGGCTGAATATTGGGCTGTGCAGGGGCATGCATGGGCATGCCCCCCCTACCTGCGCCTGCATACATTACTGATGCACTCTGGCACATCAGGATTTGTGCCGCGCACTTTTTCCTTTTGAATATCACGCCGGGGCACATCAGTGGGTTGCGTGCGCCGGGGCGCAACAGTGGGTTGCGCATGGCGCAACCCTTTTGACTATCTGGGCCCAGGAGTCTCCATGGCAGCTTCTGAGGATCCAGCCCTGGTGGTAAGTGCAAGGGGTGTGAGCAAGTCATTACTGACAGATGGTACATGTGAATGTTTTGTTGCTGTACTGTTTAGGCCACTAGAGGGGTTGTGGGGGGTTATAGCATCCCGGAAGGCTATACCAACAGCAGTTACACTACCCCAGAACCATTCCTCAGGGCGGAGGCACCCATTCAATGAGCTCAGGCCCTTCAACCTGTACCTAGTCACGCAGGTGATGAGGGTAGTAGCTCATAGTATAGCGCCACCTAGGGGGTTACTAGTACAACTGCCTTATGACTCCACTCCTGCTTTGCTCTGCTCAGATATGACCCACCCACTCTGCACCAGTCTACCCCGAATTTTTTTTTTTTAACCTGCAAAAGTGTGTGTGTGTGCCTGTGTTTTAAGAATGAGTGAGCAGCTGACACAGCCATTTTGTTGTAGGGCTCATTTGTGGTACTCCCACCCCCCACATTACAGCACTTGGTTTACGTTTACATGGCTGTTTGGGAGAATTACTGGTGTGTTGTTATGGGAGCTCCTTCTCTCCCCACTCTGCCTGTTCTGTTGCCTTGGTAGTTGAATTGTTGCTCCACCCTTTCTGTGGCCCAGTTGGTGCTCACCGATTGAAGAGGTTGTCTCACCGTTCCTCACAGTGTGACTGTTCCAGTTGGTCTGCAAGATAACTCATGGCTCATGTTACAGATTATTGAGGTGTCGACTTGGTGAGCTTGGTTGAAAACTGTGTTGGGGTTGTGTGATAAAACAGAGTTATGAAAATGTAACAGTAGTAAGTGATTGCAAATTGCTTGACAGTGCAGCGCTGGATTGTGGGTAAGTGGGGGATTGAGTCAAAACTGCTTTTCTCATTGAGGCCACAGAGTATATTCTTAATTGTTAAGAGATGCAGAATTTTTCTAAGTATTGGGAAAGTGCTGGAGAATGTGTAGTAAGTGTGCAAGTGTAATTTATGAGTTGAAAGACTGATAATATTTTTTAAAGAATGAGTTTGAAATACGGGAGAAGTGAAGCCTGGATTTTCGATATGGTGACTAGTGGCATTTTTTGGGGCACAGTGATATGGTTGGGTAAGGTGTTTGTTCATTTATTTTTGTGGGGAAGAGATTCAGCAGCTGGTCGTGTGTTTGAAGAGCTTTAATGTACTGACAACTGACTTTTCTCAGCTAATGAAATTCTTAAATTTGTTCTTGCCGTTTAATAAATTATCTTTTAATGCTTTCATAGGTGAAGTTTTTAAAAGCAAGGAAAAATAGGGGCTAGGAATGTTGCGAATTAATAATTCACTCATGAACTACGTAAGCATTCATGCAATGTGCACTATGCAGTTTGCTGCAGGTGTGGCAAATGTAACAATGTGAACTGATGCACTTAGCACCTTGTGGCCAGTTTTTGCCATGAAGTACGTCAATTCACACAGTTAAATTCACTGCAGCTCCTTTAATGCACACCCTGGTGTGCATACCTCTCAACTGTCCCTGATTTTCAGGGATGTCCCTGATTTGGCCTCAACATTTTCCTCTGTACCTCTTAAAATTTGTGTTTTTGTGACAGAACAGTGAAGATTAAAAGCACAAAATAATGTAAAATATTAAAGTTGCAGACTTGTTCTTCTGCAGAAAATGCATCTTGTCACAAATCCCTTTATTCTATCTGCTTTTTAAGTGAATAGTACCAGTTTTTAAGATGTGTCCCTGATTTGAGGTCTTTGTCCCTGATTTTTTTAAGCCTTGTCCCTGATTCATGAGGCAAGAGGTTGAGATGTATGCTGGTGTGACTTATCATACATTGCTATTTTTAAGTAAACAGATAAATAAGCAACTGTATTTATAAGTGAATAAATTCTTGAATAAATAAAATAAGAAAAACACTCCCGTTTTGAATAAAAAAAAAGTCCTTGTGCTTTTGAAAGGAGCAATGTAGTGAGCCAATACCAGTAGGTGGCACTGTTGCTCCGGCTGTTGTGACCATTTCTCAAGTGTGAGAGCTTTTGCTAGCGTTTCACCTGTAGCCAGACCCATTGCTTGACAGTGCAGTGCTGGAGGGCAGGTTAGCAGGGGATCGAGAGAAAACTGTGCTTTTCTCATGGAGGCCACAGAGTGTATTTTTAATTGTTAAGAGATGCAGAATGTTTTCTAAGTGCTGGAGAATGTGTAGTAAGTGTAATTGGTGAGTTCAAAGACTGACATTTTTTAAGGAACAAGTTTGACATACGGCAGTAGTAAAGCAGGGATTTTCAATGTGGCGAGTAGTGCCCTTATTTAGGGCACAGTGATATGGTTAGGTAAGGTGTTTTTTTTTTTGGTTTTTGGAGGGGGTGAGATTCAGCAGCTGGCTGTGCAGTTAAAGAGATTTAATGTATGGACAGCTGATATCTCTCGGCCAATTAAATTCTTAGATTTTTTTTCTTGCCATTTTAAAAAATTATCGTCTGATGCTTTCACAGATGGAGCCTACAAAAGCAAGGAAAAGCAGGGGCTGGGAACATTGTGAGTTTATAATTCACCCATGAACTGCAGTGAGCTCACCCATTACATGTAGCATCTGTGCAGAGTGCACACTGCAGTTTGCTGCAGTTGTGGCAAATATAACAATGCAAACTGATGCACTTAGCACCTTGTGGCCAATTTGTTTGCCGTGAAGTGCATCAATTCACACAGTTAGATTTCACTGTGACTCCTTTAATGTGCACCCTGGTATGCAGTGCTGCAGTTCATGTAGTAAAATTCATCAAATTGCATGACTTGTACTATGCAAATTGTAATACTATGCTCTGCATTGTGGGAATTGTGGAACTTTTTATCTGTGCTTGCAGTCAGTAGGGGCTGCTAGAGGACAGAGTGAAATGTTTACAACAGGATTAAGGACATAAGAGGAAGGAAATTTATGTTCCAAACTATACAGTTTCTAAATTCTAATTATGTCGTATTAACAAAATTCAGCATAAGTTTAAAAAAAAATGTAAAAATTATGTTTTAAAATGCTTGAGGAATTTTATGTATTAGTATAAAAATATATTGATATAGTGTGTAGATAAGCTTGCTGTTTTTTGGTTGTGTTGTGGCTAAAAAACAAGAATCAATGATATACACAATGAGCGATTTTAGATAGTATTGCTTCATATAGAATAGCATCAACACATGCAGTGCAAACTGTACTGCACAAACTGTAATGGCACCATGCATTTCTGTTTAAAGCTGAGCCAGCATAATATTCTGTGGTGATTTGCATATACAGCCCAAGGTGCTCTGCATTATGGGGGTATATGTGATTTTGTATTTCTTTGAAACTTGGCTTCCTGGCCAATGCCCTTTGGGGTAACCATTGCCTCAGTGCCTGCGCACTGAGGTTCTTTGTCTTTAAGCTTGTTTTTTGGTTTTATTGGGCTCACCACAACATAACCCAGATAGACCATCTTAGGGTAGCTGGTTCATTCCACTGGGGCGTCACACAGATGAGTCCTGGTAGGACACAACACATGTATGTGTCTTCTGTTGGCACCCTTTGCAAACTGTGTGAGAGGCTTTTTGGCAACATGCATTTCTGCTTAAAGTTGAACCAGCATGATATTCTGTGATGATTTGCATATACAACTCATAGTGCTTTGTATTATGGGTGTATGTGTGATTTTGTATCTTTTCAGTACAAACTGTTTATATAAGAATGAGTCTTAATATCCTGACTGCAAACTTTCATTTAGAATAAAGTTGTTAGCCACAGTGATTCTAATGGTAGACCTTTGAAAACATACTTTCTTAAAATGGGATAACTTTAGAACCATGAGGGCCAGAAGCCACGTCAGCTTAGTTGCTATATTGATACATTATATTGCTACATCTTCCACATATAGATACATAACGGCATAGGATTCATAGTATCAGATACAGGTCTATAGCGTTAGCCATTAATGACCTGAACTACAGATTATTCTATGACTGAAAATGCACGCTCCATCACTTCCTCTAACATTACGTCCTTTTCAATATTCCCATTTTGCATCTCTCCACCACTGATACGGGTAATGCATTCCAAATTTTCATCACTCTCTGAGAAAACCATGCCCCTTTTTGTTTTTTCTTATAATGGTCTGCCTTCAGTAGTTTTCTGTGCCCTGCAACTGCTCTAGACTTGGGTCGTAATTTCAGTCCTGCGCATTCCAGCAAGTCAGTATTTCCAAAGGCACTGTATACATAACACATGTCTCCCCTGCTACACCTGTAATGGAGGGAATATAAACCTAATGTTTTCAGATGCTCCTCATAGGGTGTATTCCTCAAACCTACTACCATCTTTGTGGCTAGCCTCTGGACCCCCTATAGCATCCTAATATACTGTAAGTTTTACTAGTTGATGCCCATAATTGACAACAGTATTCTAGGCGTGGGCGAACAAGAGACACACAGAGGGGCAAAATTACATCTGTCTCTACTCCTTATGTTCCTCCTTATTAATGCCAATATACCATACCCTATCATTGATACGTTTGCACAACGCTTGTTAAAACTTAAGTCATGTGTTACAAGGACTCTGAGAGCCCTTTCCTTCTCCTTTGTTATCTCCACTCTGTCTATATAATATTTAAATTAGCATTTTTTCTACCCAAAATGCATTATTTTACACTTGTTGAGGTGGTGAAGTGGTTCAAAACTTTGCTAAAATACCATTCTTTTTAGCAACACATATTAACATGTATACATGAGAACTGTATTGTTATGATCTATCCATGTTGCTCAGACTCCAGGCCTTCAGATTTTAACTGCTGGCTTCAGTGCTGAAGTAGGTGATTGTCAAGTCGACTTTATTTATACAGCACCCGATTCCTGGGGCTCTGGGTGCCTTACAGATGGGCTATGTAGGGAAAAATACAGTTAAAATCAACTTCAAGCGTAAGCCAACATACATAAAATAAAATCAGTCTTTAAATCTTTGTATTAAATAATTAAAATGAGTGGACGTCAGATGCCAGGTTAAAAAGATGGGCTTTCAGGCCCCACTTTAATGCCCCCATGGTAGGTGCCTCCCTGAGAGCTCTAGGAAGAGAGTTCCACATCACTGGTCTAGTCACTTCAAACACATGGTCCCCAGAGATTTATAACTGCCCTTGGGACCAGGAAGAGGCCCTCCAAGGATGACCGGAGTGAGTGCATTGGGTAGACGGATGTCAGGAGGTTAGACAGGTAGCCTGGACTAAAGCTGTATAGGGCCTTATATGTAAGCAAGCCCACCTTGAAGGCAGTCCTTCATCTGTTTGGCAGCCAGTGCAGTTTGTGCAAAACTGGGGTTGTATGAGCAGACCTCGAAAGGCCCGTCAATAACCTGGCTGCAGCGTTCTGCACCAGCTGTAGTCTCTGGAGGTTACCTCCACTGACCCCGAAGTAAAGACCATTACAGTAATCAAGACTGGATTTCACAAAAACATGCACTAACAATCATAGATCCTCTGACAGGATTAAGGGTTTAATCCAGGTGACATTTCTTAAGTGGTAGAAACCACTCCAAAGGACATCAGACACCTGATGTTCCAGTATCAGACCATCATCAAACATGGCTCCCAGACTGAGCATCTTAGTGGCCATCTCTAGAGTGGTAGTACCCAGGAGCAACCCTGTCCCTGCTCCAGAGGCAGTCACATCCTGACAACCCCACTCATTCAGTACCTCAGTCTTGTTCAGGCCGAGTCTCAGTCAGTTAGACGACATCCAAGTCTGGATCTCGGCTAGGCAGCTGTTTAACACCTCCACAGCATCCAGTGTTCTGGGGACAAAGGGCATATACAGCTGGGTATCATCTGCATAGCAGTGAAAACCCAAACTGTAATGCCTAACGATACCCACTAGGGGTAGCATATATACTGCAAACAACATGGGCAATAAGATCGACCCTTGAGGCACTCCACAGGTCAGGGTCATCTGGCAGGAGGAAACATTTCCCATAGCTACCTGTTTCCTGTCTGTCAAAAAGGACTCAAACCAGCTGATGACCTTGCCGGGGAGTCCACAGAGCTCTCTCAGGCAACTGAGCACCACCATGCGGTCTACGGTATCAAATGCTGAGGAGAGATTGAGGAGAACGAGAATTGATTGCTCTCCTCTATCTCTCACCCTAAGGAGATCATTCTGCACCCTAACTAATGCTGTTGCAGTCCTATGCTGTTTCCTAAATCCAGAATGGAGCGGCTTATAGATGTCAAAGGCTGTCGAGTGGACCTCGAGGTGCAGTGCCACCACTTTCTCCGGTACCTTCCCCAAGAATGGAAGATTGGAGACAGGCCAGTAATTAGTCAAGATGTCAGGGTTGAGTGCTGCTTTCTTCAGGAGGAGTCTCACCAATGCCTCCTTCAAGGCATCCAGGAAGAGCACTCCTGAGAGTGAGCACCTGACAATCTTGGTGAACACTGGACCAACTAACTCCACACATCCCACTAGGAGATGTAGGGGCCCAGGTCCAGTTCACAAGAAGTGGGCCTGAGCTTCAAAATCACCTCGGCGACGTTCCCCACCCCCACTAGCCGAAACTCTTCCCAGACAGACAGAGTGCTTCTATTACCACCAGGATCAACACTGCAGGACAGCACTTGCTCCACTGGCGAGATCCCAAACCTGATGGTGGACACCCTGTCAGAAAAGAACTGAACAAACTCTTCACACTGTGCAACTGAAATTGCTCTTTTCAGCTGCAGGCAGACTGGATGGAGAAGCCTGTCTACCATCTGAAGGAGCAGAGCTGGTCTGTTCCTTCCTGCAGCAATCTTCCAGGATAGGAACTTTGCCTTCTTACTGGTTGCTTGCCCCTTGATGATCACCATAGCGAGTTCTCAAGGCCAGTCTGTCGTCCACAGCCCCAGTCCTCCTCCAGCAACACTCCAACTTCCGATCCATGGTCTTCATCTCCTTAAGAGCCCAATCAAACCATGGGGGTCTCAAGCAAGAAGACCTGGGTCATATACAGATTGATGCAATGGTGTTGAATGCCTTGGTAACAGCACTGTTATATGCTGCCTCAGTGCACAGGCAACACTTACACCAGAGAAGTCTGTTACCGCCAGTTGTCTCTCTGGGGTCAAACCTCTCAAATAACAGTAATGGACCATCTCAACAGGGGAGGGACTAACGGGGGTGGGGCCCCAGAACGAGAATTTCACTGTGCAGTGATCTGACCGAATGACCAGATCCATCCTGAGATCGGTGATCTCAAGCCCCAGCTAAAATACTAGGTCCAAGACATGGCAGTGGGTTGCAGAAGCAACTGCTTGTGCAAGGGTCAGAGATGTCATAGTCTGGAGGAAGTCATTTCCAAAGTGCGAAAGTTCATTGTTGAACCAGGCATTGAAATCCCCCAGAATCAACCATCTGGGGGTTCCAAAACCCTATCAGTGATGAAGTCTGTGACGTCCTGCAGGAAATCCCCCTCGTGCCCAGGCGGCCGGCAAATGAGGAGGATCCTGCAACTTGCACCCGGACCCCCACGAATGGCCACACATTCAAACGACGAAGTAGATTCCACTGAGTGCACAGAAAAATTCAGGTCGGCTCTAAAACAGATGGCCACTGCCCCAACCCTACGTTCCCTCCTGGGATAGTGTACCACCAAGTATCCTGGTGGAGTAGATGCCTCCAGTACTGGCCCTGCATCATCATCCAAACTGGGCTCCATAATGCATGTCAGATCGACAGAAGAAATCAAGTTAGCCATCACAGATGTCTCTCATCGACCTGGCATTACATAGCTTTGCCTGAAGGGAACCAGTGGAGGTTGCTGGTCCGACAGCTGCCTGCCTACTTGGTCCGGTGGTACCTCTGGCAATGGGAACCAAACACGTCTGGCCTCTCTCTCTAGGTTCCATTTTACCCCAGGGCACCTCCTGTACCTGACTACCTTAAGCCACTCACCACAGTCGCATCCGCAGCAACCGGCTGCACATTCTTACACCGCCTGTAAATACCGACTTTCCTGCTTCGTCTAACTGTAGTCTCCTGTACAGGTACATCAGGAAATGGATGGAGGTCATGCAGCTGGGATGCCGAGTATACCATGTGGCCAAAGCTCCAGCCTTTACACATCTCTGGGTTTAGAGTCACACTAAAATCGTCTCCTACACCAAACTATTTCCTCCACTACCCAACACACAGCTTATACCCCTAACTATCTATACTCATTCACACACTAAATCCCATGCCTCAAGACCCTCCACACACTCACTCTCTAACTACCTAAATATTACTCAACAATCTCACAAATAAATACCGCCCCCTTCCCCCAATGTGGAGAATCCAAAAATAGTACACAGCAAAGGAGTGCAACAGAAGTATTTATTTTAGTTTATGAATGGACACTTAGTCCTAGAAAATATGTTCAGATTCCGGCAATATTCAGTGCTTACACCACTGAAGCTTTTCACTTGCAAACCCAATTCAGTGTGAGTGAATTTATAGTCACAGCAGGTGCCTCAGTGGCTCCACTTCTTACCGAATGCCAGCACACCAATTCCTAGCCAATGCTGTATGCCTTCCCCACCACAGACACTCTTACCTGCTGTTCTGTGGGTATAGCAGTACTTAGGGTCTTAATGGCAGATTTGTGTACTCACGGCTAACATGGCTACCACCTCAGTCCAAAATAGTCCACGCTCTTCTATTCTCTGGTCTGACATTCCACTTGTATCTCAATGTGTTAGGTCCAGAAATTCTTTACAACAGCTGACCTTTCCTCCAGCCGTGACGCGAATGAACTTGTTCTACGGGCACTAGCTTCCCAGTATTCAGAGCAGGCTCACTCCATCGCCATCTACCTCACAGGTGTGCGCTGCAAAACCTAGTCCTCAAAACAGCACCAAATGTCTAGATACGTTCCTCCCGATACCTGATGATCCACCATGTCTTCCTTCTGATAGCCGGCTTGCATTCAGAACAGCAACCAGTTTCACTGACCAGGGCAGTTCCGCTGACACAGTCACTCTTAATTGGCTCCCCATACCAGCTGGTGTGTTTCTAATGTCAAGATATGTTTGACAAAAGTTAACCTCCTTTGCTGGATAACCAAACTTAATTCCTCACTAACTGCAAAATAATACTACTAAAACTCCTAGTCTACATTACTAAAAGACCCTTCACTAGCACTTTTTCCTACTCCTAATGATTCACTATCTAAAACATTCTTATGCTAGCAGTGTCACGCCAAAATATAATATTTAGCTGGCAAAAGACTTGACTCAATTTAATTTGCTGTCAATATTCTCCATATCTCAGCATAAACTAGTTTACTAAAATGAGCAGAAATGAGGGGTGAGGAGTCTTTATGCCTGTCCTTCAGTCAAGCACACAGAGACAGCAGCCCAGTCTGGCAGCCATCTTGCTCCTCCTGTTTTGCCTTGTAATCAAATCTTGTATCTTGTGATGTAATCAAAATACAGTTAAAAAATGTACCCGACCAATTGTATTTTCAAAAATATAAAAAGCAGAGAATCAGCCATATTACTCTCACTGTTTACTAGTATTGTGAGTTCTAATTTTGACTACTGTTCCTCATTTTGTGCTCCAACGTTAATTCGAGATAGATTATCTAGAGAAAGAATTCAAAGGAGGTTCACCAAACATATTACTGGCATGTGTTCATTGACTTATAAAGAAAGATTAAAAAAGTTATATCTTTATAGTATGGAATATCGGTCCTTGAGAGGTGACCTTTGTTTGCTCTATAGGGCAATAAAGGATGAACTCCTGTTCGAAACTATATATTTGACTTGGAATCCAACATCTGTACATACTAGATCACATAATCTGAAACTGAATGCATCCACAAATAAAACTTCAAAGAGAAACAAATTCTTTACACAGAGGATAATTCCAACATGGAATTCACTTCCAAATGATGTAGTGCATTATGATAATTTAACTCAATTTAAATCTAAGCTTGATTCTCATATGAATGACTTAAAATATGTAGTCCACCTAGTTCTGGTGGTGTGATCAAATTGGGCATGTCCTTCGATCACGTAATATACCTATGAACCTATGTGAAAGCTGCTGTCTTTTTGGTTAAGTACTTTGTTGTGATGAAACTAACACGGAAGATATTTGTCTCGATTTTAAAAGGCTGATTCAGGGCTTGGGCCAAAGACCTGCATCAAAGCCGTGTTTGGCGTATCTGTGCCAAACTACTTTGCCGCAACTGCACCCAGTTTTCTGTTCTCAGGCGCAGCTGTGACAGTTTCTTCATTTCACGCCAGCTTGCACCAAATATTTGGCACAAGCCCTGCAAAAAGGGTCCCCAGAATGCCACAAGTTAGACCAAAGAAAAGCTAGTCTAACTTTATTCATTACAAATCGTGTTTACAACCTTTGAGTCAGAGACTCATTTACAAAGGCACCTCGTTGCAGGGAGGACAGACATCAAGACAGTTATTACAGTGCGGATTAAAACAGAGGATAACATTACAGATGCAGTAAAAGGAACATTTAACATAGATACGCTTAGGTTACATAATATAGTAGTTTGTATGTTACTTAGGTTACATAATGTTACAAGACTGTGAGTTACAATAATGAGGAGTGACTGCTCTACCAACCACCTTTTGGCTTGGTTGTAAGCTTGCTGGAGGGATAACTGGAGGGAGGTGGGATTGGGATGTGAGGCAATGAGGACTGCATCATCGGCATAGAGGAACATTTTACCAGTACATGAGCTCGGGAGGGTGTTGAGGGGTAGAGGTGAAAAAGTACTGGACCCAGGATGGAGCCCCGAGGGACCCCAGAGTGAATGGGAAGAGTGCTGGAGAGGAAGTCACTGATCTTGACATGCTGAGATCTAGCAGAGAGGTAGCTAGAGAACAAGGAAATAGGACTGCCAGAGAAGCCAAGTTGGTGGAGAGAGTCAAGTAGAAGGGGGTGACAGACAGTGTCAAAGGCCTTGGAGAGGTCAATGAACACTGTTCCTGCAAGGCTGCCAGAGTTGACAGCAGCATGCAGGTGTTGGGAGAATTCCAGGAGAGCCATGGTTGTACTGTGCCCTGGGCAGAAACCATGCTGCTCTGGACACATAATGTTATACTTGGTTAGGTATGCAGCGAGCTGGATCGACACCATTTTTTCAAGGGCTTTAGAGAGTGGGAGAAGGATGGAGATCAGCCGGTAATTGTTGGGGGTGGACCAGTCCCCACTCTAATGTATGGGTGTGATTTCAGCAGTTTTGCAAGCACTTGGTAAATGACCCAGACATAGAGACCAGTTTAGAATGTCAGTCAGGGGGACTAGGAATTTGTCCAAGACCATACAGAGGATCCTGGAGTCGAGGGGGTCACTGCTGGGGTTATTGCTGCCTAAGGCTTTTAGCAGGTGTGGCCTGGCTTCTTGGGGGGATAGGGCATGCAGGTAGAAAGGTGGGCGATGCAGGACAGGAGGCAGAGAGGCAGGGATTGGGTCAAAGAAGCTGCTGAGGAGGACTGAGCTTAGGTCAGAGAAGACGGTGTTAAGGCAATCGGCTATAAGGAGCGGATCTATGGTGGGGATGCCATTAATGGAGAGCTGGGATGGTGGAGGGAGCAGGACTTCCCATTTAGCTCTTTCATGTTATCCCAGAAGGTCCGGGCTGAACCCCAAGTGGAAGCGAGGGTGTCTGGTAGTGCTCTGCCTTGGTCTGCCTAATGGCCCAAGAGCACTTATTGCGTTCTGTGTTGTAGGCCTGTCTTTCAGACGCCTTTCCAGATTCTACAGCAATGTGCCAGAGATTATCTCTGTTTTTGAGTCTCCGGAGGAGGGGTTGGGTGATCAATGGGGCACTGCATTTTTTGGAGCGGATCCTGGTGAGGGGGGTGAAAAGGTCAGAAGCCTTACAGAAGGCATTTGTGAAGTGGTCAAGAGCTGAGTCAATGTCAGGGATGAGCTGGATAGGGGACCAGTCTAGCTGGGCTAGGAATTGTTTTAATTTTCTAAGGCCGCCAGGGCATAAACGGTGGTGTGGAGTGGCCTGGGACACTGACTTCAGAGTGGAGGATGACCAGAGACAGAGGACTGGGGAGTGATTGCTAAGAGAGTCGGGGAGGACAGTGACATCCCAATTTTGTAGGAGCGGTTAGATATAACAACATCTAGGAGAGTGCTGGTGCCAGTGAGTGGTTGAATCTGGTGGGCTGACTAACTGGGACATATCCAGGGCAGCAAAGGAGCCCCTTATATGGGAGGCAGTGGAGGCAAGCCAGTTAATATTGAAATCACCTAGGATGACTTGCTCTACTTTGTGAGGGAAAGATGTGAGGTAGTCAGTGAGGGACTGGACCACTTGGTTTTGATTCCTTGGGGGTACGTAGGAAACTGTGAGGAAGAGAGGGCCTTGGGTGGGGTCTGGTGTGATTTTTAAGGTGAGGGCTTGGGCTCCATAATCAAGTTTGGGAGCTGGGAGCGCCTGACCTATAAGGGAGTCCCATAGGAGTAGTGCGTAACCACCACTGTGTTTGCCTACTCGGTCTTCCCGCTAGATGGTATATCCAGGGAGAGTGATAGCGGAGTCAGGGGTGGATTTGGAGAGCCAAGTCTCCACCAGTGCAATTATGTCAGGTTGATGTTGAATGAGTCTCCACTGGAGGGCAGCAGATTTCTTTAGGAGACTGCAAATGTTTAAGGATGCAAAGCAGAGGCCAGTTGCAGTACAGGGTTTGGAAGGGCTGGAAGCCATAGGTCCTGGGTTTGGGTGAACATTACCAGATAATAATAGCAGTGTGATTATTCTGGTTAGTGGCCGGTGGCGATGGAGACCCTTGGGTCGACACCCAGCTGAGGACTTTACAATTAGTGTGCATGGGATAGATAGAGTGCGAAGGGTGGGAATGGCAGGGGAGAGCTGGGTCCAGATCAGGCCTTGGAGGGTGGAGGGAGTGGGGGTGTTGGCAGGGTGGGGGTTGGGGTGGTGTGGGGTCATGGGTATGTCGAGGGTGGGGGAGGGCCGAGTCACTGTAGAGTAGCCTGAGGATGAGGTGCCTAGTGTGGAGGACTGGTGATCCGGTCGGTGTGAGGGCTGTACCAAGAGGGTGAAGAAGAGCAGACTTAGTAATGGAGTGTAGGTACCCATAGTTTTATTACTATAGTAGACAATAAGGGTGCAGGCTGACCTTCAGTGAGGGTGACTGCCACTGTGGAGTAGCGGAAGTGCTGCAGACTTTAATGCAGAAGGTACCAGGTTCGAATACCCCGGTGGGGGGTCTTGGAGCCTAGCGGGGAAGTTGTCTGGGGTTACTGTGAAGGCTGGGGAGTGCTAGAGTAGTGGTGAAAAAAGGGGTGGAAATAGCGGCTCCTAGTGGTCACAAAGGGAGCATGTTAGTGGGTAGGTATTGGGGTGTGGTCATCTGGGGATTGGGTAGGAAGGTTAAGTATTGAGCAGAGTAGGGTGGGGGGTGCAGTCAGGTTCTCCAGGCAGGGGGACAGAACAGCTGAATAGTAGAGGAAGAGTATCCAGGAAGTAGTAGATAGTAAGGAAATGTAGAGCAGCTTTGGCACAGTTGGGGGGGAAACCCCTCTAGCGGGCAAAGAGTATAAGCTGTAAATGGGAAAAATCAATAGAAGAGGGAGGGTGCAAAGACTGATGAATAGTGATAGACTGACCACACAATAAGAGAAATGAGACAGGAACTGTATTGTGTTGGATTGGGTAAGTGAGCTTATAACTGGGCCCTCTAGTGGCTAGAAGAGATAATCTGCTAAGGGAAAAAAAAAGGCAGGGAGGTTCTGAAGCAAGTTTTTTTTTTGGGGGGGGGCACTGCAGCAGCCTCAATGGGACACCGAGGTCAAGGGTGCAGCCCACACACTTACAGCTCTAAGAGAAGGGGTTTAGGGCAGATAGCAAAATCACAGTACCTTAAAACCTCTCTCAAAACTTAAATCAACTCTTAAGGAATCTCTACATCAGACTAACATTACTTAAAGTGAGAAATCAAGAACATGTCAAGCAGAGGTCAGTCCTAGCATTAATATTTTGGCAGCAGTTCTTAGAAGACTTCTGGATTGCTACACATAGTGTGAGAAATACTGGCAAACCATGGCAATTGAGATTCCTCCAGGGGTAGATGCCAAAATTCAGAGTTCCAACCTGCACCTTGCTTGGAGGGTGAGCTTCGGGCACCTTCTCCTTAGTCTGCTTATAAAACTGCAAAATGCAGTTTGCTTGAGAGGAAACAGCCCGAAAGGGCACAGTAGTCCCCTTGCTTGGAGGGTGAACTTCGGGCAATTTCTCCTTAGTCTGCTTATCAAACTGCAAAATGCAGTTTGCTTGAGAGGAAACAGCCCAAAAGGGCACAGTAGTCGCCTGAGATCGAAAATCCCAAGCACCGGTCGGGAGAATGCTTGTTAACTTGTAACAGAGCTCAATACATACACCCTAGAGCAAAGGAGGGAGAGAGGTGATGTGATCGAAACATTCAAATATCTTAACAGCATTAACAAGATGAAAGAGTCTAACATGTTTAAATATAAGAAAAACTGCAGGACAAGAGGACACAGCATGAGATTAGAGGGAGGCTGATTAAGGGGTAATGTGAGAAAGTTCTTTTTCACAGAAAGAGTGGTGGATGCATGGAACGGCCTACCTCAGAAAGTGGTGGATATGAATACAGTGCAGGGCTTCAAACAAGCATGGGACAGGCACAAGGGAGCAATACAGACGAGTATGAATAGACAGGCCATTGACAGCGCAAAGGCCGATGGCACATTTATAAGGTAGAAAAAGAAATGGGCAGACTGGATGGGCCTTGCGGTCCTTATCTGCCGTCAGCTTCTATGTTTCTGTGTTTCTGTGTATTATTTGGAACTTGAGATCGAAAATCCCAAGCCGTGGCCGGGAGAATGCTGCAAATTCTGTGCACCACACAATCGGCGGCGCACCAGGGGCTTACGCCATTCTCTGGGCTCCAGCAATTGAGCCCATCAGCTATGAGGCAAAACTACCAACAAGATAGCCTGACTTCTTGAGGTTAGCTACAAAGATATCAATTGTTAACTTGCCGTTTCTGTCTCCACTGATGTTGTATAAACAGGGGATATGACATGACTTGACTTACAATATTAATTTTTATCTTTACGCGAGGGTATTAGCCTGGTGATATCTAAAGCAAAGCCACAAGTCAGATAACAATGGACCAATACCCTCAAATGAAGAGAAGAATAATATCTTAAGTCAGGCCATGTCATGTTCAGATTACCCAGCAAGTGTTTACGTGGCTTTGTAAGTAAAAAGTTACAGAAGAGAAGAAAAGTACATGTAAACTGGGCACCAAACAATGGTCCACCAGTACAGTCAAAACATAAATGGCATCTCACATGTGAGAATAAATTTCTGAGCATGCTCAGTGAACTTCATTATTTTCTTATGTTGCCAAAAATAACTTTTATCTTGGCAAATTAGTTTTTTCACACCTACTGCTTGTTTCGATTTCTGCAGTGGCAATGTGAATACATTTGACCAACTAATAAATAAAGCCAACAGCTGAAACCAAAGAGAAGCAGTTCAGTCATCAAACAAACAGGTTTAAAAGCTATAACTAGTAAATGGATGTTGCATAAATTGAATACGCAGTGGCCTGTCTCAAAATAGGCAGTTTATCATCACTTGAGAGGGGGCAGAACCTTCATAACTCGCCTGTGGCTCTGTCACTTGTGAGTTATGACCCTGCCCCTCACACTTGAAGTTAAAGTTCCTATTTGCATTCACCCCATTTTATATACCTTTATATGAATCATGTTGCTATGGCTTCCATATATCCATAGATAAAGTCAAACAGTTAAAAAAAAAAGTTTTAATACCACTGATAATCATCAGAAGTCTAATGGTTATTTTGTAACAGAATAACCATGTGTTTTTCTAGTGTACATGAAGACAGGATCTTTGCTCCTTACTACCAGGGCCACTAGCTTTCTGTGGCACTTCACCTCCAATTTCTGCGACAGCTTCTGCAGCAGAATGCAGTCCTGTCGCTGGTGCATTATGATCTGATGTTGTAGATTACATCACATGTGGAGCACAGAGGTGGGGCTCCAAGGTAAACGATGGGAAGGGAGCCAGGCACTATGGAAAAACAGTACACTTTTAATAAAAATAATCACTGAAAAACAATGAATTCTGACATACTGCTTATCTGCTGCAGCACAAAGTTAGTTCTGTGGACAAGTCATTGGCTGTGGAGCTGCAGAATTCCAGGGACCGTGCTTGCAGTTTGTCTAGAGTTGATGCTAATTCAGGAGCTGTTTCCATGGCTTTCTGCCTTCCATTTCTCTTACCTTTGACATGCACAGATGAAAGGTATAGAGTGTATAGCTGGGCCCTTGTTCTGTACGGATTTCCATCTCAGCTGAAATTTTATTGTGCTGGAACGTCATTATACTTTTTCGTGGTACAACAGCATTCTAGCTGAACAAAATTCTCATGGCACCTGGTGTTTTACACTGTGCTGCCACGCGCACAACAATCGGTTCAAGTTCTGAACTGAAACCCCTGGAGCATTTGCTGCCGCTGTGGAGCATTTGCAACCCACTTTTGTTTAAAAAAACAAAATGCAAAACTCAAACTTACAAAATATATGCTATATAAAATACCAGATGGGCAGCCTTATGCCCAACCAGCCTCTGCATGCCACATCGGGGATCTGACTACATCAGACTTCTTGAGCTTTCACACTCACGGTCTGATGTAATCAGAACCCCAAGGTGGCAGAACAGGCTGGTTGTGCATGACTGGCCATCAAGTACTGTATTCTCGATCTTGCTTCTGCTGAGTTGTGAACAGGTGTCAAGTTGTCAGGGTGTAACTGAGCATCAAGGGCATCTCCAGGAGGGGTAGCATGGGGGGTCTGAAGCCTTATAAAATTCGACTTTTTCATGTTGTCATATTGTTCTGAAACATTAATGATGTATTTTATGAGCTCCCTCCCCACACACACACTTTATTTTTATTTTATTTATTTAGTTTTTGTTGACCGGGTAAGTGCACTAGACAAATCCTGCCTATTTTCAGGCACAACCTGGGGGAGGGGGATACAGATGTATGCCAACTGACCTTGAACTGACCTTGTGTAACCCCCTTGCAAACAGGGGTTCTGGATGTGCCTGGAGCTGGGGTTGGTCACCGGCCTAAAGCCGTTTGGATGGGGACCCGAGGAGTGCTTTTGGGGTCTCCGGTGCTTGTCCCTTTAAGGGCTGCCTGTTGCAGCCGTAAATAAGTGAGCTGGGGGGGTCTGAGTGTGCATGCTCGAGTCCCGTCCGGGCTCCCGGATAATTGCTCCGTTTCTGCCATCGCTGAATTGAGCAGAGGAGCTCCTTTGGAAGGTGTAGCTGCTTGCAGTGAATAACTTGGGTAATAAACATAGCAGTAGCTGTTCTAACCTGCTTTCCTTTGCAGCATGGACTGTTGATTGCCTCCTCCATTTGTCCCGAACTGCTGAAATGGGCCAATCAGTACCTTGGGACCCAGCAGGGCTGATTGACCAATCAAGGAGCTGCTTGTATTGGAGAGGTATTATGGGCCCGGCGCCTTTTGCACCACTGAGAGTTAAATAAAGTGACTGGCAGGTCTCGCCAGCCAATTGGATTGGGTCATGCCCGAACTGGAGGAAGAGCCCCTTGCTGTTGGGGGCAGATTCGTCGTGGCTAGTGAGGAGTGAGGAGCGTCTGTGCTTCTGCGCTGGGAGTGTTCGCGCGGGAAGCGCGGGAAGGCCTGAAGTGGCCGTTGGTGTCTTCTGGGTTCCAGCGGACTAAATCCGTCGGTGGGCGGTCAGAGGAGGCTGTGCTTTGTGCAGCTACCCACCAGGCTCGACCTGTAGGAGGACTGGAGAAGATTGCTGAGTTGCGCTCGGTCCAAAGAAAAGTGGAAGCTGCCATTGCTGTGGAGTCAAGAGATCCTAGAAGCTGCTGCCTGGTGTGGTACCCCTCTGTTGTCGTCGTTTGCCATATAGATGTGAGAGAAGGCTGATGGAGTTCGGGCTTAGCCCTGCAGTGTTGGAGGACTCAGTAGTGACTGGAGTTTGTGAGTACTGAATCAGGGTAGCTCCCTGCCAAGTGTGCAAACAGTGGGAAACAATTGTATTGCTGTACTGCTGACTGTTTAGTCAAACTTTCTTTCGATACTGACTTGCTCAGGATTGTAATACTTCTCTGTGTGAAGGGCCCCAACCAGCTGCCACGTTTGGACTAGCCGTTAGGGCTTGGGTACCCAAGGACAGTAAAATTGTAGGGTTAGGCCTGTGCACAGAGCCCTAGATATATAACTATAGCATAAGCCAATCAACCTGATCCCCCCTTTTGTTATCTACCCTTTAATAAATCAGATCTGTGTGTTGCAATTACACCCTGGCTGGTTTGTGCATTCTGTTTGAACTGCTGTATGGAGACTGTGATATAACTGTATCTTATCTTACAGGGGATCCCTGGAGTGAGCTGAGAGATACTACCATGGGGGTAAGTATATTGGTAAACAGCCTGGTTGGTACCCAGTGTGAGCCACTAGTGGAGGAAAAAGGGGGTTGCAGTAACCCAGAGGGCTGTGACCGAGGCACTCTCGACAGCATTAACCCCGACCTCTGGGTGGAGGCACCCGTCCACGGATCTGGGCCCCTTACCCTGCCTCAGAAGGGGGCAGACAGGGGCAGTAGCCCTAAGGGTAGCGCCCCCTGGGGGTTACACTTGAACCAGATTAAGCTGTTGGTGATATTTTAAGTCTAGAGTCTCCTCTGCTGAGCATTTTGGAGTACATATACAACAGCTTAATAAGCCCAGGAAATTATTGCTTAGTGGCAGCTATTGGCAATGTTTCCATTTACAAAAATTATAGCAACAAATTAAGCAACAAGGCACACCAGGGTGTGTGTGTTTTGCTGGAATAATATCGCACCTCACAACTGACTCATGGCCGAGGAGTAGACATATAGAGGATAATGTATGAGCACCATACACAACAAGCTTGTGTCCGCATCAAAAGTTTTCAGTGGTAACCAGGAACCTCGAAGGTTTCCTGATTGCCAAAGAAAACTTGACATGAAGACACATGCTTGTGTACATATGCCCATACGTTATCTGTTAAAATGTATGGGCATCCATGCCCATTTAAGGCACTCCACTTCCATTCAGTGAACTGGTGACAGGGGGGTAGAGGTGGGGAGAGACACACGAGGGTTGATGATGAGCTCAAATTACTGATTTAATGTGTGGCTAGTGAGTGCAGCTGTTTCTGTAAATTCAAATTAACGAGAGAAAAAAAAACAGCTTCCAGCTCGATTAGCTAGAGGAACACAGCTGTGTTGCAGCATTCAATGTTGTTGTGCTGCAGTAGTGACATCTCTGCCACAGCCCAACAACATATTTATTTTACTAATTCGGCACAACAAAATCATATTCCAGGCCTGGATTTCCATGCACAATGACATTCCACCATACACTGCACTATATAAGGTGACAGGGTGGGTAAGCTGGTAGCACATCTGCCTATGGGCCAAAGGTCATGGTTCTAGTTGCATGCCAGGGATGGTCTCTCACCATAACTAGGGGATATGCAATGGGCTGACTTGCAAGGAGAGCTGTAATCAGAGGGGGTGAGACTGGATCAGACATTACGGGGCCACATCGGTGGCGGGAGAGGCCGGGACCACATTGGTGGTCGTGAAGGGGCTTTTGCTGACTGGAGCAGGTATTCCGGAGCTGCATCAGCGGTGGGAGAGGCTGGGACCACATCGGTGGTCGGAGAAAGGACTTTGCTTGCCGGGGCCACATCGACGGCAGGAGAGGCGGGAACCACATCGGCGGTAGGGGAGAAAGCTTGCTGGCCGAGAACTGAAGGACAGCTGTGGTGGCCAATCAGCACATAGGGCATGATTTTTGAACCGCACAACTGGGCTATAAAAGTCAAGTAGCCCAATCGCAGACAGACCCACATGGAGAGCTGTAGTTTGTCCCACACCACCCACCCCGCCACCAACCTTTATTAAATTATTGGTGGGGGTGGAGTCTTGGAGGAGGGCACATTGGGATTGGGTGAACTGGAACTCTAGTAAGCTTGGACTTGATACTGGGGGAGCCAAAAGGGTCACGCACACTGTGCTAGCTTGGGTATTGCTGACTACTGCTGAGGAGGGGCAAACTGAATCTGAATGTATAAACTGAATGGATATTGCTGACTATTGTTGGAAGAGGGCAAATTGCTTGTGAACTGATTACTGCTGGGGAAGGGGGCAAATTGCTGGGGTATTGCTGTGTAATATTGCTGGTAGAAGGCTTGTGTAATATTGATGTGCAGTATTGCTGGCACAGGGCCAAATTGCTCACATCCAAAATGAGGGTAGGTTTGGGAGTCACAAGAGCGGGCATCTTCGGTAGGGTGATTGGGTGTACAGGGTACAGGGTGCGGGACAGCTATAATGTTGGATTGGGCATGGAGGTTTGGAGGATGCCTAGTGTGCTTCCAGCTGGCAGGTCTTAGGAAGGAGGTTGAGGGGATCAGAAGGCAGCTGGAAGGTGAGAAGGGGGAAGGCTGGGGAGGTAAGGTGGGGCAGGAACCATATGATGTGCCATATGAACCATATGATGTCAGATGAGGTCAAAATGGCATACCCCAGGGGCTGGGGCAGGCAGACTAGGACCATATGGTTGCTCTGGAAGGGTGGGACATGAAGTAAGCAGTGTACGCAAATCACTCCATAGGGAGAGGGTTACCCAGAGGGAGCCAAGAGGGAGCCAAGAGGGAGGGGGGACAGGAGAGAGAAAATCTGGGGCAGGCATCACACATACAAATTGATTCACCCTGCTGTATCTGGGTGATGAGGTGGAGGAGGCTGGCGGTTGTGGGGAAGAGGCGGTCAGGGAGGATTCGGTCAGTAAGCAGAGGGGGGCAGAGGACAGGAGAGGGAGCCAGATCCAAAGGACGGGAGGACATGGGTTGGAGGGAGGTATGGTAGACGGGGGAGCACAGAAAGATGTCAGGGTGAAAGAGGGCAGGACTCAGGTCAGGCCTGCATGGAGGCTGTGGAAGTCAGTCAAGGGGGGTGTGTGGTAGGGAGTACTTTAGATAGGCCAGCTTCAAGGTGGGAAAAATTGGCAGGAGGGAAGTAGGAGGAGGAGGAGGAGGGCAGACAGGGAGAAATTCGGCAGATGGGGTGGAAATTGCAGGACCTAAGGGGGGAGGGAGGCAAGAAGGGAAGCAGCAAAAGGAGGCCTAGATGGGGGATCTGAGGTTATCAGTTCAGGTGGAGATACCAGGGTAGCTCCGGGCTGGACAACGTGCACCACCTGGGAGGTGGGGGGGGGCGAGGAGCAAGCTGGGAGTCACAGACAGAAGAAAGAGCCTGGAAGGGCACATACAGGCTTGTGACGCCCAGGCTGGGGGGAGGGGAGCAAGTTGGGGGTCGATGACAGAAGAAAGTGCCTGGAAGGGAATAAAATGGGCTAGTAATGTGGGAGGTGAGGTGAAGGTAATTTTGCTGGGTGACTCCATGACCAGGGGTATCCAGTGGGAGGGGGTTGGGGAGAGAAAAAGCATCCAAGTCAAGGCAAAATGTATCCCAGGCCTATCCGTACACAAGGCCAAATTCCAGCTATACTTGATAGCAAGAGAATGTGAGGGATCTCTGGACTTTCTAGTACACCTGGGAGCAAATGATTTAGAAGGGAACAGTGAACTAGAGATACAGGCAGGATTCTGAGAGCTGGCCAGGGTTTGCCACTCTATAGGAAGCTCAGTCTCCATCTCGGAGATTCTGCCAGTACCAAGGGCGATCGGGGAGAACAAGCAGAAATATACAGCGGTGAACCAGTGGCTCAGGGACTGGTGCAAGGCAGAGGGGTATGGGCTGGTGGGGGACTGGGGTGATACATGGGAGGATAAGGAGCTATATACCAGGGATAGGATACACCTCAGCCTGGAGGGGAAGGAGATCCTGAAACTGAAACTTTGTGGATTCATAGGTGAGGTGGGGTTTAAATCTTGTAAAGAGGGGAGGGTTAAGAAAAATGACAGCTCCAGGAGGGGTGCTCGGGGGTTCAGAACTAGGGCATGAAATGAAGGCTGAGGACTGCGTTGTAGATCCATGGGGAACTGTGCAGGAAAGGGTGATGAGGGACTACGCAGAGCCGTGAAGACTGGGAGAAGGGTCGGGGCGGAGGATGGTCCTAATCAATGCCAGGAGCATGGGCAATAAAATGCCGGAGCTCCAGGCTGTGCTAGTCGAAGGAGCAGCAGATGTGGCAGCAATTACTGAGACTGGGTCACCCAAAGGAATGATTGGGACCTAAACTTGGAGGGCTACAAAATATTCAGGAAAGATAGAGGAGTGGGAAGGGGGGGGGAGTAGCACTGATGGTCAGAAATGACATAGTAGTTAGTGGAATGGAAGAGGCTGTAGTGGGTGTGGAGGCGATTTGGGTAACCCTGTAAACAAGGGGAGGTAAAAGATTGAAAATAGAGGTGGTGTACAGACCCCGCAATTGAGGAAGCCTTGGAGGACAAACTAGTTGAGAATATCAAGTGTCACAGTGTGACCTTGGAAAGGGTAGGGTGGTGGTCATGGGTGACATTAATATGCTGGGTGAAGACTGGGACACTATGACATCCTCCATGGCCAGGGAACAGCGCCTGATGGATGTCTTTCAGGATGTCTTCCTTGTCCAGCAGGTGGGGGAACCTACTAGGGAGGGCTGGATATTGGACATTGTCCTAGCAGACAGTGACCAGATAAGGTGCCTGGAGGTGTGCAGCCCACTGGCAGACGGGGACCACGTCACCGTCTGGTTTCTGCTGTCTAGGGGGGATGATAACTGCACTAGTACAGTAGTTGTAGACTTCAGGGGAGCAAACTTCGAGGGCATGGGAAGGATTCTATGGGGGTGCTTGGACAAGATAAGGCTGGACATGGATGCTGGAAGCTTGTTGGAGACCATTAAGAAGGGGGCGTAGGAGGCTACTAGGCCCTGTACAAGATTAAGATGAAAGCATTGTAGGGACAGTAAGCCATGTTGGTGGACCAGGGAGGTGCAGGAGGCAGTGAGGAGGGAAAAAGGCTGCCACTGCCTTTAAGTGCTCGGGGAGGAGGGAGAGTATGAGCTGATGGTTAGGGGTCACCAGAGTGATGAGGGGACAAGGCGAGAATGGAGCAAAACCTGGCTTGGGATATCTGGGGGGGTTATAGATATATAGGAGAGAGAGAAAAGCGAGGGCACAGATCAGCAGGATTAGGACTGGGGAGGGGTGGGCTCAGGAAGCAGGGGAGCAAGCAGAGGTGCTAAATGAGTACTTTGCCTCAGTCTTTACTGAGGGAGGCAGGGGATCCTTCCGTCCCAACAGGAGGGAAGGGGAGCCCACAAAATCAGATAGTCAGATGGAGCCTGGAGGACTGGATGAGGATAGTGTAGAGGCTGGGAAAAGCCTAGAAGGGGAGGGGTGGTTGCATGAGTGGGTGGGCTGGGAAGGAGAAATCACAGTGGATAGGGTGAGGGAGGCCCTCCAGTTGCTAAAGACTGATAAGGCACTGGGGGCGAATGGGCTGCATCTGAGGGTTATGAAGGATCTGGTGGATGTGCTGGCAGCTCCACTGGCTGCACTCTTTAACACCTCTCTGCAGACAGGATAGGTGCCTCAAGACTGGAAGGTGGCTCATGTGGTGCCTATCCACCAAGGGGGGGGGGGGGCTAGAGATCCGATTGGGAATTATAGGCCTGTCAGCCTAATGTTTGTGGTATGCAAAGTAATGGAGGGTATTATCAACAAGAGGCTTGGGAGGCAGCTGGAAAGGTTGGGGCACCTGGATGACGAGCAGTACGGTTTTGTCCTGGGAGATCATGCCAGACCAACCTTGTGAAGTTTTAAGACTGGGTGATGGAGACCCTGGACCGACATAGACCAGTGGACGTCTTACACCTGGATTTTAGCAAGGCATTCGATTTGGTACCCCACAATGGCCTGCTAAAAAAGTTAGGGGGGATGGAGGTGGGAGGACAGTTGCTCAGGTGGGTGGATAATTGGCTGGGAAAGGGGTTAGGAGTAGGCTGAGTCTCTTTGCGGATTACTCAAAACTGGGAGCACTGGCAGAAGGGGAGGAAGGGAGAGAGGCAATCCAGGGGGACCTGGATACCCTGGAGAGGTGGTCAAGGAGATAGGGATTGAAGTTTAATGCAGGGAAATGTAAGGTGCTGCATCTTGGGGGGTCAGAAACCCAGGCCATGTATACATCCTGGGGGAATCACACTGCAAGCCACATCAGGCGAGAGGGATCTAGGGGTGGTGGTGGACGTCAACATGAGTAACACTGAAAATTGTCAAAGAACCGCAGCAAAAGCAAACAGGATACTGGGCTGCATAGCCAGGGGATTACCTCCAGGAGGAGGGAAGGAGGTGATCCTCCCTCTGTATAATGTCTTGGTCAGGCCGCATCTCGAGTACTGTGTGCAGTTCTGGAGACCCCACCTTAAGAAAGCCATAGTAGTGCTGGAGAGGGTCCAGAGGAGGGCAACCAGGATGATTCAGGGCATGGGGGGAGGCCCTATGAGGAAAGACTGGAAGAGCTTGGGCTGTACCCACTGAAGGAGAGGAGAGATTGGGGGACATGATAGAGGTCTTCAAATATGTAAAAGGAATGAGTGGAAGCTGGAGGGGGGAATTACAGGTGGGAGCGTAGGAGACACTACTTCACTGAGAGGGTGGTGGAGCCATGGAATGCACTACCCAGTGGGTACAGTGGAGGGTTTCAAGAAGGGGTGGGACAGGTACAAGGAGAAACTGAAGCAGAAGTCGTCCCTTTCTGGGGGTGGGGCGGTGAAGAAGCGAGCACCCAGTAGGTGGCTGGCTACCAAGCAAACACGACAGACCATGAGGCCTATTCTGCTGGGTTTTAGTATATTAGTAAAATATGCAATTTATCCTCAAATGTGAGCACTATACGACTGAATATAGGGGCCATGGGGGCCAGAAGGGACTTGGTTGGGTTGGAGGAATGGTCAAATGTATGGCAGCTCAGATTCAATGCAAAGTAATGCACCTGGGAAACAAAAACTCAGGGGAAGAGTACACAGTGGGGGGTGAGATACTAACAACAACAAAATTAGAAAGGGATCTGGAAGTAATTATATCAGATGACCTAAAGGTGGGCAGGCAATGTGAGAAGGCAGTAAGAAGGGCTGGAGGGATACTGGGATGCATAGGGAGAGGTATCAACAGTAGAAAACAGGAAGTTGTTGTCCCTCTGTACAGACAGTTGGTAAGACCACAAATGGAGTACTGTGTACAGTTCTGGAGACCCCATCTCCGCAAAGACATAGACAGGGTAGAGGCTGTCCAGAGGAGGGCAACCAAAATGGTTCAGGGTCTGCACCAGAAGACATACGAAGAAAGACTAAAGGAGCTTAATATGTATACCCTTGAGGAAAGAAGGGAGAGAGGGGGACATGATAGAACCTTTCAAGTACCTCAAGGGAATCAACTAAGTCCAAGAGGGTGGCATCTTTCAGAAAAAGAGATGTGCAAGAACAAGGGGGCACAGTTTGAAGATAGAGGGGGGAGATGGCTCAGAGGTAATGTTAGGAAGTGTTGTTTCATGGAGAGGGTTGTGGATACATGGAACAGCCTTCCTGAGGAGGTCGTGGAGTCAAGAACAGTGGGGAAATTCAAGAATGCATGGGACAGACATAAGGAAAGTATAGTGGGGGTTAGGAGGAAGTAGGCTGTTGGTTAACTAGGATTTGTAGCTTTTCCAACAGGTAGGGAAGTGGGCAGACTAGGTGGGCCAAGCGGTCCTTATCTGCCGTCAAATTCTATGTTTCTGTGTTGGCTCAGCGCTAAGCTGGTTAGCTCTGGGCGGACAAATTTCCAATATGTAAAGGGAGCCATGCAAATGAGCTTATTGAGCATGCAAGGCTCTAAGGGGCCATTTCCGTTCCTATTAGAAACTCATTTGCATGGGTTGTCCAGCAAATTAGCATGGTGCTGCCCCCCACTTGTCCGGTCCCAGAGATCTAGCCCTGGTACTAGTGTTCCATCCCCTCGCCGATCGCCATCCCAGTGATACACATTAAAGATTCCCAGGTGTTAGTGTGCCCCCCCAGCTGATTGCCATCCTAAAGTTCTAAAGTAAAGATTCCCTGGTGCTAGTGGTCTCCCCCTCCACCACCAGTCGCTGTCCTGAAGTCTAAAGTAAAGATTCCGTGCTGCTAGAGGTCCCATCCCGCTGATCGCCATCCTGAAGTTATATGGTAAAGATTCCCTAGTACTAGTGCCCCCCCCCACCAGTCACCATCCCAAAGTTATATAATAGAGAGTCCCTGGTGCTAGTTGTCCCTTCCTTGCCGATCGCTGTTATGAAGTTATATAGTAAAGATTCCCACGTGCTAGTGGCAGTGCTCCAGATAACTTTTTAGGCCAGGAAGTAAAAACGTCCTAGTTTTCCAAGCTGGTAGTATTTCGGTATGCCAGGTAGTATTTTGCAACGCGGTCAAACTGTTCTGGTGAACTGAAATGCAAATGCGTGAAGTCTGTGGAAACACCTGGTCATGTTGATACTATCTAGGACTCTACACAGGGCATAAAAAGGGCAAAACTGGGCATAAAATACTCCGATACACCCCTTAACTGGACCACTGGCTAGTGGCCCCTCCCCCGATTGCTGTCCTGAAGTTATATAGTAAAGATTTAGTGATACTAGTGGTCCCCCCCCCACCGATTGCTGGCTTAATGTGGAAAATAAAACTTTTCCTGGTGGCTAATGGTCCCACCTGCAGCCATGCCTGAAGTGTGATCATGTATTCCTTGGTGGCAAGCAGACCCCCAACCCCCACCCTGGCAGATAGTACCTCACAACCCCACTCACGCCCCTCCCATCCCAACACTGAGCTGACGACCAGCACAGCCATTCACTCTCCTCCACGGCCAGCCGATGACTGAGCTGTCAATCAGCGCATAGTATTATGTGCTCATTGGCAGCTCAGTTGGTGGCTGGCCATAGTGGAGAGCAGAGGGTTATGCCAGTCGCCCGGCTCAGGGTTGGGATAGGGGAAGCAGGGTGGTGGGGCACTACCTGCCAGAGTGGAGGTCCACTAGCCACCAGGGAATACATGATTACACTTTGGGCATGGGTGCGGGTGGGGGGAGGAACCACGAGCCACCAGGGAATTCATGATTACGCTTCAGGCATGGGTGCATATGGGGGAAGGTACCACTAACCACCAGGGAATACATGATTACAATTCGGGCATGGGTGCGGGTTGGGGGAGCGACTGCTAAGCACCAGAGAATTCATGATTACATTATAGGTCGAGAGAGCGCTCCCAACCAATCGGAGTGCTCCTTTCCCCTGCGTGTCAGGCACGCTTTTTCTGTGAAGAGCATCTCACACACAGATGCCCTGGAAACGGGCACGTTCTGGGAAGTTTTTTTTTTAAATATATTATTGATCACTCTCAATCAATAATATATTAATACGTCCCTCGTTGCCATGCGTTGCTGAAAACGAATGGTTTCACTTGCCTTCAGCTTGAACCAGAACAGTTCAGCTTCGTTTCGCTGTTCTCGCTCAGCTCAAGGCACGACATCACTCATTTTCAGCAACGAGTGGCTTCAGGGGATGTATTAACACATACTTCAGGCACGGGTGCGGGTAGGGGAAAGAACCACTAGCCGTCAGGAAGTACATGATTACACTTCAGGCATGGGTTTGGGGAGGGGTATGGAGAGGGACTGCTAACCACCAGGGAATACATTACACTTTGGCATGGGTGCAGGTGGGGGGAGGGACCACAAGCCACCAGGGAAAGTTTTATTTTCTACATTGAACTTGCGATTGGTGGGGGGCCACTTGCACCAGTGAATCTTTACTATATAACTTCAGAACAGTGATCAGTGGGGGGGACTAGCACCGGGAATCTTTACTATATAACTTCAGAACAGCAATCCGGGGGTTCCACTTGCACCAGTAAATCTTTACTATATAACCGGGACAGCGATCGGGGGAGGATCACTAGCACCAGGAATCTTTACTATATAACTTCAGGACAGCAATCGGGGGGGTTCCACTTGCACAGTGGAATCTTTACTATATAACTGGACAGTGATCGGGGCGGAGAGGACCACTAGCACCAGGGAATCTTTACTATATAACTTTGGGATGGTGATCAGCAGTGGGGGAACACTAGCACAAGGGAATCTGTAATGCATATACACCCTCTCCCTCCTCACTCCTCCCCTACACCCCTCATCTATCCTATCTCCCCTCAGCCCACCCTTTTCAACCTCTTGCAGATGCAGATTTATAGACAAAGTCTGGTATTTCGGACCGCATACTTACTACACTTATGTGCACTGTTCTTGGATTATGTATCTCCTTGTTCATAATTACAAATTGTAGCTCATACTATTTGTTGGCACTGATTCTGTACCTGGTTTCTCTGTAAATAGTGTCGGACCTGTTCTTCATCTATTTTTGCCTATATTCTATATTCTGTATTGTGTTCATCATTTGACATAAACCCTTTGCAAAGGAACCCCTGGTTCAAAGGTAAATGCAATCCTAGTAATGAAATAAATAAATAAAAGTATAATCAGGACAGTGATCAGCTGGGAATGGGACCCTAGGCACCAGGGACTATTGTGCTGTGAGTTGGGGGCAGCTGCATTTCCTTTGCTAACTGCTATGGTTCAGTTACACAGGGTAATCCGGGGTTTCAATGGGTGTAGGTAGCACAGCCTTGTGCAGCTCAAATACTTTGAATATTGGACAAGGACCAACCCTGTTTGCCCAGGCTAACCATGCTTTTCAGTATTGCACATCCGTGTAAAACCCCCTTTGCATGGACAAACTCTGCTTTATGCACAGGCAATCTTTTGAATATCTGTCCCCCAGGATACTACAGTGTCTTCACTTTGTGAGGGTAAGGGATAGAAAAGTATGACTCTCACTTGGGGTTATCAAGACTTGGGGACATGACGCTGCCGTGGTCTCCTGCATACCTCTTAACCGTCCCTGATTTTCAGGGATGTCCCTCATTCTGCCTCAGAATTGTTCTGTCTCGTAAAATTTGTGTTTTTGTGACTGAACAGTGTAAGTACAAAATGATGTCTAACATTAAAGTCACTGACTTGTTCTTCAGAAAATTCATCTTACCCTATTCCTCTTATTCTATCAGCTTTCTGAGTGAATATTACCAATTTTTAAGATGTGTCCCTGATTTTGGTCTTTGCCACTGATTTTTTTTTTTAAGCCTTATCCCTGATTTTTTTTAGGCAAAAGGTTGAAAAGTCTGGTCTCTAGCCAAACCAGCAGCACTGAGAATTAAAAAGGGAAGGGGGTGCGGCAGCATCATCAAGAAGTTAGCACACATAACATCAAGCTTATTGCAGGTTTGACTCCCATGACATTCAGTGGCTCAGAGTGTGACCTTGAGTAAGTTAGCTTGACCTTCCTGTGGTTCAGTCAATACTGTTATAAAATTGTGTAGTAGGGCCCTGCTGGAAGTGAGATGTCGCATCTCAGTTCAGTTTTTCTGAGTAAACACCTTCTTTTTCTTCTAAATTGTTATGCACCTGACTCCCTAACCAGCCCACTTCTTCTGAATTCCATTCCCAAGCCCTATCATACTTCTCCCCAGATGTACACTCACCTCTATCTTCCATGGCCATGGGTTGCCTTCCACGTTGGAGCCACCAGGGGGCCTCAACAATGCCGCCCCCCCAGCAGAGACCAGATGTCACTAGAAGGGGGAGCTGAAGTTGATGGTGTGGAACCTGAGAGAGTACTGTGCAATCCTGCTGTGGCCGGGGATTTTTCCTGTTTTTGTGTCCTAGCCCCTGGTTAGGGATCACAAGCACATGTATGCAGGCATGAAGTGAGACGCACCAGCTTGCTTCTCAACCCTCCCTGCAGCACTACCATACCGCTCCTTCTATGATCATTCCTGAGAATAGGACACGGAGAGTAATAGTAAATGGAGTCCACTCTGAAGAAAGGGGGGTTACTAGTGGGGTACCGCAGGGTTCAGTATTAGGACCGGTCCTCTTCAATGTCTTTATAGGCGACATTGCAGAGGGACTGGAAGGAAAAGTATGTCTCTTTGCAGATGACACAAAGATCTGCAACAGAGTTGATGCACAAGGTGGGGTGGAAAGGATGAGAAGGGACTTGGCAAGGTTAGAGGAATGGTAAAATGTATGGCAGCTTAGATTCAATGCTAAGAAGTGCAAGGTAATGCACCTGGGAAACAAAAACCCAGGGGAAGAGTACACAATGGGGGTGAGATACTAACAACAACAAAAATGGAAAGGGACCTGGGGGTAGTCATATCAGATGACCTAAAGGTGGGCAAGCAATGTGAGAGGGCAGCAAGGAGGGCTGGGGGATACTGGGATGCATAGGGAGAGGCATCACCAGTAGAAAACAGGAAGTTATTATCCCTCTGTACAGACAGTTGGTGAGACCCCATCTGGAGTACTGCGTGCAGTTCTGGAGACCTAATCTCCACAAGGACATAGACAGGATGGAGGCTGTCCAGAGGAGGGCAACTAAAATGGTGCAGGGTCTGCAGAAGACATATGAAGAGACTTAAGGAGCTGAATATGTATAGCCTCGAGAAAGGAGGAGAGGGGACATGATGAAACGTTCAAGTATCTCAGGAATCAACAAAGTCAAGAGGGTAGCATCTTTCAAAAAAGAGTTGTGCAAGAACAAAGGGGCACAATTGGAAGAGATAGAAGGGGGTGGCTCAGGGTAATTTAAGGAAGTATTTTTCACAGAGAGGTTGTGGATGCATGGAGCGGCCTTCCGGAGGAGGTTGTGGAGTCAAAAACAGTGGTGGAATTCAAGCATGCATGGGACAGTCATAAGGCAATTCTAGGGGGTGGGGGTAGGAAGAAGTAGGCTGCTGGTTAACTAGGATCTGCAGCTTATCCAATAGGTAGGGAAATGGGCAGACTGGGTGGGCCAAGCGGTCCTTATCTGCCATCAAAATCTATGTTTCTATGTTTCATCCAGGTGGTACTCAGGCAGTGGCATCCGACGCCCACCCACCTTGGAGAAGGAGAGCTTGTGCTGGGACGCGTGATTCTTCTCCTCCCAGATGGCCTCTAATGACCCTTGCTTGTTCGCAAACTCTGGTCATCGGTGCTGCTGTCAGTAGCCTTACTGCTGCACTGTCAGGCTGGCTCTGGGTAAATATAATGCAAGAGAAGCATTTCAAACAGTCAGCACCTGCAAAGCCACACTGACCGCAGAGCTGAAGGCAAAATTATGTTACTTGTCAAGCAGGTGCGTCCAATTGTGGCTGAAACAGCCAACATTTTATGACCAACTGGGCCATTCCTCCCGAGGAAGGTTGCACATATTGAACACCTTTTGGGGGGTGCTGAGACAAAAAGGGTCTGGGGCAAGCTGCAATGTACAAAAGACGACTAAAGAACTACCATCTACTGCTTGTGTGACTCTTTCCATCCCTCCTTCTGCTCTGTGGGGTGGGGGGGGTTAAGAGGCTATTTTAGCAGTGTACTGTCTGATAAGAGGAGGTACGTGCAGGGAAGTCAAAGCCACACACAACAGAAATACAGAATCAGTGTTATAGTAGTTGATAGCTCAGTCCACAAGATGGCACTGTTTCCTACACTTTGGTCTTCTGTTTTTCCAGTGGCGCATCACTAATAATATAAGTGACAACATCTCTCCAGCCTTGTTTTGAAGAGACAGGCATCAATCACCTTTTTATCTGGTCGTCCAGGGTTCTGTAACACACTGTCTTGATGAATGCAGTCAAACTTGGCTCTTTGCTGCATGAACAGAAGAGACCGAAACGATGGTTTTATTCCAAGAGCCTCCTATGTAGAGTAATGTGGACAGATGTAGAAACATACAGCATGATGGAAGAAAAAGACTGACTGGCCTAACTAGTCTGCCCAACACTGCATTTTAGTACGTTCTGCAGAAATACTGACACCGTGGATCTGCAGTCACATGACTGATCCCTCACCCAATGTCGAGAAAGCAACCACTTCCATGTAACAAGAGACACATAGAATTTGTTGGTAGAAAAAGACCGCTTACTTCACCTAGTCTGACAGATGATTCATGCCTAGTCTTTCTCCAGTGACCCTCGCTCTTCCCTGCCCATTTCTTAATATTCCCCATGTCTATCACACACATGCTTGAAGCCCCCTACTGTTTTCACCGCCACCACTTCCACTAGCAGTCTATTCCAGGCATCCACCACTCTTTCAGTGAAGTAGTACTTTCTCACATCCCTTCTACCCCCCTCCCCCATCCCTCAGCTTCATCGCATGCCCTCTGGTTCTTGTGCTCTTGCTCATTTGAAAGAGATTCCCCTCCTCTAGCATGTCACCTCTCTCTCCTCTCCTCCAGGGTTTACATGTTGAGATCCCTCAGTCTCCCTTAGGTCTTCTCATTCAAACCCTGAACCATTTTAGTTGCCCTACTCTGCACTACCTCCACTCTGTCTAGGTCCTTTCTGAGGTGCAGTCTCCAGAGCTGGATACAGTACTCCAGGTGGGGTCTCGCCAGTGAGCAATACAGTGGCAACACCACCTCCCTCCTCCTGCTGCTGATGATACCTTTCCCCATGCACCCCAGCATCCCACTAGCCCTATCTACTGCCTCTTCATACTGATCTGCCACCTTTAGGTCCTCAGATATGATAACCTCAAGGTCCCTTTCCTGTCTAGTTACTGTCAGTACCCCCCCCTACCTTCCTGTACTGAGCTCCTGGGTTCTTACACCCTGGGTGTCTGCTTTTGCACTTTTTGCCATTGAATCCCAATTGCCATGTTTGTGACCACTCCTCTAGTTTCCCCAAAATCCCTGTGCATTCTTTCCATCCCCTCCTGAATGTCCACCCTACTGCAGATTTTAATATCATCTGCAAAAGACCCTACTTTCCCTTCCCGTTCTTCTGCAGCATCCTCTGTGAAGACATTGAAGAGGACTAGTCCTAGTACTGACCCCTGTGGCACACCGTTGGTCACTCTCCCTTCATCAGAGTGAGTGCTGTTAATCATCACCCCTCTGTTTGCTATCTGTTAACTGGTTTCCAATCCATTTCACCACTGTGGATACCACTCCTAGGCTGTTCAGTGTCTTTATCAGTTTCTTGTGTAGCACAGTGTTGAAGACCTTGATAAAGTTCAGTCCACTGCCCTCCTATGATTTTTTTTCCCTGGTCACCCAGTCTAAGAACTTAATTGGATTTGTCTGGTATGACCCCCCACCCCATAAATCCATGTTGCCTTTTGCCTTACAGCCCATTGGATTCAAACTAATCTATCAACCTTTCCTTTAATAGTGCTTCCATTAATTTCCTCACCACTGAGGTGAGGCTCACCAGCCTATAGTTACTAGCTGTTCCTTGCTACTGCCATTATGCTGAGGGACCACGTCTGCACTCCTCCAGTCCTCTAGATCCATGCCTGATTCCAGTCAGCTGTTAAATAAGGCCATTAGTGGATCAGCTGCACCTCCTTGAGTTCTTTCAGTACCCTTGGGTGTATCCCATCTGGTCTCATAACCTTGTCCACTTTCAGAGTTACAAATCCCTTTAGGACTCTTTCCTCTGAAAACTACTTGTGTCCACCCCCACCCTTTTTGTCACTGCTGCTCCTTGGTGGTTACCCCCCCCCTCCACTGTTGACTGAGCAGAAGCACTTGTTGAGGATGTCTGCTTTTTCTTGGTCCTCCTCTGTGCAGTCACCCTCTGCCACACTCCTTACCCTCTCTATCCCTCCCCTTGCTTTTGTCTGCTTGCATATGTACCTGAAGGAAAGTCTTATCCCATTTCTACCCCTTTGGCTATCCTTTACTCTGTCTGCACCTTGCTCACCTCACTACCTTACCTGTTTCCCTCCGTTTAATCTGGTACAACTCCGTTTTCCTCTCTCTGCATTTTCTTATGTAACCCCAGGTGGCGCCATTCCAAGAGCTACGATCCCTGCCTGCGTGTCTAGTAGCAGATTAAGGAGCCTGAGTTCTGAAACAGGTGCCTCCACCCGGAGGTCAGGTTTGGTAGTGGTCAAACTAACCTGGGCACGGTAACCCCCCTCTTTCCCTTCTAGTGGCCTGAGCAATATACGATAATCACTTTCACAGTACCCCTTGTTACGCTAAAAAGTACCCACACTGTTTGCACTTACCACCAGGGCTGGTTCCTCTTGTTCGACCCTGGGGACCCCTGTAAAACAAGGGTTGGTAGTGGTCAAACTAACCTGGTACAACTCCCTGTTTTCCTCTCTCTGAATTTCCATATGTAACCCCTAAGTGGCGCTATTCCAAGGGCTGCTATCCCTGCCTGCACGGCTAGTAGTAGGTTAAGGGGCCTGAGTTCTGAAACGGGTGCCTGCACCTGGAGGTCAGGGTTGCTAGTGGTCAAACTAACCTGGGCACTGTAACCCCCCTCCTTCCCTTCTAGTGGCCTGAGCAATATACGATAATCACTTTACCAGTACCCACACTGTTTGCACTTGCCACCAGGGCTGGTTCCTCTGGTTGACCCTGGGGACCTCCTGTAAAACAAGGTTATGCACAGTCAGGTTAAATGCAGCAAAAAAGTCAGATCTGATTTATTCAGGGGGCTTGAACAAGGAAGGGGTGTAATCAGGTTGATTGGCTAAAAGATTATATTAATCAAACAGTTATGCATGTGCTTTATGTCCCGACACAGTCACACACACACTCCGGGTACTCAGGTAGGAAAATGGTGGGCTAGCCAGGAACGTTGCAGCTGGTTGGGGCCCTGTGATGGAGAAAGCAACATGCACAACACACACTACTTATAATCTGGAGCCGGAGGGCTCAGTTCGTGAAAGAAAAAGCAAAAAGACAATCAGATGACAACACTTTAGATTTAGCTGTTGTTGCAGGGAGCTACCCTGATGTTTACTCACAATACCCAATACTGGACACAGGCAGGATGAAATCGAGACTGCAGGTTGTTGAGCTGGAGTGCCAGGAGAAGCAGGGCCCACACGAATCACTGAGGCATCGTTCCTGTTCAAGCGCTGTGCAGGGGGATGATCCCCAGGCAGGTCTCTCGTCGATGGCTTTCTGCGTGCAATGGGTAGTCTGGCTGGGCCAGTGTGGCAAGGCCTAGGCAAAATGGCAATGAATTCGGATTCAGTCTGTTGGAGCTGGATGCAGCCTCCAGCGAGCAGAACAAAGTTCAACACACAGTGGGGAACCAAATCACAACCCACTAACAGCACACAGCACATTTACATGCAAGAAATTCCACTGTACCAGGCAGATTGCTATCCAGTCGCAATTACAGAGTCTTTGCACAAACCGGGAGCTCAGAGTTGGCTAGAAATCCTGACAGGCTGATCGCATTCAGCAAATCTTCGGTCTTCTTCAGGTTAAAGCCTGGTCACAGTCTAGTGGGTTGAATAGTCCTCTCAACTCGGATTCAGTCCGAATAAACTCTATGTTCCCTCTCAGGGACAGCAGGCAGACAGGCAGGCCAAAACTCAGCCCTTTCACAGTTCTCCCACGCAAAACTACACAGAACTGCTGCTCAAATCACTTGAGCTGTTACTCATGTCACTTCCCAACTCAGAACTAACTGAAAACTGCTGGGAATTTACACAAGATCCAAAAGGTTTGGTTGGCTGATCTGTCTGCCAGTCACAACAAGGGCTTCCCCTTCAGCTTCATTTAGGAGCCAAAATGCAAAAACTGCAATTCCAAGTTTTGACCCCAACAAGCCCCTATAGGCAGGCTCCATTTTAGAGTCCCAACAGTACAGATTGGCCCATTCTGTCAGTCCCGGGCCAAGTTGGTGGAGATAAATAGAACAGTCCTTGCTGCAAAGAAAACAGGTTAGAACAAACTGTAATATTATTATCACTCTAATAGATATTCAGCAAATAAGCACATCTTATAACAGTGCTCCCTTTGCACAAATAGCGATGGCAGAATAGAGCAATTATCTGGCAGCCCGGGCGGGGCTCGAGCATAGAAACACTCAGCCCCCTCCCAGATTAATTATAACTGCAATCCAGGCAGCTCTTAAAGAGACAGTACACAGAGGCTACACAGGCACTCTCTGGCAATACATTTAAACTGCTAAAACACAGAACACCAGCCTGGCAGTGAGCATTTAGGCAAGCTCAAGGAAGACTTTTCAGGAACGCCCATTTGTAGGAGGGGTCACACTTATACCTCCTGAATGCCACCCTTTTTCCTTCACCACCATGGCCATTTCCCTAGAGTACCATGACTCCCTTTTTATGTTGTCTTTTGCGTGCAGCACAGACAACATATTGTGATTGCTTCAGTGGAGAAGTGGGTTTAGGAGGTGCAGTCCTGCTGCAGCCAATGGCGCTACTGCTTTTTGTGGCTGGGCTCTGTGGCACCAATGGCATAGCACGTTGTCTATGACGGCAGTTCAGAAAACATGCCACCACCTTGAAAGAAATTAGCCGCTGCAATCAGGGAGCGCCACCGGGTGGTCCCTGATTGCAGCAGCCAGTTACTGCTTGCCTTGTCTGGTGTCCCCTCAAGCAACATGGCAGCAGCTTCCCGTCAGCTTCTCATAGTCTCCACAGAAGCCGAGAGATAGCCGCCACCTTCCACAGTCCCTCTGAAAGCCGACAGGGGTGCCCAATCCCTCTGTCGGCATGCCCCCTCTTAAGTTAATTTGCCGATGGGGGTGCCCAGTCCCCATCGGCATAATGTAACCCCATTTCTTGTGCCGAGGAGGTGCCCAAGCCCCTCAGCTCATGCGACCCTCCCAACTCTGTATGGCGGTGGAGGTGCCCAATCCCCCATCAGCTACAGCTCCCCAAAAAAAAACACTCAGGTGGCATGCTGGGAGCTCACCCCAGTGTGTCAAATGTCCCTGTAAAGAAAAAAAAGTCCCGCAAATTTTTTTTTTTTTTAACCTGTAAACAGAAAGCGGTCTCTTGTTAAGTCCGGTGGCCCATCCCCCAACCCGCACCCACCCTTTGTGCACCCTACCTCCCCACACACACCCTCACCCCATACTTACCTTCGGAGCCCAGTGTGACGATCTTCAGTGGACCAGGAACACGTCTGCACTCTTCAAAGCCGACCCGAAGTGAAGAAATGCCGGTAAGCTGTATAATGGCATAAATAGGGTTTTTCAACTTTGGTGCATATCTCAGGCATTTTGGGACTTTTGGCACAAATTTTCAACATGGAGTTTTGGGACCCCTCCTCATGAATTCAGTCACTGTCATGGTGTTATTTGTTCCCGAAAGATGACTTTGCAGTAACTGCGCAGAATCACCTTTCAGGACCAAGTAACGAAATGACAGTGTCACTGTTCATGAGGTGGCCTCCCAAAAAGCCTATGTTACACATTTGGTGAAAAAATTCCAAAACATGACTATTATGAGCGTGTATTGCGCAGTTTCCACACTCACTCTTAACTTCACCAATTTGTAATATTTTCACGCCAGATTTTCAACATTGGCATTTTTTCCCACCTTTTTATCAACAGTACAGCTGTCATTTTTCACATCCTGGCCAAAAATGTGTTTTCGCAGTACCGGCGCAGAATAGCACGGTCGCTGTAGTAAATCAGTGTCTGGGACAAATTATGAAAATCACAGCAGCATCGTTCATGAGCAGAGGTCCGAAAATGCCTATGTTGAAAATCTGGTGAAAAAAGTCTCCATAAAATGACTGTTACAAGTGTGCGTTGCGCAGTTTCCACGCGCACTCGTAACTTCAGCAATTTGTAATAGTTTCACTCAACATTTTCAACATTGTCAGTTTTGCACATGTCCTTATAAACAGTACAGCTGCCATTTTTCAGATCCTGCCCAAAATGTGTTTTCACACAAGTGGTGCACTATGGCGCGGTCGCTGTGGGAAATCAATGATCAGGACAGATGAAGAAAATCATAGTGAAAGTGTTCATGAACAGAGGTCACACAATGCCTATGCTGAAAATTTGGTGAAATAGTTCCACTAAATGACTGTGTTATGAGTGTGCATTTTTGAGCATTTTTAATATTTTCACTCGAGATTTTCAGCACTGCTATCTTTTCACATCTACTTATGAATGGTACAGCTGTCATTTTTAACATCCTGCCCAAATGGTGTTTTCCCACATCTGGCACAGAATGGCACGGTCACTGTGAGAAATCAACGTTTGGGACAGATTAACAAAATCACAGTGCCACTACTCATGAGCAGAGGTCCCAAACACTTTCATGAGGTGGGGGGTCACATAAATGCCAAGTTGCAAATTTGTAGTGCAAATACCAATAAACGGCCAGAGCACTAGGGTTTATAACCATAACGTCCCACCCTGTGCAGACTGACAGACGTCAGGGGTGTGTCTTTGCATTGCAAGCTGTCATACTCATGCCATCTCCCCACCCTCAAGCCACTGACAGGTATCGAGGTGTGCCTTGGACTCTTCGTCCCCACAGTTCACCCTATTCTCCTATGCTGCACCCATTTCAGCATATGTCCTTATGAAATGGGGTGACTGTAAAGCCGAACACCCAAAGGCACACTTCAGTACTTGTCAGTGTCTGCAGGATAGGGTGAGGTAAAATACCATGGGTGTTATGGACGATTGGGGTGAGCATAAGGCCCGAGGACCCCAAGGCACAGCGCGATATTTGTCGCACTGCAGGGTAGGGTGAGCTGAACTGCCACGAGCGTTATGGCCGATGCCCAAAGGCACACCTCGGTGCCTGTCTGTCTCTGTAGGGTGATGTGGGGTTTGACGTCACTTTCATACTTCACTGCCACTCCTGTTATGCATCTGTTCAACTCCTGCGCTACCGATGCCAATGTCAGCAAGACAACATTCAGCATTGACAAATGCTTGTTCCTTCTGCATTTACTCACTTCCTTCATGCTGAGGTATGTTGCCTCAGTTATGCCCTCCCTTATTTTTTCCCATTGTTTCTCTGCCCCTCCCTGGCATTTTCACCCACTAGGCAGTTTCTGAGGCAGTCTCCCATCTCCTTAAAAATCTGCCCTTCCTATCCTTGTGTGGTTTGCCTCTGTTCCTGTCTTAATGTTAAACTACACTGTATGGTGATCAGTCGTGCCCAGGGGACTGCCCACTGTGATGTCCGCAGTGTTGTCCCTGTTTACAAGCACCAGGTCCAGCACTGCCCACTCCCTAGTGGGTTAATTGAGTAGCTGCCTGAAAAAGACCCCTTGTGAGGAGTCGGAGAGGATGACCCTGCTCCTTGCTGAAGCTGTAGCTAGAAGACTCCAATCCACATCAGACAGGTTGAAGTTACAAACTAGCAGCACCTCACCCTTATTTGCCATCCTCATGTCCTCCCCAAGTGACTTATCCAACTCTTCTCTCTGTTCTGGAGATCTGTATACCACCCCTGTATGATAGCAGCCCCATCACCTGTCTCCAGTATGACCCAAAGCATCTCCATTCCTTTCTTTTCTTCCTGATGTCCCTGCACTTCCATAGCATTGATTCCATCCCTCACATATAGTACAACCCCTCCTCTCCTTCTCTCTTCTCTCTTCCCTGTCTCTCCTGAACAGAGACTAGCCTGGTATGTCCACATCCCAGTCATGACAGTCAGTGCACTGTGATTCCATTATGGCCACCAAATCCAGACTTGTCTTTTCCATGATTGCCTCCAGATCCAGAATATTATTTCCCATACTCTTTGCATTGGCGCAGATGGCTCTCCATACCTTATTCCCCCCCACCTGCCTGGCTGCTTCCACCCCTCCTCCTGCCTGTGCTGTTTCCTGAAGCACCCCCTGATCCCCTGCTTCCCTTGTTACCCTCTCCATTACCTGTCTCCTTTACTACTCTCTTCTTGTTATCCTGATTTATACCACACTTGTCCTCCACCTTGAGTCCACTTGTCTTCCTGTGTCCCTGGCCATGGGGAGCTTCCTCTCCTTGGGCTCTCTCTCTCTTTGTTGTTTCATCATTTGGGGGAGGCAATCTTTGCCTCCTTTGGTATTATAGGATCCCCACTGGCTAGTTCCAGTGCTCATCCATGTAGCATTTAAACCTCCCACTAAGGAGTGTGGTCCCCCTCCTGGAAGGATGCAGGCCATCGCCCTTATAGAGTCCCATATTCTCCCAGGCTGGTCCCCAGTCCCCAGTGTAGCCAGAGCCCTCCCCTATACACAGTGCTTTCAGTCATTTGTTAAAAGTCATGGTCCAGAGTGTATCTTACTCTCCTTGGTCATTCACAGGTAAAATTTCGGCAAATGCCTCCATGCATGCCATCTGCTTCATGCCTCTCCCCAGTTCCCTGAAATTACCCAGCACTGCTCTGCCCTATCCCTTACCAGGTCATTTGTCCCTTGTAGGACAATGACATCTAGCTCTGTCTCATCTCCTGCTTCCCTAATGATTCTCTGGATCTGCTCTCCATCTCTCCAACCCAGAGCACCTGACCTACTTCCCACTGCTCCCAAGTCAGTTCCCCTAACAATAGAGTTCTCCACAAGCAGCTGCTTCCTCCTTGGCTGGGAACCTCTTCCTCTCTCTTTGAAGCCTCCACTTCTATGGGTCCCCACTTCCACCTTCCCACTGCTGTGTGTGCTTCCTCCTGGCTACCCCATTTTGCCACTATGGCGAAGCATTTGTGCAGTGGTACAGGATGAGGAGTGTGTTCCCTTCCTGCCACCCCCGCCGTCCAACCTCTCTGCCTCTGCTAAGGCATTCTCTGGGAGAGTGGTTGTAGATTTGGCCTTAATTGGGCAGAAGGTTCTCAGCACCCTTGCTGGTTCAGCCTAAAGTCCAGCAACCACTGCCCTCAACCCAGAGAGGTGAGTGCAAATTGGGCAAGACCTTAGTCTCCAGAATGTGTCACGAAAGACTGGGTCTCCACTGCCGTGCACTTTCATTTCTTAACCTTTGCCCACATCTGCCCTCCCTTTTCTGAGGGAAAACTTGCATCTAAAAGCTGCGTAACTGGTCCTATAGAAATGATATACTGAGTGCTCAACTAGAAAAACTCAACTAGTAACCAGCTAAGTATCACTTGAATTCAAAGGCTACAAGGCAGTAGAAAGGGCAAACGGTGCATAGGGAGAGGTCTCACCAGCAGAAAGAGGGCGGTAGTGTTGCCTCTGTATAGATCCCTGGTAAGACCCCACCTAGAATACTGTGTTCAGTTCTGGAAACCACATCTCTGGAAGGACATAGACGAATGGAGGTGGTCCAGAGGAGGGCATATAAAATGGTACAGGGTCTGCATCAAAAGCCCTATGAGGTGATACTAAAGGACCTCAATATGTACACCCTGGAACAGAGAAAGGAGAGGGGAGATGTAACAGAGACCTTTAAATACCTCACGGGGGGGTAAATAAGGTACAGGAGGGGAGTCTTTGTCAGAAGAAAAGGTGCTCAAGAACAAGGGGGCATGCTATGAAGCTGGAGGGGGTTAGATTCGGGAGAGATGTGAGGAAGTACTACTTCAGAGAAAGAGTGGTAGATTCCTGGAACAGCCTTCAAGCTGAGGTAGTGGGGGCAAAAACAGTGGTGGGGTTCGAGAATGCATTGCATAAGCACAAAAGAATCATAGTGGAAAGGAGGAGGGATTGAGAAAGAACTGTAGATTGGGCATGGCCTGATATAACAGTGTAGGTACGGAGAAATGGGCAGACTGGATGGGCCAAGTGGTCCTTATCTGCCATCAGATTCTATGTTTCTATTCAAGTTAAAATGTTCCCATGCCAGCTGTTAAGCAATCAATAAGCTGGTACGCTTGGCTGATCTGTTTTCTATGCTCATATTTTTATCAGCTGGGTCCCAGCACATGTCGGGATCTGGGTACCATGGGGCTCACGTCCAGGGTTTTTTTCCCATGTGTGTTCCCCCTTCCCACCTGTGTGAAGCAGGGCCAGTCGTGCAGTGACCTCTGTCAGGCTTGCTCCAGTATTCAACATGCAGAGGTCCACTCGTCCCTGCCCTGACAGGCTCTCTCAGTATGGTCACGGGCTGCAACACCCCCTGCCAATGCTAGGGGTCGGTAGGCACCTGGCACCAGGTTCCCTCCCTGGAGAAAGCAAGCAGTCTCTAGGATGCTCAGCCTCCTCCCCTCCCTGGCCGACCCTCCGGTGTCCACTCATAAACTCTGGTCATCAGTGACGCAGACAGAAGCACTTCCACTATGCCTGCAGTCCAGCCAAGTATGGTCAGCTGTTCTGAATCATATCAGACTGTACTCTCAACTAGCACTGAACTGTACGTTATCCCTATTGAAACTGCTTTCAACTAGAAGTTTATGTGTGCATTAGATCAGAAATGGTTGAATTACATTTTGTTACTTTTGTTTAAAAAGCATCTTTTACCTAACTGCATAGTTTTCAGTCCTACAGTAGTCGCCCTTTAATAGAGTTGCTTGGAGTTCTGCCATCGGAATTCTTGCAGAATGACAATTCCACTTCTGAAATGCTTTTTTTTGGAATTTCTTTTCCAGTTCTATGGAAAAGCACAGGAATAATATTTTGTGCATCATGTAGACTGCAGAATAATATTCCACAGTTTGCCAAAAATGAATCCAGAGTTTACATAAACTGTGGGACATGATTCTGCATTGAACACTCTATTTTCAGAATTTCAGAATTCTGCTTCCAGCGGAATGTGGTAGAATTTCCAAAATTCTATGACATTCTGGCAGAAACAGAATTTGAAAATTCCATAGAGCTCTAATCTTTAGGCTTGCCTTATGCTAGCATTCCTCTGAGGCTTCATTTTCCACAATCAGGAAGGGTTCTGGTTTGTATTTAAACCCTCCACTGAATGCCCTTTTCAAATGGCAACTAAGGAAAACAGGAAAACTCAGTATTGGGACTGGTCCTCTTCAGTGCTTTTATAAGTGACTCTGCAGAAAAACTGAAAGAGAATTTGTACCTTTTGCAGACACCAAAGTGTGTAATAGGATGAGTACTCGGGAGGTGGAGAGAATGTGTAGGTACCTTGAGAAACTTTAAGGGTGGTCAAATGCATGGCAGTTGGGTTTCAATGCTAATAAGTGCAAAATCATGCACCTAGGGTATAGGAACCCAGGAGCTGAGTAAAAGATGGGGGAAGTACTGACAGTCACTAAGCAGGAACATGACATTGACATTATCATATCTGATGACCTCAAGGTGGCAGGGCAGTGTGACCGAGCACTGGGTAGGGCCAGTATGATGCTGAGATGCTAGAGAGGTATATTCAGGAGGAGGAAGGAGGTGGTGTTGTCACAGTATCGCTCACTTGTGAGATCAACCTGGAGCATTGTGTCCAGTTCTGGAGGTTGCACCTCAGAAAGAATACAGACATGGTGGAGGCAGTCCAGAGGAGTACAGCTAAAATGGTGGTGGGACTGCATCAAAGGCCCTACGAGGAGAGACTGAGGGATCTCAGCATGTACACCCTGGAAGAGAGAAGAGCGAGGGGGGACATAACAGAGGCCTGCAACTATCTCATGGGGGTAAACAGGGTGAAGGAAGGTGTCTCTGTTCAAATGAAAAAGAGCACCAGGACCAGAGGACACACAATGACTCTGGAATGGAGGAAGCTTAAAGGGATGTGAGGAAGTACTAATCCACTGAAAGAGAGACACATGCCTGGAACAGACTGCCAGCTGAAGTAGTAGAGGCAAAAAGAGTAGGAGGCTTCAAGCAAGTGAGGGATAGACCTAGAGGAATATTAGTAAAGCAGGGAGGAGGGAGAAGGGAGGGTCTCTGCAGACCAGTTAGGGTCTGTGGAGACAGACTAGGTAGGGGCCATCTGGGAAGACTGGGTGGACCAATATTCATAATTTTCTGATTTTTGCAGATTTTGGCCTCAAATGTACAACATAACCTGTTTGCTACTCCACCTGACGAACATGACAGGTGTCATTTTATAAATCCCCTCCGAAATGTGTTTTCACAATTGCTCTGCAAAATCATCTTGTGGACGTGATTTAAAAAAACTCCAGCCGTCTTGGGCATACAGTGTGGTCATAAAAAGACTATGTTGAAAATGTGGGGTCCAAATGCAAAAAAGAAAAAATTAAGTTATGAAGAACGTTGAATTTTTCCCAAAGTTTATTCATAATTTTATTATTTTTTCAGATTTCATCCCCAGGTTTTCAGCATAGCCCTTGAGGTACCCTTCCTCATGAACATGACAGGAATTTTCTAAATCTACTCTGACATGTTTTCACAGTCCCGACACCAAATCCCTTTTGTAATACGGAGAAAGAAGGTGATTGGTGCAGGACCACCCTCCTCCATGGCTAGCTGCCTTCTCATGAATGAAAGTGCTGGCATGCTTGCTCTATCAGTATAATAGAACCAGCTGAGAAGTGGGTTGTACTTTGGGCATCATGGATTTCTGTCTGCAACCAGAAGCGGCTATGTCTGTTTCATAACGTGCATGTGAATCTGTGGCTACAGAAGCACTGGGGCCTGCACTTCTGCAGCCAGAAATACTATTGTAATTTCATTTTATTAACATTCATAAATAGAAAGAAATTTACTGCATAAAATGGTTCTGCGATATAGATTCGGAACGGCAAGTCCAGATCACAGCAATTTTTAGCAATAACAAAAATTGTGACTTTTTTTTGGGAGACTTTGCCTCCCACATCCACCTAACCTAAATAACCAATTCTGAGGTCATAGCATCTCAGGGAGGGGGTAAACATATGTTGCCATTTCATCCTCACCGGAATTGCCATGCTGACTTGTGCATTTGCCATTTCAGTTGCTGAAACTACGTGCTACCCATAAAAACTGCGTTAATACACCAGTCAGGGTTCAACTTAAGGCCACAAAAGTAGAGAAAGGTGGCATTAGACTTTCTTTTTTTTTTTTAACACATCTTTATTCATTTTCTATTTAATAACCAGACAGACAGCCAAACAAACATAAACCCGGTAATCCCGGGGCACACAATCCAAAACTGACTGTGTAAACTATATACAAATTAACTAAATACATACACAGAGGAAGCATCACCCCAACCCGCCTACTCTACATTTACTTCATCCCCACTTTAAGTTAAGATCTTCAGGCTGCTTATACCCTAACCCCCTTTCTCTTACTCCCTAAAATTCCCTGCAGCCCCATAGGCATTCCCTAACCTCTTTTCATGCTCAGTTATCGCCTATTTAAGGGTGGTGCCCCTCTGTGTCCCCTGGAAAGAGAGAGAGAGAGACAGTCCCCATCCCCTCAATTGGTCTAGCAGACCCCTAGCCATTGTTTATCTTCTGAGTCCCAACCACTTTCCATATAGTCGTCCATCAAACCCTCCTATCTTTGCTAATATTTCTAATACCCTTTAGACGTTCCATCCCAGATTTCTCCAGCTGTTCACAGCCCAACAGACAGACCTGCATCCAGCCATCTACCTCTTGCTGGGAGTATATTGCCTCCAGTACCGCCCATCTTTTGACATATAACTCTTTCCTCCCCTCGGAATATAGATGCCTCTTAATTCTGTCTAAAGCCCCAATAAGATCTCTTACCCACTGTTTATATCCATAAGGCTGGCCATCCTTCCAATGCTGGACCACATATGACTTAATTACTGCCGCCATCAAGGATAAATGAAACTTGGGTGTAACCCCAACGATTTGTGCTAAGTCCCCTAGGGTGCATATCTCTGGTTTTATAAATTCCAAGTAATCTAACATTGGGTCCATTCGCCTTTTTGTTTCACCCCACACGGGCGATATTTTGCTGCAGTTCCACAGCACGTGTAGCAAATCTCCTCTCTCCACACCACACCTAAAACACAGGTCTGTCTTAGGCCTCTCTCACACAGTTTAACAGGGGTATAGTATAGATTTGAGACAATAAAAAAATGTAGGCTCCTATATTTAGGTATTACAATATACCCGCTATTTTTCCATACATTAGCCCAATCGATATTTCCCGGCGCCAACATTCTGTCCCAGTATGGCACTACTATAGGTGAATTCAGGCCAAAAAAATCGAGAAGTACTTTATAAACCTGTGATAGGACCCTAGATTTCAGATCAATCTCCCTCAGCTCATCCCAATTAAATGAGCATTCTGTAAAGCCTCCTATCCTCCTTAACACTCCCTCCACCATACTTATAAGCTGTAACTTATGAAAATAGGGCATTCCATTGCATTGTACTGGGAGAACCACCTTTTTGTCCTGGATTACATCCTCTAGCTTCAAGTGTGAGACCCACCTAGCCCACTTCCCTTTAAGTACCGATTCCCTATAACTAAGTTGGGATTACCCAACAAAGGTTGTCTTCGGGCCTTCATTTGGTCTTTTTCTGGACCCGAGTCAAAAATGACCACCACGCTTCCGCCGCCTTCACAACTGGGTTTCCCATCCCTTGTTTAAAACATTTAGCTATGCTAGCATACAGGGGAGTCTCCAGGGAAAGGCCTGCCTCCTCCATCATTTGGGTCTCCAAGTGCAACTATTCCGGGATATAAGCATTTCCCTCCTCCCTTCTACCCCATCGGGTCATGAGACCTAACTGCCCCACAACATAATATAAATGGAGGTCTGGCAGCTTAACCCCTCCAAAAGAGGGAGAGAGGCGCAGATTATTGTACTTTTTCCTGGGAGGTTTAAGATTCCATAAGAAATCTGAGAGTAGCTTTTTGATCTTATTAAACCACTTCTTAGGGATAGTATATGGGGCTAGATACACCGGATGTAGCAACCTTGGTAGCAGATTCATCTTGATGAGCCCAAGTCTAGCCATAAAATTCAAAGGCAGCTTATTCCATCTTATTAAATCACCCTTAATACTTGACAAGGTCCCTTCCATGTTCGTTTCTGCCCCAATCTCAAAATTCCTTGTAATCCAAATGCCCAAATATTTGATCTTATCAGACACCCATTGAATTTGCAACTGAGCAAAATCTGCCTTGTATACTTGAGGCGTCAGGGGGAGAATTTGAGTTTTGGCCAAATTCAATTTGTAGTTAGAAACTTTAGCAAAGTGCCCTATCAATTCTCTAGTCTTCTCGAACCCGCCCACTGGGTCCCGCAAATGCAAAAGCACATCGTCTGCAAAGACTGACAATTTTAACTCTCGTCCCATTATCTCAACCCCCCTTATGTACCTGTCCTTATTAATTGTTCTCAACAGAGGTTCGAGGTAAATATTAAACAATATCGGGGAGAGAAGACATCCTTGGCGGGTCCCATTTTTCAGCTGTATTTCCTGTGAAATATAACCATTACACAGGACTCTAGCCGAAGGAGCAGCATACAAGTTTTTAATACCTCTAAGAAGGACTTGAGGGAAGCCCATCTTCTCCATTGTAGCAAAAAGGAAAGCATGGGAAACCCTATCAAAGGCCTTTTCAGCATCTAAAGAGATCAGGGCTAAGGGTACTTGGGAATCTGATGCATAATTCAAAATATGATGTAACTTCCTCAAAGCATTATGTGCTCCCCTTCCTGGCATAAAACCCACTTGCTCCTGACTTATCACAGCTGGTGCTATCCGCCAAATTCTGTTGGCTAAAATTTTTGTAAGGATCTTAATATCCTGGTTCATTAGTGCTATAGGTCTGTAGCTGCCTGGTAAATCCCTTGGTTTATCTGGCTTGGGGATTAGTGTAATGTACCCCTGATATGGGATGTAAAACTCCCTCTTACATTATATTATTAAAAAATTCTTGAAGTATAGGCAAAAGAATATGGATATAAGTTTGGTAAAACTTTGCTGTAAGACCATCCGGACATGGCGTTTTGCCCACCGGTAAGGATCTGACTACCTCCACAATCTCTGCTGCGCCAATAGGTGCCGCTAGATCATTAACTTGAGTGGAATCAAGCACAGGTAAAGATACTCCCTCCAAAAAGGCATTGATTTCCTTCTCCCCCACCGTATTCCCAATCTGATATAAATCCTTAAAATACATTGCAAAGGTATCTGCTAGTTCCTGGGAATCCGTTATATACTTTCCTTCATACCAAATAGCTGTCACCATTCTGCTAGCCTCCCATTCCCTAACTCTAGCTGCCAACAAACGTCCTGGGACATCTCCCCTCAAGAGGTATTTAGCTTTAACCTTATCTAGCCAAAAGTCTACCTTACAATAAACAATATTTTCTAATTCCCATCTTAGGCTCTTAAGTTCCCCATCAATTTCCTCTGTAGACCCCTCCAGTGGAGCCAGCCAGTTGATGGCCCCCAGAATAAATTCTTCCTTTGCCCTCCTAAGCTTATTCTTCCGAGCTGCCAGTTTCTGAGCCACTCCCGAAAATAATACTTTACAAGTTGGCCACGCCAGTTTCCTATCGCACAATGTAGGTAATTGTTGCTGTATAATTTCTGTGAGGGCGTCCTCAAGTTTACCTCTGGCTGCTAGTTCCGTCAATAGGGAATCATTCAGTCTCCATCGGAATGGTCTAGGCGGGCCTGGTTTTGGCTCCCAGACTAATATGATCGGAGAGTGATCAGAAAAGGTTCTACCCTCCATTAACACTCCTCTAACTCCCATAAATATCTCCATATTAACTAAAAAGAAATCGATCCGAGATTGGGTCCTATGAGCCGCTCAGTAAAATGTCATAATGTTGCTCCCGGTAGCATAGGTCTGTATCGGATCCACCAGAGCCGCAACTTCTAACAGTTTATTTAAGGCAACTTGGGTCTTCGTTAAAGGTCCACTTATAGGCGGGATCCTATCTCCTACATTATCAGCATACACATTCCAGTCTCCCGCTAAAATAAGAGAATGTCCAGAAAAAACAGCAATATCCCTCTCTATTGAGGCAAAAAATTCCGGGTTAGAGGGCATCGGTCCATATATAGAGGCTACCGATACAGCCCTACCATGCATTAAGCCCAAAATATAGATCCCTCTGCCATCTTCTCTTGTAGTCACCTGCTCTACACTTAAAAGGCATGCTTTCCTAATTAAGATCGCCACTCCTCCCGAGGCCCTTTCCCTACCTGTCCCAAAAACCTGCCCCACCCAGAGTCACTTAAGACTATTCAGCTCCTCCGTCAATAAGTGTGTTTCCTGCAAGGCGGCGATATGGGCCCCCATTTGGTCCAGCTGTCTCAACATTACCATTCTCTTACGTCTACCCCTAAGCCCTTTAACATTCCACAATATTACTCTAACCTTCTCCATAAGCCATGCCAAAAACTTATTCTGGGACTATTAACCCCTGAAACCCTGTCTGAGCCTGCCTGTTTTACTCCTGTCAAAGTGGACTCTCTCTCTTTCCAGATCCCCAACCCCTCCCCCCTCTCCCCCTGCCCCCGATCCCTAGATCGCCCGTCTACCATACGTCGGATCATCGATGAACTCCCTCTTATGCTGCTCCCCTGCCCCTCCATGGCCTCGATCTATCTCAGGCCCAGAGAGGATCTCACCCTGACACTTTTATTGTTTCTCTCTATCTTCCTTGTCCAGTCCCCTCAATCTGTCTAGCTTCCCAATCTAACCCTACATACGATTTTGTTGTGCCGAGCAGAAGTAGTCTCCTTATTATAGCCAAAAAACTTAAGCTAATGCTAATCCAAGTTCCCTTTATTAAGTAACAACAGAGATTGGCTCCCCATCCTTATCGAAGCCCCCCATCTTATAATCCTGTCCAGGTACCCCGAGGTTCTGCCTCCCCTTCCCCCAGACCTTTCTATAGCCCTTAAATAACCACTCCATAGAGTAATCATAACCTTAAATCCTTCCCTGACATGTGTAACCCCCCTGCAAATGGGGGTTCCCAAAAGACTTCCAGGAGCTTGCTTGAATGCTCCAAGCCTGAATGGTGTTTGGCATTTAAGCCATTTATCAGTGAGTGTTTTTAGAACCTCTGGTACTGTCTCTTTAAGAGCTGTCTGCTTGCAGACATAATTAGTTTGTATGGGGGACTGTGTGTTTCTTTGATTGAGTACCACTCAAGCTGCTGCCAATTCACTTCATTTTTGCAGTCACTAGGAGTGCAAGGGAACCTATCTGAAAGATGTAACTGTTTGCCAGAAATTATTTAGAGTAATAATGAAATTACAGTTTGTCTAACCTGCTTTCTTTGCAGTCAGAACTGTGTCTGCTAGTTCCCCATTCTAGTTTTGAACTGCTGAACTGGACCAATCAGTGTGGGGTAAGCTAGGCTCTAAAATGGTGCCTTGGACGAATCAGAACTTGGACTCATAATCTGAGCCAGCCACAAGAGGATTGTATGGGCAGTGACTCTGGGAGATGTAGTTTAGACTTCAGTGCCTTTTTGGACCAACAGCAGCAGTCTATTGTGAGTGACAGCCAATCCAGTCAAGAACTGGGAGGAACTCAAAGGAAGTGCCCGTTTTGTCGGGTTGGAGTTTCAGTTGAGCTTTGGCAGTGAAGAAGGAAGGAGCCCTGTGCTTTTTCAGTGTGCAGTTTTAGTCAAAAAGCGTGTGTAGGGCCCAAGTTCCGGTCTGCAGCTTGTGTAACAGCTGTTAGGTTGAATCCGTCCTGTGAAAAAGAATCAAAGGATCTCTGAAGAGTAGAAACCAGGCTCACCCTGTAGAAGACTGGAGGAATTGCTGAAAATTGCACTCTGTCTGTCAGGAACTGAATCTGCTGTGTGTTCTCCGGTATTGTGCAGTAATTGCGATCGGGATACAGATGCAGCCTGCCTGGTATAGTGCTTTCTTTTATATGGATGTGTGAAGAGGTTTGTGTACCTCAAGTGAGCCCTGCTGACATTGAAGGACCCTATCTTATTTGGAGGTCGTGAGTACTAATTCAGGGTTGCTCCTGTTGAATTGCCACATTAAATCCAAATGGAATTACTGTACTGCTGACTGTTTAATTCTCCCTTTCTCTGTGTGAAAGGGCCCCTACCAGCTGCCATGGTTTGGACTAGCCACTAGGGCTTGGGTACCAGGAGAGTAACTGATAGGGATAGGCCTGTGCACAGAGCCATGAGGTAGATTATTAGAGTGATAAGCTAATTAACCTGATTTCCCCTGTCCTTGTTATATCCCTAAATAAATCAGAGCTGCTTGTTTCAGCAAAGTTATACTGCCTGAGGTATTTGTCTATGTTAAAGTACTGTACTGTGATTGTTGCACTGTATCTCATTTCACAGAGGTCCCAGTGCGGAACCAGACCTGGGGTAAGTGTATACTGTGAAGGAATTTGATATATTGTGTGGGCCACTAGTGGGAAGAAAGGGGGGTTGCAGTGTCCCAGAGGGCTGTGACCAAGTTAGTTTAACTATTGCAAACCCTGACCTCTGGGTGGAGGCACCCGCCATTGGATCCAGGCCCCTCAACCTGTTAGTGGCAAATCAGGCAGGGGTAGTAGCCCCTGGGATAGCGCCATCTAGGGGTTACACATGTTCTTAGCCCCTTGCGCCAGGGCTATAGCTCCTCCCTAAATATTTTGGCGAGAATTTCTTATTTGTGTTTTACCCAACTATCTCTCCATCTCTTTTCCTTTTACTCCCAAGCCATCTGGGGGGTAGGGAATAGGTAATCTCAGTGAGACCTGATCAGGAAAACTAGGCAAAAAGAAATGTACCCTTGAACACACCCTTTTAGTATTCTAAGAAATGGAAAGCGGTCTTCGCCTTTCTCATTCCCTTCATTCATAACATCCCTACCCAGTCTCTGCCACTAGTCAGATATTACCCAGCCCCCCGTGTATAGCCTCCTTTAGACTCTTGATTTGTGAAGTATCTCTCTAATTTTTCGCCCCTCTCCCCATATTTCTTTACCAAGCCCTCATTCTCCACCCATTTTTCCTAAGCTTCCATCCAGTAAGTGAAGCTCCCATTTTCCCTTTCAGTTATTTGGCCGACCCCAGTCTTCATCTCATTCCCATATCTTTATCCTTCAAATAAATCTAAAGTAAATATAACAAGCATTTGTCAATGCCGGATGTTCGCTTGCAGGTATTTGCAGTGGTGTTTGGCATGTATGGTGCTTTACCCTAATGCCCTGTGCGATTGCTGGTATTTGCACAATAAATTTTCAGCATGACCTTTTTGTTAACCCCACCTCATAAAAGCATTTGAGACCTCTGCTTATGAACAGTACCACTGTTATTTTGTTAATCTGTCCTGAACATTGATTTCCCACAGTGACCACACCATTCTGCTCCACATGTGCAAAAACACAGTTCGGGCAGCATGTGAAAAATGACAGCTGTAGCATTCATAGGGAGGTGTGAAGGGATGGCAATGTTGAACATCTGGAGTGAAAATACAACAATTTCTCGAACTTACGAGAGTACATGGAAACTGCGCAATGAACGCTCATGACACAGTCATTTTGTGGACTTTGTCACCAAATTTTCAACATAGGCATTTTGGGACCTCTGCTCATGAACAGTGTCACTGTGATTTTCATAATCTGTCCTGAGCATTGATTTCTCACTGTGACCACACCATTGTCGCTGGATGTGCAAATACATTTCAGCCAGGATGTGAAAAGTGTCAGCTGTACTATTCATAAGGAGGTGTGAAAAAATGCCAGTGTTGAAAATCTGGAGTGAAAATATTTCAAATTCTCAAAGTTACGAGTGTGCGTGGAAACTACGCAATGCACGCTTGTATCACAGTCATTTTTTGACATTTTTTCACCAAATTTGCAACATAGGCTTTTGGGAGCCCACCTCATTAACAGTGACACTGTTGTTTAGTTAATCAATCCCAAAAGGTGATTTTGTGCAGTGACCATGAAATCACCTTTGGGGACTGAATAACTCACATGACAGTAACTGAATTCATGAGGTGGCGTCCCAAGAACCCCCTGTTGAAAATGTGGTGCCAAAATTTGCAAAAATGCCCGAGATAGCCACCTAAGGTGAAAGAAAAAAACGTTTATGCCATTATACAGCTTACCATCATTTCTTCAGTTATGGCTCAGCTAAGAGTGCAGACGTGTTCCCACTCCACTGAAGATCATTGCCAGGCTCGGAGGTAAGTATGGGGTGAGGGGAGGTGGGGTATGCAGAGGGTGGGTGGGTGTGGGTTGGGAAGGGGCACAAGACACAGCGAGGGACAGTTTTCTGTTTTCACAGGTTTTAAAAAAACAAAAGATGTTGTGGGACAGTTTTGCCATTTACAGGGACAATGGGCATGCTGGGGTGGGCTCCCAGCATGTCACCTGGGTGTTTGTTGGGGGGGGGCCTAGAGACAATGGGGACTGTGCACTCCGTCTGCACATACAATGTGTTTGGTGGGGGCAATAACAAGGGAGCAGGGTAGACGGCAGCAGAGGGAGGAAGTGGGAGGGATTTTATTAGCAGCCAGAGGGAAAAGGGTGACGTCAATATGCTAAATACACACACATTACCACCGCTGATTGCACTGGTGCTTTTCTTTTAACTGAAGACCACTGCAGCCAAACTGCTGTCATAGACAGCTCATGCATCCATTGGTGCAGTAGGGCTGCACACGTTACACTGAGCACTGCATTGGACAGAAGGGTCACACACCTTCAAAAAGTCGTACTGTCCCAAAACTTTCCTTGCACATGCATGCAAGCGAATGCAAAAATAAACAAGGATTTATCAATGCCGAATGTTGCTTGCTTCCATGTGCTGTTTAGGTATTTGGAAGTCACTGGAGTGCAAATATTGAAAATTCGCGAACTTACGAGCGTGCGTAGGAACTGTGCAACACATGCTCTTAAAGCAGTCATTTTTAGGAATTTTTTCACCAAATTTTCAACATAGCCATTTTAAGATCTCTGCTCATGAACAGTGACACTGATTTTCTTAATGTGTCCCATACATTGAGTTCACACACCGACTGCGCCATTGTGCACTACATGGGCGGAAACACGTTTTGGGCAGGATGTGAAAAATGACAGCTGTACTGCTCATAAGGAGGTGTGGTAAAATGGCAATGTTGAAAATCTGGAGTGGAAATATTGAAAATTCGTAAACTTACGAGCCTGCGTAGGAACTGCGCAATGCACACTCGTAAAACAGTCATTTTTAGGAATTTTTTCACCAAATTTTCAACATAGCCATTTTAAGATCTCTGCTCATGAATAGTGACACTGTGATTTTCTTAATGTGTCCCACACATTGAGTTCGCACACTGACTGCGCCATTGTGCGCTACTTGGGCGGAAACACGTTTTGGGCAGGATGTGAAAAATGACAGCTGTACTTCTCATAAGGAGATATGGTAAAATGGCAATGTTGAAAATCTGGAGTGAAAATATTGAAAATTCGTGAACTTACCAGCGTGCGTAGGAACTGTGCAACGCATGCTCATAAAACGGTCATTTTTAGGAATTTGTCCAACAAATTTTCAAAACAGGCTTTCTGAGAGCCCACCTTATGAACACTGGCAGTGTCGTTTTGTTAATCATTCCGGAAAGGTGATTTCGCACAGTGACTGCGAAATCACACTTCGGGCCCTAATAACGCCATGACAGTGACAGCATTCATGAGAAGTGGTCCCAAAAACCCCATGTTGAAAATTTGGTGCAAAAATTCCAAAAAATGCCTGAGATATGCAATAAAGTTGAAAAAACCCTATCTATCCCATTATACAGCTTACCGGCATTTCCTCAGTTCGCGGTCGGCTTTGAAGAGTGCAGACGTGTTCCCGGTCCACCGATGATCGTCATGCCGAGCTCCGGAGAGTAAGTATGGGGGAGGTAAGTATGGGGTGAGGGGTGGGGAGGCAGGGTGCGCAGTGGGTGGGTGCAGGTTGTGGGAGGGTTGGGAGACAGCGATGGAGCGTTTCTTATTTACAGTTTTTTTTTTTAATTCAGACGACGATGGGGCGTTTGCCATGCTGGGGTGGGCTCCCAGCGTGGCAACAGGGATAACTGTTTGGGGGCGATGGGCCGGCGAGGGATTGGGCACCCCCATCAGCCAAAACAAGATTTGCCACGCTGGGGTGGGCTCCCCAGCGTGGCACCAAAGCTTTGGGGCATGACTCTGGACGAGTTTTTGTTTCTCGCAGCTCATACAGAGGTGCTGCCAGCACTGATCGCAGCGGTGGTTTTCTCTGAAGTGAAGACCACTGCTGTCATACACAGCACCCGCATCCATTGGTGCAGGACCACCACACCTGCTCAATGGAGCAGTGGATTGCACAGGACAGTCACACCTCCAAAGTGTCCTATTCTCCCAAGATGTTCCTTGCGCATGCGCGAAAGCGAATATAAAAATAAAGATTAGATTTGACAAATTAGATGGCTTTAATGTCCCAATAATTCCAGTCCAGTCAAGCCTATAACTCTCCGCTGTCTCTGAACCAGCTCAGCTCGATGCTCTAAATATTTATTTATTTTTATTTTTTATTTTATTTAAACAGCAGTTTGGAAAACCTTTGAGCCATAGGCTCATTTACAAAGGTACCTTGTCACAGTAAGACAAACCAAAATACACAGTATAGCAGTACAACACATAAGTATAACAGTAATAGCTCAGGGAGTTCCACTCGTAGCCCTTCTAATGCTTCTCTAGCAGTAAGGAAGCGCTTCTCCCCTGCTTGGAGTCGCACCACTAATGTGGCAGGATATAGCAGCCGAAACTTGATTCCAGCCAAGTATAGTTTATTTTTCATTTCCAAGTGTTCCTTCTGTTTTCCTCTCACTGTAGGCGTTTGGTCCTGAAATAGCCACAAGGTGGCCCCATTCCACTGCATTGATTTCTTCTGCCTTGCTGCAGTCAGAACATGCACTTTTTCTTTGTAGTTAAGAAAATGCATAATGATTACTCTAGGTCTTGCTCTTGGCGGGGTTATTTCTCTCAGCGGCCTGTGTGCCCTTTCTAGGTTGTAAGCTTCCCCATATGGAGTGTGGCCAAACAATTTAAGCAACATGTCTTGCACATAAGAAACACAGTCTGTCCCTTCAGCCCTCTCAGGCAACCCTGCCAGAATCAAGTTATTCCTTCTACTTCTTGACTCCTGATCTTCAAGTCTTTCTTCCAGTTTTTTGACTTGCCTTTTAACCACCACCAGCTCCTGTTCAACTGTAGAGATTTTTCTTTCCTGGGATGTAATCCGAACTTCTGCATCGCCCATTCTCTGAAAGCGATTGCAGCACAAGCAACAGCATAAAGTCCACCACCAGCTCCTGTAGAGCTGTTTTATTCAAAATGTCTTCATTATTCCAGTTAGTTCCTCCCTCTTTTCCTGCCACCTCCTCCTGTTCCCTGAGGGTGGGGGATTGAGATTTCGGCCATTTAGAGGCAGGCGCTCTCCCGGCAAGAGGCTCCACCACCTCGGGTTCCATTTCACTTTACTAGCGCGGTCTGGCTTCACCTTCTATCGCTTGCCGCATATGCTAGAGTGAACCCATTAAAGCACCAGTTCTTCATTCACCACACCACAAATCTTACCCCGGGCACTTCACCAGACCAGTACAGCTCTTTTAATACAGCTCAGTTTGTTCCTGGGGGTATTAAAGTTTTTTTAAGAAGCTTGGGGCCTCAGAGCAGCACTGAGGACGTCTTCTTAGCCTTAGCTCATCACGTGATCCTCGGCATTAGACTTTCTAACCCTAACTCCAGCCACCTCCAAAAAGGAAGAAGACAAGACCACACGAGCAACCACAGACAGCCATCATCAGGTATGACAAACAATATTTAACTGTTTCCAGATGACACAAATGGAGTCTAGTACATTTTCCTGACTCTTTTCCTTCCGTCACACAAGTCCCCAACTCCAGTTTCCCATTTTGTTTTTGCCCGCCTGTACAATTTTACCGATTCAAGTTCCCGAAGTTATGTTTACCTGTCTGTCTGCCCGTGATGTTTCAAGTTGCTGTTTACACCCGTAATTCTTTTTAACAAATTTATTTAATAATCATAAATCCTGAGACTTTTGGACGTATGTTTGCAACTGTTGGTAGCGCTAACATCTGTATCATGAACAGAAAGTTTACCAGCGCTACACACAGGATAACAATTTGTACACCCAGCTTTGAACATAAAAGGAAAGATGCAGAAGCCTGTTCTCACCCTCAAAACATACTGTATATAGTAACAAATCCAGCAGATGGGGTGCATAGTAGTACACTCATTTTGGATTGATGTCAAGGTAGTCAGAGATGTTCTTCTTCCAGAGCATGGTAATTATTTGAAACACCCTACTTTGTCATGTTTGTTATCTAAAGCGTGGTACACTGCAGCTGTCAAGTACTGTCCCTTTTTTTTGCAAATGGTATCGGGCAGTGAATTGTGCACCACTTCTGCAGAATCTCTTGGTAACAGGCATTAAAGAATGCTACCTTTGTTGAGGAGAATCTGTAAACTCGTACTGCAAGTTTCAGCTTCACTTAGCATTAGCATTTGTTTTTTTTTATCTGAAGCATAATACATTGCAGCTGTCAAGTACCGTCCCTTTTTTTGCAAATGGTATGAAAGTGAAATGTCGGGAAATGTGTGTGTCGGCATATTATATGGTGGGAAATAAAAAGACTGGCAGTAGCATGTGACTGGAAGCCAGATTTGGGAATAAGGGTGTCAGGCGATCGACCGGATCCCCACAAATTCAGTAGCACTGATGCGGTACCTTCAAAAATATGCATACAGCACACTGCACTTAAAAAAACACACTCCATCAGTGTTGTTTAGAAAGGTAGGGCTTGATCTGGGATATGTTTCAAAGATGGTAGAAGCCAATGCAGACAATAGATGACACTTGATGTTCTAATGTCAGCTTGGAGTCCACAATGGCCTGTAGATTCCACACCCTTTCTACAGCTTTGAGAGCAACACTGTTCAAAAATGGTAAAATACAGTTCAGAGGGGGCAGTGGCCAGCAGCCAAGCTGTGAACAGCTCTTCCTTACGACTCTGCAGAGGGACAGCATTGATTCAATAAAAAGGGTTTTCTTTTGGCATCTAAACACCCTGAAACTGGCACTGGAGGTTAGAACAGACTCTCAGCTACTACCCGGTATAAAATTTATTGAGATTTAAGATTCTGACCGGGGAACATGGGTCGGAATAACAGACCAGGGACTACCACAGAAGGGGCCCGTTCGGAAGAGACGAAGGCAGGTGGCAACAAAGAAACCCAGCTTGACTAAGCAGATCAAGAGGGGCCTCAGCCTTCAAACGCCAGACTACTCAAAGCCATACGGAGCTTAGATCGAAAAATGGAAGGCTTTAGCTCTGATATAAAACAAATCTATGCCAAAGTTGGAAAGTTGGAGGAGGACACGGAGGGAGTAGTTCAGAGCGTGGACAAAGCAATAGCTTTTGCGGCTGGAGTTACTAAAGAAAATGGTCTCCGGTGCTTAGAGAATCTGGAAAACGCTGTCCGTTTACACATATACATCTCCTGGGATTACCTGAAGAGACAGAAGGGGATCAACCGAATGCTTTTCTACAGGATTGGCTCCAGACCATGCTGAAAATCGAGACCGATTTTCTCCATGATGAAAGCCTACAGAATCACATCACGTGGCAGTAGGCCACGGGCACCTATAGGAGTACTTATTCCTCATACCATTATGATAGAACTCCGCACCTTCTCGGAACGGGACTTAATCCTTCGGCAGGCTAAGTCTCTCAGCCCACTTACTTGGCAGAACCACAAGGTGCATCTCTTCTCTGACCTTAGCTACGTGACTCACATGCAGCGAAAGAGCTTCGATGGGATCCAGGAAAGGCTCCAAGCTCTGTGCATACACCGCATTCTTCTTATGCCTGCGAGTTTGCAACTGTTATATGGAGGTAAGGCTTACCAATTTTCTGAGGCAACCAAAGCAGCAAAACTTTTGGACAAAATAGAAAGACAGTTTGCAACCAGAGGGGATTCCTCAGAGTCAGAAGACTATCAGGCAACCTGAATAATTATCAAATGATCACCATTTCTACAGTGCGAGAGGAAATGCAGAATGGGAGTTCTAAGTGGACTTTTGATAGGGGAAGGGATGTTTAATATTTACTGGATTTACATCCTCCTGTTAATGGTTGTATTTTTCTCTTGGTAATTATCAGAATGTAGGAACTTTTCTATGGAGGAGGGAAGGAGGAATTTTAAAAGGGGTCCCATAACCCAGGGCTCAAACCTGCTCTGCTTCCTTTCTAGTGCCAGTAAGAAAGTAAGTAAAATAAACATAAGATATAATTTATGTTGAAATCATATACAAGAGCAGACTTATCATTTTAAAAGGGTTCCCGAAGTTTAATGTATGTAATTATGTTGTAACAAGATAATTTTCGTTCCCTATAATGTACTTGCATGAGGATGTTGCACGGGAGAGGTTTTAGGTGAATGTTTGGGTTACAATTGCTGTATGGATGGGATGTTTTACCCTTAGGATGCACGATGAAGAAAGGACATTTATTTTCATCCCAGCTCATGGCTGCAAGAGCCTAATGTTTGATCTTTCCTTAATTTCAGAGACTATACTATCAGTACTTATTTTACTGACTATTAAGGGTATTACTGTCAGTTGGAATTTCTTGTTAACCCCCAAGTGTTGTAACAAAGTACAGGGACATTACCATGTTACTGCAAAAATATGGGTGTCAGACAGAATGTACTATAATTATGTCTGCCTGATGGAAATACAATGTAATTGTTTAATTATGTTAAAATAATAAAATATAAGTACAAAAAAAATAAGAAATACAACTCGACACTGATGAACCAAACTTGTCTGACTCCACCAAAAGCACCTTCATCTTTGAAGGATTCAGTCTAAGCCAGCTGACTGCTATCTAGTCCTGAATTTTCCTAATGCAATCACTCAGTTCTGAGACAACGGCCCTGTCATCAGGAGCACAAAACACTTACAGCTGGCTATCATTTGCATAGCAATGAAAACCTAAGTCATAGCGTCCAATGCTCTCCCCTAATGGCGATTCGTACATGGTGAACAGCATGTGAGCCAAGATTAACCACTGAGGCATGCCACAACAGGATGGTACCAGGTCAATATCCCGAAACAAGAACCGTGCATGATAGAGCACACATGTATTTAGAGTGACGGGGATATATTGGAAGGGAAATACTGCTACCCTTGTCGCTCTATGCGTCAGTAAGGAAATTGTAATTTGCCGTGTGCTGGGGTCCTGGTCAAGCTGCTCCTGTGGTGAAGTGGCTAAGGTGCCAGCACATGGTGGCATTGGACACCTGGGACCGTGGTTTGGTTCCCCCCCACCCCAGATCTCGTGGTATTACTTCTTTTGATACTGTTGAAAAAAAAAAAAGTTTACCCCCCTACTGAGTTTCTCCCCATCCCCGAAGACTGCCTCCCCAGAGTTAGTTATTTAAGTTCCAGGGGTGGGGGGGTGCATGGGGCGATGCCCCCTGCAAAACAACATAAAATCCCATTGCTTGCATTGAGCATGCTGTTTATGTTTGGGACTGTGTTTTGTCCGACTCTGTTTGTGGTCGGTGCTGTGTTGCTTGAGGCGTTTGTAGCCGCCCTGTTTTTGTCTGTGGCGATATGACCCCATGCCCAACAGGGTATAGATATAGGATATAGAAGGCAGAATTTCACTGTTCGCTGATGACACAAAGCTCTGTAACAGAGTAGACACACCAGAGGGTGTAGACAGAATGAGAAGGGACCTGCAGAAACTTGAAGAATGGTCAAGGATTTGGCAGTTGAAATTCAATGCAAAGAAGTGCAAGATAATGCATATGGGGTACAAAAACCCTGGCACAATATATCAGTTGGGGGTGAGGATATAGCATGCACCAAGCAGGAAAGGGATCTTGGGGTTGTCATCTCTGATGACCTCAAGAATAGAAACAGTGTGACAAGGCATCAGGTAAACAAATAGGATGCTGGGATGTATAGGCAGGGGCATCACCAGCAGGAAAAGGAGGTCATAATTCCGCTATACAAGACACTAGTGAGGCCCCACCTGAGTACACTGTACAGTTCTGGAGACCATACCTACGTAAGGACATAGACAGGGTAGAGAAGGTTCAGAGGAGAACAACAAAGATGGTGCATGGGTTGCATCACAAGTCATATGAAACAGGTTGAAGGAACTGAACATGTACTCCTTGGAGGAGAGGAGGGAGAGGGGATATGATAGAGACATACAAGTATCTTACAGGAGGAACAGGGTGCAGGAAAACACTATTTTTAAGCGAAAAAGATGTTTCAGGACTAGAGGCATGGGATGAAGTTGGAGGAGGGCGATTCAGAGGAAACATGAGAAAGAATTTCTTCACAGAGCGGGTGGTGGACAAGTGGAACACCCTGCCAGAGGAAGTGGTGGGGCTGAAACAATCACGGGATTTAAGAATGCATGGGATAGACATAAAGGAATTCTAGAGGTCAGGGGTATGGGGAAATAGACTTCTAGGAAAACAAACTGAACTTACAAGCTCAAATGGGCAGACTAGGTGGGCCATAGGCCCTTATCTGCCGACACTGTCTATGTATCTATGTATGTATGTAGGGTGCAGCTGCTCAGTTGAATTCTCAATGCTGAACTGAAGCTATTCAGCTGAATACATGAGTTATGGGGCCCCAAATTGAAGAGCTACATGACAATTCATCCTGGTCAATCCTCTCCATGACAGCTTGCACTGTACTGTTAACTCCGATGTCAATCAGCCACCGTTACAAATCATTCATGTGTCCCTTTCCCTTTTTTTTCCCCAAGAGGGCAGACCCAAATCAATCAGCCCTACTAAACCAAAGGCCAACAGGACAGCAGTGGGACTTCTGGGAGCTTCATAGGGTTTTTTCAGGTCCCTGTACCCTTGTGTACCAATCCAGATCCCAAGAATGCCAGTGGGACCCCAGGCCACTGGGCCCTAGGACTTGGAAGCCAAATATGAACCTTTCTCTGCCTGCCGAGGGTATGGACATCAGTTACTGAACTCCTCAAAATGAGAGGTTGGAAAGACAACAGCAAGTTTTTGTGAAGCAGCATGAAGCATTTTCAGTTCCCTGCATCCTTCTGTGCAAACACCAGCCTTCGAGAAAACCAGTGGGACCCCAGGTTAAATGTACCGAGCGGTCAGAAACTACATGCCTGTGGGGCCTGACAAAGCCCCACAAACATCCCCAAAGTCCCACTGCTGTCCTTCTGACATTTGGTTTGGAAGGGCTGATTGATTTGGGTCTGCCCTTCTGGGCATATGCAAATTTGTAAGTTAGTACAAGATTGTATTTTGTATTTAATTGTACACTTTTGTATTTATCTTGTTTTGTAAGCAGTACAACTTTGAAAATAGAGCCTCTTTGGTCATCATTAGTTTTTTATTCTGCAGAAAAATTAAGATTTTTACTACTACAAGTACTGCTATACTAGTACTACTGCAGCTACCACTACTGCTGTATTACTACTATTGCTATTAATACTACTACTGTACTACTACTACAATTACTGCTGTACTACTACTTCTATCACTACTAGTGTACTGCTATTACTACTATACTTCTACCGTTGCTACTATTTTATTACTACTTTACTACTATTGTATTACTACTACTAATACTACTGTACTACCACTGTACCATGACACTTACTACTACTGTACTAATATTACTACTGCTGTACTACTACTTTTACCTTTACTACTGTTGTAGCAGTACTGTATTACTATTACATCTACTAATACTACTACAATTACTACTCTACTGCTACTTCTATCACTACTAGTGTACTGCTGTTTTTACTACTACTGTACTACTACTTCTACCTTTACTAATATTGTATTACTATTGTACTACTATTACTTCTAGTACTATAGTTACTACTACTGTACTATTATTACTATTATACTACTACTTACTACTACTTCTACTTTTACAATTGTACTACTGTGCTACTATTACTGCTACTAATACCACTACTGTACTACTGCAATTATTATTACTACATCTACCACTGCTACTGTATTACTACTTACTACTACTGTACTACTTACTACAATGGCTATTGCATTGCTCTTTCTCTTTGTCTGTCTAGAAGGGCAAATGCCAATCATTCAGCACCTCCTATCAGTAGGCCAGAAGGATAGGAGGAGGATTTCTGGAGCTATTTTTTTGCTACACTCTGAGCAGCTCCCAGCCTGAAGGCAACCAGCAGGAGGGTGTCCTCGGGCACTATGTCCATTTCTTATCAGCCTGCTACCACCTGCTAGATGGTTGACCTGGTCCTCGTTAACACAGTAAATTACAAATTGTTTAAAATCCCTGCTCCATACTCCATACCGTACATCCAAATAGTTTCTTCTGCTCCCCCTTAGAGTTTTAGTATGTTTGCTTGTCAATAATTTTGCTACAAAGTTATAATCTGGTTTAATTTTACCTGCACAGCTTCAGTACACTTTAGTCAACTAAGCTCAGAGAGGGCTCAGGATGGACAACCACAGCTCAGAGGGGGCTCAAGTAAAATCTCCCTTGCTCTATCATGAATATCTAAGACATGCATTGGCCAGCGCCTTAATGCTTGCTTGTAAGTAGTGTAAGTGAAATCGTTATGCTTAGTAAGTGGCGGAGGGTAGGTTAATTTAAAAAAGGACTTAGCTGCTGATGAAGCATGTCCTTCGTTGGTACAAATGGCAACTCCCTGCAATATATATACTGTATAAATTACAATTGATTTACTCAGCATCGCCCAGCTGAAATGCAGCTTCTCATTTCCAGTGGTGTCCTGTTTTACCCATTTTATAATGTAATAACCCAGGATAGTCCAGGTGAGATAGAACTTCATTTTCAGTGGGGTCTTGCTTCTACTGATTTCTGCAGCTGGGTGGACTGGAGTGCAGAGAGGTTAAGTGATTTACTGAGGGTCACGCAGTAAGTATTTGACTGTACTGGTACAGAAAAAATAGTGCACCCTCCAACAGGCAACAAAAAATGTCTCATATACTCAAAGTGACTAAAAAGTGTTATTTAGAACACCATAGTGGTGCAGGCATCAGTTACATAGCAGCATTAGTCCAACAGAGGAAAGGCTCTGTAGTTTTCTCAAGAAACCTCTTACTTATGGCTGGGTCACTATGGTGCAGTAAACAAAGCTTTCTGTGCATTTAATGTAAGTATCTGCCCAGTTTATGCTGCCTGTTGCAGGGTGCACTGTATTTTCTGTACCAGTGTATGTGGAGTTGTCTCCTTTTGTAGTGGTACCTCTAATACCTGTGACATGCTTTCCCCATGTTTTGTTGTTCATGGGAGTATTTGGCTGTAGCAGGGTTTGAGCCAGCGATCTGTTGGCTCCTGACAGTGCTGCAGCCACTAGACCATAATGCCTTCACTACCTACTGGGGAGCGAGGGGGACTGGCTAAGGTTGGCAACTACTGGCAGTATTTTATTTTTCATAATTTATATTACCCAAGAGAGCCCAGCTGAGCTGCACATCTCATTTCCAGTGGGCTCCTGCTTCTACTCATATCTGCAGCTGCATGGAGTGGAGCGCTGGGAGGTTAAGTGGCTTTTCCAAGGCTACACAATGAGTATTTGGTTGCAGTGGGGTTTGAACCTGTGATCTCCTAGTTCTCAGTCCAGTGCCCTAACCACTAGAACCCACTGCCTCATGGGGGTGGGGGGATGATAGTGGAGGCGTAAAGGGTAGCAATTGCTGGAAATGTTTTTTTTTTTTCTTATAGTTTAGTTACCCTGGGTAGCCCAGCTGAATGAAATCTCATTTTCAGTGGGATCTTGCCTCTACCCTGCACTCTACGGTATACTAACATATATACTAACATACTAAATGCCAACAGAATAGGCCTGATGGTCTGTCGAGTCTGCTCGGTAGCCAGCCTCCTAGTGGGTGCTCGCTTTTCCACCCCCTTCCCAGCCCCAGAGAGGGTCATCTTCAGCTTCAGTTTTCCCCTGTACCTGTCCCACCCCTTCTTGAAACCCTCCACTGTGCCATCCTCCACCAGACTTCCAGGCAGTGCATTCCATGGCTCCACCACCCTTTCAGTGAAGTAATGTCTCCTGCGTTCCCCCTTGTAATTTCCCCCCTCTAGCTTCCACTCATGCCCTCTGGTTGTCCCTCCTTCTTTAGTCTAAACGTCTCTTTGGCTCCGCCCCTGTGTATTCCTTTTACATATCTGAAGACCCCTACCATATCTCCCCTGTCTCTCCTCTCCTCTCCTCCAGCGAGTACAGCCCCAGCTCTGCCAGCCTCTCCTCATTGGGCCTCCCTTCCATGTCCTGAATCATTCTTTTTGCCCTCCTTTGAACCCTCTCCAGCAGTGCTACGTCCTTCTTGAGGTGAGGTCTCCAGAATTGCATGCGGTACTTGAGGTGCGGCCTGACCAAGGCATTATACAGAAGGAGGATCACCTCCCTCCTCCTGGACATAATCCCCCTGGCTATGCAGCCCAGTATCCTGCTTGCTTTTGCTGCAGCTCCTCTGCAATTTTCAATGTTATTCATTTTGACATCCACCACCACCCCAGATCCCTCTTGCTCATTGTGGCTTGCAGTGCGACCCCCCCAGGGTGTATACATGGCCCGGATTTCTGACCCCCAGATGCAGCACCCTACACTTCCCTGCATTAAACCTCAGATCCCACCTCCTCGACCATCCCTCCAGTGTATCCAGGTCCCTCTGGACTGCCTCTCTCACTTCATCCCCTTCCGCCAGTGCTCTCAGTTTTGAGTAATCCGCAAAGAGACTCATTCTACTCCTAACCCCCCTCCCCATATCCGAGATATGGGCATTGAACAGGAGTGGCCCCAATACCGAACCTTGGGTATCCTGTGAGCATAGTGACTCCTTTTGAGCGAGGAAATATGGGTGACATAAAATAGTGAAGAAGAAATAGGCAATGTGCTGTTAATAACTATGTGAGGGCCGGCCTGCCGGTGCAGTGGTTGGATTTCTGTCTGCAATGCCAGCGACCCAGGTTCGGGAACAGACTCGGGCTGCTGGAGGGCGGCCAGAGAAGAAATGAGCATCATCTACGCCTTCTCGGGGAGGATATGCGGGCTCGGTGCCTGCTGACTCCTGGCGGAGGCTGGGAGCACAGCAGGATGTTGGCCCCAATACTCAAGGGAGTGACGGACGTCAGCGTATGCCTTGACGTCAATGGCATATCACTCTTAGGGGAGCAAAGCAGAAAAATGGCGCCACCAGGCTCCCGGACCTCAATATGCCGGCCCAGCATCACCCCAGGATTGTTGGTTGGCCACCAGGGATGTTCTCCTACAGAGGTAAGAGACCTACCCGGTGAAGGGATACACCAGGGTTACTTGGGGCTGGCTGCAGTGTGGGTCGGTAGGGGTCGGGAGAAGCCATGGTGGGGCAGTTCATGTGAGGGCCTGAAAGAGAAACTGGCCAGGTGCGGGAGGAGTCATAAAAGCAAAACAAAAACCGATGTGCTATTAATAGCGCATTGTAACTTCAGCACTGACTTTCTGTACATATTGTAAAGGATATCTAAAGGTTTGTCAGTTGGGCCAGTTTCGAGCTGGCCATTTGGTGTGCAGGTTACAGTCACTGCCTTGGACTCAGGTGACCCAGGTTCAGGACTGGCAGTGGCAATTCTACTTTTTCCTTTTTGTAATCCTTGTGTTTTCTTTTTCCTGATTGTGGCCTTCCACCCCCCTAACGTTCTACCCCTTCTGATGTCTGTCCCCCAACATAGCCCCCCTCCTGAGTCCCCCCAGTGTCATGTCCCTCCCCGCTGGAGTTAATTATATTAAATTTGGGGTGTGGGGAGACGGGTAGCCCCCTCATAAAAAGTAGATTCACATCATGCCCTATAGCTAATGCAAGCCCCAGAAGCGTGCGTAGGGCTCAGAGTGCACATCGCCATTTTGTTTTGTATGGCGTGCAGTTGCTGTTTTGTCGGCGCCAGAGGCTGGCGCTATTATGACATGGAACTGCACTGTACCTGCCCTACATTGTAACTGGCCCTGTGGATAAACAGAGAGCTTCAGTCACCACTGCTGCCAGTCTGTCTCCTCTCACCAGAGCTAAATCCATCACAATGTTGTGAAGCCTGTAGTGTCCCTGCCTCAGACTGTACCTGACCCTGTGAAGAAACAGAGGGCTTTAGTCTCCAGGGTAGGGACTGGGCGTCTTTTAAATAACATTTGCCTTGCCTTAATCCCTCTCTTTTCACCAGCACTAACACCAAAGTGTGGGCAAGCCTGCACAGTCTCTGCTTCAGACTGTATCTGAACTTTTGGATAGACAGAGATCTTCAGTAAATAGTGCTGCCGGTCCCTCCTCTTTCACTAGCACTAAATACATCACAGCGTGGGGAAGCCTGCACTGTACCTGCTCCACACTGTGTCTTGCCTGTTGATAAATGGAGTGTTTCAGTCTCCACTATTGCCATTCCTCCGCTTTCACAGGCACCAAATACATCACAGCGTGGGGAAGTATGTACTGTACCTGTGTAACCCCCTTGCAAATGGGGGTTCCAAAAAGACTTCCAGGAGCTTGCTTGAATGCTCCAAGCCTGAATGGTGTTTGGCGTTTAAGCCATTTATCAGTGAGTGTTTTTAGAACCTCTGGTACTGTCTCTTTAAGAGCTGTCTGCTTGCAGACATAATTAGTTTGTATGGGGGACTGTGTGCTTCTCTGTTTGAGTACCACTCGAGCTGCTGCCAATTCACTCCATTTTTGCAGTCACTAGGAGTGCAAAGGGAACCTATCTGAAAGATGTAACTGTTTGCCAGAAACCATTTAGAGTAATAATGAAATTACAGTTTGTCTAACCTGCTTTCTTTGCAGTCAGAACTGTGTCTGCCTAGTTCCCATTCTGGTTTTGAACTGCTGAACTGGACCAATCAGTGTGGGGTAAGCTAGCTCTAAAATGGTGCCTGGACGAATCAGAACTTGGACTCATAATCTGAGCCAGCCACAAGAGGACTGCATGGGCAGTGACTCTGGGAGATGTAGTTTAGACTTGGCCTTTTTGGACCAACAGCAGCAGTCTATTGTGAGTGACAGCCAATCCAGTCAAGAACTGGGAGGAACTCAAAGGAAGTGCCCGTTTTGTCTGTTGGAGTTTTCAGTTTAGCTCTGGGTGAAGAAGGAAGGAGCCTGTGCTTTTCAGTGTGCAGTTTTAGTCGGAAAGCGTGTAAGGCCCAGAGTTCCGGTCTGCAGCTTGTGTAACTGCTTGTTAGACTGAATCCGTCCTGTGAAGAGAATCAAAGGATATCTGAAGAATAGAAACCAGGCTCACCCTGAAAGACTGGAGAAATTGCAGAATTGCACTCGTCTGTCAGGAACTGAATCTGCTGTGTGTTCTCTCGGTATTGTGCAGTAATTAAGATCGGGATAGAGAAGCAGCCTGCCTGGTATAGTACTTTCTTTTGCCATATAAATGTGTGAGGAGACCTGGAGCTCAAGAGTAGCCCTGCTGACATTGAAGGATCCTATCTTGTTTGGAGGTCGTGAGTACTAATTCAGGGTCGCCTCCCTGTTGAATTGCCACATTGAATCCAAATGGAATCACTGTATTGCTGACTGTTTAAACCAATTTTTCTTTCTCTGTGGGAAAGGGCCCCCACCAGCTGCCACGGTTTGGACTAGCCACTAGGGCTTGGGTACCCAGGGACAGTAACTGGTAGGGATAGGCCTATGCACAGAGCCATAGGTAGATGAGTAGAGTGATAAGTTAATTAACCTGATTTCCCCCTGTCCTTGTTATATCCCCCTAAATAAATCAGAGCTACTTGTTTCAGCAAAGTTATACTGCTTGAGGTATTTGTCTATGTCAAAGTACTGTACTGTGATTGTTGCACTGTATCTTATTTCACAGGAGGTCCCAGTGCTGGAACCAGACCTGGGGGTAAGTGTATACTGTGAAGGTAATTCTGATATATTGTGTGGGCCACTAGTGGGAAGAAAGGGGGGTTGCAGTGTCCCAGAGGGCTGTGACCAAGTTAGTTTAACTATTGCAAACCCTGACCTCTGGGTGGAGGCACCCGCCATTGGATCCAGGCCCCTCAACCTGTTAGTGGCAAATCAGGCAGGGGTAGTAGCCCCTGGGATAGCGCCATCTAGGGGTTACACCTGCCTCGCACTGAGTATAGAAAGTGGAGAAATAGAAGGCTTCTGCCTGCAGTGACGACAGTCCTTCACCTTTCACCAGCTCTAAATGGATCACATTGTGGGGAAGCCTGCACTGTACGTGTCCCACGATGTATCTGGCAAGTGAATAAACAGGGGTTCATTCTCCAGTGTTGTAAATCCCTCACTTTTTTACCAGCACTAATTACGTCACTGAGTGGGGAACCCCACACTTTACCTACCCACACTGTACCTGGCCACTGAATAAACAGATGGCTTTAGACTGCAGTGTTAACATTCCCACACCTCTCACCAGTACTAACTACATCATGGTGTGGAGAAGTCTGCACTGGTCTTGCTTCACACTGTACATGGCAAGTGGATAAAAAGAGGGGTTCAGTCTCAAGTATTGCAAGTCTCTCACCTTTTATCAAACACTAATTTCATCACAGATTGGGGAAGCCTGCCCTGTACCTATTGCACTCTGCACCTCACTCTGTTGATAAACAGAGGGCTTGGATACCCAGTGTTTCAATCTCTCACCCCTCTCTAACACTAAATACATCACACTGTGGGGAAGCCTGCACTGTACCTGTCCCGCACTGTACCTGGCAGTGGACAAACAGGAGGTTTCAGTCTCCAGTTTTATCAGACCTTAACGCACCTCTAGAACTAAATACAACACAGTGTGGAGAAGACTGCACAGTTCTTGCTGACACTGTACCTGACAAGTGGATGAACAAAGGGCTTTAGTCTCCAGTATTGCAGGTCCCTAACCTTTCACCAGCACAAAATGCATCAGTGTTGGGAAGCCTGCACTGGACCTGTTTCACACTGTACTTGGCCAGTGTATAAACAAGGGGCTGCAGTCTCTGTTACTGTCAGTCCTCACCTTTCTGCATTAAATCCATCACTATATGGAAAATTTGCACTGTACAGGCTGAAGACTGAAGCAGATAGATAAAGAAATATAAGGACACCTTCTTGAGAATTGGTGCGCAGGCAACAGAAAGCAGTAGTGGCAACAGATAATCGATAACATTAGAGTTAAAGATGGTCTGTGTGACATGATATATAAATGTTTTGCAAAGTGACAGAAAAATTGTGTTGTATAATATTACAAAAACAAAATTATTCAAAAACGCCAAGCTAAAGCAAAACCAGCACAAAACCAGTGTTAGCAGTGCGATTATTATGTTTGGGAAGTAAGTAACAGAGGGGAAGTAATTAAAATAAGGACTTACCTGCTCTAATGTGGGTCCTGGAGAAACTGGGGCAGGGGTCTTAATGGGGCCATATCCTGAACCTGAAAGGCAAAATATAGGAAGGGGTGACAAAAGATCTGTAGTTCTTTAATAACCAGATATGACAGATGGGAGGTTAAACATGAAACAATACTTATCTGATAGGCTGGGGGATTGCCGTCCAGTCAGACATGTAAAGAAACAAAACAAAAACTACATTAATAAAGGGGAACATTTGTAGTCAGGATACAGTAAATGGGAACAGCACAGTACTAGTTAAGTAAGAGGTATTTTACAGAACATAGATACAGTTAAAGGGAGGGAATAAGAGAAAGAGAAGGAGAAGTAGTAGTAGTAGTTGGGGTACACAGCTATTGTCTCCTATGTGCTAAGTGGATGCTTATTTAAACATATACAGTAGTAGCTCTGGTGGTCCAGTGGGCTAGTACAGCAGCTCTGTTGACCTAGTGGTTTGTAATTTATTTAAAACAGCAATGTTTCTTGTACTGGGACCTTCAATTTAGGGTAAAAAAAAAAGAGTTAGTGTGTTTGTCAGAGGTAGTTGAAGTAAATTGTTATCTGTTATCTGTGTTATCTGTGTACTTATCTAGGTGTTTGTCACAGGTGTCAGAAGGGAATTGTTATCTGTGAAATTAACTAAGTGCAGAAAGATTTGCAAAGTAGGGGGAGTGGCTTAGCTAGAAGGAGCCAGGTTAAAACCAGATTTAAGCACTGCCCTAGATAGCTTCTGCCAGAGAACAGACAGAACACCAGGAGGAAGGAGCTACTGGTATAACTAAAACTTCTCTACTGGGACTATATTGCCCTCCTACCATCCACCCTAAACCAGTTCTACTTTTATAGGCACAGGATTTAACTGATAGCAGGAACTTCCTGTTTGGGAGCAGGAAGTGAGTGATCACAGAGCTACCAAAGACTCACCATCCTAGAAGGGCAAGAGTAGCTCTCCGTCCCCCCTAGCTGCTGGAGGTCTGACTCTGAGTAAGTAAGGAGACTACTGAGTGAGAAATATAGGAACTTCTTGTCTCAGAACAGGAAGGTTGGACCACAGTAGGCTCAGGGAGGGTGAGGGTGGTGGAATAGAGGTGCATCCCTCCAGTTGTACCTCTCCACAATTTCTATGCCATTCTGGAAAAGTGTGGTTCCTCTATGGAGGCAACCACAATAGAGACCAAGGAGGATGCTGGGACCCTTCACATAGGAGACCCACAGAAGGGTGGCATGGGACCCCACAGGGGAAGGAAACAACTCCTGGTGGGGGACTACATTGTTAGGAAGGTAGAACTAGGGGAGGAAGGGGAGGAGGTAAGGTGCCTGCCTGGCGCCATGGTTTGGAGGGACAGGGAGCGAATTCTCAGGATCGCAGGAGCAGCTGCACAGGGGAGGGAGCTGGATGTCATTGTCCACCTAGGGACAAATGACCTGGCTAAGAAAGGGATCCGAGCAGTGCAAGAAGCATTTGTGGAGATGGGGAGGGGCCTTAGACAAATAGCACACACAGTAACCTTCTCAGAGGTGCTGCCTGTCTATGGCATGGTTGAGGCTAGGGTGCTCCACACCATGGGATTCAATCAGTGGTTGAAAAACTGGTGCAGAGCTCAGGGATTTGGCTTCATTGGGGACAGAGGGTCCACCTGGAGGGATGCAGGCCTATACTGGCGTGATGGTCTGCATCTGTCCAGGAGGGGAACCAGGATCCTAGGTGATAGGTTTAAATACTTCATTGGCAAGCATTTAAACTAGCCAAGGGGGGAGGCACTGGAAAGGAGCAGGGAAATCCTAGCCCCCTCCCCAAAAAAATCAGGGTACTAAGTGAGGTAGACACCAACATAGAGATGTCGATAGGAAGAAGTGCAGGGGTAAATGAAGAAAGTGACAAACACGGTTAGGACAGGGATGGGGCAAAAAGGGGTAAGGCCATCAAGAAATGGAGGGTAATGAGTACCAACGCCCATAGTCTGGGCAAGAAGCTCCCTGAACTGGTGGCCTTGATGGCAGAGGGATGCCTGGATATCGTAGCAGTCACAGAAACATGGTACACAGAGAACCATGACTGGGATGTTAACATACCAGGGTACACAACCTACAGGAGAGATGGGAGGCAGAAGGGGGTAGCTCTGTATGGGAAGGGATAAAAGCAACTGAACAAAAGAGTAAACAGGGAGGAGAGGAGGCACTGTGGGCCACCTTAGAGACTGGAAATGACACCACAATCCACACAGAGGTTGTATACAGACCCCCATGTCAGGGGGAGGGACTGGACAAGGATATGATAGAAGGCATACTTAGGATAGCAGAGAAAGGGGAGATACTGTTGATGGAGGACCTTAATATGCCAGATGTTAACTGGAGCACTTTTGCTGCAGCCACATCCAAAAGCAGGGCCATTCTTGATGCCCTTCAGGTGGCATGCCTCAGACAGCTAGTTTTGGAACCTACTCATGAGGGAGCAATCTTAGACCTCGTACACTCAAATGGGGACAGAGAGAGGATCTCAGATCTAGAAGTGGGTAGCCATTTGGGAACAAGTGACCACCAAACAGTGTGGTTCACGATAAACTCTGCTACAGAGTCAAGCCATACAAAAGTGAGGGTTCTGGTCTTCATGAGGACTGACTTTGGCAAGATGGGAGAGTGCCTTAGAAAAGCACTAGCAAACAGGCTAGAAGGAGGGGTGGAGCAACAATGGGGAAATATCAAAACTGCCACCACAGAGGCAACAAGCCTTTGTGTGAAGCAAATAAACAAATCAAAATGAAAGAAAAAACCATTATGGTTCTCAAAAGAGGTGGTGGTGAAGGTTAGGGAGAAAAAGATAGCATTTAGGAAGTATAAGGAAACACAGAAGGAGCAGCACAGAGAACTGTAGCAGTTAAGGCAGAAGGAAGCAGGGAGGGTAGTCAGAATAGCAAAGGCACAAACTGAGGAAAAGATAGCTAACTCGGTTAAGAAGGGGGATAAAACTTTTATAGGTATATCAGGGAGCGTAGAAAGACAATGGGAGGGATAGTGAGGCTGAATAGAATGGATGGTGGGTGGGCAGAGAGTGACAGTGAAAAAGCAGGGATACTGAATGAATACTTCTGTTCAGTATTCACAAAAGAGGAAGTGGGGGAGGTGCCAAATCCAATTAACAGAAGCACTCTGGAGAGAGGAGGTCGATCCCAGTCCTTTCACAGAAGAAAGGGTTCTGAAAGAACTCCTGAAACTGAAGGTGGACAAAGCAATGGGGCCTGATGGAATTCACCCCAGAATTCTAAAAGAATTAAGCAGAGAACTAGTGACACCACTGACTACCCTTTTTAACAAATCGTGGGAGGACGGTGTGGTACCTGAGGACTGGAAGGAGGCTGATGTGATTCCCCTTCACAAAAGTGGGACCAAGACAGAGGCAGGAAACTACAGACCTGTCAGTTTGACCCCTGTGGTAGGGAAAGTGATGGAATTACTTCTGAAGGAAAGATTTATTGAGTACCTAGAGGCCAGTGGGGCACAGGACCCAAGGCAGTATGGGTTCACAGTGGGAAGGTCATGTCAGACGAATCTAATTGATTTCTTTGACTGGGTGACCAAAGTAGTAGACCAGGGAGGGGCTGTGGACATGGCCTGCCTAGACTTTAGCAAGGTATTTGACACAGTCTCACACAAAAGATTAGTAGTCAAATTAACCAGCCTGGGAGTGGGTTCCAGGGTGGTAGCCTGGTAAAACATTAGCTGAACAACAGGATACAGAAGGTAATTGTAAATGGAATCCACTCTGAAGAAAGAGGGGTTACTAGTGGGGTACCGCAGGGTTCAGTACTGGGTCCAGTCCTTTTTAATGTCCTTATAAGTGATATTGCAGAGGGACTGGAAGGAAAAGTATGCTTCTTTGCAGATGACACAAAGATTTGCAACAGAATTGATACACAAGGAGGCGTGGAAAGGATGAGAAGGGACTTGGCAAGGTTGGAGGATTGATCAGAAATATGGCAGCTTGGATTCAATGCAAAGAAGTGCAGAGTAATGCACCTGGGAAACAAAAACCCAGGGGAAGATTACACAATTGGGGGGGGGGAGGTAGTAACAACAACAAAAATGGAAAGGGACCTGGGGGTAATCATATCAGATGACGTTAAGGTTGGCAAGCAATGAGAAGGCGGTAGGGAGGGCTGGGGATACTGGGATGTATAGGAGAGGTATCACCAGCAGAAAACAGGAAGTTGTTATCCCCTGTACAGACAATTGGTGAGACCCCATCTGAGTACTGCGTCAGTTCTGGAGACCCCATCTCCGCAAGGACATAGACAGGATGGAGGCAGTTCAGAGGAGGCAACTAAAATGGTGCAGGGTCTGCAAGAGAAACCATATGAGGAGAGACTAAAGGAGCTTAATATGTATACCCTTGAGGAAAGGAGGAGATGGGGACATGATAGAAACTTTAAGTACCTCAGTGGAATCAACAAAGTCCAAGAGGTAGCATCTTTCAGAAAAGAGACATGCAAGAACAAGGGGCACAATTTGAAGATAGAGAGGGGACGGCTCCAGGGGCAACATGAGGAAGTATTTTTTCACAGAGAGGGTGGTGGACGCATGGAACAGCCTTCCTGAGGAGGTTGTGGGGTCTAAAACTGTGGGAGAATTCAAGAATGCATGGGGCAGACATAAGGCAATTTTTGTGGGGGGTAGGAAGAAATAGGCTGTTGGTTAAATAGGATCTGCAGCTTATCCTGTGGGTAGTGAAGTGGGCAGACTAGATGGGCCAAGCGGTCCTTATCTGCCGTCAAAGTCTATGTTTCTTTGGTTGTCCAGTGGACCCAATCTTTTAAACAAGTGATCCCTCCTTGATCTCCATCCCATATGACGACACACCCCAAGGTTTCAAAATAGGGCTAAGAATAAAAATATGCCCACCTAGCAACTTGTCTTACCCTATCATTCAGTACCTCAGCAGTGAAAAGCAGTACTTTCTGGAGGCCAGATGTTATGTCCACACCTGCAGCGGGCCTGGGTATCCTGCCATGGTTTCGGGCAGCAGTTACTATCCCTGACTGTACTGCAGAGGGACTGTGGTGACCCACCATATTGGCTTCCAGCTGATTCTGTCCCTGCCACTCCTATGAAGGGATTGGTATGAACTAGGAAAGCCGTGGGTAGCAGTTAGTGTCCCTGTTGCTCTTGTGGAAGGACCAGGGGTGGCCTTCCATGGTGGCTGCCAGCTGTTTGTGTCCCTGCTGTTCTTGTGGGGAGACTGGAATTGTCCAAAATGGCAGTGTGCAACTGTTTCTACCCTACCACTTCAGGGGGCTGTAACAGTTATTGACAGGTAGTGCAATGTATCTTCTGTGCACCACTGCTTGTGATGAGCCCAGACCAAACTGCAGATGTAGCACAGGTGCTCTCCTGCTATCTTGAATTTCTCCTCATCGTTAGGAGCTAGAAACATGGAATCACACACGTGTAGTATTTTTTTTTTAATCAACGATAGGTGACTTGGCAGGCAGCAATTATTGTCCCATCACTTCTGCAGGGGAAGGGGGGGGACTGGCATGGGCCGCCTTGATGGTGGGCAGTAGTTAGTGAATTCATTACACTGTAGGAAGTACTGTGCCTAGACCGTGGAGACTGGTCCAGCCTCCAGTGCCACCAATTTTCTCACCTTTTTCCACACTAAATTCATCACAAGAAATAGATATTCAGACCAACAGTCACTCTTACAATCCTTAACAAAGACAATGGACAAGTTTTATTTTTTTTATCCTAAAATGTATACAGAATCAATTTCATTGGTACAATGCTGTCTTTTAGTAGGTGATTTGAAATGCTGTGTCAGTTCATAAAACAAACACCTTTTGTTTAGTAGACAATGACGTAACCCCCCACCACTACCAAAACCCCCCACATGTACAACACAGGTTTTATATGAATGGCTGAGTGTTTGAAGGACCTGTAAACCTTGATAAGTTATTCATACCCTAAGAATGCATGCGAGACCACTCTTAGAACTGTAGGGGTGCTCTTAGTGGTGGTATTAACATACATATCCGCGATACACAGCAGTTGGCTGAGATACAATGCAGTGTCTCGAGTGACTGCATGACAAAGGTGATCAGCTGCCATTGGTATTGCCAAGTTTACTGAAAGTATTACATTGCATCCTGGCCAACTCCGCTGCTGCATATCCATCTCACAGGTAGGCAGACACCTCAGCCAAAGAATCACAGTCTCTCAGGCATACTGACTCCTCAGTTCACAAATCACATCCATGTAACTGTGACTGTTGGCAGGAAGACATCAGTAGGTGGTGCTGTGCATGAAATGGCCACATGCTGGTCAATGATCCCAGAGCCCCACAGCACCATTGGCTGGCACATGGGAGCGACTGCTTTATCAGTCACTCACTGGCTAACACCCTGACACACCTACAGACTGCATACTTGATACTATTAGTAACACATTCTGAAAGCAAACATAAACTGTGAGTATTGCCCACTTGTTTAATAATTTCTCTATACAATTTATTTACAAGTTTAGCAGCTCTGCAAACGAATGGGGCCTTTGTAACCTAATCTTATATTTATTTTCGATTGCATGTCTACATAGTAAGGCTGAGCAAGTTGAGAAGCAATATAACAAGAAAATCTCTTTCCTCTTTATTACTTTTGCCCACTGGGGACATTGAGCAAAATCCTGGGCTTACCCCTGAGAGCCCTGACATGCTGTCTCACATAATTCCTTAACTAATGGTTTAAAAATTGCTCCCATTAATTTCCAGAGTATATTAGCTAACATGACTGAACTGAAAGTATAGATACCAATTGATTCGTTAAGTAACGTCGCTGTAAGTGGGACATGGCTCATAAAGACAGCTTGCCACTCACACTGACATTGAAGGTTATATACTCTTCAGGTCTAGTAGACGGAACTACTGCGACAGGGGGAGGTGTCACTGAATATGTTAAAAATCAGCTAGAAGTAGAGCTGGGTGGAATTTTCCAGTTCAGCTTCTGCTGGAACTCTGCAGAATGGAATTCCATCTGGAGCAGGATTCCGAAAGATAATTTTTTCAAACTGCCCATTAGTAATCCATTTTTTTACATATAATAGCATAATATCATTCCATGGTTTACATAGAGAATAATGTATGGTCTTTGGTTAATAACCACGCTGTAAACACTTCAAGAGGTTGCCATGACGTCATTGTAAACCTCGAGGGTGCAGCGCGAGAGGTTTTCAGATGTCATGGCAACCTCGAGAAGTGTTTTCAGCATGGTTGTTAACCAAAGACCATACATTATTTTTATAGTGCATGGGCTACCAAGACTGTGTAATCACAGACTGAATTACGTTACGGAACATTGTTGTGAGCATTCCATGTTGTTATACCATTGATATGACATATTCAAGAAGTGTTAACAACAGACTGATGTCATAACGATAGCATAACAAGGTTGTAATCAGCTTGATTGCAATTAATAATAATAAGGGCTCCCCATACATTATATAGAAATGATGGAATTCCATGAAATTAAAAAAGATATTCCAAAATGCCATTTTCGAAGAGGATTTGCATTTCTATACATATTCCTCCTGTAGAATTCCACGTTCTGCACAGCTCCAGCTAGAAGTCCTCTCTGTTGGACCCCTAGCATAAGGGGAGGAAAAGGACAGGGATCTACTGGAAGCCATCCATATGATGGCAGCTAGAGGGGAGGTGCTGCTGATGGGTGACTTCAATTTGCCGGATGTTGACTGGAGCATCCCAGCGGCTGCAACAGCCAGAGGCACAGATATCCTGGTTTCCTTGCAAGGGGCAAGCCTCAAGCAGCTAGTGCTTGAGCCATCCCAGGAGAGAGCGATTCTGGACCTGGTACTAACCAACAGGGATGGAATTGCAGGTGTCAGGATGGGTGAACACCTGGGGTCCAGTGACCATCACACAGTGTGGTTCAATATGAGTACTACAATGGGGTCAAGCCACATGAAAGTGAGGGTATTAGATTTCAGGAGAGCAGATGTCACTACGATGGGGGTATGTCTCAAGAAAGCCCTAGCAGAAGGAGAAAATTGGGGTGGGGGGAGTCGAGCAACAATCGGCCCGTTTGAAAGGAGAAATAGTGGAGGCAACAAACCTCTGTATTCGGCTTATAAACAAAAACAAGAGAAAAAGAAAACCATTATGGTTCACAAGGGAAGTGGCAGGGAAAGTAAGGGAAAAGAAGTTGGCCTTCAGGAAATACAAGGCAATACAGAAGGAGGAGGACAGGGCAGTGTATCTACAACAGCAAAGGGAGGCTGGAAAAGTGATTAGGAGCATAAAGGTGAAGACGGAGGAAAAAATAAAAGAATTTAAAAAAAGGGGACAAGACTTTCAATAGGTACACTAGCAGTTGCAGTGTCAGTGGCTCAGTAGGTAGCACACTCACCTCTGAGGAGCATGAGAGGGGTGCTGCACTTCTGAGGTGCCGTCTTTCGGATGACACGTTAAACCGAGGTCCCATCTGCCTGGATTGGTGGTAGTTCAGGTGGATGTTAAAGATCCCATGGCACTTATCGAAAAGAGTAGGGGAATTTCCCCGGTGTCCTGGCCAAATTTCCCTCATTCACTAAAAATACCACCAGCAGCTTAATCTGGATCAAGGTCAGTTGGCATTCATCTGTATCCCCCTCCCCCGGGGTTGTGCCTGAAAATAGGCAGGATTTGTCTAGTGCACTTACCCGGTCAACAAAAAACGAAATAAAAAGGAGAAAGACCCGGTTGGAGAACTGTAAGGCTAAAAAGGGAGGAAGGAGAGAGTGTGGAAGGAGACCAGGAAAAAGCATCAATCCTGAACAAATATTTCTATTCGGTATTCACAGAGGAAGGGGAAAGGAAGGGACCATAGCTAAGAAACAGGATTGGAAGGGAGGAGGACACCAGCCCATTTACAGAGGCGTGAGTCTTAAAGGAACTCACAAAACTGAAGGTGGGTAAGGCAGTGGGACCAGATGGGATATACCCTAAAATATTAAAGGAGCTAAGGGAGGTACTGGCAGCAGCCCTGTTCAGCAGGTCACTGTATATTGAAGTGAAGTGGTTCCAGAGGACTGCAGAAAAGCTGATGATGTGCCTCTGTGCAGAAGTGGGAGCAGCTAGGAGGCTGGAAACTATAGACTTATCAGCCTGACCTCAGTGGTGGGGAAACCTATGGAATCCCTGCTAAAAGGAAGGATAGTGGAGCACTTTGAATCCAGCAGAGCACAAGATCCGAGGCAGCACGGGTTCACATCAGGAAAGTCATGTCAGACAAATCTGATAGATTTCTTTGACTGGGTGACCAGGGAAGTGGATCAGGAGGAAGTGAGGGATGTGGCCTACCTTGAGTTCAGCAAGGCGGTCAACACTGTTCGTTCCACATAGGAGGCTTGTTAACAAGCTGGGCAGCCTGGGATTCGGTCACAAGGTGGTGAACTGATGGGCTCAGAATTGGTTGAGGAATAGAACACAGAGGCTGGTGGGACACAGAGCTAAATCTGAGGAAGGTAGGGTGACCAGCAGGGTGCCACAGGGATCAGGGCTTGGGCCAGTACTGTTTAATATCTTCTTTAGTGACATTGCGGAGGGGCTGGTGGGGAAGGTATGCCTCTTTGCTGACGGCACTAAGATCTGCAATAGGGTAGACACTCTGGGAGGGGTGGAAAAATGAGAAAGAACCTAGCTAAACTGGAGGAATGGTCCAGAGTGTGGCAGCTAAGATTCAGTGGGAAGAAGCTCAAAATTATGCACTGGGGGCACATAAAATCAGGGGAGGATTACAGTGATGGGTGGGGAGTTATTAACAGCCACCAACCAGGAAAGAGATCTGGGGGTGATCATACTGTGTCTAATGACCTTAAGGTGGCCAAACTATGTGCCAAGGTGGTAGGGAAAGCCAGTGGGATGTTGTGGTACATAGGGAGAGATATCACCAGCAGAAGAAAAGAAGAATCAGCATTTATATAGCACTTTTCATATATCCAAAGCGCTTTACAAGCAATGCTAGACTGGTAGTGAAGTGACTGAATGTGTGGTGGCGGCCATATCGCACATCATCACCCACACACAGCCTGGATAATTGCATGAACCGGTTTATGGGAAGGAATGTTGGCCAGGACACCGGAATGTTCCCCTACTTGCATAGTGCCCTGGGTTCTTTACTTCCACCTGGACACCCACCAGGACAACACCAGGATGGGCAGAAGGACCTCGGTTTAACGTCTCATCCGAAGGACATGCACACCCCAGCAGTACAGCACCCCCAAATACTGCACTCGGATGCCAGCGATTTTTAGGTACAAGTCCAATCCTGGTGTGGGACGAGAACCCACGACCTTCTGGTCCAGAGGCGGATGTGCTACCAACTGAGCCACTCTGACACCAGAGATGGTGATGCCACTGTACAAACCATTGGTTAGACCTCATCTGGAGTACTGTGTCCAGTTCTGGAGGCCACATCCCTGAAAGTACATAGACAGGGTACAGGCAGTTCAAAAAAGGGCAACACAAATGGTGCAGGGCCTTCACCAAAGGTCATAGGAGAGACTGGAGGAACTCAATATGTATACCCTGGAGGAGAGGAGGGAGAGGGGAGACATGATAGAGACCTTCAAGTACCTAAAGGGAATAAATAAGGTACAGGAGGGCAGCGTCTTTCATAAAAGAAGATGCTCTTGAACAAGAGGGTATGACATGAGGCAGGAGGGGGGTAGACTAAAGGGCAACGTTAAAAAGTACTTCTTCATGGAAAGGGTGGTGGAAGCATGGGCCTCCCAGCAGAGGTGGTGGGAGAAAAGTTTGTGAGGGAATTGAAAACTGCATAGGATAGACATGGGGGAACCTAGCGATTCAAAAGAGGAGGTAAAACCAGAGATAAAGTAGGATCTCCAGTATTTGTAGTAGGAAGGGAAAAAGGGCAGACTAGATGGGCCTACTGATCATCATCTGCCGGCAAATTCTGTTTCTGTGTTCTATCTTGCTTTCAGACGACTGTAGCATCAAGTCTAACCAGTTTATTAACATATGAACAAAGCACAAGAGGTCCGTACTGCCATCTCACCCCAAGATGGGAACTCAGCCTTGTTGTACATGAGGGACCATATACTATTTTGTGTAGTGTATAGTCTAGGAATATTCTAAACAGAAAAATGATGAGAGACTGGTTAGATATGAAATTTGCTGGATTTGTAAGATAAGACCATTTAACATAAGCTAAAAGTTTTTTATGCTCCTTGTTACAGTCAGGTAAGGAATATGTGAAAAAACTTGGTTTTAAGTAGGGAAACCAGTTCATTCTTTTTTTTTTTTTAAAGAAGAAAAAGTGTTCCCTCCTTAGTGTGTCCTTGCTCGGGAGGACCATTTGTGTGTATGCCTGCAGATGCGTGATAGCTGATGTCGGGTGAATGTGAGCTGCCTGAATGCGGAACCATGGTTCGCATTCAGGGCCAAAGAACTCATTTTTATTTTGTCTTGTGCATGCAATGCAAGCAACATTTTGTGGCAGCTTGCTGGAGTAGGAGGTTGTGGAGGTGCTGCAGTGTTGTGGCCAATGCCGCCACTGCTTTCTTGGGCTGGTCTGTGTGGCACCAATGAATGAGCATGCTGTCTATGACAGCAGTTGAGAAGCGTGCCACCAACTTGAAAGAATTTCACTGCTGCAATGAGGGAGTGCCTCATCATTGCAGGGCGTGCCTTGCCTGCTGAAACATTTCAATAAACATGGCAGCGGATCCTGCTGTCCGCCTCTCACAATCCCTAGAAAACTGACACCGAGGGTACCCAATCCCTCTGTCGGCATGCCCCCTTCCTGGTTCATTTGCCAACGGTGATGCCCAATCCCCATCGGCATAATGTCCCCCAAGGTTTGTTTGTCTGCCAAGCGGGGTGCCCAATCTCCCTCGGCATCATGCTCCCCCAAACACAGAAATGCTGTCTTTGCCAATGGGATGTCCAGTCCCCGTTGGCGTCAGTCCCCAATCCAGAAAAAACAGAAGTGGTACACTGGGAGCCCACCCCAGTGTGCCAAAATGTCCTTGTCACATCCTGAAAGAAAAAAAACCTTCCTGCAACGTTTGTGTGTTTCTTTTTTTTTTTTACTCTGTAAAACAGAAAACTGTCCCTCGTGGTCATGACAGCCCCCCTTCCCCAACCCACACTCCCCCTCACTTCATACTTATCTCCGGAGCCTGGCGCGATGATCTTCGGTGGAGCGGGAACACGTATGCACTCTTCAAAGCCGACTGCAAACTGAAGAAAATCACAGTAAGTGTATAACGGCATCAATGGGGGTGCAGCTTAGGTAGATATCTCAGCCATTTCTGTGACTTTTGGCTCCAAACTTTCCACATGGGGTTCTTGGGACCCCACCTCATAAACTCAGTCACTGTCATTTCGTTATTCATCCTGAAAGGTGATTTTGCGGTCACTGTGCGGAATCACCTTTCGGGACTGATTAACGAAATGACAGTGCCACTGTTCACGAGGTGGGCTCTCAAAACGTCTATGTTGCAAACTTGGTGAAAGAATTCAAAAAAATGACACTTACGAGCGTGCATTGCGTAGTTTCCATGCATGCTCGTTAAGTTCAAGAATTTTTTTATTTTCACTCCAGATTTTCAACATTGCCATTTTTTCACACCTCCTTATGAACAGTACAGCTGTCATTCTTCACATCCTGCCCGAAATATGTTTTCGCACATCTGGCGCACAATGGCGTGGTCACTGTGAGAAATCAACGTTCGGGACAGATTAAGAAATCACAGTGACACTGTTCATGAGCGGAGGTCTCAAAATGTCTATGTTAAAAATTTGGTGAACAAATTCCACAAAATGACTGTGTTATGAGCGTGCATTGCACAGTTTCCACGCACGCTCATAACTCCGAGAATTTATAATATTTTCACTCCAGATTTTCAACATTGCCATTTCTTCACACCTCCTTATGAATGGTACAGCTGTAATTTTAACATCCTGCCCAAAATGTGTTTTTGCACATCTGGCGCAGCATGGTGTGGTCGCTGTGGGAAATCAACGTACGGGACAGATTAACAAAATCACGGTGCCACTGTTCATGAGCAGAAATCCCAGATGCTTTCATGAGGTGGGGTCACAAAAAGCCCATGTTGAAAATTTGGAGTGCAAATACCAACAAATGCCGGGGCGTTAGGGTTTTAATCATTATGTCCCACCCTGTTGAGACTGACAGGCATCAGGGGTGTGCCTTTGGATTGTCGGCTGTAATGCTCATGCCATTCCACCCTCACCCCCACCCTGCAGCCAGTGACAGGCATCAAGGTGTGCCTTGGACTCTTCGGCCTCAAAGTTCACTCCATTCTCCTACTGCTGCACCCATCTCAACGTATTTCCTTATGGATTGGGGTAAGCGTAAGGCCTGATGACCCCAAAGCACAACGTGACACTTGTCAGAGCCTGCAGAGTAGGATGAGGTGAAATGGCATGAGCGTTATAATCCATCTAAAGGCACACCTCAGTGCCTGCTCGGGCCTCATAGTGGAGGTTGGCGCCAACTCCATACTTCACTGCAATTCCTATTATGCATCTCTCCAACTCCCACTACCAATGTCAATGCCAGCAAGACAACATTCGGCATTGACAAATGCTTTTTTTTTTTTTGAAGTAGGTCCAGCTGGAGTAGGGTTAGGACGTGGGGAACACCTGGCTGTGGATGTTGTTGCAGTTTACACAGAGTGACCACTGAAAATATTTTTTTTGTAACAGATATCGTATTGGTACCTGGTCAGAAGAGTGCAACTCTTACAGCGCATGTAAGAACAGCGCTGTAAGAAGAGCATCTCACGGAAACTGACTAGTAGAACAGCAAAATGCAGTTACTGCTACCCATGTAGCTGTCCATCTCGGGGAGTGACAGGAGGGCAGTGAGAAGGGCTGGAAAATGTTGGCGGTTTTTTTTACAAGTCCCATCTCACAGCAACCCCCCCATTTCACTTTTCCCTGTGATCCAACTCCAACTCGGAGTTTGTTATTTTAGTAGCAGGGGGTGCAGGGGCAGAGCAAAAACATAAAGTTACATTTAGTTGTGAGGGGTTTTCTCAGCAGGTGCTGTTATTGTGGGCACCCTTGTTGCAGTGCTGTTTTGGACAGTGTCTTTAGTGTCTTCACGCTTCTAACCTTGTGCCATAGTATTTACGTATATACAATGCATTCCACTTGTAGGCAGCATCAGATGTACGTACATTCTGGCTACATGCACAAAAACAGCATGTCCCAATCCTATGTACTTATGATAAAAGGTGTGCTTGTATGCACACCACATTTTGATTGTATGCACACTTTTTCCTCCTGACAGGGGCTCCACAGACATTAATTCTGTCACTCACTCCTACTAAACAATTGCTAACTTTGCCACCAGTGGTTAAATACATGTTTGTTTTAGTCATTTTCATCCTGTCAGCATCCATTGAAAAAACTAATGAAAAATAATTTAAATAGCTGAGTGTGCAATATTTGAAAAATTAGTATGTTTTAAATGAGTGTGATACCTTCAACAATGGTAAAAGTGAGTAGTAAGTGAGAAAGTGTTTTACTGAGTGGCTGTATTGATAGCAATACAGTTTTGGTTATATGCCATTTTGGATGCATGTGCAAAAATGGGATGTCCTAAGTATGTGCACACATCAGGAATTGATTGTAGAACTTGAGAGTTGGCGTGAGGGGATTGATGGAGTGGGACAGGCAAAGTTGAGTGCCATGAACAGCGACAGTCAATAGAGGGGAAGATGGGGGGGGGGCAGACAGAGTGAGAGGTGGCAGCAGAAAGAAACAGTCAAAAGTAGCAATCCATACAGAATTACATGGTTGTCCTTTGCCCCCATACACAAGAACATTACACTACAGTGATTGTGGGGTCTACGCATGGACTTTGCGCCAGGTGCACAAGATTCACGCATACCCGGCCCACATAGCTACACACCTACAGACAGGCACAGGGTGCATGGTATGCACAACTGTGTACCCTCACAGGGAGCCTGTCTGCAGCCCTGCCTCCCCCCCCCCAGGTTTGCATGATCGCAGGGGAGCAGATTAAGGGACATAGGCAGGCATCCAATCGGATGCCCGTCCTGGGTCCCGCAGTAGATCTCATGCTTTGTGCAAGCAGGGGATTCTGGGAAGGTGAAGGATGGCAAACGTAAATATGTACAGGTGAGTCCACCCTGTCAGTCCAGAGGGGTGGGACAGCACCATAGGCGGGGGCTCCATCATCCCTCAACCTGCAGGGGTACTCTGTGGGGAGTGCACAACAGATACAGCAGGGCCTTTGTCTGTATGTCTTGCACCCAGCACTCCACACCTTCATGAATGGCTTGGAGTGTGGGCACATCCTCAGATACTCCGGAACAATCTACACGCATAGCAGCACAAATGACCAGGCAATCAGACACAGAAGAGGCATGCTCCCTTGTAGTGCATGCTGCGAGGATCTGCGGGACCTTCAATGCATGGTTACTTGACTTAGGTGTGGTGCGCAGGCCCAAATTTATTTTGTATATAGCCCTCATTGAGAGTATGGGTTTCCATAGACAATAAGGTCAAATCATACGCTATAATGATATGCCTTCCCCCCCCTTCTCGACCCGACTAGACTCCATCCTCAGGTGACTCCTGCCCAGGCACATCGCCCACCCCATGTCAGCTACTTGATTCATTTTAGTGACCGAATGTAATTTGCTAATTTCCTAACTTAATTATGTAGACCAAATGCATTTTGACCAACTGATGTGGACAAAATGCACTTTGTCAGGCTGCTGCGATCTTCATTCCAGGTGCAAAATTAATGTTAATGTTACAAATGGCACCCCGTTCAAAACAAACCTTGTGCAAACTTCAAATATTGAATGAAATATTGTCTGTAAATCCCCAAGGCAAAGAACTAATTAGAACATGGGATATCAACTAGAAATATAATATTGAAGAAATTCAAATGGACATAAGAAATGCATCATCAAAATATATCCTTCATTGGGTTATTACTTCTGTAATTATATATTTCATGAGTGTTAACCATCCTACTATCACTTGGATATTAACAAATGTCAGTGGCCTATGTGTGTGTGTGTGTGTGGGGGGGGGGAGTTACAATAAGCTGAATAATAATATGTATTTTATTTATTTGTTATTCAGATAACACCTTTGAGCACAGGAGCTCTTTTTCAAAGGTTCCACATCAGTATAAGACAAAAAACTGAATGTGAGCCAAGTACTCAAAAGGGTTCAATTTATTCATGGTATACTGCGCAACATACAGTATGTTATTTTTCTTTGGGGAGGCCCAAGATTATTTCAGTTTTTGGGGGAGGCTCAAAATCTTTTCCATGGATCTGGGGAGGCTCACTATGACAAAGTCTAAGAACTATTGTCCTAATAGAATCTCAGTACTAACTATGTGACTGTGAGCAAGTCATTTAACCTGTTAGTGCAACACAAATACTATTCAAGAGAAATACACACAGTGCACTTTTTACAAATACCAATATCATTCTTAAAGATGTGCATTTGTGTTAAACAACATGATGTATTAGCAGACCTTGGCCGAATCTGGTTTCACATGTACAAATACAACAACATAAATACGACAGATACAAATACAACAACAGATACAGATACAAATACAACAACATATACAAATACAAATAAAAGACACAGATACAAATACAGATATAGATAAAAATACAGAGAATCAATACAGCTTTAGATAAAAACATCAGAGACATAAAGATATAGCTACAAATACCAGCAGCAGATAAAAATGCAGGTTCAAATACAGATACAAATTCAAATAAGAGACCGATACAGATACATAAATACTGATAAGATACATATACAAATATCAGAGACACATCTACAGACACAGATACATATACCAAAGAAACAAATATAAAATACAACTACAGATACAGTACCAGCTACAAATACAAATACCACAGACACAACTACAGATACAAACATCAAAGATACAAATACAGATATAGTACTCGATACAGATACGAATACACATATAAAAGAATCAAATACTGTACAGGAACAGAAACAAATACAGATACAAATACCAAAGACACAAACACAACTACACATACAGATACATATGCAGAGACAAATACCAAAGACACAAACACAAATATTTATTGAGGCAGTATAATGCAGTGGCTTAAGGCTCTGAGCTGCAAACCTGGAGACATGGGTTTGAATCCCACAGCCCCCACTAGCATACTGTGTGACCCTGAGCAAGTCACTTAACTTTCTTGTGCTCCCAGGTCACACCTGTAAACAAGCTTTCAGCTTAGTGTCTCTGGTAAAAAAAAAATACAAATACCAGAGACCCAAATACAAGCACAAACATAAATAAAAATACAAGGTACACAATGATAGATACAAATATAGATACAGGTACAAATACAAATACAAAAGACACAACATCTGTACAAATCCAGATACACATACCAGATATACAAATACAGATGCAGATATGAAAACACATACAGATACAAATACAAATACCAGGAACATAAATGCAAATAACAGTCATAATTACACATGAAGATAAAATACCTGCAACAAAAATACAAATTTTATTTATTTAGATTTTGTTGATTGGGTAACGGGGAGGTATAGATGAAAGACATCTTGAACCAGATTAAGCTGTTGGTGGTATTTTTTGTTAAATAACAGAGTCACAATTACAAATGCAGATACAATTACAGATACAAACACAAATGACAGATACAAATACTAGAGACACAGATACAGATATGATGTAGACACAGGTATCGGTACAGGTACAGACGCAGATGCAAATATAAATGCAACCAGAGATACAGATATGGATGCCGTTACACATACAGACACCAAAGACGCAAATATAAATTCAGATACAAATACCAGGGACACAGAAAAAAGTACAGATACAAATACTAGTTACACAGATACAGATTCAGGTATGAAAACAAATAGAAACATAGAAACATAGAATTTGACGGCAGATAAGGACCGCTTGGCCCACCCAGTCTGCCCATTTCCCTACCTACTGGATATGCTGCAGATCCTAGTTAACCAGCAGCCTACTTCTTCCTACCCCCACCCCCTAGAATGGCCTTATGACTGTCCCATGCATGCTTGAATTCCACCACTGTTTTTGACTCCACAACCTCCTCTGGAAGGCCATTCCATGCATCCACAACCCTCTCTTGAAAAAATACTTCCTTAAATTACCTCTGAGCCGCCCCCCCCCATCTTCAAATTGTGCCCTCTTGTTCTTGCACACCTCTTTTTTTGAAAGATGCTACCCTCTTGGACTTTGTTGATTCCCTTGAGGTACTTGAATGTTTCTATCATGTCCCCCCTCTCCCTCCTTAACTCGAGGCTATACATATTAAGCTCCTTTCGTCTCTCTTCATATGTCTTCCGGTGCAGACCCCGCACCATTTTAGTTGCCCTCCTCTGGACAGCTTCCATCCTGTCTATGTCTTTGCAGAGGTTGGGTCTCCAGAACTGCACGTGGTACTCCAGATGGGGTCTCACCAGCTGTCTGTACAGAGGGATAATAACTTCCTGTTTTCTACTGGTGATGCCTCTCTATGCATCCCAGTATCCCCAACCCTCCTTGCTGCCCTCTCACATTGCTCGCCCACATTTAGGTCATCTGATATGACTACCCCAGGTCCTTTCCATTTTGTTGTTGTTAGTATCTCACCCCCATTGTGTACTCTTCCCTGGGTTTTTGTTTCCCAGGTGCATTACCTGCACTTCTTAGCATTAAATCTAAGCTGCCATACATTTGACCATTCCTCTAACCTTGCTAAGTCCCTTCTCATCCTTTCCACCCCACCCTGTGCATCAACTCTGTTGCAGATCTTTGTGTCATCTACAAAGAGACATACTTTTCCTTCCAGTCCCTCTGCAATGTCGCTTATAAAGACATTGAAGAGGACCGGTCCTAATACTGAACCCTGCGGTAGCCCACTAGTAACCCCCCTTTCTTCAGAGTGGACTCTATTTACTATTACTCTCTGTGTCCTATTCTCCAGCCAATTCTTTACCCAGGCTGTCATCTTGGGACCCACTCCCAGGCTGGCTAACTTGTATATTAATCTTTTGTGTGGGACTGTGTCAACTGCCTTGCTAAAGTCTAGGTAGGCCATGTCCACAGCCCCTCCCTGATCTACTACTTTGGTCACCCAGTCAAAGAAATCTATCAGATTCATCTGGCATGACCTTCCGCTGTGAATCCATGCTGCCTAGGGTCCTGTGCCCCTCCGGCCTCTAGATACTCGACAATTCTTTCCTTCAGAAGTGATTCCATCATTTTCCCCTATCACTGAGGTTAAACTAACAGGTCTGTAGTTTCCTGCTTCTGCCTTGCTCCCACTTTTGTGAAGGGGAATCACATCTGCCCTCCTCCAGTCCTTGGGTACCACCCCATCCTCCATGATTTGTTAAAGGGGTAGTCAGTGGTGTCACTAGTTCTACCCTTAGTTCTTTTTAGAATTCTGGGATGAACGTCAGGTCCCATTGCTTTGTCCACCTTTCAGTTTTAAGAGTTCTTTTCAGAACCCTTTCTTCTGTAAATGGGCTAGTATCAACTTCTGTATCCAGAGTGTTTCTACTGTTTGTTTTAGGTACCTCCCCTCTTCATTTGTAAATACTGAGCAAAAATATTTGTTTAGTATCTCTGCCTTTTCACAGTCTCCCTCTGCCCACCCTCCTCCCTTTATTAAGCCTCACTATCCCTCCCTTGGTCTTCCTTCGCTCCTGATGTACCTATAAAGGTTTTATCCCCTTCTTAACTGAGTTGGCTGTCTTTTCCTCGGTTTGGGCCTTTGCTGTTCTGACTGCCTTCCCAGCCTCCTTTGCTTTAACTGATACAGTTCTCTGTCCTGCTCCTTCTCGATTCCTTGTACTTCCTGAATGCTTTCTTTTCTCTTGAACCTTCACTGCCACTTCCTTTGAGAACCATAGTGGTTTCTTACATTGTTTTGTTTTGTTTATTTGCTTCACACAAAGGCTCGTTACCTCTGTGATGGCAGTTTTATTATTCCCCATTGTTCTTCCACCCTCCTTCCTGCCCATTTGCTAGTGCATTCCTTAGGCACTCACCCATTCTGGCAAAGTCAGCCCTCCTGAAGTCCAGTACTTTTGCCTTTGTATGGCTTGACTCTATTGCTGTGTTTATTGTGAACCATACTGTTCGATGGTCGCTAGTTCCCAAATGGCTACCCACTTCTACAGCTGTGATCCTCTCTCCATCTCCATTTGAGAGAACCAGGTCTAAGATTGCTCCCTCTCGAGTGGGCTCCAATACTAGTTGTCTAAGGCATGCCCCCTGTAGGGCATCTAGAATAACCCCACTCTTCAAGTGGCTGCTGCAACTGCACTCCAGTTAACATCTGGCATATTCAGATCACCCATCAGCAATATCTCCCTTTTCTGCCATTCTAAGTATACTTTCTATCATTTCCTTGTCCATTTCCTCCCCTGAGAAGAGGTCTGTGTCTACAACCCTGTGCGGATTGTGGTGCCATTGCCTGTCTCAAATTTACCCACAGTGCTTCTTCTCCTCCCTGTTTACCCTTTTGTTCTGTTGCTTTTATTCCTTCCCTTATGTAAAGAGCTACTCCTCCTCCTCTTTTACCCTCCCTGTCCCTCCTGTAGATAGTGTATCCTGGTATGTTTATGTCCCAGTCATGGTTTTGTGTGTACCATGTTTCTGTGACTGCCACGATATCCAGATGTTCCTCCTCCATCAAGGCCACTAATTCAGGAAATACATACAGATACAAATAGAGAAACAAATACCAATAGCAGAGACGCAAAAATAGATGCAAATACAAATGCAGACGCAGATACAAATATGAGTGACACAAATACAAACACAGTGATTCCAGAGGTTCAGATACAAATGCATCCTGGGTTATGGTGACCACCCCCATTACACACTTATTCAACACCTCTCTGATTAAAGGTGAGCTACCTGTCTTGTGGAAAACTGCCCACATCCTACCATTATTCAAGACTGGGGATCCGAGTGATCTGAACAATTACCGGCCTATTTCTATACTATCCGTCCTCTCTAAATTACTTGAAAAAATTGTCAACATCCAACTTAGAGAACATTTGGATTCACAAAAGTTGCTAAACCCGGCTCAGTCCAGCTTCAGAGCCAAACACAGTACAATATCGGCTCTTGCCAAAGTAACTACAGACTGGCAAATGGCCTTGGACTGTAAGAAGCATGTATTTGCCCTCTTCCTTGATCTAAGTAAGGCCTTCGATACTGTGGATCATACCATCGTGCTTACTGCACTGAGTAACATCGGACTTGATAGTTCTGCCATTAAATGGTTCACCAGCTACCTAACCAATAGGTTACAACAAGTCAAAGCCATAGGAGATCTGTCCCCACAAAAATCCTTGTTACGAGGAGTCCCACAAGGCTCCATCCTGGGCCCTATACTCTTTGCAATATACATCAATAATCTGGACTTGCAGCTGGGCACAGCAAATGTGCACTTATTTGCAGATGATACCATACTCTATACCACAAATTCATCCTTGGATCTGGCCCATGAGTACTTACAGAAAGACTTCGTCACCCTCCAGTACAACCTTCTCACTCATGAGCTCCTCCTCAACGTCAAAAAGACGAAAGCAGTGATTCTCTCACCAAAGTCTACTTACGGATGTCCACATATCACACAGATCCAAACACTCTTAGATGAACCCCTTGTAGTAGTTGATACCTTTAAATACCTAGGGTTCTGGCTGGATAACAAGCTCAACTTTCTGTGCCACTTAAATGAAACCTTGAAGAAACTAAGACAGCGATTAGGTTTATTCTCTCACATTAAACACCTACTCACATTAGAAGCCAGAATGAGACTAGTACAAACTACATTCTTACCTATAGTGGACTACGCTGACTTCCTTTACAGTCATTGCCCATCAACGATGTTAAACAAACTGGACACCCTTTACCACCGGGCTTTAAGATTTATCTTAAATCTACCCCATAGTACACATCACTGTCATCTATACCAGGTTTCGGGATGGACCTCACTCTCAACTGGAAGAAAAAGGAATGCTCTCCTCTGGTTTTTTAGAGCATTATCTGATAACCTCCCTGCATACATCATGAACATCTTCAAACGGGCTAAAGGTTCCTATGGCCTGAGATGCTTCTCCTTAATCTGCTTCCAGATTCCTAGAGTGAAAACTACCCTTGGCTCAGCAGCAATCAACTTCTCACTTCCATCACTTTGGAACTCTGTGCAAGACTCATTAAAATTATCCTCATTTCCAGGCATGTTCACATTCAAAGCTCTATTAACGGATTATCTGAAGGAATCGTGCAACTGTTTCAGATGCCGATGACCCCTAAGCCTCAGGTGCCACTCTCAAATCCTACGCCTAAGTATCTCATCCACCCCACATTCCTAATAACAGAAACCTAGGACCTACAAGCCTAGTTCCCTTAATCCAAGATGACCCTGCCTATTCTCTACCTTTTACCTATTCTGGCCTCCCTTTTGGCTACCTACTCTTTCACCCCAATTTCTACCCTATTCCTTAATACCTCCTTATTTTTTATCATTTAGGTATGAGCTCTGACTCAGCGGAGACTATATGGGATTGTTGTCTCTTCTCATTTCAGTAAAGCTTATCATTATGTAACTTTGCATGTTAATTATGTTGACCGGTATGTATAGGCCCATATTGACCGGCGCCTTCACAATGTTTTTTCTTTTTTTTTTTGTTTGCACCGTTGTCCACCGTAATTGTAATCTTATGAAGTGTACTGTCTTGTATTTATGCCCAGGACCACCTTGAAAATGAGCTTGCTCAATGGTGTATATGCCTGGTTAAATAAAGTGATTGATCGATTGGTGAATGTTGCGGTTATTACCCCTGCTTTGTAGGGAAGCTCAGAGTTGACGGCCCTAGCTCATTACAGTCCTGGTTGGGGAGGTTTGTATCTAGTTGTTTAATTTAATGTGCAGTGCCTCCACTTACATAAAAAGTTTTGGGTGGGCCTGGTGTCAGTATGGTATAACCCCCTGGGATGTAGCTGTAGTATATTTATTTCTTAGACACCCAATCCCACAGGCTCTGGCCACCTTACATATCAGAAAAATACATACTGTGCAATAACAGCAGTATACTAAATACCATAAACAATATCATTTACATAAGAACAGATTAGGACACAGTAGGGTAAGCTGTGATGAAAAGATAATGCTTTGACCCATGGTTAAAGATCAGTTGAGGGAGCCTCTCAAAGCTCTCGTGGAAGTACCTCCCCACCTCCCCTCTATGACACTTCTTCTGTGGACCCTCACAATGCAACAGCAAATCCCCCACTAAAAATGCATTTAAAATTTTAAATGATTTGCAGCAGTCAAGTATTCAAACAAACAGACTTTGGGCCCCATATTCAGAGCTGGCCAGCTGCACCTGCAGACAGATGTGCAATGCAAAAAAAAATGCACTGGCCGGCTCTGGAGCCATATTCAAACGGACTGTGCAATAGCGCAATCTCTTTGAATATTGGCCCCTGGATGCGCAGTGCACAGCAAGTGGCTGCCAGGTATGTCACAGCACATCCAGGGTGTGGGGCTGAAGACAGCCCCTAGGGAAATGTGTGGTGCATACCTGTGTGAACCACAGCTTTCAGGGGCAGTATTCAGCCCAAACATGCAAATGAGCCCACTGGGCATGCAGGGTGCAAAGGGGCTGTTTGCATGTCCATTGTGGGCTCATTTGCATGGCTGTGCCTGGTGGAATGCACCGGGACAGCCCCCCAACCAAGCATTGATCACTGTAAAATACGTAAGAACACCCCAATCCCCATTGCCATAGTGTAGGGAACACCCTCCCCAGCCCCAAACACAGTAATAAATAAAAACACCCCAAGCTGTGTTTCCACAGTGCAGGAAACCCCCCTTCCCACCCCCAAACACAGTAATAAATAAATAAAAATACCCCAGATCCCTGTTCCCTGGTGGCTAGCAGCCCCCCCAACCCGGTTGGCAGTAAAGCACCACCCTGCACCCTCCCCATCCAGACCTGCCCAAGGAAGCAGGCATGGAGGAAGTAAGGTATGGTGAGCCATGTGCACCAATGCAAGGAGTCTGGGAAATAAAATTCTGGACCTGGAGACTGTTGTGGCAGAGGCTAGCCTAGGTGATGGGCATGACGGAGTTGTGATGCACTGACTGACAGCCATAACTGGGCTACTCTGTGTTCAGAAGAGACAGGGACGAGAGAAGGGGAGGAGGGGTTGTACTATGTCAGGGAAAAGAGAAGGGGAGGAGGGGTTGTACTATGTCAGGGAAAAGAGAAGGGGAGATTGTACTATGTCAGGGAAAAGAGAAGGGGAGATGGGGTTGTACTACATCAGGGAAAAGAGAAGGGGAACTGGGGTTGTACTAAGTCAGGGAAAAGAGAAGGGGAGATGGGGTTGTGCTATGTCGGGGAAAAGAGAAGGGGAGCTGGGGTTGTACTATGTTAGGGAAAAGAGAAGGGGAGATGGGGTTGTACTATGACAGGGAAAAGAGAAGGGGAGGAAGGGTTGTACTATATGTCAGGGAGAGAATCCAGGTCATGGAAGTAGAGGGTTACTCAGAGAAAAGGAGGGCTGGAGGTGCTGTGGGATATCCTGGCGACAGACTACCGATACAGGGGTGGTGTACGCACCACTATCCATACAGGGGTGGTGTACGCACCACTATCCATACAGGGGTGGTGTACGCACCACTATTCATACAGGGGTGGTGAACGCACCACTATCCATACAGGGGTGGTGTACGCACCACTATCCATACAGGGGTGGTGTACGCACCTCCATCACAGGGAGAGGAGTTGTTTAAGGCATTTTGGGAAGTCATCGTCAGGATGGCAAGTCAGGGAAGGTACTGCCAGTTTATTTTTATTTTAGTTAGGTTTCTCGGATAACACCTGTGAGCTACAAGCTCTTTTGTAGGTTCCACACCAAACATACAGGTAAAGTTATACAGGCAGGATTGGCAAAAACAGGTAGGTATTACAGAGAAATCATTTGGATTAAGGACAGTTAACAAATTGAGGCCAACAGGAGGTAGCAGGGGGTACCAACGAAAAAAGTTACATAAATGTTACTAAGTGCAGAGCATAGCAAGGTACAATTGCAAAGCTTAACATCAGTGTTGCTAAGTGCATAGCAAATAAAGGGGAGTGAGCAGAGAAACAGAGTATGAGTAGAAGGAAGAAGGGGTCAGCCCAGGGGCCTTGTTGGGTGGGAAAACCATATTGAGATATGGTCAAATAAGGCAGACCGAGGCAGATTAGTGGGAGAGAATGGAGAGGTTAGGTCCAGCAATCCTGGTCAGAAAAGGGGGAAGGGAGTGAGCAGGGAACAGATATGAGTAAAGGAAAGGTAGGAGGAATCAGCCCAGAGGCCACGTCAGGTGGGAAGACCATTAAGAGATATGGCCAATTACAAGACAGACCAAAGCAATTGAGTGGGAAAGGGGAGGAGAGGCTAGGCCCAAATATTCCGGCCAGAACGGGGGAGTATGGGAAAGGAGGGGAGAGGGAGTGTGTGGGGGAGTACAGGGGAGGTAAGGGGCCCCTTAAGTACCCCGGCTAGCGGGGAGTAGGGTTAAGAAAGAATGTTTACCTTGGGAGTGGGAAGCAGTCACAGATGGTATTAGAGACAAGGTGATTTCTGAGAGACCGCTTGAATGAACCCAGGGTGGGTAAGGAAGATGTGTCTTCAGGGAGGGAATTAAACCAGTTAGAGATTTCAGTCTGCCAGTTGTGGATTGGAGCCTTCCAATATTGTCATGGAGCAGGGCCATCCTTGACTCCCTACAAGAGGCTCAGCCAGCTAGTCAAGGAACCCACTAGGTACAGGGCAATGTTGGACCTGATGCGTACAAACTGGGGCTGCATTGCAGACGTCACAGTGGGCAGTTCCCTAGGTACCAGTAATCCCAGTAGAGCGTGGTTTAACATTAAGATGGGAACAGTGGCAAACCACATAAGGACAAGACTCCTGGACTTTAGATGGGTGGATTTTAAAGAAATGGGAGACTGCCTCATGACGGGATTGTCAGGGAAGGGTAGAATCAGAGTGGGGAAAAATAAGGGAGGATATAATTAAGGCAAGAAGCCTCTATGTGAAGGACATGAGTAAAAGTAAAGGAAAGCGAGAGAGAGAGACTTAGGGTTCTTTCGGGAAGTGGCCATGGTGGCGAGGGGGAAACAAAGAGTAACATTCAGGAGGTATAAGGAAATGCAGAGGGAGGAAGACAGGGAGGTATACCAAGTAAAACAGAGGGGAACAGGAAAGGCAGTGAGGGGAGCAAAGGTGCAGACAGGAAAAGATAGCCAAAGTGGTAGTTAAAGGGAATAAGACTTTCTTCAGGTACATAAGTGAGAAGAGGAAAGCAAGAGGAGGGATAGTGAGGATGAGGGTAGTAGAGGGAGACTGCGCAGAAGAGGATCATGAAAAAGCAGGCATTCTGAACAGGTACTTCTGCTCAGTCTTCACAGTGGGGGTGGGGATGGACCACCAGGGAGCAACATGAACAAAGGGTTGGGGGAAGGGGGGCTCGGGTCCATTTTCGGAGGAAAGAGTTCTGAAGGGACTTGCAGCTCTGAAAGTGGACAAGGCTATGGGGCCGGATGGGATTCACCCAAGGGTACTAAATTAACTCAGGGAGGTGTCAGCTGCTCCTCTGATGGCTTTATTCAACAGCTCACTGGAAACAGGCATGGTTCCAGAGGACATGAGGAGAGCAGGCATGGTTCGTCTCTTAGGCTCTGTTCACAAATGCCTACACGCCATGTACGGGTGGCGTGTAGGCATTCCTACACCTGAATACCATGCAGCCCAGCACCATTCACAAACTGTGCACTAGCACTTTGCACAAGGGATCCATGTGCCAGCTGTGCAGCTCCGAGCTGGGGGTGGGATGGGGTGTGCCCATGCCAGCACGTATTCACGGAAGCACATATGTGCTGCACTGGCTCTGGACAGCAGTGCGAGGGAGGACGCTGCTGTAACCATTCTGCATGATTATGCACCCTCACAATTGACAGTAGCCGGTGGCAATGGCAGTGGGACCCCTGCCACACTGTTGCCCCAGCCCACCGTGCTGTTTGGGTGGGCTGGGGGTGGATGTACGGGTAAGCGCCCGGTGGTTGTACCCTGTGGGATACACGCCCTCCCTGTAGCCTGTGCCTGGCCATGCAAGGGATTCACTGTGGGACTCAGGACGGGCATCCCATTGGAAGTCATCCTGTGTCCCTCTCCCCACCCCTGCGCCAACACGTTCCTCAGTCACACGGCTGAGTGCCAGGAGGTGGGGCTATGGACAGGCAGACAGAAGTCGTGAATGCTGACCGGCACATGCCTGTGTCAGTGTGTGGTGCTGTGCGGGTGGATTACATGCGTTTCGCACATATGTGCTGCTCATTCATGAATAGAGCCCCATAAGAGCAGCAGTAGGGAAGAAGCTAGCAACTATAGGCCGGTTAGTCTCACATCATTGGTGGGGAAATTAATGGAAACCCTATTAAAGGAAAAATTGGTAAAGAATCTTGAATTCATTGGGCTACAAGATCAAAGGCAGCATGGATTCAAGGGGGAGAGGTCATACCAGATGACCATGGGTGATTTCTTTGGCTGGATGACCTGTCTGGACTTTAGCAAGGCCTTTGACACTGTGCTGCACAGGAGACTGATAAAGAAACTGAGCAGCTTAAGGGTGAGATCCAAAATGCTAAATTGGGCAAGAAGTGGGTTAATGGATAGACAACAGAGGGTGGTAGTTAATGATACTCATTCTAATGAGGGGCGAGTGACCAGCAAGGTGCTATGGGCTCTGTACTGGGACTGGTCCTCTTCAATGTTTTTATAAGTGACATTGCAGAAGAACTGGAAGGGAAGGTATGCCTTTTTGCGGAGGGCACTTATCTGTAATAGGGTGGGTAAGCAAGAGGAGATGGAGAGAATGCATCGGGCCTTTGGAAACTCAAGGAGTGCTCAAGACATGGCAGTTGGGATTCAGTGCCAAAAAGTGCAAAATCATGCAGCTAGGGCATAGGAACCCCAGGAGCTGCACATAGGATAGGGAGAGGTACTGACAGTCACTAAGTAGAAAAGGGACCATGGGGTTATCGTATCTGATGACCTCAGAGTGGCCACCACCCTTTCAGTGAAATAGTACTTTTTTTTTTTTTTTAACCAGGAGAGAGACACTAAGCTGAAAGCTTGTTTCCAGGTGCGACCTGGGAGCACAAGAAAGTTAAGTGAATTGCTCAGTGTCACACAGTATGCAAGTGGGGGCTGTGGGATTCAAACCCAGGTCTCTAGGCTTGCAACTCAGTCTTAAACCACTGTGCTATACTGCCTCCTTGGAAGCAAAGAGGATGGTCACGGAGGCAAAAGCAGACATGGAGCTGCGTACTGTGGAGGAGGTCAAGGGTGGGGAAAAACAATTCTTCAGATATGTTAAGGAAAAAGGAGGAAGGGAAGGGAAGAGGGAGTAGTGTAAGACTACAAGGGGGTGGAGGGTACTAAAAAAAGATGAAAAAACTCAGCCGTCCTTAATGATTACTTCTGCTCTGTCTTCACAAGGGAAGACAGCAGCCCCTCCCTGCCTGTCAGTGGCATCAAGGCAGCTGTCTGGGGGCATTCCTTTAATGAAGCAGCCAGTCTCTACCAGAGAAAGGGTCCAGAAGGGGTTAGAAGCCCTAAAGGTAGATAAGGCCCCATGACCAGATGGGATGAACCAGAGGGTGGTCAAGGAATTGGCAACAGAACTGGTTGCGCCCCTAGTAGGGCTGAAGAATAGGTCAATTCAGACAGGGGTAGTTCCGAAAGATTGGAGGGTAGCAGAAATAGTCCCACTGCACAAGGGGGGGAGACAAGGAGCAACCAGGGAATTACAGACTTGTCAGGCTTACCACTGTAGTGGGTAAACTGATGGAGTCACTGATTATTTATTATTTATTTGAAAATTGGTAACCGGGAGAGGCACACTGAGCCAAGGCGCATTTCCAGGTGGGAGGGGAACAGTCGGAGGGCAGCAGTACAATACATAGTAGCAAAACACTGAACAACATTTGCTAAATAAAATTGATACAAAAGTAGGTACAGAGAAAGTGTGGTACCGCTCAGTAGGAATGCCTAGCAAGTGCATATTGAGAAGTGGCAGCAATACTTGGTGAATAAGAACAATACTGACAACTGTCATTTAACCTGAAGGGCGAGTTGTCCAACCACGTAAACATGGGAGAAACTGTAGTGGTGTGGAAATTAACCCAAGGCAGGAGCAGGGACCCAGCCATCTGCTTACCAGGATGGCCAAGGCACAGCCATGGAGGTATCAGGAGGTAGGGTAGCAGGAACAGGTAGGGAAGGGTTAAAGTTTCAACTGATGTCTGAGGGAGTCAGGGGATGAGGAGAAGTGAAGGAAAAAAGGGAGTTGGTTCCAGAGTAAGGGAAGTCGAGAGAAGAAGGCAGACTGCCAGCAGGGAAACGGAGGTGAGGAGTGGCAAAAGTGTGATGGTCCCTGGCGAAGGGAACAGGAAGCAGGGGGGGAGTTGGGAGAAGAGAGGTAAGAGGGAAGGGAACAAAACCAGTATTTGAATATGAAAGAGGTACAGTGAGCCTGGCGATGACAGGGCAGAGGCAGAATGCATAGGGGTGAATACAGTGAACAATGGTGTGTATGAGGGGGAGTTTGTAGCAAAATGGCAGAAGGAGTTGCAGAGGGTATCCAGTCTGGCAAGGAAGGTGGACGGGGTGGTGTCATAGCCCACATCTGCGTAGCTGAAGACTAGGGATGGGTGAACCAGTTCAGGAAAAATCCGAACCAACAATATTACAGGCAGTCGAGCCACATCCGAACTGTTTCTTCAGTTCAAATTGGTTCAGATACGCAGATTCAATTGTTTTCCTTACGAGCGCAAAAAGAGCAGTGCTGCAAAATACAGCAGCCTTTTCTTCCATGGCTCAGTTTCTGTCAGTATAATTTAGTTGTCAACACCAGATGTGTGGCTGTGCATGGGTAGCTCGACCCACCCCCAATACCCGAGAGCACCTGTGTATGAATTTCCCGGGTGTCTAGTGGTCCCCCCATCCCCCAGAATATCCGTATATTAATTTCCTTGGTGTCCAACAGACCCCCTCTCTATCACCGAGCACCTCCATTAAAATCAAAAAGGTTTCCCCCTAGTGTCAAGCACCCCCCAACCCAGCAGGTAGCACCTCACCACCACTCCCTCCTGACCCCGGCTGGCAACTGGTACAGCCCTCCTCTCTCCACTATGGCCAGCCACCGGACTGAGCTCTGTCATGAATGAGCACGTACTTGTACAAGTACGTGCCCATTGACTGACACTGGGGCTCATTCATTCAGCTCTGTCTGCGGCCATCCATGGTGGTCAGAGATGAGAATGGAGGGTTGTTCCATTCACTAGTGGGGGGTTGGGATGGGGGGAATAAGTGTGATGGGCCACTTGGCCTACCACCCCATTTCCCCCATCTTAACCCCCCTCCCACTGGCGACTGGAACAGCCCGCTGTTCTCATCTCTGGCCACCATGGGCGGCCACAGACAAAGCTGCCATGTGACTGAATGAGCCTGCACTTGTACAAGTACACGCTCGTTCACTGACAGAGCTGTCATGTCACTGAATGGGCCTGCACTTGTACAAGTACGCACTCGTCCACAGACAGAGATGTCATGTCACTGAATGAGCCTGCACTTGTACAAGTACGCGCTCGTCCCCAGACAGAGCTGTCATGTCACTGAATGAGCCTGCACTTGTACATGTACGCGCTCGTCCCCAGACAGAGCTGTCATGTCACTGAATGAGCCTGCACTTGTACAAGTACGCGCTCGTTCACAGACAGAGCTGTCATGTCACTGAATGGAGCCTGCACTTGTACAAGTATATGCTCATTCACTGACAGAGCTCAGTCTGGCAGCCTGCCATGGTGGCCAGCGGAGGGCTGAGCTAGTCACTGGCTTGGGGATGGGGGAAGTGGGGTGGTGGGGTGCTACCCGCTGGGGTGGGGGGGTCTGCTAGACACAAGGGAAAACCTATTTGATTTAATGGGGGAGCTCTGGTAGAGGGAGTAGGGTCCACTAGACACCAGGGACATGAATATGGGGTGCTCTTAGTGATAGGGAGGAGGGTCTGCTGAATGCTTAATAAAAGGAACTAGAAACAGATTTTTTTTATTTTAAGTCACCCTAATGCATAAAGGTTCCAAAAGATTCTGATAAAGTTCAGATAACCATCCGAACCTTTGTTGCTTATCAGAAGCTTTTAGAACATCCAAACTTTTTGTGGTTCACCCATCCCTGCTGAAGTCAGGGAGCACCATTTTGGTAACAAACTCCCTGTAGACATGATCTGTGGATCAAAGAGGACCTTGTGGACTACCTAGAGAACAATGCTCCACAGGACAGTAAACTGGCATCGACACTGATAGGCATGCTGGGAGTTACAGCCTCGTTTTTCTAAGGGCAGTTCCTTTTATATAAACCACTCATTTTGAGATAAAACCTATAGTGGCAAACTCAGTGAACACCACAGAGTTACATTTGCCAGAAAACTTGCATGCCTTGGTGACAAAATGAACACAGCCATGAACGAGCGTACTGCCGCTCCAGTACCATATACACATGTGAACACGCCAGAGCAGCGGGCAGCTGGGAAATTAGTCAGGCTGTCTAAACTGCAACATTGCATTAAAAAGAGCATTATCTGAGATTTTATGGCAATGGGGTGACCAGATGTGTTTTCAGTGGAAATACAATGAGTAGAAGGCAGCAGGATGCAGTAGTACAAAAAATTGTCAAAAAAGCTGGCAGTGTTTCTTTAAAATAAATATGATTTTTTTTTTACTTTTTCCCTGTTGTACATTGAGCTCCCTAATTTGTACTGTTGGCTGTTTATATTTGAGAAGGCTTCTAATCATAGTAAATGAAGCAGATAAAGAAAATGCATCCCAGTTTGTGCAGGCAGAAACTTCGTGGAACATTCTGCTATCTTGCTCTCTTTACACATTACGGAGCAGAGAGCTAATTGCCTTTCTGGTCCTTTAACATTTAAAAAACCACAAAAACACTGTCTGCTGCTAATTAATTTCTGTGTCACTCTGGTGGGGGTGGGGGGATTCAAAGACATATCTCTCTGCTCCTGGCTAGGGCGGAGAAACATGCATTAATTAATTAGGGAAGTGGTTCATTAGCTCCTCGTGCAGTGAAGGGAGCATCAATCACAGTGCTGACGCTTAATTTTTGTGATGTTAATTAGTTGAGGTATTAGGGACGAAAGATTCCACCATTAGCATGCTGCACGTGCTCATTAACATTTAAGCACGGAGCTGTCCTCATTAAAGATGGACGGCTCGCTTCTCACAGAGGCCGGGGCTCATACCGTCCACAGAGGAGCTGAGCCTGGCCTTCTTTAAAAGATTTTTGTTATTTTTTTGCACACAATGTGTTTATTTCCTTGTTTGCAAACCCTTTTCCGAACCATGATTGCAAGCTCCCAGCCCCAGCTGCCAATTACCCAGCATACAATGTGCTGTGGGCAATGCTGAATAGGAACTGGTTAGCAAAGGAAGGAGAGGCTGCACTGGGACTAGCCATGGTGCAATCAGTAAAAAGAACATAAGTCCAGTAAAAGATTGTACAACCACAGTAAAATAGGACACTAGCGAAACAAAGGTTTGTATAAGTTTACCTTTATTACACTGTGAAAAACAGTGCGTTAATTCATATTCCAGACACTCAAGACACCCACAATACACGCTGGACCGGTAGCAGGGTATATCACGGGTGTCCCTTCGGAATATGAATTAGCACAGTTTCTGCACAATGTTATAAAGCTATGCTCTATACAAACTTTCAGGTGTCATACTTTACTGTGGTCACACACAATCTTTTGCTGGACTCAGAGAAACAAGTTGCTTGTACTTTTTAGAAATTTTTATTAGTAATGGATTACTTTCAAGAAAAGGTAATGAGTAAGTGTAACAATATTATTCTTTCCTTAAGTAACTTGCTACTGTTATATAATTGTTTTGTTACTATTAAATGAACTGAGTTGTCATTCAGTGGCCGTATTTTCGCATCCTTTACTGGCACCAGGTAGAAGTGTACCAGATCAAGTACTTGGCTTCATCTACCATGCCAGTCTCGCTCCCACAGAATTTGTTTTTAAAATTGAAACTCACAATTAAAGCTGCAGAAAAGCATGCAATGAAAAGTAATATTATTTATTTAGTTTTTGTTGACCAGGAAAGGAGGACTAGGCAATTCTGCCTATTTTCAGCCCTGTCCGGAGGTCATGGGGGGGGGGGTCAACAGATGGAAACTAACTGACACTGAACCAGATTAAGCTGTTGGTGTTTTTTTTTTTTTTTTTTAGTGATCTCAAAAGTAATATGCATTACTGTTACAGTTACTTACACACACACACACATATATAACTATATGTATGTATAACTTTGTCAGTGTTAATAGCTGTGGTTATTGAAATATAGCAGGTCTCCCATAGATTCATTTATTTAATGTCAGTAATGCATATTCATGTATCCATGTACATATTTTATAAAATGTAGTGGAACACCATGCTATTATTTAAAGAGCAGCTTTAGACTAGCCCCCACTGACACATATCCTGCAACTGACCTGGCCAGGAGTTGTTTTCAGCAATGATTCTTTAGGGCTACCATTTAAAATATTATTTCACCTCGTAACTTTATTCTGCTGAAAATGGAATCCTCATTACGCTTACACGGCATACAGCCCGTTTGTGATGTCAGTAAGAGAAGGCTGCATATAAGACTTCATTGACTTGAATGAGGGTGATTTTCCCAAAGGCTTTATGTCTCTTTAATGTTGGGATTTTAAGAAAGCAAGTGACCACTCAAGTAAGAGGGACCCTATTAATCAGGCGGTCACTTTGATTTCTTAAAATCCAACATTAAAATACATAAACCTTTAGAAAATCACCATTCAAGTCAGTAGAATGCTTCTGCAACAACAGTTACTGACATCACAAAGCGGGCTGCATGTGCGGCGTGGGGAGTGTGACCATAGGATGCGCAACTGGCTCCGTTTTTTGCCAGTGGGTCAGAGAATTAAGTTACGAGTGAAATAACATTTTTAAACAGTAGCCCACAAAGGAATCATTTATAGAAAACGACTCCTGGTCAAGTCAGTTGCGGGATATGTGTCAGCGGGGGGCTAGTCGAGAGCATAGAAGCTGCTCTTTAAAGCATATTTTCCCAGGCAAGCAGCAAAGCCCAGGAGTCTTGTTTCCAGCTGAGACTTTTATGTGACGGAGCCACAGAGGAGAATACAGGTAATAATACACAATAATGGTAAGGTGACAAATCAAAACAGTGGCATATTGTGGTGCCTGCTAGGATCAGGTGCGTGACTCTGCAGACCATCTGCAGAATTTTGCAGACTTCCTCAGGAAACTAAAGCACTTCAACAGCAGGTATCTTGCAGGAAATGGTGACATGTGGTTCTATGTCATAAGGGTGAAAGCCTAAAGGCAGTCGCCGTTATGCAGAAGTCAAGAGTGATGAAAATTTATTTCAGCACTCTGACACCCCAGTGCACAGCAAAAGGGCACCAGGAACTTAGGTTTTTAATGTTTTCTACAAGGGGCTGTGCCCTCCGCACCCCCCCTACTAAAGGATTCTCAACTCTAGGGGTGTGCATGTCGGGGGGACATTAAAAAAGTTTGGGCAGGCGCAAAAACACCAGCTCGGACCTGAACTCAGTACCATGCCGACTGATGCTGGCAACCCATCCACCACGCCATGGGGTTGGCCCTGCAATCCCACCGCGGCACCATCCCTCACGTCCCTTGCTGTGCGTGCCCGCTCCCCCCCACGTGCATATGTATAGCGACATCCTGTCGCTATAGTCGCCCACACACACCCCAATCCGGCCACCCTACCCTCCCGTAGCCATCCCTGAAATGCGCTGGGGAGTGGATCGCCATTATTGTAGGCGCCCATTCCCCAGCGCTCTTATCACGGGATACCATGACATACTGTATTGCTGTGGCTGATCGTGGTGGACACCACAGTACATGTACATAGGAATATTTAAGCAACAAATGAGGATATGCACAATTTAACAGCAAGTGTCACACAAGCAAATTGGTCACCTGACTAGCGTAACAGAAGTGACAGCAGTTATAGGCTGGAGGGAGGGAATGGTGCTGGCAGGACAGAGGGCCCCTATAGAACTCCTTTTCCATATACATTTTAATCCTCTGTGCGTTTGGGGCTTTCTTGCTCCAGCTCATCCAGCTCCATTATTTGGGGTCCAGAAAATGGCCAGTGAGGTTAGGGTACTGGGTAGGCTCATCCACGTTTGATGATCGTCTATATCTAAATGAGGCTTCTCTTGTGTTCTGTTTAATAAGTGGGGTCTGGAGTCTGTTTCCTGCTTCAGGTTTTCTCCCCGGGAGGCGTGTTATGCAATGACATTAGGGTGGCATGCCAAATGTGAAATGCCTCCCTACCAATACAGTCCCACTGCTGGACCTCCCAGCTGCTGCATGGGATCGAACAAGCAGCAGCGACTTCTTACGCCCCCCCAGAGGAGGAGAGCAGTCCATTGGATGCCTGATCCTCCTCCCCTGGCTGGCCCTCCGACCACCCAAGCTCGTTTCCAAACCCGGGTTGTCGGTGTCACAAGCAGTAACGCTACCACTGTGCCACTGAGCCTGCACTCCCTATTGATTTTCCAGGGTGACCCCTTTATCAACTTTCCAGGTGGGCCCTCTGTACCCAAATTCAACCCTAGGAGTAAAAAAGAGTTGGAGGCAGGAGTGATTACTCTGCTTAGATTACTCAGGGAGTTTACCAGCTCCAAATGTGACTCCCATGGAGTCAAGATGCAGTGAGTGTCGTATCTCAGGGGGACCTAGCCCAGATGATTGGCCTTGTATCCCCCACTGTACAACGTACAGATGAATTTGAATTCAATTTATTTAGAGGAATGCATGAAAAGAATTCTCGTATGATATATACCGCAGCAACTGCGGATGTCGTACGTATAGTAGTAAAGCAGTTTAACGCTGGAAGGGACAATGCCCATTGTCATGTAACTGGAGGTGGGTAGTAGGGCAGGTAAGATGTTCTTGCTTGTGATACAGTGAAAAGGGCTGTCTGTTTGAGGGATCCAGGATAAATCGAGTGACTTTGTTATGCATGACATCCAGTTTGTTTACAACAGATCTGGAGGACCTGTCATACAATCCACTCCCAAGCTGGAGTCCCCGGCTGGGCAGTCATAATGTGTTCAAAGCGCTCCTCAGTGACCAGTGTGCAGTTTGCATATGTGGCTGAACCGAGATCCTCTGTGTCTTTGTCCCTGCTAAGCCTGGCTACTGTATGTCTTTGCACTGCATACCACGTATAGCATATATAACGTCTCCCTGCCTGCAGTTCCTGTTCATAAGCTCGTGTTGTATTACTGTATCTTCTCCTGCTATTGCATTATCATGTATCCTGTTGGGACCTATAGTGTTTTCTTTTTTGGAACTGTTTTGTATACTGGCCCAACTGGGACCTCCTTGTAAATGAGTATTGCTGGTAAAATAAATAAATACAAAGAAATAAACCATACAGGAAAGCCCCATAGTCTACAAAAGGTGAGGTGATTATACTCACATTGGGAGCTAAGCAGTAAGTGGGTGGGGTATGCAGAAATGTCCTGTACCCTGCCTGCGACACTGTGCCCCACGGACTGGTGCACTCATGTTGGCATTTAGCAATGCCGGCCACCTCTCTGTGGCTCCTCCCCCCCCCCCGGTGCACAGGACCTGCAGGGTGGCTGGGGGAGGAGTCATCATCCTGGGTGGGCATCCAATGGGATACCCCCCTGGAACCCTTAGTGGATCCCACGCATAGGTAGGTGTGGGTCTGGGGCTGTGCATGCTGATTGCAGACACCTGGACCCACACGGCACCATCCCATCCCAGTGAAACCACTCGCAAAATTGCTGGGCATTCGCCCTTCCAGCTGCCCCTGCTGCCTCCTGCTGCCCAGTGGTCAGGGGCAGCACGATGTGCACTGTCCCGGTCCCCCAGTGACTGAAGGCCTGTGTCCATGGAAGCATGCAGTGGGTTACAGCATGGTCTACCGTGGTGTACCCTGCGCCACCCTCCACACCCATGTGGCTAGCACTACGTGGGTTAGTGAATACCGTGTAGTGTTCGCATGCCCACGGAACGCACCCAGCATGGTGCTATCTGCAGGTGTGGTGGGTCTGCACACCCCCCATTGAGCATGCCATGCAGTGGGTGCGGAGTGACTCTATGCACCAGATACGCACGCTTAACCACTCCACCCCAATAATGCATAGGGCCCAATGTGAAGTTGGGTTTTGTGGGGGAAACAGCTGTGGAATCTCACTAGAGAACCAAGCTTTGAGTCAAATTGCTTGGTCAGTTTATGGATGTGAGACTCCCATTTAAGTAACCAGTAGCACCAAAAATAGCAGAAAGAAAGTGTTATTAATGTTTTAGTAGTAGCCATTGTTACTTTCTATTTCTGAAGTATTTTTCCTTTTACTCCTGCTCATTAGAAGGTTTCCTACCTGACAGTTTCAGGTGTGATGTGAAGAACAATACTTTACCTGGAGATTGACATATCTAGTTCAGTTCCCCTTCATAACTCATCAACACTGTGAACTTAGTAATTATGACATCACAAGTCAAGTGGCCAATCTGGCAACACGTGACTGGCTCTTGTTGGTCAGTTGTGATGTCACAGTCAGTGAGGTCATAGGGCTGATGATATGTAAGGAGGAACAGAATTAACAATATCAGCCTACAGATAGAGTACTGTTTAGAGATAAGCAAAGTTGAGAAGACTTCGCTTTGTCAGAACTTCATGAAGTTGTTCGACTTTACAAAGTTTGAAGTGCTGACTCCACATCGTTTTTTGGCAGGCAAAGTGTCACTTTCTTCCATGAAGTGACCAAACTTTGAAAAAAATGCCACTCCGCCTAGAAAAATTTTGCAGAGTCAGCAAAGTCGAAGTTGCTGATGCCAACAGGAACTTCGTGAAGCTTCTCAAAGTTGAAGTTTCACATTTCATGGCACCTTTGTCCACGAAGTTCAACTTTGCTACATCTCTAGTACTATTCCAAACATCACACCAAGTATTGCCACATAGGAAATGTTGTAATTTGTATAATGGAAAATAAATTAAAAAAAAAATACTTTGGCTGTAAGAAGCAGTAGTGCACTACTTTTGAAAGTTAATCTTAATTTCAGGCAGTACACTAGCTCTTTCAGGGTGTTATCAAGCCAGGCTCCCAGGTACTTGTAAAGTGTAACTGGCTCCACCCATATATAACCTGCACTTGTTTGCTTTTGTTTTATTTAAAAATCTGGTACGTCCATGCGCCAAGGCCCATTTTCTTTTCTTTTTTGTCTGGCTGGCTGCGTATTGGTCTGCCACCATTACCACCTCATCCCATCCCCAGGACTTACCTGCTGCCAAACTGGAGTGCCCCCTGGATATCCCCCCTCCCAGGGTGGGGCCATCAGAGAGAACCCCCTTCGCTACTCCCCGAAGGTGCCATGCATTGATCCAGTGGCAGTGTGCCTTGGTGAGCTGTGTGGGGGTCCGTGGGGGAGGCAGACATCCTCTGTGCCTCAGCTAGTGTTTTTCACTATTAATGGGAGGTGTGGCATACAATGACATGAGGTGCAGCACGCCAAAGTCTGGCACACCTCTCAGAAGCTGCAAGCCTTGGTTAAGGCTAAGAAGTTGGCAGATTTCTTTTTGAGTAAATATTAAACAGAACTAACCTCAGGACAGAGCCCTGCAGCACTCCTGTCCTGACTGGTTAAAAGCTTGACCTGGATTCATTTTATTTATTTAGTTTTTGTTGACCAGGTAAGTGCACTAGACAAATCCTGCCTATTTTCAGGCACGACCCAGGATAGGGGGATACAGATGAATGCCAACTGACCTTGAACTAGATGAAGCTGTTGGTGGTATTTCTTTTTTTAGTGAAAGAGGGAAATTTGTCCAGGACACCAGGGAAATGCCAATACTCTTTTCTATAAGTGCCATGTGATCTTTAACATCCACCTGAACTACCACCAATCCAGGCAGATGGGACCTCAGTTTAATGTCTTATCCGAAAGACAGCACCTCAGAAGTGCAGCACCCCTCTCATGCTGCACTACAGTGTCAGTACTGGGATATTAACCCAAGTGCTAGATGTGGGAATTGAACCCACAGCCCTCTGATCTCCCAGCCTCAGAGACAAGTGTGCTACCTACTGAGCCACTGACATTTAACAGAGCTAGTTGTCTTTTAGTAATACTGTATTGTCCTTAAACAGTTCACCATCCCCTCATGGAGATCAGCAGAGGCCAGTTTAGTCTGTAAGATGCTGTAGTCCAAGGTGTGAAATGCTTTTGACAGGTCAATGAGAACAGCCTGACTTGGTGCTCCTCTCAGCAGTTGCCTGGACATCATTAGTCATCCTGTTCAGTGCAGGGCTACTGTGCTAGTACTCTGGGTCTGTCGGAAACCAGACTGAAATGGATTCAGGATAGAGTTCTGAGCCAGATAGATATTTAGTCATGAGCCCATTCATCTTTACCTGAGTTTTGATACAGAAGGGTACAGAGATATTGGGCTGTAATTATCTGTGACTGAGCTCGTACTTGATTTAAAGCTGGGGATGACCTGTGCCTGTTTCCATTCAGTGAGAATTTCTCCTAGCTGAGTAGATTTATTAGAAATAAGTGCTGAGGGTGGCAGTGGCTGGTGCAGCAAGTTTCAAGTAGTTTGTTGGGGATTCTGTGTAAACCCCTGCATTTTTGGTATTTAAACCTGAATTCCTTAGAGCCACTGACACTTTGAGAGGGATTTTAAAAACACAATATCTGGACAGAAAGCAGCTTATATTTCTCATTTCCTCTGTATTTCTTGTCCCCGTCAGTTATTGCTGCAGTCATATGCATGAGAACATATGAAATGCAAGCAGAATTGTACCTAAATATTGTGTTTTCCCAAAGGTATCACCTGCTTTTTAAGAACCTGGGTTACAGTTACAATTTTAAAATCATTCAAGCAAGCAGTCAGTCTTTCAATAGGTCAATATTTATTGTCTAGACAAATTGAGGGATACCCCTCTTAATTGTAACTAAACATAAAACATTGACACAATATAACAAGCAAACAGACCATTTAAAACTACAGTCATCAAATTATTTTTATTTTAATTTTATTTTATATTTATTATTTTTTTAATTTTTATTTTATTTTATATTTATTATTAACACAGGGTTGCAGTAAAAGCGCCCTTGATGTAAGATTTATCATTGGAATAATGACAGGCTGGGCATTGCACTGTCATGTGAGGCAGTGGGCATATCATGCCATGTCCCCACCGAGAGCTGCAAAGGGTGCATGCCATAAGTATCTTCTAGAAGTTTGTACCTTTACATCCCCATCCTCCCAATCCTCTGCAACATCGTCCTTTCTTTACTTAAAGGCATCCTCTATAGGTATCTTTAGTCTAAAGGGACCTTGCCTGTGTGGTACTTGTAGGGGTGGAACCCTACTCAAGAGGGCTCCAGTGCCCTTATGGTATTGCAGAAGGGTGATCATCCCTGTAATAGAGACAGAGAGAGAAAATGGCTACATCTGTATTTTACAGGCACTCAGACTTACTTACAGCACTGCCTACCTACCAACCATCCTACCTATGTTATACAAGCATATCAAGTTGGTTGTTCGCTAGACCAGTGAATTTACAAAATCACGGACGTTCATAAGACAGCGGATGACTGTTTTTCCATTTGTGCCACTTTCCAGCTTGTTGCTGGCCAATAATCCCTCAAGGAAACTGGCTAGAATCATTGTGATCTCGATGTGACTGTTAAAATGGCCCCCATGTGCAGAAACATTGGCATGCAAAAGCAGGTACATACTTTTTCAAAATACCGTACTTTGATTTGAGGTTTCCTTTTGGGGCAAGTACACATTTCACTCATGTTGTCTGATGTCAGACATTCTGTGGGGGCTGTGGCATAAAATTTCAAAATTCACAGAGCTCCGTAAAACTAGGAAGTAGCTGTGGGTGCACTCAACATCATTTGGGTTCAAAGATTTGTGCACCGAATGACATCACTCTTAGGCCAATACAATGATGGGGACTGCGCCTCGCTAGAGCATGACCTGGTTTAGGAAAGACTGAATCTGTCACGTGACCAACCCGTTGGCACGGTGCCAATATTGCTCCTCATGATGCTGCTGACCCGGGTTCAAGGTTAGTTAGAGATCTGGCAGAAGGGGAGTCCAGTATCCCATACGATTCTCTTCTCTCTTCTCCTCCTTGGAAGGAGAGTTACTCCACTCACTGCTCTACTGTCACCTGGATGACCTCAGCAGGTGGAGGTATAGAAGGACTCTTAAAGGGACGCTGTCATCCTTTTTGCATTAGATGTTTTCTAGCTGAAACTCTACATTTTATGAGTGCTTACCTTTCCTAAAATGCATCGATGTTGCTGGCTGTTTTATTTGGTTCCTTTCTTAGTTAAACTGATATGCATGCTAATGACGTGAATATACCCAACATTGTTTTGTTTCAAATCCTTGTTCTACTCTTATTGCATACTTCCATAACATTTGGAACACCGCTAAACAGTGCAGCCACTGTTGTTGCAGTATACTGCTCTCCTCCTACTGCATCATGAGTGGCTAGATTGTGTTGCTGGTGTTTCCAAATCCAGGCAAGACGCAGTGGGAGTTGATCAGTACTGTAAACAAACATGTTCTTGAGTAGTAACACCAGTATGGTGGGTGGTCTGTTTTATCGTTTTCAAAAAGTGAAAAAGGAAGAAGAAGAATCCACATTTATATAGCATTTTTTGTACATACTGTATCCAAAAGTAATTTACAAGTAATGAGAAGACTGGTAGTGAAGTAACTGTAAACATGCAGTGACAGTCATTTCACCCATCAACCCCCAGTCTTGGACAGTTGCATGAATCACGTTTATGGGAAGGAGAATGTTGTCCAGGACACCAAGGAAAATTCCCTACTCTTGCAAAGTGCTTTAGTTTTCTTTACTTCTGTCTGGACACCCACCAGGACAGCACCAGAAATGGGTAGAAAGGACCTTGGTTTAATGTTTCAACTGAAGAATGACACGCCTCAACAATACAGCACCCCCTAGTACTGCACTCGCGTGCCAGCATTTACAGTAGGAGCCCAATCCCAGTGTGGGACTAGAACCTACAACCTTCTGGCCTAGAGGTGGATGTGCTACCAACTGAGCCATACTGACACCTACAGAATCACAATCACAATCAAACTACCAGCTATATCAGCAATCTCTACAGAATGTGACCAATCATAATGTTTTTTTGTTTTGTTTTTACCTAAAGAAACGCTGAGGCCTCAGATCGTTGACAGTGTGTCTTTGGGGTACTATTGGGATAAAAGAGTAGCCGCCCCTTGTGGGATGTTCATGTGTGCCTGCACCACATTGTGTGCTCTTAGGGTCATGGGAAGGGCAGAAAACAGGAGATATCGCACCTGTTGTGTGCATGAATGAAGCCCAACCCCCTGTCCTCCACAAGCACTTCAGGCTTCACTGCCCTACCCCTGGAAAGCTCTCGGGAGTCTCAGCTCCTACATCATGACCAGATCATGGGCCAGCACCTCCTGAGGTGCTGCAATAAAGAGCTGCACTACAGGAAACACAGGAGGCATCATGGAGCAACAGTAAGGTGAATTAGGAGGAAGCTCCGTGGATGGGCAGGATGTAAATGAGCTGTGCTGGAAGGAGGTTCCAGGTCAGCGGAAGGCAGGAAACAATATTTTATGAAAATGGACAAGCCGGAACCATCGTCACACCAAACAATGGTAGTTTGCTCTGGCACGAATATGACCTGGTTGGGGTTCGTGTCCTGAGCCTGGGACATGAGCAGTAGGGCTGCTGGGATATTCATTTTTACAAATGGATACTTAGGATATCATTCTGCCCATTTTAGGATTTTAGAGATTGGTCCATGATATCCTGTATCCTTAAAAACCTTGGATATTAACTCAGATGGAAAGATATCCTAAAATCTTAAGTCCAAACATCCTAAAATATCTTAAGCTGAATCCGATGATATCTGACGGTATCTAGTAGTCAATCTGGATACAGATTCGGATAGAGAGTACCATAATATCTGAGTATCCTAAGTCGGATCGAATTTTGACATACCTGAGCATCCCTCGTCAGGAGCAGTGGCTGTCTGGGAGGGTTCAGAGCATCTAATGAATGCTCCCATTGGGGGGGGGTGCTAGATATATCACTCTCCTGGGGGTGGTGTAGTATTAGTGCCATTGGTGGTGTGAGCGGTCATATGCCACAGGACACCCTCGCTCCAGGCCAGCTGTAAGTGAGCATGACACTGTGGGAGGAGGGGGTAGGAGAAAAATGTTGGACATACCCTACTTAATGTGCCAGATGATGGCCACATTTCTCCCCCATGCCGTCGGACCCTCTGGCACCATTCAGGACCCCTTCAGCTGGTGTTCGCCTGGTTACCAATAGATTCTTCTCCTCTAGGCCTGGAGAGGCCCCAGCAGGGACACGACTGCACCAGAGAGAAGTAAGTGCTCTTCTCTTAGGTCAGAGGGGGCCTCTGGCATCGACAGTTTGGTCCTGAGGAGATGATGGAACAGCTGGAAGTCTGGTCAGTCCTGGACGGCAGCCAGGGGGCATGTGGCTGGTAAACAAAACATTTGTGGGGGCATGAAGGAGAGGAGCATTGGTTGGCAAGTACTGGAGGTAAAACAAAAGCCGGAATCCAACAAAATAATTCTGGACCTCAAAAATCTAACTTATTTGGGAAGGTTGACAAAATTAGATTGATTTTCACTAGCTAAGAACTGGCCTTGGGGAGACCTAATAAACATTTATAAAATTATGAAGGGTATTATCTAGAAAAGTGGTTTATCTGGGGAAATGTTCTAACACTAGAGGACATACATTCAAAATTAAGATACTAATAAAAGAACAAATAAAAAATTTAAATAGAATTTCTTTTTCCGAATGGCCATAATTGTATACAATGCCAGTGACGAGGCCAGTAAAGTAATAAAAATATAATATATAGTTTAGTGTTGTTTTTTGTGGAACTCCATATAGTGCCAGATACTGTTGTACCTCAGTAATGATGTTAAAGTGCTGTTGCACTACAGTTGTGATTTCATTACTGTGGTGCAACAGCACAGAATCCCGTATCCTTTAAGATTCCTCATGCTACCTGCACTGCAGATTTCTCATAATGAAGATATCAGCATGACTGAATATACCCCAAGGGAACTGGTCTACGAGACCAACTGCAAGAAATGCTGGTGGCTCATGTAACTAGTAGTTAAATCATGTTAATGTTTTTACTCTTTCCTGTTTGCTGATTTCTCCTTATCTGACCACAGTTCAAGACAGTCAGAAAGCAGGTAAATGCATTAAAACAGCCATAATGTTATACAACACTATGTATGGGTAACCCTACCCAGCAAGGTGGATGTTTCCGTCTCAGGGTGAGGTCACAGTGCTGATGATGTATGAAGAGGACTGGAACTAGATATGTCAGTCACCAGGTAAAGTACTGCTCTTCATGTCAAACCTAATATGTACTAGTAGGTAAAAAAAACTTATAATAAACAAATGGAACATAAACAATACTTTTCCTTTTGTTATACTGGCACTAACAGCTCTGTAAGTTCCTTCCTCCCCCCCCATGAATCACAAGCCGAGAATTCAGGGTGTGCACGCACTCACACACACACACACACACACACACACACGTATGTCAGGTGCAAAATACAAGTTCAAGAAAATCCTTTGTATTTTGTATTTACTTATTTTACCAGGAAAAAACTCCATTGAGCAATGCTCATTTACAGTGATGGCCTGGTTAGGACAGCAGACAAGAACAATTTCAACAGAACACTTCAGGTACAAATAGGATACATGATACTATACTAGCATGAACAGTACAATAATGCAGTCTGGGCTTATGTAAAAGAAACCGCAGGCAAGGAAACGTCACATAAGGTGCATGAGGAATAAGAAAAATACAGAGAGTAGATGTGGGGCTTAATTCTCAAGAGACTTAGATTGGTGCAAGCTGCGGTAAACGGCAGCTTGCACCAAAGTGCGGTGCACCAGGACCCTGCACCTGATTCTGGTACAGGAGGGGTCCCAGCACCTATGTCCCCACACTTGCGGCAACCACTTCTGTGTGGCAAACACATGGTACATGGAAGGGTTTGCCACAGACACTTTGCCGCAAAGGCAAGCAGTTCCCGATCCCTGATGTCCCTGTTATTATTGAAATAAATAAATCTCCATTCATTGGTGGTCCAGGGACCCCCCCTTCCAGATCATCAATGTCCCCGTTATTATTAAAAGAAATTAATCCCCGTTCATTGGTGGTCCAGGGAATGCCCTCCCCAATATCCCTGTTATTATTAAAATAAATTAATCTCCATTCATTGGTGATCCAGTGACTCCTTCCCCAATCCCCGATGTCCCCGGTAATAGTACAAGTAAGAAATCCCCGTTCTTTGGTGGTTCAGTGGCCCCTCACCCCAGGAGGTAATGCTTACCACCCCACCCCCAATCTCATGACAGCCCTCCTCACACCTCCATGGCCTGCCCCTGACTGAACTGTTACTGAACGTGTACTGTAAAGTGTACATATTGCATACACTTTACAGTACGCACTCAGTGACAGCTCAGTCAGGGGCCAGCTGCGGAGATGTGAGGAGGGCTGTGCCAGTCCCTGGCCCTGTCACAGGATTGGGGGGGCAGGGTGGTGGGCACTACCTCCTGGGGTGGAGGGCCACTGGGCCACCAATGAATGAGGATGTCTTACTTGTAATATCACCAGGGACATCGGGGATTGGGGAAGGGGGGGGTTCACTGGACCACCAATGAACAGGGATTAATTTATTCTAATATTACTGGGGACATGGGGGAGGGGGGTCCCTGGACCACCAATGAACGGGGATTTATTTATTTTAATATTGACTGGGACATTGAGGATTGGGGACAGGGACCGTGGCACATTGCCACAAACAGGCTACTCTCCCAGAGGAGAATTTGTTCCTCTGGGAGAGCTCTGTGAATTCCACATGAGGGGATGTGGCAGCATGCGTCTGCCACATGCCCCCTAGTGCCATGCCGCAGCCCACATTTGGGTTCAGGGGTGGTGCAAGTCCCATTTGGGGCAGGCAGCCTGCGGTTGATGCAGGTTGCTTTTGTGAATAGCTCACGGGGCAGTTTTTGACGCAAGGTGCCACTTGCACCATTTATGTTTGGTGCAGGCACCTTGCGTTAGTCTCAGGGCTTTGAGAATTGAGTCCATAATATCCTAGCATAGACGTGGTATGTGGTGGAAGAACATACAGTAGCATGGTGGAGAAGGGCGGGGTCATAAGATACGGAGGATCAGGGTTTAGTCACAGGTGCAAACATCAGGACAATGGTCACCGAGGAGAGCTTTGAAGGCATTATGATTGACCAGAGACCCCAGCTTAAGGGTGGATTGCAATTTGTTCCACAAAGTTGGGATATAGTAGCTAAGTGCAGATTTACCAAGCTGTGTGAGGTATCTGGGAATTTCAAGGAAAATGGAATGATTTCTCATCAGAGTACTAGGATGGGTGCTTCTTTGGAAGAGCACGGTGATATAAAGTGGCAGGTCATTTTTGTAACACCTTATAAGTCCTTATATAAGGATTTTTTTAGCTGCCTTGTTATCAGGGAGGGCCAACCAACCAAAGCATGCAGAGAACAGTGGTGGGTCCTGAGGGCTAGGTTGGTTATAAACCTGAGTGCCTTGAGATAGAGCACATCCAGTTTGGCTTAGCTGGTGATAGAACTACGTTTGCAGATCAGATCAGTGTAGTCTATAACCAAGTGCAATGTGACCTGAACCAAACTTTTCCTTGCATCTGCACTGAAACAGTGTTTATTTCTACAGCAGAAACCCAATTTGGCACAGTGTGTCTTACATAGGGCCTCAATGTGAGTGGTGAAAGACAGTTAGCTACCCATCCATAAGCCCACGTACTTTGTAGCTATCCACCAACTCCAGTGAATCCCCTAGTAATGTAAGACTAGTGAAGTGAGAGTATTAAGAAAAGCATTACCTTACTTTAAGTAGTATTAAGTAGCAATTCTGAATGGAAAAGGTTAAGCTACAACCTGTTGAATGCAGCTCGGAGATCAGGCATTATTGCTTCAGTGTTTGGTCTTGAGATGTACGGAGCACTATCGTCAGCATACATGTGCAGATTGGCTTCACTGATATTTGAACCCAGATAATTTATGTAATTATAAAGAGGAGAGGACCCAAAACCAGCCCCTGTGGAACTCCCTTATTCTGGAGAGCACAGGAGGAGAGGCCTGCTACTTTCACCTGCTGTTGTCATCCATATAAATAGTTGGAGAGCCAAGGCAAAGAAGATGCACTCGCCTCTATATTATGAAGCTTCTGCAAGAGAAGGTTATGCTCAAGAGTGTCAAAAGCGTTGTTGAGGTCTAGGAAGACAGCACCAGTGAAGAGTTTGTGATCTTGGGCACAAAGTAAATCATTTGTAACCTGAATGTGGTGTTGTGCTTGGGTCGGAATCTGGAATGCAGTGGTGTAACGATATTTCCTTCTTCAAGAGGGTCATGCAGTTGCATATTTACCAATTTTTTAAGCATTGTCACTAAAATGACAAAGATAGAGAGGGGTCTATAATTGTTGAGGTTATTGGTATCATTTGATTTAAATAGGGGGATAATGTGCATAGTTTTCCATAATATAGGAAGGTAGTTTTGTGACAGCAAGAGCTTGAAAAGATAACTGACTGAAAATAGGAAATTTATTTCACCCACATAAACAGTATGGGCCATGACCCATTCACCTGATCCCTCTGCTCCAAACAAAGACCTTCATCTGGGTCACTACTAGAAACAAACTTGGGCTCAGTGTGCCTTTCCTGGCCAAAAATTTGAAATAAATAAAAACAAGTACAAGGCTTAAGAGCAAGTACTTTATTTCCATCAAAGAATTGGATTTTTGCTGGGGATACTGAATCTGCTATACTATTATGGCTGTTACACTAAATATACTGAAAAAAATATATATTTTTCCTGCCCTCTCCCCCATAAGATGATGACATCACTACTGTCATTTTATTGAAAATAATATGACTGTTTTAAGTTTGCTTAAGGACAAACATTTTGCAGCTCTGCCTTCTGATTGGACAAGAGGGTGCTTATGTTGTATAATGAACAAGAGACAGGCTTGCTGAGTCAATAAGACTTCTCCCAGAATTTCTTAAGTTCAATTTTTTTTAACCATAACATCGTTAAAGAGCTACTGATGCCTCAAAGAAAACTTTGGAAAACATAATATTTAGGTACAATTTAGCTTGTATTCCATATGTATTCAATAGATTTCTACTCCCCGTTACTCATTACTGAGAAATTTGCATGGAAGCATGCTCTGTATCCTGAAGAGTTTATCTACCTCTTTAGCTGACTCCCTACTTCATGTCATAATCCTCTATTGTGACATCACAGTCTGTTGCCATGGGAGTAATTGTGATGTAACAAGTAAAGCATTATGACCTCAGGTAGGGAGAAAGCAACAGGAGTAGATGAACTCTTCAGGAGCAAAGATCCCATTTTCATGCAAATGGCCTCATTAATAAATAATGGAGAGGAGAAATATAGAACTAATGTGAAATACAAGCTGAACTGTGTCTAAATATTGCGTTTTGTTAAAGTTGTTCTAATGGCGTCAGCTGAACCACCTTGGTATTTCCAAGCGCAAATTGATGCAAGCCAGTGGAGAGTTGTATGATGGAGAAGGATAAATAAGACAGGAAGCTTTCAAATTTGTTTTCTGGAGTAAACATAAACACAGAAGTATTGAGGCATGGAGGCCACTTACTGTGTCCGTGACCCAGGTTCCTGTCCAATGCCAGAGAGTTCCCCTATCTTAACCTCACACTCTCTTTACTTGAATATCAGCATTTTCCCCTCTGCTCCTATTTTCTTGAAAAATACTGGCTTTCCTCCTTCCCTTCCTATCTGTCCATTCTCCTCTTCCTCTCCATTCTTTCCTGCTATTCTCTCCACTTCTGTGGTGCCCACTCTTTCCTCATCTCTCGCTGCAAGACCTCCATGGGTCAGGCTAACTAGTCTGTCTCTCCCTAATCTCTGATACAGCCTGCAGTGTTTATTACCCTTGGGCCTAAGGTTTACCCTTTCCTCGTATGAGCTTCTAGTTGGTAAGCTCTCACTCCCTTGGTCACTCTCCATCTTCATTGATGGGGCACACTGCCTCTCCAGCAACAAGCCTGATAACCTCTTTGATGTTCTATCTTCTATAGCCTTCTTTTGGTGAACTCCTTGTTTTGGGCAAATTCAAGCCCTGCTCTTCACGTGGCATATCACTGAACTGATCAGACTCAGTCACTCGACATCCAACTACTCGCTAATTGAATGGGTAGTTTCGTCCCATCCCCACCATATCTTGGAAGCAGGTACATTACCATTTAGTGTCCATCATGTGATTTGGTGTGTGCATAAAATACAGCACTCCAAGGTCCCCCAAGATTATCCAGCTCCGATCATCCAGTAAATAACCCCTGCCTTCCCTGTCAGCTGACCTCCTGAGCATCAAATGATCCCACATCTAAAACGCCCAAGAATTTGATGATCTACTGGACTACTTTCATTCTAAATTCTTGACACTATGAGCAAACATTCCCCTCTAAGGAGCATCAAGGGGAAAGGTTCCCACCTCCCTTGGATATCAGATGAGTTGCTTGGCAACCTCAAGGCTCAAGATGCTGCATGTCACCTACTGAACCTAAAGCCTTCAGATCCTTGGAGGACTTATCACAGTACCAGCAGCTTGGAGATATCTTGACTAAGACCATCAGCCACCCTAAGGCACATTACTTTGTTGCCACTTTTCAGAGCAGGGTAGCCTACTGGTAGTCTCCCTTGACACTTGGTTTTGGTAAGCTCAAGTAGTACTATTCATTTTAGGTTAGGGATCATTGGTGTTGGTTCTAGATGTCTGCAGTGGCTTCAGATCCTCTGCAGCAGGTTGACCACTCTTGATAGGGTTTCTTCCCTGTTCACATGCAGTACGTGGGTCACACTTGGAAACAAGCCTTGGCTCGGTATGCCTTTCCCGGAAACCAAATTTTAAATAAATAAATAAATTATGGTAGCAGTATAGCATAGTGGTTAAGAGCACTGAGCTGCAAACCTGGCAAACTGGGTTTGAATTCCACAGCCACCATTTGCATAATGTGTGACCATGAACAAGTCACTTAACTTCACTGTGTTCCCAGGATGCACCTGGAAACAAGCCTTGGCTTAGTGCATCTTTCCTGAACAGAAATTGTAAAATAAAAATAAATAAAAATTAGGGGCTACCCACCAGGCATGCCCCTTCTCATCAGTGTACCCTCCCCTCTTCCTACGAACATACTAAATTTGCCAGCAGATAAAGGCCTAGAGGTCTATCAAGTCTGCTCGAATGTGCAGCTAGCACCCCTTATTCTGCAGCTGCCTCTCCCTTCCACCCTTCCCCTACATTGACCCTCCCCCTTGTCCTGTCCCATCCTCTTTTGAAGCAGTCCACTGTTCTACTGGATACCACTTCTGCAGGTAACGCATTCCACCCAGCTACTACCCTCTCTGTAAAAAAGTGTCTCCTCATCTCCCTCCTGAACCTTCCTCCCTCCAGTCTCATATCATGGCCCCTGGTGTCCCTCTCCTCCCTTCCTGTAACCTTTGATGAGACCATTCCATTACAGCCCCTTATCCAGCATGCCTGGCTGAGGTATATCATGTGCTATTGTTGTATGCGATGCTGTACCTCTGTTTATGCTGAGTAATAGCTGAACAAACACTTCCCCTTAACTTTATTTTGACTGGGTATCTTTCCTGACAATAGTTCTTTAAATAGAAATCAAAAGAGATGGGTTTTGGCTGCCCTTCTGGGTGTCAAAAGACTCACTCTCAAGAACCGGAAAACGAGCAGAATTCCAACAGTGGAAGAATGGTAGTCTTACATGAGTACCCCAGCCAATAATGAGAAGGGCAGTTACAAATTATTAAACCACTTAGAAGTATTTAATGCTGTTTGGAGACCCTTACTAACTTCACTTGCTAATTAAAATGTACTGTCCACAACATGTTGTAAGAAGCAATGTATAAGTTCTAACTGAGCAAGTTATTGGCTTTTTCATTAACTGCTAATGTCTGGAAGCTACTTACTTTTCAGTAGCTAAAGATAATGGTAGGATAATTTTATTTTGTTATAGTGGTTCCCCTGTATATATTAATGGTGAAGCCCCACCTGGAGTGCTGTGTCCGGTTCTGGAGGCCCCATCTCAGGAAAGATTTAGATCGGGTGGAGGCAGTACAGAGAAGGGCAAGCAAAATGGTGCATGGTCTGCATTAGAAGCCCTATGAGGAAAAACTCAGGGAGTTAAATATGTACTCTCTTGAGTAAAGGAGGGAAAAGGGAGACATGATAGAAACATTCAAATACCTCAAGGGTATCAATAAGGTGCAGGAGGGTGGCATTTTGCACAGGAAGAGATGATCAAGGACAAGGGGGCATGTTATGAAGCTGGAAGGGGGAGACTTAGAGGGGATGTTTGGAAATACTACTTTACGGAAAGGGTGGTGGACATCTGGAACAGACTCCCAGCAGAGGTTGTGGGTACTGAAATGGTAATAGATATCAAACATGCATGGGATAGACACATGTGGACCATATTAACAGGGCTTGGGGGGGGGAGCCAGAGATTAATTGGGGTCTACGGTAGCACAGTAGGTAAGGATCTTAGGGCAGACTAAGTGGTCCAGGAGGTCCTTTTCTGCTAAAAGCTTCTATATTTTCTCTGTTTCTATGTATTATTTTAGTATGTGCTGTGATCTGTTATTTTTGGCCTTACTGTTTTTCCTGATGCCTTACAATTTTTAGTTTCCTTTATGTAACTGAATGCATGGTTTGAAAATTAATAACCCTTTTGCTGCAAAAAAAAAAAAAACTCTGTTAATTTATGAGCCAGTATGAAAATGGCTGTAAACACCAATATCCAGACTTATCCAGTCTAGATGTCTTAAAAGGCCGGAGTTCCAACAAATTAGACAGTTCTACATATTTTATTCAACGTTTTTCACACCAGAATCTTTTCCATCCGGTACAACAAATTTTCAAGAGAGTCCCAGGGAGCATACAGCAGCAGTTAAATGCAGAAATATTGCAGAACGTAGGAAGGTCACAACACATAGCCAAAAAAAAGGGAATAGAGAAAAACATCAGCACTATATAAATACTTTTTTTTTTAATAGAAAAAAACAATTCTGGAATATGGTAGTCTGGTAGAGCGTACGCTGTGGCACTATAAGCTGATGTGAAACATTAAAAAGGGCAGTCAGGCAAATCTGAGAAAGGAGTGGGGCCTCTGAATCTACTGTGGCTCCATAAACACAGACATTTAGCAGCATGCCTGACACGGTGATAGCAGGCTGCTTTGGGGGAATTAGTGCCCCATTAAAAGCAGCTTCAGTTGAATAAAAGTAATTAGGCAAAACATTATTACACATTTTGAGTTGAATAAAACACAGTAGCTTCTTACTCATTAAGCTCTGCATGAGTGGCCTTAAAGAGTCCTTGGCGCCACAGGGGACGCTTTGGAAAATATAATATAGTATATTGGTTATACCCTATTGTGTACGGGCATTTTGTTGTCGCAAGACAGTTCACAGGTCACAAAACATTGCTGAATTACAGTAGTGATCACTGTTGTACTACAGCCATATATATATATATATATATATATATATATATATAAAACACATCCAGAGTCTCCCATTGAAATAAAATGTTGCCTTTTTTTATAGGTTTACAAAAACAAGATCACCCCTCGCCCTGCTGCTTAATACCCACCTGCTCACTGTGAAAAAACAAGTCTTAATGTATGGGCTGTATAGGGAAGGTGTCATCCCCAGCTGCCATAGGGGGCAAAGGCACCACAAGCCTCCACCACCACCAGGTTACCAGGAATGTTCCCCCTGTGCCTTTTCTCCCACTGGATCAACCTTATAACCAACCTACTACCACTACCTCCCAACCTCCTAGACAAAGCCACTTCTTTTGGCCACCCACTCTCCACCCCCCGTCTCCCCTTCCCCTCACCTTGACTCCTCCTTGGACTCTCACACTAGGTGTCACACCTCTTTATCTCCTTCGCTACATATAAACACTGTCCTTTACCCTACTTGAATGCTCTTGATGCTGTACTATCACCACTGGTACTATGAATGACATTGTATCCTTACTGTATACTAGCTACCTACTATTCGAGTATTGTACGTAAAGTGTTCGTTATTGTTGTCACTGTTTCACGTGGAACCTTTGTAAAAGAGCTCTGAGCACAAAGGTATGATCCGAATCCCTAAATAAATAAATAAATAAAATAAAATGTTTATACTGACTCCTGGGTTCCCTTCTCATTACCAGCTGAGAGGAGGGTGTATCTACAGAGAAAGAATAGTGCAGTGCCTGCACCAGAGAAGGATTTAAGTGGGCCTGGGTATATGTCGATATAACCCACTGGGATGCTGCACCTGCCTACCTCTCCACTGTGGTCACCCCTCTTGCATACCTGAAACAAAGACAACAGCCCCCCCCCATTAGCATGGACAGTATTATAAAAGAGTTAATAATGAGAATTGGAGTAATAACAAACACAGCTTTATTTCAGGAATGCACCATGAAAAGGGGGTTAATGCAGTCAATCCTCACAGTAGGCTAATATCGAGAAACATAGAAATGGGGTAACACTGGCCCAAGGTCACCAATGACAAGGGGATCCAAAATGGCCGAACAGAGCAGACGCTCATAAGAACACTACTTACACAACCCTTTAAAACGCTGTTTCAAAGTGTGCTTTAGGGTAATTTCTTGTTTGTTCTGTAGAGATTTTCCTAGCAATTTAATGGCTGGGGCAGCTGCTCAGCCCTGTCTCCACCTCTTCTAATTGGGGACTGCTTCCCCTGGGTACCCACCTGGTCTTGTGTACCCCACAGCTTGCCCCCCTGGCAGGACCAGAAGTAGGAGAGCTGCTTCCCCCCCAGTCCAGATATCCAGCTCAAACCTAGGGACCCAGGTAGCAGAGCAGGCTGGAGGTAGGTGGGCAGAGCTTTATGAAGCCCCTGCAATCACTTTTCCTCTTTCCCAGGTCCCATCTCTGCCTCAGCATGCATATGCATGTGGAGGCACATGAATCACGCATTTGTGGCACCTCCCTACTGTGCCGCCTGAGCTGCACTGACACCAGGCCTCCACTAGGCGGCAGTCAATGACCAGGCAGACATGCCTCCACACCGCAAGAGAGGAGAGCAGTCCTTCGGATGCTCCATTCTTCCCGGCCCCTGCTGGCTCTCAGCAACCCAAGCTCATTCCTGAACTTGGGTCACCACATGGCAGGGGGTAAGGCACCCAGCAAAATAGAAGAAACAGTCATGCACTGGAACAGCGGGAGGGGTGCAGCTAAGGACTGCCAATCCATACATAAGTCACGTAGCAAATGCCGCACTCCCCAGCAATCCACAATAGTAGGCAAAAAAGGTTACTTTTGAAAGAAGTTTATTGTAGAAGCATTGTCCAGATTAGTCGACTAGATAGCCATGCCCCAGTGCTTGAACCCTATCAGGGTCTTCATCAGGGAGTGGATCTCGGCACCTCAGCCCTCCACGCCACCAGGCTGGCTAGAGTCATTGCTAAAGTTCTCCTTTTGACATGGAAGTAGCTGTGAATCGGTTACTTTATATGGAGTTTTCAAACTGAGTCCAGATTTGTTTGAAAAATGCTGTCTGGATACTGAGCTGTTGAATTACTCACCTTCAGTCATGCTGAGCAAAGAGAACGTGGGTCGTGGAGGTGCTGAGGGAGCCAATGTGGTTCTAACAACACAAGATAAACTTTCAAAAAAGAAAGACACTGACATACATGTGTCCCCCTGTGCACTAGACATGTTGTCCATGTGGAAATGGATGCTGCTCGGCCACACAATAATGATTTCTGAGAAAACTGCGTATACTGTGCACACAGTCTAGTGGTACAACCTACATGCCACGAGTATACTCACCACCCACAGTTAAAGGGTTAAAAGACACTAAACAAACTTTCTTTGGCATGGACCAGCTAAAAGAATTCCTGGCAAACTACTGGAAAGATGAACGTCAGCTCTATGACTGGGACTGAATCTGATCATTTGGAATCCAACACTGAACAACAAAATATAACCGTTCTTCCAGCTGTTACTGAAAGCACTCGTATAAGATCTGTGAAATCCAATTTGGAAATGAAAGTCACTGGTTCCACAATTTCAGTTCCAATGGAAACTTTGGAAGACGTGACCTCTGAAAAACCAAAATCTGTGGTAATGGATATGCTTCCAGCTAATGGGATGACAGCCCCCTCAGCAAAATCTAACCTGCGTGAAGTTCAAAGAATCCTGAATCCAAACATAATTTCTAAGCCTTGACATCACACTTAGAAGGGTCTTCTGATACTAATCTGAAATTAAAAAAAAAAAAAGTTTTCTGAAATTAATTTAGCACAAACTGTAGTTAACATGAAGGCAGTATAGCGCAGTGGTTTAAGGCTCTGAGCTGCAAATCTGGAGACTTGGGTTTGAATCCCACAGCCCCCACTTGCATACTGTGAGACCCTGGGCAAGTCACTTAACTTCCCTGTGCTCCCAGGTCGCACCTGTAAACAAGCTTTCAGTTTAGTGTGCCACTCCTGGTTAAACAACTGGAAATAACTTTCTGCCTTAAAATAGATGGACCATGGAGAAATATAATTTTGACTTAATATTGACATGCTTACTTAACATAAAATAAGTGACACTTAATTAAACCTAAATCCAGGATCAGTTTTGAAATTAAACACTTTTGGTACATCTGTTTAACATCATATTGCATTGTGCCTGCTTATGTTTAAAATAATGATATAAAGAAACGGATTTCCTTTTCAATAGCTCAGTATCCAGACAGCATTTTGCATATGTAACCAAGGTGTTATCACATCTGAAACTTGTACAAAATGTAACCTCATGCCACTTTAAAACTTGTTAAATGTACGTCACTTGATAATCTGCATGTTATCCTCCCATTGTACCCCCTCCCCCCTGGTCGCACCAGGAGACGAGCATCTTTTGCTCAGTGTGCCTTTCCTGGTGAAACAATTCATTAAATAAAATAAATAGTTATAGTTTATGATGGAATCCTCCACGCCTTTAATCGAACTCACGCAAGTATTTTCTTTTATTAATCTCTTTATGTTATAGGATGAATTGTTGTAAATAATATCCTCTATCACAAAGTGCTGTATGTATGTGATTCTCATATTTTATTTGTGTAATAGCAACTATTAAAAAAAAAAATTATAAAATGGCAAGAAAAAATCTAGAACTTTCATTGGTCGAGAGGTGCCACCTGACTTTAAATGTACGCTCAGCTGCTGAATCTCATTTTCCTCCCCCTTAAAACCTACTTACCACAAATATAGCTATGCCTCCCTCCCCCCAAAAAAATTCATAATTGTACAGTGGCCGCCACACTGAAAATACTAGCCTTCACTACCACAAACTTTCAATGTAACGTCTTGTAAAATTAACACGGTGTACCAAAAAAACTACAAAAGATTATAAAAGAAATGTGTCAGCAGAGGAAGGTCTTGTGGTCTATCATGTTTGCCCAGTGTGGCAGTACATACCCCTAAAGGTTCATGTCCATCCACCCCTCGTCTCCTGCCCCTACATCTATTCTACCCTGTCCCCCGAAACTGTACAAAGTTTTCATATCGACTAGTGCCTCCTGGAGTTTGTTCCACCCTTCCACTACCCTTTCCATAAAATAGTACTTCTGGCACCCCTTCTGAATCTACCCCCAGCTAGTTTGCTTGTGTTCCCCCAAGTGGACTTCTTTCCAGTGGTCTTGAACAATTCACTCGAGTCCAACATATTTATGCCCTTCATTTTTTTAATGTTTCAGTCATGTTACCTCACTCCCTCCTGGTCTATAGAGAGTACATGTTGAGACTATCCATTCCTGTTCATATGTCTTCCACTGCTTGCCTTGTATTATCTCAGTTGCCATTCTCTGTACTGACTCCAACCTGTTGATGTCTTTCTCAGGTGAGGGCTTCCAAACTGTATGCAGTATTCCAGCTGTGGCCTCATCAGTGTTTCGTACAGGGGCAAGGGAACCTCCTTCCTCCTAACTGCTGAACCTGCTAACTGTGCAGTTCATCATTTGTTTACTTTCCCCACTACTTTATTGAATTATGTGGGTGTTTTAAGGTTGCTTGAAATCGCTATCCCAGATCTCCTTCTCCCTCAGACACCATCACTGCCACCCCCTAAACATACTCGACCCCTGAGGTTTTTTTTTTTATCCCCATGTATGGTCTTGCACTTTTTCGCATTGAAGCTCAGCTACCAGATCCCAGACCATGTTTCCAGCCTCTTCAGGACCTCCCTTTTGTCTTGCATCCCATCCTCACTGTCAACCCTGTCCCAGAGCTTGGAGGCATCCTCAAAAAGGCAAATGTTGCCGTTGATATTTTCCCTAATATAGTGCAACCTGCTTAAGTGCATAGCCTCCAGTGAGCCAGAAATTATGCGCTTATCCGGGCTGTGCGCTAAAACGGAATTAGGATTTTCAGACTCGGTCCAATCCTTTATTACACTTGGCAATGCTGACAGAAACCAAAGGCAAAGTTAGCGGTAGCTTATTTATTTAGTTTTTATTTACCGGGTAAGTGCACTGGACAACAATTGTTGTCCCTTTTCAGGCATGACCCGAGAGATATACAGGCAAGGTCAGCACATCATATCATAACATGAGAGGTTACAGTCCGCAAACAACACAAAACAAATCAGTGGGGTTACAGGATTATCACAATGCATACAGTGGGGGCACCAGTAAAGAGTTACATAGAGTACAAAGATGCGAAACAGGCGTTTATTACAGAAGAGTGAACCTATCCCATGAAGTACTGAAGAAATATGAAGGGCAATAGAGGGGGAGCAACATCCCCCAGTGGACTAATGGGGGAAAGGAGGGAGGGAGGCAAAACCCCCAGCCTTATGGGTTTTTGGCAGTGAGCTGGAACAGGAGAGCCCTAGAAGTGCTAAGGGGCCAAGGAGAGAGACAGGGGCCAGATTCAGATCTAAGTATCATTTAGGGACAAGAGCACTTGCCCTTGATTTGCAGATATCTTATGAGGCTGTTTTTAAGGATTTGGTGGGACTGAGCGCATTTCAGCTCCTTGGGGAAGGAGTTCCTGAGTTTTGGTCCCGATACCGCAAATGCAGTCTCACCCATCCTGGTACTTCATCTGGGAGTTTCCAGTAAGGAATTGTCCGTCGATCGCAGGGAGTAGGTCTGCGAAGAAGGTTTGAACCAGCAGCAATGATTTTGGGGAGGCCCTCTCTGATTAATTTGTCTATGAAACATCCCGCAGCATATGATCGGTAAGAGGAGGGGGAGAGCCAGCCAAGGTCAGTGTAGAGCACACAATGATGTGTACACTTAGGCCTGGATAGAGCAAAGCGACAGATGCCGTTGTAACACGTCTCCGATTTGCTAGAGCAGTTTTAGTTGCACCCATGAAACATAGGAGTCCATATGTGAGGCCAGGCCTTGGTACACCCTGTGCGAGGGCGAGTCTCGCGGCGGTGGTAAGGTTGTGATGTGTTTTATATGCAATGCCCAGCTTAATATGGACTGAATTACATACAGTCAATATATGGAGACTGAAGTCAAGAGAAGGGTCAAGAGTGATGCCCAGGCACTTGAAGGATTCCACCATGTCAAGGGAGAGGCCTCCAGGCCCCTGACAGAGAGGGAGGAGGAACAGGCTCCTAGTCTAGGTGCTGAACCAAAGAGCATGGTGACTGTCTTGGTGTTGAGAATGAGTTTGGTGCTCGACAACCATGAATGACTTTTACTTTGTAAAAACACACATAAATACAAGATTCAGTACTTAACTGTATAAAGCTCTTTAATCTTTAAATTAATAAGTTAGTAAGTTAAAAACATTAAAAATTGTAGATGCAGTAACCTACTGTATGTGCTGAACATTTCAGTTAAAGTAAGCTGTCTCTTTCTTAAACTGTAAGTCTGTCTTTAACTTTTTTTACCACCAGCTGTAGATTTTGCCTTGAATGTCAGTGTGTCATCAAGGGTTGCTTGGTAAAAAATCCCAGTTTCATCTGCATTGTATAGGGTGTCAGGGGTGTAATGCACAGGTAGAGAAGGCAGTGCAGTATGAACCCAGTCATTCAGCAGATGGTGAATCCGCACCTTTTATTTCGCCATGGGCTTGCTTGAAAACAGTGTTGTGGTGGGATTTGAACCAGGACAACCACCCATTTGTAGTCTTAAACTCTGATTTCTGAAGTGCATCAGCAAGCTTTTTTACTTTGTGCTGTAAGAGGGCACGAGAAAACAGAATGTCAGCAGCTCTAGCATGTTCAAACCACATGAGGAGGGCTTCATCTACTATGGAGTCCTTTCCTTCTCTCTTACGACTTCTCTTACGGTTACTGTTCCCCTCAAAGTCTGCATGGATTTTTTCCTTGTTCTTCAGGAGCCGGCAGATCTGAGGCTGAGAGACACCCCAGTGCTGAGCCACTGCCGATTGTGTAATCCCTGGCTGTTTCAGCATTTTTAGAGCCTCAATTTTCTGGCTCAGGGTGAGCTGTTTGTTCCTCCCTTGTTGGCGTTCAGGCTCTGCAGAACTAGCCATTGTTGCTGGTGGTGATTGTGCGATTGTGCTTGCTCATTTCAATGAGAGACTTTTCAAAGCACAACAAGCGTAAGTAGTACCAATTAGTACCTGGTCTTGCTGTGACTGGGATTCGTATTGACTGTGGGAAGTGTTGCAACCATCGGGCAATTAAGGTAAGGACAACAGTTAAGAGAGACAGATGGTCAGACAAGGAATCATTAGATGAAAACAGCTGTAAAACAAGATAATTTGTATACGCTTAACCAGGATTTCTAATTCATTTGTTTGTTTTATTTAAGCTGGGCTATATGGAAATGGAATCAGGACCCCATTTTTTTATCCACTTAAATGGAATATACGCTTAAACAAAATTCACTTAAGTGGGTTCGACTGTATATCCTAAATGAAGACGTTAAAAAGTATTGGACAAAGTACCCATCCCTGAGGAACCCCACTAGAGACCTCTCTCAAGCTCAAGTGCTCCCCATTAACCACAACCCACTGTGTTCTCCCTCCCAGTCAGCTGCCCAGTCACTTGGTCAGCTTGTCCTCTTCCTCAAGATCCCTCAGTTTCTTGATCAAACTCCTGCGAGGAACATAGTTCAAGGCTTTGTTAAAGTCCAGATACAGTATATCTACCACCTGGCCCTTATCCATTGCATCGTTTCCCAGTCGTTCATTAAATTTGTTTGGCATAAGTTTGCCAATTATCAACGCCAAACTGACTGGCCTGTAGTTCCCTGGCATATCCCTGACCCCATTTAGGGAGATGTTGCAAATGTCATCCAGGAGTGCAGCCACTACCTGCACCATTTCACTCAGCACTCAAGGGTGTAACCCATCCGGACTTGGATATTTATTTACTTTCAGTGCTAAGAGCTTTTTTAGTACCCTCTCTGAGACAATGAGTTCAATGTTTGTGGAATAAAATGTGGGCATACTCTGTTGTGGCTGTGCTGTATTCCTCTTTTTTGGAACTTTAAGTTTGATAGCTGGTAGGACTAGAGAGCCCCCACCACCACCATTGATGGAGGGAACGCTGGAAAAGGAGGAGGAAGGGGAGGATGGTGGGTTATTTTCCAAACACTAGAGCGGGGGTCCTTGGAGCGGCTGATTTATATGACCTGTGTGGGAGGAGTTTATTTCCCTACTTTGAACCTTGGTCTAGCCCTCCCATTCAGTATTTGTGGAATAAAGTTTGTGCATACTCTGTTGTGGCTGTACTCAATTACTGTTTTGTTGGAACTTTAAGCTTGATAGCTAGTTGGAATAGAGAGCCCCAAAATGGTGATTATCATCTCCTGGAACTCATGGAGAGTATGACCAGTAATGCGCAGAACAGGATAAAAAGGCTTGAGGGGGACTTCTGAGGACCCATGGTTACTGATCAGCCCATCCTCTTGGCATACTGGGGGGAGATGATTGAAAATTCTACCCTTATTTCTGAATTTGGATTTGGAATGTAGGTTTCACAAGCTGAAGACTTCCACCTTCCGAGCTTCTTTATAATATGGCTGGGAAAGTTATGACTGGAAGTTGACGATGCTGCTCCAATTCTGAAAAAGTGCCCAGAATATGAATATGTATCGAGTCCCAGACAAGGTAGCAATATTCTGATATGGTCTACAAACCATTTAGTGGTCACTGGAGTATTATGGATTGAGGTTAGTAAGGGCAGAGAATGATTTGATCCAGCATGAAACTGCAGAAGTTTGTCCAATTGAGCGGACGGGCACCATTTGTTGTTTGAAGGAACTATGGATATCAAAACTCTTTTTTCATGAACATGATCTGTTTTTGATTAAGGCAGAAGCAAAATATAGTAATCATCTTCTTTTTGAAGATCGGATATTTTGAGAAATGTACAGGAGGTGGAAGATGAAACTGAAAATTCACCAGGTCTAAGAAATCTGTGAAAAGCTAGACCTATAGCGGTGGAAATCATCAAATTGGGCTTGGGATCGAAAGGCTTGGAATCTAATAAGTCCAAGAGGCTTCTCATTAGAGGTCCTTTTATAGGAAGTCTTTGAGGAATTTTGGCTGGAGCAACTCTGTGAAAACCCAACAAAAGAAGTTTCACGGATGGATTTGAAAGAATTGATGGAGTAGAAAGGAGCGTATTGAGAATGAACGCGTTGAATTCCAGCAGTGTATTGTTTAATGGTACCATGAGATAAATGTAAAGCCTTATGGCAAAATGTCATAAATGCTAAGACATGATCAATTGAGATAGTAGTGCACGGTATTTGTGAGGCATAGAATGAGGCATATTTGGACCAGGCTGTAGAATATGTAGATCTTGTAGAAGGGGCATGATGGAGGAAGCTTGACGCTGACATAATTGGTGAAATACCTGAAATTGAAAGCAAGACAAAGCATCAGCAGCCTTATTGACATGACCTGGTATATGGAAACATTGGATGGTAAAATTATGGTAGAGTGAGAGCCAGGTCAACTTCTGCCTAAACATCATTATGGTCAATGATGAGGAGCGAACTTTAATAATGTTTACGATACTTTGATTGTCTGAAAAGATAGAAACTGATTGAAGAGCCCATAAATGACCCCACAGGAAAGCAGCAGCTACAATGGGATACATTTTGAATAACGAAGTAGTAGAGGAAAATTCAGGAGTTGACCGAATATCTGGAGGCCAAGGGGTGGCATGCCAAGTTGGGCTAAAAATGGCAGCAAATCCATATGTAGAAGAAGCATCTGTATAGATCCTAGAGTAGAAGTCTGGTGAAGGGTCTTTATAAAACATAGAACATCCATTCCAATGAGCCAGGAACAAAGACCACATAGCTAAATCTGATTTCACTGCAGTTGTAATTTGAACAAAGTGGCAGAGTTTCTCAACTGATGAAGCCGTTCACCCACCCGACAGTGAAACAGCTACATTGACAGACACTACAGCCACTACAGTGCCAGGTTGCTGTAGTGTCAGTGCTGGAACATGGCACTGTCTTTAGGGGGTCTTGCACCCCCCCAATCCGCTCCAACTCTGAGCTGATTTTATTTAGTGGGGGGGTGAGGCACAATGAGGCAAGTGCTATGCATTTTTACAATGTTTTAGCACTTTTATGAGCAAAACGTTAATCAGTTTTTAGAGTTAAATAAAACCCTGTTGTGAGCTGGTTGAATCCTTAATCTCATTGGGGATGAATGGCAATATAGTACACTGGATCAGCTCTTGGCTATCCAACAGAAGGCAGCAAGTTATCTTGAGGAGGAACTGCCTCTGAATGGACAGAGGTGACCAGTGGGGTCCCACAGGGCTCAGTTTTGGGTCCCTGCCTATTCAATCTGTAAATATTCACCATGAGATGTAGGGAAGAAGTCTGGGCGGCTACATTTGCTGATGATTCCAGAATTGGTATGCCAGTACATGATACTGCAGATATAAATACCTTGCAGAATGCATTAGATGAACTAGAGCAGTGGGCCATCTTGCACCGCTTTGAATTTAACATAAGTAAATGTTCAGTGAAGCATTTTGGCAGAAATAATAATAAGGCAGTATATCACCTAGGCAGCAAACAATTAAAGGAAGTAACCCAGGAATGTGATTTGGGTATTACTGTAACTAATGATTTAAAATTTACAAAACATTGTTTAACCGTTAGAAGGCAAACAGCATCTTGACCAACATCTTGAGATATACTGCAAGTAGGGACAGAGAGGTGATGGTTCCATTTTTATGTGTCCCTGGTTAGGCCACACCTTGAATATTGTGCTCAATTCTTGGCCTCAAGTACAAAGGCTGTGACACAAATATTAGAGAGAGTCCAGCGCAGAGTAACAAGGTCAATGAGCAACCTAGAGGATATTAATTATAATCAAAGGCTACTCAATTTGGGCATGTATTCCTTGGGAATACTGTAGATTGAGACTAAGGATGACTTATGGGAATGTCTGGGACTCTGGCTAAAACATCTAACATATGCCTGCAAATCACACACTTTACAGTTGAAGGGTGACCATTGTTGCACCAATAGGAGAGCACACTGGTTTGGTCAAAGAGTGTTCAGTCTGGAATTCATTACCTGCCCACATAGTAGGCATCAGGGATATGAATTTAAAACCAAACTGGATGCATACTGCATTGATATTGGCATGACTAGGTTTAATTGTTGATTGAGGTGAGCACTATTGACATATTGTCTCCTCTGCTCTGCGTTTACCTATGAGACCTATGAGTAGTTTGAAAGTGTCTGAGATGTCGGCCTTAGAAAGCCATGGTCCTGAGCCAAGATGCTTAATTAATCTGATGCCATCATTTATGTGGGCGTAGAATAAGGGATGCTCATCAGCTGGAATTAAGGAATTGATACTGGACGTGGAATAAGCATGAGGAGCAGAGAGATCCATGATGAGATGCTTTTTGTCTGAGAACTTCTGTGTTGCAATACCAATAGGATTAATGTGAAATATAGGATTTGGAGACCGAAGGAAAGGAACAGTGATGAAGTTCTTTTGGGGTTCCTTCTGAAGTAGTTGCTCAACAATGTCTGGTTCGTGTAATGCTGATTGCAGATTGTGACAAATGTAGGATTCAGAAGGAATGATAGATAGACCAGTAAGAAAACCACACTGAAACCCCAAAAGGAGATGAGCAATGGCAGAATGGGAAGGATGAGAGGCCAAGGCATCTGCCAACATGGAGTTGTTGACAGGGGTTGATGGATGGGAAAACTGTCATTTGGAAGACCTGACAGCCTTAGGACAAATATTGCAAGTGTGGGTGTCACCACAATAACTGCAGGCATACAGAAAGCTGCAGTTTGAATGGAAACATCCTCAGGCATTGAAACTGTAGCAGACTTAATGATTGCAAATAATCCGAACAGGACATCCAAAGGCATCAGAATGAGCACGAGCGTTCACAAAGGTACGAGTGAGTCCAGAACGAGTGGCAGGCAACAAAGGAGGAGAAGGTCTGGAGTCCGAGGAAGAAGCAGTGGAAGATGACACAACCAGTGAGCACAGTGGAGCAAAGTGGTTAAAAGAACCACAAAGAGAGCAGGTGAGAGCCCTTTGGCTGACGAAATGGCTAATAAACAATTCATTGTCGAGGACCACCTAATTCAGCCTGGTATTATAGTGATGCAATGCGGCAGCTGCCTTAGCTAAAAAAGACTTGTGATAGTCATAAAACAGAGTACTGCCATAATGGGAACTAAGATCCACCATGAGGTACAAGTGCAGTGGCATCCCCCAGGATGAAACTCAATTTTGCAGTACTCTGCAGAATGCTGCAGAAGACCTACTGAACAAAGCAATGCAATTTCAATGGCAATTAGTCCCTTTTGTCATTCAGGAAAATGTTACACTGCCAGGATGAAGTGAATGCCACAGTTTCCTGCATGACAAAAGGGACTAATTGCCATTGAAATTACAATGCTTTATTCTGTAGGTCTGCTGCAGCATACTGCAGAGTGCTTTAAAAGTGGGTTTCATCCTGGCGGACGCCACTGTAGGAGTCCAGTGCAGCACGACGGTCAGGAAAAACTGAGCAAATGATGTCCCGATAAAGGCTGAAGGCCAGAACAAATTCAGAAATCATCAGCTTGTGGAGGAGTCTGGGATTCTTAGATTTGAGGACAACTGAAACATTGCCGCAGGAAACAATGTGATTGTCCACAAAGTCCTGGGAGGAAACCAGGAGGGAAACCAAATTAGCATCCTTGCCATTGATGATGTCCTTGTGTAGGTGATCCAAGATGAGATGGACCGGAGAAATGACCGGATCAGAAGGAGGGGGCAACATACCTGGCACAGTGAGGAATAGGAGCAGGACAAGGCACAACCGGAGGAGCCAGAGGCGGGAGAACATTGCCTGGAGAAGGAAAGTCATCAGGCCGAGGAGCAGGCAAAGCCAGAGGTGGCCGGGTCAATAGATGGACCTTGAAAGTGGACATGCGAGACTGAAGAGCAGACATGAAGGAAGTCATTTCAGCCATGAAGACATGCATCTCTGACATGGGAGAGGAAGATTGAGGAGCCACGGGGGACAGGCACCAGAGCTGGCACAGGCTGCAAAATGGTTGTAACGTGCCTGCTTACGAGCAGAAGCGGGGTATGCAACACCATGGTGTGCCTTATGGAGCTCTGACAACCAAGTGCAACTGGTAAGAAGTAAGCTAGATGCAGCCTAGTCACCCTGTAAAATACATATAGAATAATAAATGGGGGGAGTGCATATGAGAATTTAATGCACACCCGAGGTGTGAGATGCTACATAAACCCTGAAGGCGAAACCCGAGCAGTTTATCAAAGCATCCCACACCAAGGGTGTGTATTAAATATGAGTTGTGCACTCCCTCCCGATGTGTTGTTATATGTAATTGCTGGGGGACGTTTTTTTCTCCAACCAGATTTGGTGAAATAAATGTTCACTTACCACAGTAATCTTGTTTCTTCTAATGGAGTCTTGCTGTATTCTGACTGTATGCAGTTAGCCTCTGCATTCGAACTGCCCCAGAGATGAAAGAGTTAACTCTATGCACTTACATAGAACGTTGAGCTCGAGCTCAGTTTTCAAACCACTGTCCCTGGTTCATTCCATGTAACCGCAAGATTCTTGCGAGCACTAAAACAGTGGCAACTAAACTATCCTAATAAAACAAAACATAATAATAATAATAACAGCAATAGTCCAGTGACTAACAACCCAACAGTGGGCATATAAGGAAGACTCAAGTCAAAGATGCCCAATAGAAAAGACCACCCCAGTGGTGCAGCACTTAGAGGGGCACAGCTGGGATGCAGTGCCAACCCCTCAGGTTCTGTTCAGGGAGGCAGAGAGGGAGGTCAGAATACAGCAAGACTCTATTAGAAGAAACAAGATTACTGTGGTAATTTTATTTCTTCAAACAACATGAAGTCTTGCTGTGTTCTGACTATATGCAGACTACCAAGCAGTGCCCCATAGAGGTGGGCACAGAGCCTACTTAGGAAATAGGCTCTGCAGAACTGCTGTGCCAAACCTGGCATCACTCCTGGCCTGGGTGTCCAGGCAGTAGTGCTTAGTGAATGTGTGAACAGTTTTCCATGTAGCTGCTTCGCAAATTTCAAGTAGAGGGATATCCCCTGGCTGCTGCTATAGAAGCAGCTGTCCCCTTGGTGGAGTGGGCCCTCAAGCCCACTGGTGGCTCTTTTCCCAGTTTGCCATAGCAAAACTGAATGCAAGACAATCCACCGAGCAATGGTCCTCTTGGTGGCTAGCTTGCATTTTCCCACTTCTCCATAGGTGAGGAATAACTGACAGCATCCATTCCTATGGGACTTTGTCTGATCCAGATAATAGCTGATAGCCCTCTTAACATCTAGGCTATGTAGTCTATGCTGTCCTGAACTAGAATGTTAAGTGAAAAAGACAGGTAATGTCATGGATTGATTCAGGTGGAAGTCTGAGACTATCTTTGGAAGAAATTTCCTGTTTGTTTTTTAAGGACAACCTTGTCCCTATGGAGCGCTATGTAGTTGGGCTCGACTGACAAGGCCTGGAGCTCACTAATCCTCCTTGCTGAGGTTATGGCCGCCAGGAAGACAGTTTTCTATGTTAGATACTTGAGCTTAGCAGAAGGCATGGGCTCAGAAGGGGGCTGCATTAGCTGTGCTGTGCAGATGTTCAGATCCCAAGAAGGGGTTGGCTTCTTATGAGGAGGGTGTAGGTGGAGCAACCCTTTAAAGAACTTTTGAAGATTGCATGAGAGGCCAGGAAAGGGCCCTTCCCTGCTGAGAGATGGGCAGAAACACCTGCCAGGTGCACCTTTAGGGTAGAAGGCTGTAAGCCTAAAGAGTGAAGGTGGACCAAATAGTCCAACAGGACTGGCAGTCCAGCTGTCTGTGAGTCAACACCCCTTTGTGTACACCAGATAGTAAACCTCTTCCACTTGGAAGTGTAGGTCTTTCTGGTGGCAGGTTTTCTGAAAACCTTCAGAATATCTAGGATCCCTTCTGAGAGATGCAGGTCTGCATATTCTAGGTCCTCAAGAACCAGGCCGTTAACTTGAGAGGCTTGAGGTTGGGATACAGTATCCTCCCTTGAGAGGAGGTTGTACTTCTTTGGAAGGCAAATCAGACTGGTCACTACCAGAGACAGCAGTAGGGGCTACCAAGGCTGTCTCGCCCAATCTGGTGCAATCAGAATCATTGATGATAGTTAGCTCCTGAGTTTGATCAGAACTCTGAAAATCAGAGGGAATGGGGAAAAGGCATACAGGAACTTTCCTGTCCAGTACTGGTGCATCTAGAGGCACTGATCTCTGAACTGGGGGTCTACAACAGTACTGGGGTAGCTGGTGATTGTCTGGGGCTGAAAACAGGTCTACCGCTGGTGTGCCCCATCTTCTGAAGACTGCATGCAGAACTTCCTTGTTCAGAGACCACTCGTGGTGACTCTGGTTTATCCTACTTAGGGCATCTGCCAATACATTGTCCTTGCCTGGCAAGTGCACAGCTGAAATGGAAGTCTTGAGAGAGTAAGCCAGACTCCAAATTTTCATTGCCTCCATGCAAAGGGCAGAGGACTTGGTCCCTCCCTGGTTGTTGATATAGTACATGGTGGTGTCTGTCTGATCTGAACCACGTTCCCTTGTACCATTGCCATAAATGACTGTAGTGCCAGAAGCACTGTCCTGAGTGCCAGCAGGTTGATGTGGAGGAGGAACTCCAGTTGAGTCCATATTCCATGAGTAGTGTGGTCTCCTAGATGAGCTTCCCACCCCAGGAGGGAAGGGTCCGTTGTCAGAACCACTGTGGGGGATTGTTGGAAGAAAGAGATGCCCTTCCTGAGATTGTCCCTGTCCTTCCACCACTGCAACGCCTGTATCAAAGTGGTTGTCACTGGGACCAGCTTGGACAAGTGATCCCTTCTCTGGGACCAGTAAGACCTGAGGTGAAACTGAATATCCCTCATCTGAAACCTGGCTCCTGGGACCACTGCTGTAGATGCTACCATATGGCCCAGGAGCTGAAGGAAGTGTCTCGCTGGACGAGACACATACAAGTGGAATGAGTCTGCCAGTTGTAGTAGGCTGTCCACTCTCCCAGCTGGCAAGAGTGCTTTTGCCTAAACTGTGTCCAGTTCTGCTCCTATGGATTCCAAGACCTGGACCGGTTCCAACACTGACTTTTAAGTTTAGCAGGAACCCTAAGCATACCAGGGTATCCTGTGCCAATCCCAAGGCCTCCTTTACCTGCAGGGGAGAATGTTTCATGACTAGCCAGTCATTCAAGTAAGGAAAAACAGCCACTCCTTGCCTCCTCAGGTGGGCTACCACAACCGCTAGGCATTTTGTGAATGCTCTGGAAGCCGAGGTAAGGACAAAAGGCATTGTTCTGAACTGGTAGTGGCCTGAGGGCAATTCACACCTTAGGTATTTTCTGTGAGAATGCCTGACTTAGATATGAAAACAGGTGTCTTTGAAATCCAAGGAAGCCAGCCAGTCTGCTTGTCTTAGAGTAGGAAGAATCATGGCAAGAGTCACCATCTTGAACTTTGGTTTTGTCAGATGCTTGTTAAGAAACCTCAGATCTAGTATGGGCCACCACTCCCCAGTTTTCTTTAGGGTAAATAAATATCTTGAGTACAACCCTCTTCCTTTGTGAAGAGAAGAAACAGGTTCTACCGCCCTGTTTTCCAGGAATGTAGAAACCTTTGCTTCCAGAAGGGTTGTCTCTGAACTGCTGGCAGGTTTGAATATCTTTGCTCTTGACTTTAGGAACTGTTTGAAACTTAGAGCAAGTCCCTGGCTCACTACTTCCAGGACCCACTTGTCTGTGGTAATGGCTTGCCAGGCCTGGAAATAGTAAGACAGCCTGCCCCCTACTGGCACTGGGGAGGCAGCCCTGACTGACTCATCAGGGTGTCTGCTTAGCAGGGGTCCTGGGCTGAGAGGTAGAAGCTGCCCTGCTTAACTCCTCTCCTGCCTCTACCCGAAGTACCCTCTAAGCTGCTGATAAGCAGGAAATGCCTGATCCTGGTAGTAAGGCCTCTGGAAAGATCTACCTCTGCCAGGCCTAGTCTGCTGCTTTTGTGGAGTTGCAGCTTTCTCCTTGGTGGCTGCACCCCTGTAAGTCACTCTATACTCGTCCATCTTTTTAATGTACTCCTCTGTTTGCTCCCCAAACAGAGAGTTCTGGATGACAAGGAAGTCCATGGCCTTTAATTGTGTATCCTGGGAAAGGATGGTACACCTAAGCCAGGAAAACCTCCTCATGGACATCGAAGTAGCCATGACTCTGGAGGATACATCATTAGAATCAACAGCTGACTGGAACTGAACTTTAGAGGCTTTGATACCCTCCTTTACTATCTGTTCCAAATCCTGAGCCAATTAGGGTAGGCAGTCTTGGCAAGATCCAGCACTGACTCCCACCTGGACTTCTGATACCTGGCCACATAGACCATGTATGAAGCTTGCCAAATACTGCTTCTTGGCCATGGCATCCATTCTGTGAGAATCCTTTTCAGGAGGGTTAGAAGCCATAGAAATGCCAGCCTTGTCACATGCAACAGCCTGAACCACTCATGTATGTGAACAATGGCTGTACAGGAATTCTGTACCATTACCAGACAACATGTACTTCCTGTCCATCCTTTTATCCACTGGAGGGATGGAAGTAGGTGTCTGCAAGATTTTACTTGTCTCTTTCTTAAGAGACTTGCGCAAGGGTATAGAAAGTCTCTCAACCTCAGGAACATCCATCATTTCGACAAAGTCTGGTTCCTCCTCTTCCTCAGCTGCCTCAATAGTAGGCATCTGCAAAGTTTCAGCAACTTTTTTGTAAAAAGAATAATGGGAAGAGGCGTCACTGGACTGCCTAGGAGGAGAAATAGACTCTGGTCTATCAGGGGACACCTCAGGCTCTGTGGGTTCCCCCAAATATTCCTTTTCATCCTCCTCTAGTTCCTCTTCTTCCCCCTTCCACCCGAGTTCATAGTAGGCTTCTGGCTCATGTGAACCGGTGGGAAATGAACCGGAAGGTGATCGAACCAATGTACACGTTTTTTGACTCGGTCAGGGATCACCTGAACCGGACTGGAGAGATTGAACTATACGGATAACTTTTGCGATTTTCATCTGTGGTTGGAACCGGAGTTACTGGCTCCGAACTGTCAGATTTATTTTTTTTTTTTTAGCCAGAACTGACTCCTCAGTAGCCGTTTTCCTCTTGCTCGAAGAAGTATCGCCCTGGTCAGAGGGCACTTCTTCAGGTTCTGCTGCTCCCTCAGGAACTAAACCAGACCAGCCATCCAGGTTAACAGATTTTTTGTCCATTCTTTCCTTAAGCCTAGTAAGGCGCTTATCCAGCGTGACTTTAGGAAAGTCTTTGCATATATCACAGTCTGTTTTCAGGTGGTCAAACCCCAAACAGTAACCACAAATGAGATGTGGGTCAGCCTTGGCAAACACCTCCCCACACTCCATGCAGTGCTGAAACCCAGTGGGACTGGTCTTTTTCTTGGGCTTCTCAGACTGATGAGCACTGAAGAAAGTTACCCTCAAGTGGCGGTTAGGCCAGAGTAACTAAAAATTTATATTGCTTTTGGTTAACGGCTGGTTCAAGGCCCGACTGAAAAAAAAAAAAAACGAGAAAAAGTCTCATTTTTTTAAACCGAAAGCACTGGTTCCCAAGTAAACACAACTCAAACAATTAACAGGAAGAAAAATAAAATTTACCTTTGGCTCCCTTGCAGTTACGCAAACTGACCGGAAAACCGAAAAACCTACCAAATTTGAAGTAAACCTAGTCTAGTCTAGTCTAGTCTAACCTGTACCGAGGGACAGAGGCTTGAAGAACCGAAAAAATAACCGGTTTGAGAGAAACCGTTGAAGAACTGTGACAAACTGATAAGAGCAAGGAGAAATCTCGAACAACTTCACAGGCAGGCGGAATAAAGAATCTGGCGGTTACATAGAATGAACCGGGGACAGTGGTTTGAAAAACGAGCTCGAGCTCAACGTTCTGTGTAAGTGCATAGAGTTAATTATTTCATCTCCGGGGCAGTTCGAATGCAGGTGCTAACTGCATATAGTCAAAATACAGCAAGACTTCATGCTGTTTGAAATACTTAATTGTTATAGTTGGGGGTTAAAATGTTGAGAAAACTAGTTTAGAACTTTGGTGCCAAGTGTTTTGGTTCATATTTTCAAGCTTTTGTTTTGCTCTGGGAAGTAGCTGTCTTGGCGATATGCAAATGAGGTTCTGAGTTCAGTGGTCAAAGCTGTAACTGTGTATCTCATTTGCATATCTCCATGACAAACTAGGAACTGGACTTGAAGAAAGATTTAGAAAAATGTGGAGTAAACATACTTGGGAGCTGTTTTTTTGTTTGTTTTTTTTTTTTTGCTTGATGGTTTCTGTGGTCTGAGTCCAGGAAACGGTGCAGCACAGTTGACTGGATGTGACCGAGGTAAAGGAGAAGCTGGGTCTTTGAAAGATCCTAAACTGCTACATAGTGATTCAAAAGGTTATAGACTGTTATTTTTGGTGGCTTTTATTTCTGTGATTCTTCTTTTGTCATAGCGACGTTTCAGGAGACTGACTGTTTTTGTGAGAGCTGAGTGCAGTCAGAGAGTGAGCACGAGCAGGGCTGAGAAGCGGGTGTTAGCTGTTATACCCCATGGGTTAACCACAAATTATAACCTGCTTGTCCTATGACAAAAAACGTCCCTCAGTTATTACATCACAGTAATGGAAGAAAACAGCACAGGGAAAGGTGAATTGCAATCTCTTGGACTCAGTGCACCATTAGCCGGACTGCATATTCGAAGTAGCTTGAGGGTAGTTCACCACAAAAACAATGCAAGCAAATGTGGGGGGCAGCTATGGGAAGAGGAGCGTGGCAGGGGGGCCAGCAATGGGAAGAGGAGTACAACATCGCAGTACAGAGTGGGACAAAGGCCAAGGTAAAGTCCTCCCGGGCAGCCAAATGCTAACAGGGAGTGTCACAGATGGAGAAAAAGGAGGCAGGTTGGGGCTGATAGCCAAAAACTGGCGGGAGAGAGGTAGAGAATGCAAACAGAGGGAAAGCCCTGCAATGCCGAAATGCAAGGACAGAGAAAAACGCAATCGCTTCCATCCCACCAATAAGAGGGTCCAGACGGTGCAGAAAGAAGCGAAGGGGGGTTGGGACAGGGTCGAAACTGGGGAGACCAAAATGGAAGAAGCGATGGTAACATTAAAAAGAACAAGGTAACAGCAACCAAAGAGGGAAACACTTACCGAATCAAACAGACATCAAGGGATTAGGAAGGAGGCACAGGGAACAAACTACAAACGGAGACTACGAAGTGGAGTAACAGGAAGCCAGCACACACACATGCAGGAGCTCATGCAGGATATTTTCCAAACACTAGAGTGGAGTATCCTGGGAGTGGCTGGCTTATATGCCATGTGTAGGAGGAGTTTATTCCCCCACATTGAACCTCAGGCTAACCCTCCCATTTAGTGCACAGGTTTGGTTCCCTTCTAGGCTTGTGCTAACTCTCACACGTGGTAGTGGCCCCCTCCTTCTCCTTAGTAAATACTGAACAGAAGTGTTTGTCAGTATTTCTGCCATTCCCTTCTAGACTCCACCCATCATTCTTCATGCTTGAGCTTGACAGTGCCTTTCTCCATGTGCCTCTCTCCCTGCCATATTGAAAGACTGTCTTGCCCCTTCCTTTATGCATTCAGTTATCCTTAAGTCCGTGTCTGCTCTGGCCTGCTGTTATAGCTCCACTGGCCACCTTCAGTTTACCAAGATAGTTGCTCCCTATTAGTGTCTAGAAGGCCTCCCTTTTCTCCTTCACATTTCCAACCTCCACTGTGAACTGTATCAGTTTCAAACTGTCTTTGCTGCTTCCCCACCTGCATCAGATAGGAGTTGGAGTCATCCTGAAGGCTATTGCTGATAATGGCATATTCTGCTCCCCCCCCCACCATTACTGCAAATGTTGTTTTGAGTTTCTCCCTCATATCACTGAGGTTTGCACTCCTGAAGTCAAGGATCTGCATTTTGGAGTTTGTGTTCTCCCTGCCTTGCTGTACAGAAAACCACACTGATAAGCGGTCACTAGGGTCACATGTTTCCTTGTTGGTTCCCTAACCCCCTGGACTAAAAAGCCATCCTGAAATGTGTTTAGGAATTACTGACATTTACTGCTGTTGGCCCTTAGGATGTTTCAATCCACATCTGGTAGACTGAAGTCTCCTGTGATCAAACATCCCCTGGATTGTTAATGTCCTAATTTCAACTTCTAATTCACCGTCTAACCATTGCTTAGGTTATGTATAGATCACACCCGATTTCACCTTCCTTTCTTTCTTTGTCTGAGTCAGCCTGGACAAATAGTGTCTCCTTCTCAACTTTTCTTATTGCTTCCCTTTTGGCCTTAATGCCCTTCCTCTTGTATAACACCACTCCACCATAGGGTTACCACCTTTTAAGAAGCCCAAAGTGGGACATTTCCTACTGAAATGTGATTTTTCGCAGGACAATATGTAAACTTGACCAATACAGCAGACTTGTGTTCTCTAAATAATAGGAATTAAGACTAAGCGTCGTAGTTTTTTGATTGTTTCTACTGTTTCTTATTATTTTAAGGTGTTTTAGTTAAGATATTATAGTTCTTTGCAACATTTAGAGGAAAATCAGAAATATTTTTTTTCTAGTATAATGTCAGGACATGAAGTATTTTTCATGTTTTTATGCAGGACACAGCTGCCCAAATCAGGACTGTCCTGCAAAAACAGGGACAGGTGGTAACCCTACTCCTCCACCCCTTCCCTCCTGTCACAGCATGTGGGAATAAACTTCAGATGAGGCAAATTTACAGGCTTAAAACACACAGTAGTGTGATATTTAGTTTTAAAAAGTTTGAAAAATAATAAATTAAAACAAAAAAATTGCAAAGAAAATCACAACTTGACATCAGTAGTTTCTCACATAATACAGTCTTGGATCTTAAAGCTCCTATGACCCTTCTCATTTGCATTCAACAGCTTGTCTACAGTAGCAGTAGAACCTCTCTCCTCTCTCTGGGCTAAGGCCCAATGGACTTCACTGAAGTAAACTTATTGAAGAGGTTTTATATCTTTTGGTGGGGGTCACCTGACAGAGCCCTTTCTGTATTTACATGTCTGGACATGTTTCAAAACCAAGAGATTTTTTGTTTCCGGGGACTTCCTGGTTCAGTTAAAGGTACAGTGTATACCTCTACTTACTGACTCCATATCCCTGATCCACAGTGACTAAACACGTTTATAAAGCATACCACATTCTTTTGTTCAGCCTCATACATAGAACCTTATACAGTAACGGGTTTATAATGTGAATTTATGAAAATACGTTAAGGATTTCTTATAACTGTACTAGTCATGACATTATTATTGTTTTATACGACTTCTGACTCCTTTTTCTTTAAAAAGGCTTTATCAACTGTATTCATTCGTATTTAAAATAGCCTTCATGCTTTTTGTACACAAAATGCACTTATGCACTTTATACAACACCTCTCTGGGTGTTTGGCATCATTCCAGGGACTGGATGGATGGAAATGGAAAAAGAATGAAAAGAGAGAACTAGTAGGAAGTTTAGTAGGGATAGTAAAGAGCTATGCTAGGTGGCCAACCTAGGGTAGGGGGGAAAAGCAAAGCAAAGAGAAAAGCACTAACTGCTGCGCAACAGACGTTTTGTTAGCTAGGAAATAAGGAGATAGAAAAGTGGTCCCTCAGTCACAGCGAGGGTGTAGCCTAACTCCACCACACACCCTTTTCCCCACCTTATCCTTTCTGAAGAGTGAAGACCCTGGCATGAAGAGGTCCCAGTTCTGATCTGGAGATGCACAGGTCTTCATTACCTCCATGTCTAAATGGGCCTCTGCTACTAATGCCTACAGATTCTCTACCTTGTTGTCCAAGCTGAGTTATTAGACTCCAAACATTTGTAAATTTTAAAATTACAGTTAACTAACGTAAACTAAGCATTTTGTCCAAATTACACCACATTTGGTATGGTGACTTTGCCAATGCCCATACACATAAGTGCCAAGTTTCAGATCTCTAATTTTAAAAGTGACTAAGTTATAAGCCTCCAAACATTCCAAAATTTTTTAATTACATTTCGCAAACTGCTGAATTTTAAGCCCCTATAAGTTTATAGCTAGAGAACAGAATATCACCAGTTTTGTTAGGTTCATTGATCCTAAATATTGGGCTTTAAGGCGACCCCCATGGCCCAGCATGAGAACATCATACTGCCACGTTGATGACCTGAGTTTGGAAGTGAGCCCAGGAAGTCATGTTGGGAGGCAGGTCGTGGCTAAAACTTTCAATTTACATAACCAGTACTTCTCTGTTTAGCAGTTTCTATGACTCTTCCAAAAAAGTATGCATGTAAGTTTTCAGTTACCTAGCTCCAAAGGTGACTAAGTTGTAAGCATAGAAATATTTTCGAAATGTTCACATGAATATTAAACTGCCAGATTGTGAGCCCCTATAACTTCTCCACCCTTCATCCAAATGTTATAAAATGTGGCACGTGTTTAGGGACCATGTCTGACAGTACACATGCCAAATGTAAAACCTCTAGCAACAACACAGATTGTGTTATAGCTAATTGAAGAAATTAATTAAATCCCCCCCCCAAAATAAATGTGCAAAACTTCGTAAAATTCTAGAATTTTCTGAAATTCTGAATTAAGACTTGATAATTTTATCCAGCTATAGCCATAAGGAGCCAAGCAAAGGCCAGACCAGTCACAGGAACCACTTGTTGCCAATTTAGGAGATGAAGACACCACGGAAACTGTTGAGCCTGTGGTGCCTAGGCAGACAAATACATGGGCTCTTGCCAAAGGAGATGCCATATAGTTGTGCTGAAATCTGCCCTGTAGAATCTGGATGGTGAGCCCTCAGACAAGGATACTGGGAGGGTTGGATGCTATTCTATGTCCGTGCCCATGGAGGGTGAGGATCATGATCAGAGAAATGGAGCTGAGCCACCAGAGAACAAAGAAACTGAAGGCAGTGTTGGCTGAAAAGGAGGAAGTTTTTGGCCAGCCTAGATGCTCTGGAAGACCTGTCTAGCCTGTGCTCAGGCTCACCCACAGGTAAGGCCAGTGGCATTTTGTTTCCCCCCCCCCAACACGGCTGCCATGGCAGATCACATCACAGTGCAATCAAAAGGAAAAAGGACCTTTTCTTTCCTTTTGCCCTTTTAATTATTTTCCACATCACCTATGCTGTGATCTGTTAATTGGACCGATGGTGGAAAACATGTCACAAGCCTTCACTGTATGATACCCCTGGCTGCTCCACAGATCTTCTCATGCATTAGGACTTCCGTGTTGTGGTGGGAGATCTATGATGCTGGTTCAACAACAAGTTTGTGAACCGACGTTACAGTGATGGATTTGTGTTGACCACAAATTGCAGTTGGCATAAATCTGTGAGGTAAACTCTTTGTTTTTTCGCGAGGCTTCTCCCCTGAACCCCCCCATACAGAGGGCTCTGCCCTCCTGACCCCCATACTTTATGATTATCAACTCCGAGTCGGAGTTGATTTGAGGAGGGTTGCAAGACCCAGAGAAAACAGTGCCGGTGTCCTGCGGATACATTACAGTGGCAACATCGAACTGCCACTGTAATGTCGTTTGGTGTCAAAATGTCACTGTGCGATCAGCATACCGTGGTAGGGTACCAGAGGAGAGCTGCCAAGGAGAAGAGCTGGATTTTCTTCAGTGCCTCCTGGGCTATTATGAACTGAGGCTCCAGCAGCACATAAAGGTGGCCACTCGCCAGTGAGTCACACTCATAAAGGACCGGGATTCCCCTAACTCATGACTGATATCAGATTTCAGCACGACCCATACAAGGACTGAAATTGGGACTTGTTGGACTATATTGTGGACAGGAACCCTGTTTAGACCAACTAGGGCTGTCACCATGTTTGTGCTCCTTGAGCCTGTCTTGCAACTAATTGAGTTGCAGGTTCAGGAAAGGGAGCGCAGAGATTTCTGGCCTGCTGGAGTACTCATTAATTCAGGCGCCTTTTTGTTAGCAAGTACAATGTCAGGATTCAGACCTCTTGAACTGCCTAGTGTTGAGTGACAGTACTGAGGATGAGTGGGAGCTGTTTCTTGCCTGTGAGAAAAGGAGGGTCTGTGATGACTTTTGTTTGGATCAGATTGGCGAAACTCTCGGTGGAGAAGAATGGTTGTCCAGGAGACCGTAAACTGCACTGTGACAGACTGTGCATCTTTTTGAAATGAACTGGGGGTACAGCTGATTTTTCAGGAGAGAGAAAAAGGGAGGCATTAGTATGTTGCAAAGTACCAAAACTGGCAAACAGATTGAGAGAACCTAAGCAAGGCTGCTGCAGGGTCTGCAAGGGAGGGCACCATAGCCAGGCATCAGGTTGTTACTGCTCTGAGGGTGCGGAAGCCTTGATGTGTGGGTCAGTACAGATACATGGGGATCAGATCTAGACAGAGCCAATAAAGTAGACAGCAGACATCGAGTTAGGCAGGTGAATGGAATGAGAAAGATCAGCTGCCCGAGTAAGGCCACTGAGAATGGAGATCCTGAGCCTACATCATAAGGGAGGATCCACCAAGTGTTGGAACTGTGGATATGAATGGGATTTACGCCTGTGACCTGGGGAGTGAACTATCATCCAGAAGTTGTTTCTTTGCATGCATCCACCATGCCAAAAAAAAAAAATACAAATACCTCAGGTTTGAGGTTTCATCTGCCATCTTAGCAACTGCATGGTTTTGGTTTGGGGGAGTTATCTGAGCAATTGCTCCCTGTTTAATTTAAAGTGCACCACCACAGACCAACCAGATGCAACATTCGGCTATACTGCACAGGTTCAGCGCTAGGAACCCAGCAACTTTTCAGGTAGTTCCCTATGGTGTGTAAAAGGGAAATACTGGTACCAGGTAAGAGTAGGTAGCAGCCTCCATTACAGGAAGTTTACATGTTTAAACTATACTATGCATTGTGGTGTGGGGGAAGGCTGAGCACTAGGGCTGCACCTTGAAGGGCCTTATTAGTGGTAACCAACAAAACCATTATCTTGGCTGTGGCTGCTTAGGGTGAGTAGTAGAGGCCACAGTTTTATGGGGTGTAGTAGCCTGGGCTTGTGTAGGGCACTGGAACTCCAGCCATATTGGTTTTCACACATTGTAACTAATCCTCTTCCTCCCTTAGGGTATGCCTCTATAAGAAAAAGTTGTATTTGTTGAAACCATCATTTACTATCTACAGAGTTAAGAGCATGCTGTTTTTGGTGATGGCTTGCTACTGTTTGGTACCATGCGGGAAGGGTGACCACAGTGCAGAGTTGGGCAAGTACAGTATCCTAGGGAGTTGTACTAACCAGTCACCAGACCCACTTAATCTTACTCTGAGTGGAGGCACCATGCTATTTCTACTATCTGGATAGGAACCCCCTTCCCCTCACTTGTGATAGAATGAACCCAACAGCCACCAAAATATCGATGGCAATTCGTTGGCTTTGTAAGGTAGTGATGTCCCTCTCACTCTAAGACCCTTGAGAGGGCTCCTCCCTTACTGGGGCCATACACATACATACATACATGGAATCTGATGACAGGAAATGACACAATGACCTATTTAGCCTGCCTGTGTGTCTAGCTGAAGCCATGCCTGGCCTACACCAGGCTGGAGTTATTAGCTGATAGCTCGGGTGGTTCTCGACACCCCTTTCCATTGGGTACTCCACATCCCATTTTCCTACAGTTTATACTATTCCCTTGTATCAATCCTGTCTAGGTTTGAACCCAGTTGCAGACTTTGCATTGACCACTTCATAGCACAATCTGTTCTACTCATCCACCACTGTTTCTGTAAAGAAGAACATCCATATGTCCTTGAAACTTCACCCCACTAATTGTCATGGGCGACCGCTTATCACAGTACCCTCATTACTCATGAATAATTTGTTGCTGTTCACCCAGTTTATTCCCTACAACTACTTATGAGTCTCAGCAGTGTATCCCCTTTCTCCCTTCCAGCAACTGGTCTGGCAATGCTGGGGTTTGACAACTTCTCCTCATACGATTTTCCCTGGGATCATTTTTGTGGCCCTCCTCTGGACAGACTCCAGGCAACCCTAGTCCTGCTAGGTGCAAATTCAAGAATAGTGCACAGTACTCCAGGTGTGGCCTCACCAGGGATCAGTGCAGGGGCAATGATCTTCCCTCTTTGTACTGATACACCCTCTCCCCCACATTCTGTTAGCATTCCCATTTGCTCTGTTTATTTGGGTAGCAGATTTAAGGCTGTCACTGATGATGCCGCTGAGATCTCTTTCCTCAGACGTCTGATCCACCCATGTCCCTCTTATCCAAATGAATATTGAGTTTTGGGGGGGTTATTGCCAATGTTCACAATGTTGTACTTGTTGGCATTACATTTGAGTTGCCATATCCTGGACTAGAGAGGCAGTGAAGCAAAATGTTGCCGGCAATGTGGCTGAAATTCGCCTTTGTGAAATTTCAGTTACCCTCACTAACTTTGACTTCACCGAAATCTGCAAAGTTTCACTGTGAAGTGGGTGAATTAGCCACTTTGTAGGCAAATTTAAGCCACTTTATGGGGTGAAGTGTGTTCACTTTGCCTATGATATGCACTTTACAAAGTGCGAACTTTGTGAATTTGCACTTGGTGAATTTTGCAAACTTTGCAAATTACTTTAAGTGAATTTTAGCAACCTTACCCATCTCTATCCTGGAGCACCTTAATAACCTTTCTAGGTCCCTATTCACAAACCGTATTTTCTTATAGCAATAGACCTATCTCTCTTGGCCATCCAACCTAAAATACAAAAACACAGCAAGGAGACCGAACCCAAATAGACCCTGGAACCAAAGCCCTGCACTTTTGTTAGAGCTAAAATGCTTAGTTTTACTCACTTTCTCAGAGAGGTGTATCATGGCTCTCTCGCGCTTCAGATGTTTACGCAACAATGAAGCATTGTACAGTCCTACCAAAAAAGAAAAAAGCTAACATGTTTGCTTCTGTGCTTTGTCAAAAAGCAAATATTCAAATCAAGAGTAACTATATGATGTGATTTAGCCTCTGAAGTTGTCAGATCCTTGCACCCTGATGAAGCAACAATCTTATTCCAAAATGTTGGTGTATGTTTACATGTCGGGCTAAGCCGTTTCTACATTATAAATAAAACGTTATGTATTTAACATGGATTGGCTGAGTAAGTCCATTTATCCAACTGTGCACATTTTATATCCCATGTTCGCTCCCTAGTACCCACTTTGCCACAGAATGACTCGAGCTGCAACACTCCTCTTACACATTGTGAACAGGAAGTGAGTCTGCCTCTGAATCATTTGAGATCCAAACATTAAGGACAGAGATGGGCAAAGAACCCTTTGTAAATATTAACTCTGTGAACATCAGGGTAGTGATAGAGAGGGAACCTCTCTCTGATCTAAGCGGATATGAGTATCAGGAATAGGAATAGACAGGGACCCCCCCCCATCTGATCTAAGTAGATCTGAACATTGGGGATGGGTAGGGAACCCCTCTCTGATCTAAGCAGATCTGAATATTGTGGGTAGAGATTGACAGAGAGCCCCTCTCTGATCTAAGCAGAGCTGAGCATCAGGGTAAGGAATGGACTGGGAACCCCTCTCTGATCTAAGCAGATCTGAATATTGTGGGTAGTGATGGACAGGAAACCACTCTCTGATCTAAGCAGATCTGAGCATTGGGAAAAGGAATGGACAGGGAACTCCTCTTGGATCTAAGCAGATCTGAGCATCAGGGAAAGGAATGGATAGGGAATCCCTCTCTGGTCTAAGCAGATCTGAGCATCAGGGAAAGGAATGGACAGGGAATCCCTCTCTGGTCTAAGCAGATCTGAATATTGTGGGTAGTGATGGACAGGAAACCACTCTCTGATCTAAGCAGATTTGAGCATTGGGAAAAGGAATGGACAGGGAACTCCTCTCGGATCTAAGCAGATCTGAGCATCAGGGAAAGGAATGGACAGGGAATCCCTCTCTGGTCTAAGCAGATCTGAGCATCAGGGAAAGGAATGGACAGGGAATCCCTCTCTGGTCTAAGCAGATCTGAATATTGTGGGTAGTGATGGACAGGAAACCATTCTCTTATCTAAGCAGATTTGAGCATTGGGAAAGGAATGGAAAGGGAACTCCTCTCTGATCTAAGCAGATCTGAGCATCAGGGATAGGAATGAGCAGGCAACCGTTTTATGAATCTGAACAGATCTGAACATGCATGGTAGGGGAGGACAGGGAACCTTTCTGAGAATCTGACTAGATCTGAATATCGGGCGTAGGGTTGGTCAAGGAAACGTTTCTGAGGCAGAATAGATTCAGCGAAAGGTTTCCTATGCATACCTAACCCTGATATTTAGAATTATACATTGTGATAGGAATGGGCAGCAAGTCTCTAATCTGAATCGATCTGAACATTGGAGACAGGGATGGGAAGAGAACCTTTCTCTAAACTGGAACAGATCTAAACCTTGCAGTAGGGATGGACAGGGAACCCCTGTCTGCATCTGAGCAGATCTGATCATCAGAGAAGGAATGGGCAGGGGACCTTTCTCTGAATCTGAACAGATCTGAACTTCAGGAGTAGGTGCAGGCAGGGAATGGTTATTTGAATCTGAACAGATGTAATCATTGGGGGTTTGGATGGGATGTGGATGTTTCTTTGATTGAATCCAAAATTAAACACTGGGTTGAGGGAAGAGTAGTCTGCTTTTTCTTAGTGTGAACAGATATCAACACCAGGGGTATGGGTAAGTAGTAAACCTTTATTTGATACCAAATTCATTTAAACATTGTGAATAAGCAAGCTCAGAATCCAAAGAGATGTGAACATTGTAAGCAGGGTAAAAAAGAAGAGATCCAAACATCAGGGGTGCAGTAGGAATGGACAGTGAATTAACTGTTATCCAAATGAGCTCAGACTGAAACATCAAGGGTTGGTATGGGCCATGCACCTTGCACTGAATGCAAAATGTTGCAAACATTGTGCGTAGAGACATGCAGCAAACCTTTCTCCATAGACAAACAAATCCAGAATAGGGTTCAGGCAGTGTAATTCCCAAGGAAATCCAGACAGATTCCAAAAAGTGCAAGGACTGAGTTTGGATTCAGGCATCCAAGCATTGGAAAATTTATTCCAGGAGCCATAGGAACATTGCTGTTTACCAACAGAAGAGCCAAAAGCCCATTGAGATTGCTTCTTACTTCTCAATGATGATACCCAGTAGTGCTTATGCTGTTCATATAATGATTGTGTTTTTTTATTTTTTTTAAGGACGTTGCTTTCTACTATGTGTTGTGGAATATTGTACTAAGCAACCACAGCTTTGATTGTGCTTACGCAACTGGATGAGATGATGCTTGTGTGACTTGATTTACGTTGTGGCTTTCTGCCTCTATCCATGGGATATACCACCCTATTAGGGGTATGACGTAAGGAACCCTAGAAGAAGATTCCCCCCATAGGTGCCACAGGAATGATTCAATCGGCTAAAGGTAGCTTAGGAAGAAGCCCACGTGTAAGAGATAACGAGCTGCTGGAGGAGTGGGGGTGGATGGTGGGGCAAAAAGAAACGAATCCTGGGAAGGTCCAGAGTGAGTTACCTTTTAAAGTCTGATGGGGAGTGACATAGTTGCTCCACCCAATGGAACCTCAGGCTTAAGCCTTCCCATTTGATTGTGCTTACATAACTGGATGAGATGATGCTTGTGTCGCTTGATTTACGTTGTGGATTTGATTTACGTTGTGGCTTTCCGTCCTTTATCCATGGGATATACCACCCTATTAGAGGTACGATGCAAGGAACCCTAGAGAAGGGTCCTCCCCATAGGTGCCATGGGAATGATTCCATTGGCTAAAGGTAGCTTAGGAAGAAGCCCAAAAAGGATACCCAATCGGGTGTCGAGCATTGAAGAGGTGAGGATGATGAATGAATGAATAAATTCTAAGCTAATGATTAAGGGCAGACTTCCTAAGGAGAGAGGGGAAAGCTGGCCACCATCCAACAGCAGAACCTAACTAATTAACCTAAGAAATGCACTAACCCTAACTAATATTATGACCATTGGCACGGAGGAGAGGAAAACCCCCCCTTTGAGGAGAAAACCTCTGGAGATCCAAGGCCTAGGTCGCCTTCCCTCCAGGCTGATGACATTTGATTTAAGGACGTATGTCGCCAAAGAAAAGGATATGAGTAGGGAAGATGATGAGGGGATAGGGGAAAACCCCAAAAGAAAGCACGGACAATGACAGAGAGAAGCCATGAAGGCCTGAAAGGTTGAAGAGGAGACTTGAAATGAACTTGAATGATGGTGTAGAGCAGCCAGCCAGCCCGTAGTAAAAGGCAGTGGGCATGAAAGCATGTCCTAGAATGAAGAACGAGTCGATTCGCGGTAGCAGGGACCCAAGAGGGGTATGTTCGGGAAGGCGATGGGATGCAACACACCTACATGAGGGTTGGGGGAGCAGGTCATCAGAGGAGTGAGGGATACTCAGAGGCAGGCATGAGAAGTATGAGGGAGTAAGGTGAGTCGAGGTAGCATGGAGTAGTCGATGTGAAGGATGAGATCCATGTAGAGGGCAGATGGGCGAGGGCATTCAGATGCACCCGAGAGAAGACTGAGGATGATGAAGACTGATGACAATTGCTGCAAGAGTGCAGTAGGTCAATGAACTTGAATGATCGATTTGAATAAGTAGATTCTGAGGCCAATCAGGCATGCATGGAACCTGACGCTCAATTGAGTGATGTGATCAAGTAGACTGTGAGGGCCAGAGGATATACTCATGTCGAGCGATCGATGGGAGCCAACGGATGATGATGGAGGGAAGCTAGGATTGGAGTGAAGCCTTGATGGCTGGTACGAGATAAGGCAAGGTGAATGATGACTGGAGTCATGAACTGGATACATGTGGCAGGAGGGCAGCGGTTAGATGAGGTGGCATATGATTCATGATAGGTATGCCCAAAAGAAAGAGCTATGGCAGGCCAGACAGAGTCAGCCGAGGCATACGGATTGGTCATGAAGCGAAGGAAACTGAGGAATCAAGAGGTCAGAATGAGTGAATGAGAACAGGACTCAGGCATGTGGATGCCAGATGGACTAAGGTAAGAGGAAGATATGAAAGATTGACGAAGATGGAGAAGAGCCTATGCACGATGAAGTGATGGAAATAGAAGAATCATAAGGTCAGAAGGAGGGAAACGATGACCGGACTCATGAACCTGGACGCGGACAGGCCAAAGAGATGGGTACGAATGGGGAAGATGGTAGGATAGAGAAAAACGAGTCAGCTAGAGGCAGCCAAAGAAGTGGATGGCAGCGCAAGTGGCTAGATAGAAAAAGCAGAAAATTAATGTCTGCATCGGGCAAAGCATGTGAGTGCCAGCATTGCAGTTGATAAAATACTCCCCAAGCCAGACATTTCGAGGTCCTGTGCTACAGCGCCGAATAGAAAAGCAGCATTCAAGAACAGATGGATGAAAACCTAAAAGACATCCACTCTCTCCCAATGGTGATGTGGTGCACAGTGTATTAAAGTCAGCATGGTATAACAAGGCATTGGCAATGAGAAATAACATGGAGAAAATAAATGGTATCGGACTTAAATTTCTGTTGCCTGGTAATTCAGATGCTGTTAGTGGGACCTGCCCAAGAGCCTACCTGCCAGGAGAATATGAAGCCACTACAAGAAAAGCCAATGGCAGGAGCTGTAGCTCTAACATGCTGACAGGCAAGAAAGAGATCTCCCAAAGGGGAACAGAGCGACAAGAAAAAGAAACTGCGAGGCAAGTTTTTTTTTCTGTTTGTTTTTGTTTTTGTGACTTGGACACCCCCAGACGGAGTATCGACCAGGAGAAAACCGTTGTTCCTGTCCAGGACCCTGCGAGGAGGAAGGGAAGGAGATGAGCCGTAGCACCAACTGCAGAGCTCTGCATATCCGGTGCAAGCAAAACGGAAGTATGACCAAGGCCAACAGACTCAGTCCACAGCTTACACCGCTAGGAAGAGGTCTGGAACCCCTCTGCTTCGAGGAACATCAGCAAATCTACCTCTCCTAAGCCACAAAGACATACTCCGTCCCTGCTAAAGACTCATTGGCTACGTTAACAGTAGCAAACGGAGCGCCGACTTCAGAATCGGGACTAGGCAGAGAGTAGCTAGCAGAAGAGAGAGTGATGCAGGGAGAAAGGAGATGGTTGCAAAACAATGCGACCGATGGAACACGAGAGGAGCAGCCGAAGCAAGCTGAAAGCAGTGGAATGCCAGCAGAGACATGAGGTTGGCAGGAGAGCAAGCCAGAGGCGACCACAGGGAAAGGAGGATAAGGGCGAGCTGGGGATGATGACGAAGAGCGGCACCTCCGGCCGCAAAAAGAAAGTAATCCTGGGAAGGCCCAGGATGAGTTACCTTTTAAAGCCTAATGGGGGAATGACATAGTTGCTCCACCCAATTGCACCTCAGGCCTTCCCATTCTGAGTGAATCAGTTTCTTCTTTTTATCCATTTTAATCCCCACCCCCACCCACACACACGCCTTTAACTACTGTCTAACAGAGATTCTGTGATTCAGGAAAGTCACTTTGGTGGCAGTCCAAACCATTATTATATTTTTGTTCAGAGTTCCTAGAAGCTCAGCCAGTGAGGAAACTACGCCTTAACTGTGTTGTCAGAATTGCTAGATTTGCATTAGAAATCCAGACTTTTAAAGGCGGAATCCTTTCTATTAATCTAAACTGAAGGCCTGATGTGAGTTTTGCTGAAGCCTGTCAACTCACTCTGGGAAGGGCTCTTGAAGGGCAGTGTGGAAAAACTTTCCCTGTGTCCCTTTTCTCCCCCCTCCATAGCTGGCCTGAGCATAAACTGAGTGCTTCAGGCAGCTTCCAGCACTGTCTACCACTCTCCTTTCATCAACCAGTGTTGGAATTACACTGTATGTGCTTTGGGAGCTAGGGGGTCCTGTCTTTAAATTAAGCCCCCTTCCCATTATAAGTCAGTGGCAGTGATGCATGAGCTACGGGGCACAGTTCAGAGCTTGGGAGCCCTTGGAAGCCCCCCTGTAATTCCTTCACTGATCAACACTAAATTCATTAGGAGACAGACCATAACCCGAAAGAGGTGCATAAAGTAGAACCACAAGCCCTGCTCCCTACTTTGGCACCCACTCATGGGCATTTCAAGCCAAGTACCATTCAACACTGTAGGGACCCTGTGTAGACCACAGTGGTACAGATATCTTCCAGATGGTCCTGAGTGTCTATGGTCTTCCCTTCAGGTCAAAGTCACATTTAAAGGTTTTGCAAGTACAAATATCAGAATTGAAAATTGAAAAGACAAATTTCATGGTTTTCTCTATAAGGATGCAGAAATAAGACACTTCTCTGCCCTCTCTCAGTTCTGAAAATAAATCAGTCATCACCTTGGCTGGAGAGCTTGAGTCTTCAGTTGCAAAACATCTGGTGTTCATTACGGCACTCATGTTGCCAGGTATTGCCACTCACTGAATTTTTTGATGTGGGGGGGAGAAGAGGGGATTCCTTGACAAATAAACTGCTTGGAAGAAGCTGCAAGAAGACTTAAAACTTTCATCGCCAGGTAATTCATCTGTGGCCACTTTCTCCATCAGTAATGGAATGTGGATGACGGTACAGGGAGCTAAGCCTATCACTGGTGTTGCATTCAAAGAGTCAGCTGGTGATCACAGTTGGCACGTGACTCCTTAGCTTCAATTATGCCCGAAATAAATTTTGGCTTTATGCGATGCAATGCAATCTCTGCATTAACCAGGCAGTCCACTAGTGTACTGTCTGAAAAAGGTTTTAGGAACTTCTATGAAGCAAGCTAATGAGATGGTGTTCAGTGAATCGGCCGTGGGCTATAGAGCCTTTCACAGTTCACCTCAGTCACCAGTTCAGTTCTGGCCCAGGCTGGTAGTGGTTGATAGCCATTGCTGTCTGATAGCTGTTAGGTAGCCAATGTGATATGAGTTGTGATGGTTCTCAGTAGGGGGTGAGAGAACCGGTTCGGATAAGTTCAGAACCTTCGAGAACCTATCTCCTTTTCTGTAACAAAACTGTATCAGAACTTTTTTCCAGGGTCTGATAAGGTTCTTAGAATATTAAACAATTGATTTTGGAGCCTAATATGCTCCCAAAGCAGGCCACTATGTCCTACGTTTTGTAACTTACTTGTTTGAATTTGGTATTTGGGAAAATCATGTCAGTTTGTTGTACTGTGCCACATCTTGTAACTATGCAACTCTTTCTATTAGCACTATGTATCCTAAATGTCTGTACTATACATCTTACCCATCATGACCATTTTATCTACCTCTTTTTACATTCACTTGCGCGCATGCGCAAGGAACGTTTTGGGAGAGTAGCACACTTTGGAGGTGTGCCTCTCCCATCCAATGCACTGCTTCCTTGAGCAGGCGTGGGATCCCTGCACCAATGGGTGCAGGAGCTCTATGTAAACAGCGGTGTTCCTCTGCTTCAAAGAAAGGACGCTGCCATAAACACCGCCGTCCCCCCTCAGCGTCTGATCCCCATGGCGTCCACGCACCCCCAAAGCTTTGGTGCCACACTGAGGCTCCACCAGCGTAGCAAGCGTTGTTGCCACAGTGCCCAATCCCTATCGGCTCCACGGCCCCAAGCCATCCTGCTGCCACGCTGGGAGCCCACCCCAGCGTGGCAATCGCTTCCCTTGTTTTGCCGACAGGGTGCCCAATCCCCTGTCGGCTTCTCGCCCACCCAGCCATCTTCTGCCACGCTGGTAGCCCACCCCAGTGTGGCAAACATCCCACGTCATCCTTTTTGTTTTAAAACTGTAAATAAAAATGGTCCCACAGCCGTCTCCCAGCCCCCTCCCACAACCGCACCCACCCACTGCGCACCAGCCTCCCACCCCCACCCCATATTTACCTCCGACTCCGGCACGATGATCTTCAGTGGACCGGGAACACGTCTGCACTCTTCAAAGGCGACCGCGAACTGAGGAAATGCCGGTAAGCTGTATAATGGGCTAGATAGGGGGGTTTCAACTTTAGTGCATATCTCAGTCATTTTTTGGAATTTTTGCACCAAATTTTCAACATGGGTTTTTTGGGACCCCTTCTCATGAGTGATATCACTGTCATGGCGTTATTCGGGCCCGAAGGGTGATTTCGCAGGCACTGCACAGTCACTGCACGAAATCACTCTTCAGGCTTGAATAATGCCATGACAGTGACATCATTCATGAGAAGGGGTCCCAAAAACCCCATTTGAAAATTTGGTGCAAAATTCCAAAAAATGACTGTTTTACGAGCGTGCGTTGCGAAGTTCCTACGCAGGCTCGTAAGTTCGCGAATTTTCAATATTTTCACTCCATATTTTCAACATTGCCATTTTATCACACCTTCTTATGAGTTGTATAGCTGTCATTTTTCACATCTCACCCAAAACGTGTTTCCGCCCATGTAGCGCACAATGGCGCAGCTGGTGTGTGAAATCAATGTATGGGACACATTAAGAAAATCACAGTGATACTGTTCATGAGCAGAGGTCTTAAAATGGCTATGTTGAAAATGTGGCAAAAAAATTCCTACAAATAACTGTTTTACGAGCGTGCATTGTGCAGTTCCTACGTACGCTCTTAAGTTTGCGAATTTCCAATATTTTCACTCCAGATTTTCAACATTGGCATTTCACCACACCTCCTTATGAGCAGTACAGCTGTCATTTTTCACATCCTGCCCAAAACGTCTTTCCACCCATGTAGTGCACAATGGCGCAGTCGGTGTGCGAAATCAATGTATGGGACACAGTAAGAAAATCACAGTGACACTGTTCATTAGCAGAGGTTTTAAAATGGCAATGTTGAAAATTTGGTGAAAAGATTCCTAAAAATGACTGTTTTATGAGCGTGCGTTGCACAGTTCCCACGCACGCTCGTAGGTTTGCGAATTTTCAATATTTCCACTCCAGATTTTCAACATTGGCATTTCACCACACCTCTTCATGAGCAGTACAGCTGTCATTTTTCACATCCTGCCCAAAATGTGTTTCCGCCCATGTAGCGCACAATGGCGCAGTCGGTGTGCGAAATCAATGTATGGGACACATTAAGAAAATCACAGTGGCACTGATCATGAGCAGAGGTCTTAAAATGGCTGTGTTGAAAATTTGGTGAAAAAATTCCTAAAAATGACTGTTTTATGAGTGTGCGTTGCGCAGTTCCTACGCATGCTCGTAAGTTTGCGAATTTTCAATATTTTCACTCCAGATTTTCACCATTGCTATTTTACCACACCTCCTCATGAGGCACTGCAGCTGTCATTTTCATCTTGCCCAAAGCGTGTTTCCTCCTACGTAGCGCATCAATGGCACAGTCGCTGTGTGAACTCAGTGTATGGACACATTAAGAAAATCACAGTGTCACTGTTCATGAGCAGAGATCTTAAATGGCTATGTTGAAAATTTGGTGAACAAATTCTAAAATAACTGCTTTTGACGTCGTTGTGCAGTTCCTACATGCCTTCGTATCAGTTTTTAATTTTCAATATTTTCACTCCAGATTTTCAACATTGCCATTTTACCACACCTCCTTATCAGCAGTACAGCTGTCATTTTTCACATCCTGCCCAAAACGTGTTTCTGCCCATGTAGTGCACAATGGCGCAGTCGGTGTGCAAAATCAATGTATGGCACACAGTAAGACAAACACAGTGACACTGTTCATTAGCAGAGGTTTTAAAATGCCAATGTTGACAATTTGGTGAAAAAATTCCTAACAATGACTGTTTTACGAGTGTGCATTGCACAGTTCCCACGCACGCGCCTAGGTTTGCGAATTTTCAATATTTCCACTCCAGATTTTCAACATTGCCATTTTACCACATTTCCTTATGAGCAGTACAGCTGTCATTTTTCACATCCTGCCCAAAACGTGTTTCCGCCTATGTAGCACACAATGGGGGTAACAAAAAGGTCATGCTGACAATTTATTGTGCAAATACCAGCAATCGCACAGGGCATTAGGGTAAAGCACCATACATGCCAAACACCACTGCAAATACCTGAAAGCGAACGTTCGGCATTGACAAATGCTTGTTTTAACTAATTCCAGGTTGCCCCGAAAACGGGACTTTTTGTTCCAGTGGGCCTACAAGAAAGAAGGAAGGAAGGTATGAAGTGTTCGTAGGATCTGCAGCTTATCCATTAGGTAGGGAAATGGGCAGACTGGGTGGGCCAAGCGGTCCTTATCTGCTGTCAAATTCTATGTTTCTATGTTTCATACTCGTAGTGGTGATAAATAAGGAGTACTAACTAGCTGCTGTACACAGTACAAATTATATTTACTGTAGTCCCATTCTAAGTTTTTAGATTCCTTTCCCTTCACGGACAGTGGGTGGAAAGGTTTTAAAGTTCTGATAAGGCATAGATAACTAATGATCTTTTCATGGCTTATCAGAACCTTTTTGTCATTTTCCCATCTCTAGCTCTCAGACTAGTTCCATGCAGGGAGAGATGTGCAAAATCTGAGTATTATTGTCTCGCAGTACAGCTTAGAGGTTAGAGCAATGAGCTGTGAATGAGCTTGGCACATCCAGCAGGCCTGGCTTTGATTCCCACAGCCTCCACTTGCATACTGTGTGAGCTGGAGTAAGTCACTTAACCTTCCTGTGCTCCCAGGACACACCTAAAAAAGAGCTTCAGATCAGTGTGCCATTCCTGGCAAAAAATTGTACAATAGAAAAAAAAATTAAAATAAATAAATAATGAATTACTAAATACTATGCATAATGCAGTACTTCGTACCTATGAATAATGCAGTACTTGGTACCTATGGATAATGGGGTACTTGGTACTCTGACCCAAAATCAAGTCATTATCCCTGCTTAGGGCTAGTTGGGAAAAATTTTCAGGGTGACTAAAGAAATGAACATGAATGTTTTTTTACATAAGGCTGTATCCCTCCCCAGGTGGCCAGTGCTATTCCCTTATCCATCTCCTCCCCAACCCCCTTTATTTCCCAGTTATTTCCCACCCATGGGGATAATACTTTGCTGTCTCTAGGAGAATAATTTGAACTTGCTCTGGTGGGAGCAGAGCTTCAGACTGCAGTTTCGTACAGCATCATAAACGGCCTTTGTCAAACAGGAGCTTGCAAACTGGACTTACAGCACCTCTGGATTCTCCTCTCTTTTATCTGATTTTTTCTCTTTTTGTTGTTGTGTCGGAAAATAGTCCCTTCCGCATCTAGTACACTTAGCCAGTTATCAAAAACTAAATAAAATAAATAATATTTTTGATGGTTTCATTATTCCCTGTACTGTGGGTGAGTTTGGGGAGAAAGGGAAAGGAGTACATTTGTCTGGGTGCTGAGATTATTGTCTGATGTTATGGCTGTGTAGATATTAGGGCTTAGGGTGACTAAGAGTTCTGTCCTATTGTACTTTATTTCACTTGAGGGTGGGAGCTTGTTGGTGTGGTGGATGTGTGGCCAGTGGGGAAATATGTGTAATTCTCAGGCCCCTCAGGCTAAGTTATTCCCTGTCCCAGCTGCTTCACCTCTGCCCCTTCCATGACCCCCCGCCAGCAGTGGTGTATAGGTGCTGCAGGGACGTGGGCTTCATAAGGAGGCAGGAAGGTAGGTGGTGGGGGGTACTACAGGGTGGGTACTTTGAGGGTAGTGAGGGCAATGTTATGAAGGTATATTGAAACTTTTCAATGTTCACGCACACCTTTAGTCATTGTCAATATTTTGACCCCACATTTTCAACATTGCCATTGTTTCACACCACTTCATGAAAGTAGCAAGTGTAGTTTTTGAAATCCTGCCTTAAAAGTGTTTTCACACTTGTGGCGCAAAATGACGTTTCACTCAGTATTTTTCAAATGACACCTGTCATGTTCAAAAGGGAGGTAATAAAAAGACTGTTAAATATTTAGGGTCAAAATTTCAAGAGAAAATGTTATGAAGAAATGATGTTTGCAGGACCAATCATTGGTCCAACGAGTAGCATGTTGTGTTTGCATGCCAGTGACTCGTGTTCAGGGATAAGCTTGGGGAGCCAGCTGGGCAACCTGAGGATGGGGCCCGGCACTGTCGCACACCACTGCTCCAAGTCTGGGAAGGTACTACGCAGTGTTCTGTCATACAGACAACACCTTGTGATGGGCTGGGGAGCCTTCCATCACAAAGGGTTGATGTGCATGTCATGGCCTACTTTTGTAATTAATTACTCATGTCATTAAACGTGACCAGTGCTCAAAATTTCTAACAATCTCTTCCCCTGAGCTTACCTGTTCAGTGTTCGTGCTAGAGTCATACTCTGGATGCAGTAGGATAATATCACATTGTTTATAATGATAAATACCACAGCACTGTACCAATATATTTCATTTGAGGCAGTATAGTATAGCAGTTAAGAGCACTGAGCTGCAAACCTGGAGACGTGGGTTTGAATTCTACAGCCCTACTATGGCTCGGCAGGTGAACTGTCACACTACCTGCCCCTCAGACTATGATTTTGAATACCCACAATCTGTCTCTTAGACCATTACATGCACCCACCTCCCACCTTGTGCGTTGCGGCTCACCCCCAGACCTCTACACTCGTGGATGGTACGCACACACAACACGCGTGCTCCAATGTTTCTCAGCGCAACTTTCTTGTTAACAGGTCTCTGCTCCACGCAACAACCTATTGTCAAAGAACCCTCTAAAAAAAGGATCCTACTCCCTCATAAGAACCACCTCAAGGCTCTCTTAAAACACCTAATACTGTTGCTGCTCCTTATTTCAGGCAACATGCACCCCAACCCGGGCCCCCCCATTGCATGGCCCTAGTGGTACTTACCAGCAGGGCTGGGACGCTCTCCCTGGGAAGCATAAACATCTGCAGCCTCCTCAGTAGACTTGGTTCCCTCACCACCTGGATATCACATCACAACCCATACATTCTATCTGTGCAGGAGACATGGCTATCCCCAAAGATCCCTGACTCTGCAATCTCAGTTCCAGGATATGCTGTCTTCAGGCAAGACAGGCTTTCCAAGAAAGGCAGAGGCTGTGCTCTCTATCTAAGAGTCCCTCAAGGGACATGTCATTAGCATGCCTCACCCTGAGAACATCATCCAGGTTCTTGTTACCAAGGTACTGCTTGGTGCACATAATAAAGTACTGACAGTGGCCTCAGTCCCTATTCCTCCCAAGAAGCCCAGCCAAGGTCTACACACCCTCCTGGACTGTATCGACTCCCTTGACCAGAGCTCAGAAACTATCCTGCTTGGGGACTTCAACGTCAACTGGTCCTCCCCTAGTGCGAACATCAATAAGGACGCCCTGACAGCAGCGAACTTCTCTCAAATGGTTCAATCACCCACCCAGGTGAACTACAGACCAGGGACCAGTACTCTCCTGGATTGGGTACTTACAACTGACCTAATCACATCTCAATTACTGAAGTTCTCCCTGACTATGTAAGTGACCATTCCCCAGTCCTTTGCACCTGGACCAACAAATTCACCAAACCTCCCCCAAAAACCATTAACAGCAGAAAACTGATACCTGTTCACCTAGTGCTCCTTAAAAACTCTCCTACGAGAACATGACTGGACACCAGTAGACAAAGCCCCTGATATGGATACTGCTCTTGAGTGTTTTAATCACAGCTTCAACTCTGCTTGTGATGTCCACGCCCCTTACAAGAAACGTAAGATAGTAAGAAAGTAAAGTAAGTAAAATTTATGTAAGGCGCCCTTCCTGAGCTCAGGTTGCCTTTACAATACAGCACAATAACAGATTAAAATCAATAAAATTATTAACAATTCAACAGCAGTCACTCAATAAGACCCTAAAAATGTGTGGCTAAATAAATACGTTTTTAAGGATTTTTTAAATCCTTCCACGGTCAGGCTATCTCGTATCTGTCGAGGTACAGAATTCCACAGGGTAGGTGCCATAAAGGCAATAGACCTTCTTCCGGATGTTTTCAGTGATACCCTGGGAATATCTAGCAATCCCTCGCCAAAGGATCGGAGTGAGTGGGAGGGACAGTAGTAAGACAGGAGTTCTTTCAGGTAGTGAGGTCCCAACTCGTGCAGGGCCTTGAAGGTCGGCAATATGACCTTGAAGATGATCCGCCACTGTATAGTCAGCCAGTGCAGTTCGCGCAGCACAGGTGTTATATGACTGGACCTAGAGGTTCCAGTCAACAACCTGGCCGTCGTGTTCTTCACTAGCTGCAGGCAGAGGATATCCACCCCCAGTAGCCCTAGATAAAGGGCATTACAGTAATCAAAACGACTGATGACAAAGGCGTGGACCAAGGTAGGAAGATCTTCGGGCGGGACCAAGTGTTTTACCCGGGCTATATTCCATAGATGGAAAAAGGAGGATTTGACTACAGCCGATACCTGCTCCCTCAGAGGCAGGCCCTCATCAAATACCACGCCCAGGTTATGCATCTGGCCTGAGGCCATAAGCGGGGTCTCCCCAAGGTATAAACCTGAGGGTTTCCCCCACCCATGCCCCTGTCGTCCTAAAACCAGGGTCCACCACCAATACCTGTTTCGTATATAAAGGGTGTCAAAAACCCGTGGATAACCATAGACCTCCTAGAGCAACTGAGGTCTTGGAACCATCTTTGGCACAGAGCTAAGATGTCTGGATCTCAGGCTGACATCCAGGCCTATAAAACAGCAAGAAATGCCTGTACAAGAGCGATTCGCCTTGAGAAAGCCAACTACTATAGGAGTGCACTAGCCAGTACATGGAAAGACTGGAAGAAATTCTGGACCAACCTGTCCGAAGTAACAGGGAAAGACCCCAAAGTTTCACCCTCGATGCTCAACCTAAATGGCAACATCACCTTGGATCAAGTCTCCATGACGAATGCGTTTAATGCCACCTTCGCAGACCTTAGTCATGTACTACCTCCAACCTTCTTTGACTCCTTTCCTGGTGAGTTACCCTCTGTCAAAGCACAAATAGTGCAGGGGCATGCGCCATTTTACTTTAAAGCCATCTCTGAGGGTCTAACCAAAAAGCACTTACTCAAAGTGCTTGGGAGGTCCAGATCCAGTGGTGATTCCCTGGATCTGAAACTTTTTGCAATCACCACAGATGAAGTCCTCTTCCCCACTCACCAAAATCCTAAACCGGTCCCTCATGCTATCACAGTTCCCCCCAAAACAGAAAGCCGCAATGGTAATGGCAGGTCACAAAAGTGGTGACAGGACCTTAACTAGCAACTACAGACCAATCTCCATCCCCCCATCTAAAGCCCTGGAGCAGATAGTTACTGATCAAGTTACTGATTACCTTGAAAAATACAACTGCAATGCCCGGAGCAGCACGAATTTCAAAAAGGGCATAGCACCACCACTGCCCTCCTTAAATTCGCCCTCCTATGTCCATAATGCCCTTAACTTGGGACATTTTTTCGGCACCACCTGACAAAGGCATTTGACACTGTCAACCACTCCTTGCTAATCGAACAATTATTGGTGACTCCCTCTCCTCCTTCCTCCTGGATCATTCTGGAGTACCTGAAGGATCCATTCTGGGTCCCTTGCTCTTCAGTATATTTCCAAACCGCCTCCCTACATCCTGCCATGACAGACTTCTTCTGTACGCAGATGATGCAGTTATCTTTACCGCCCACTCAGACCCTTCCTTTCTACAGTCACAGCTGCAGGAAAGCTTTGCTAAAGTCAAGACCTGGTTTAAATCTCATAAACTCATTCTTAACTACAACAAAACAAAAACCATGATGTTCCATGGAACCCACAACAAACATAAAGTCCAAGGACTAACCATCAACAACAGTGCCGGGATAACACTGGATCACGTTTATCTGTTTGAATACCTGAGTGTGACCCTTAACTGCACTCTAGGGTACTCTAAACATATCAATAACATTGCTAAAACTGTGACTACCCGCATAGGACTGTTACATAAGCATAAGGACTGCTTTACGGCCGAAGGCCTAAACATTGCTATTCAGAGCTCTGTTATATGTGTTAATACGTCCCTCGGAGCCACTCGTTGCTGAAAATGAGTGGTTTCATGCGCCTTCAGCTGAGCAAGAACAGTGAAGCTGAGCTGTTCTGGCTCAAGCTGAAGGCAAGTAAAAATACAAATTTTCAACAATGAGTGGCGACGGGACTTATTAATATATTATTGATCAAGAGCGATCAATAATATTTATTTAAAAAAAGAAACTGTTCCCAGAATGTGCCTGTTTCCAGGGCATCTGCGCGTGAGACGCTCTTCACAGAATAAGAGTGCCTCACACGCAGGGAAAAGGAGCACTCCGATTGGTTGGGAGTGTTCCCTTGATCTACAATATCGATTATGGCCTTGTAATATACGGAGCAGCTACTGATATTGCACTTCTGCACATAGCTATTGCACTAAAAAAAAGGCTTGTCGCTTCCTAACCTCAGCCCCTCGCCTTTCCCACACTTGTGAAATATACGAGCAAGCAAACTGGCTCCAACTAACAGGCAGACTCGGGTACCAGACCTGCATCCTAACTAAAAAGGTCTTGTTGGATCTCCTGCTCCCTGGTGTACAGACTGTACTGACTCATCACTGTGTCTTCCGCCCAACCAGAAGTTCGGAAAGTCTAACATTTTGTGTACCCCGCTGCCGCACTACTCAAGGGCAACGTTCCTTCAAATCGAGAGCCTCAAGTTGGTTTAATTTACTTCTGCCAGAAATTACCAACCTCGCCTCTCTAGGCACTTTTAAGTGCAATCTTCGCCAGCACTTCGTTACCAGAGCATTCTGTGATTGCTTCTCATAATTTAGTACAGTCCTACTAACCCCCTTGCCTCCCCTTTGTCACTTCCTCTTCCCCCCCCTCACACTTTTCCACCCTTTCTCTGTTTTCGCTCTGTTTAGATTTTCATCTCCTTCCCGTCTCCCATTTACTGCCACCCTCCCCACCCCTTCTTACTCCCTTCTCTCGTTCAGGTTGATTTTCCCAACTTCATCACCCCTCCTCAAATTTGCCCCATCCCTTTGGCCCCTCCTCTTCCTTTCCCATCCCTACCTCACTTCCCCTCTGACAATGCTCTCTGAGCCACTGTCCCCCTCCCTCCTCTTCCCTACTACCCTTTTGCTCCTGACCACCAGCCTATCTCTCGTCTCTGTTCCTGTTACTCTAGCCTTGACTCCCTGCATTATAGTGTATTATACCATGTTATGAAAATGCTAACTACATTATCTGACAAAGCCTTTGGCTGCTCAGCATTGTTCACACTATACCATGTTTTGTTACTTTATGTATCCTGTTTTTATTTTGTCTTTGATTTTACCCTACTTGTCTGTTTCTGACGTGGAACCTTTGTAAAAGAGCCTTGGCTCAATGGTGTACTCCGAAATCTTAATAAATAAATAAATAATGCCCACACTGTGAGACCCTGAGCAAGTCACTTAACTTTCTTATGCTCCCAGGTCACACCTGGAAACAAGATTCGGCTTAGTGTGCCTTTCCTGGTTAAACAACTTCTTCTTTCCCTTTCTCTTTCATTTTTACATAGCACCCACAGAGAAACATAGGAGGTAATGGCGGAAGGGGACCTCAAGGTCCATCTGGTCTGCCCATGGTGTACAGATTATTACTCCCCACCCTGTTATCCCCTCTTTTGAATGATTCCTTTGTGCTTATCCCAAGTGTTTTTGAACCCCTCGACTGTTTTAGCCCCCACAGCCTCTGAGGGTAGGCTGTTCCAGGCGTTCACCACCCTCTCCATGAAGAAGCACTTTCTAACACTGGTCATGAACTTCCCCTTTTCAGTCTAAGATCATGACCCCTCGTTTTGCTACCCTCCTTGAAATCAAACAGTTCCTGCACCTGTACCTTATTTATACCCTTAATATACCTGAAGGTCTCGATCATGTCTCCCCTCTCCCTCCTCTGTTCAAGAGAGTACATGTTTAATTCCTTCAACCTGTCCTCATATGACATTTGATATACTTTCTGTACCATTTTTTTTGCCTTCCTTTGTAGTGTCTCCATTCTGTAAATGTCCTTTCTGAGGTGCGGTCTCCAAAACTGGACACAGTATTCCAGGTGGGGACGGACAAGTGCTCTATACAGCAGCAGTACCACTTCTCTCTTCCGGCTCATGATTCCTCTCCTAGTGCATCCCAGCATGTCACTGGCCTTAAGTGCCACCTTCTCACACTGTCTGCTCACTTTTAAGTCATCTGATATTAAAACCCCCAGATCACGCTCTTGGCTGGTTGTTGCTAGTCTTTCTCCTCCCAACTAGTACTCCCTTTTTGGGTTCCTTCTTCCTGTGTGCATGACCTAACACTTTTTAGTGTTGAAATTCAGCTGCCATGCTCCAGACCACTCCTCCGGTTTCTTTAGGTCTGATTCCATTTTCATTTGTCCTGCTGGGAAGTCCACTCCGTTGCATATCTTGGTGTCATCCACGAACAGACACACCTTCCCCTCAAGCACATTTGCAATGTTGGCTGTGAATACATTGAATAGTAGAGGCCCCAGCACAGAACCCTAGGATACCCCACTGGTTACCTTCCATTATGCTAATAATGTGCCGTTTATCTGCACCCTTTGCTTTCTATCATACAGCCAATTGTTCACCCACAACACCACCACCTGTCCTACCCCATGTAGTTCAACTTCTTTACCAGCCTTCTGTGTGGGACAGAGTTGAAGGCTTTGCTAAAGTCCAGGTAGACTACATCCACTGCCCCCCCACCCCAATTATCCACTGTCTTGGTAACCCAGTCGAAGAACTTGATTAGTTTGGCAAGACCTCGCCGTTGTGAACCCATATTGTTCATGATCCTGTTGCCTGCTGGTTTCAAGGAATGCTGTTGTCCTCTGTTTGAGTAATGATTCCATCAATTTTCCAACCACAGCAGTGAGGCTCCCCAGGCGGTAGTTTCCTGCTTCCTCCCTGCTACCTGATTTATGAAGTGGGACCACAGTTGCCCTCTTCCAGTCCTTGGGAACCTCCCAAATCACCTGTGATTTGGTGAAGAGTTCCGTTAGGGGTGATGCAAGTTCCTACCCCAGTTCCTTCAGGACTCTGGGGTGCATGTCATCTGGTCCCATGGCCTTTTCCACTTTTAGGTTGTTTAGCATCTTCAAGACTTGGTCTGTTGTGAAGGGGCTTGTATCAACCTTTAGTCCAGGGGTGCTGTTCCTTCTTAGTACTGGTTCATTTCCCTTCCTCTCCTCTGTAACTAAAGAGCAGAAATACTTATTTAGGACTTCCGCCTTCTCCCTATCCCCCTCTTCTACGTTACCCCCTTCTGCTTGTAGTCTTACTATCCCCAGTCTTCCTTTCTTCCCCTTATGTACCTAGAGAAGTTCTTGTCCCCTCTTTTTCCACCTTCTGCTATCCTCATGTCAGTTTGTGCTTTAGCCTTCTTTATTAATTTACTGGCCTCCTGTAGTTTCTCTTTGTATGATTCCCTGTCTTCTTCTTTATTTGTTGTTTTGAATTTACTGTAGGAAGCCTTTTTTTCTTTCACTATAGTTACATATAAACATACTAAGAACCCAGCAGAAGAAGGCCATTTGGTCTATCAAGTCTGCTCGTATTGCAGGGTCCACAGCTTGAGCTAATGTCCCTGCCTTCCCTCCCCACACCTCCCATCCTCCCTACCCATGATCCTTACCTTCCCCCTATGCCTATCCCAGCCTCTCTTATAGCTGCCCACTGTCTTCAATGAGACGTACTCTTCTGGCAGCGCATTCCAAGAGTCCACCACCCTCTCTGTGAAGAGGTGCTTCCTGACCTCCCTCCTAAACCTCCCACCCTCCAGCTTAAGACAGTGCCCCCTCATGTTATGTTTCCCACCCAGCTTAAAGAGGCTCTCCTTATCAACCTTATTTATTCCTTTCAAGTACTTGAAGGTCCCAATCATGTCCCATCTCTCTCTCCTGTCCTCCAGGGAGTACATGTTCAGTACCCTCAATCTCTCCTCGTATGCCTTACCCTGCTGACCTGCTTTCATCTTTGTAGCCCTCCTCTGGACCTTCTCCAGTAGGTTAATGTCCTTTTTGAGGTGTGGGCACCAGTATTGAACCCCCTGCTTTAGATACGGCATTACCAGTGACTTGTACAAGGGCAGTATAACCTCCTCTCTCCTACTACTGATCCCCTAGATATGCAGCCCAGCTTGTTTGCCTTTGCTGCTGCTTTCTTGCACTGCGTGGAGTGCTTCAGGTCACTAGTGATCATCACTCCCAGGTCCTTCTCCTCCTCTGATGCAGATACTCGGACTCCACCCAGGTAGTACTTTGTCCTGGGATTCTTGGCTCCAGTATGCATAACTTTGCATTTCTTGGCATTGAAGCCAAGCTGCCAGATCCTGGACCACTTCCCCAGCATTTCCAGATCTTTCTGTAAGTCCTGTATTCCTTCAGCCGTGTCCACTCTCCCATAGGGCTTGGTGTCATCCGTGAATATGCACATTTTGCTCTTATTGCCATCTCCAATGGCATTGATGAAGATATTAAACAACACCGGCCCCAGCAATGAGCCCTGCGGGACCCCACTAGTTACCTCTCTGGTGCGAGATAACTCTCTCTCCCCCCACAACCACCCTCTGGGTTTCTGTCCCTCAGCCAGTTTTCTACCCATCTGGCCATCTTTTCCCCAACCTCGAAATCCACCAACTTCTTGATCAACCTTTTGTGGGACACAGAGTCAAAGGCCTTGCTGAAATCAAGATAGAGGATGTCTACCGCTTGGCCCCTGTCTACTGTCTTAGTGACACAGTCAAAGAAGTCAGTCAGATTTGTTTGACATCATCTCCCCCCTCCATGAACCAATGCTGCCTTGCATCCTGAACACCATGCTCCTCTAGATATTCTACCAACCTTTCCTTTTAGTATGGTCTCCGTGAGCTTGCCCACAATGGAAGTCGGACTAACTGGTCTGTAATTCCCTGAGTCATCCTTGGGACAGTTGCCACCTCTTTAGAGTACCATAGTGGATTTCTTTTCTTTTTTGCTTTACTTATTTTTTCTCTGGTGTATTGGTCATGATCTTCTTGATAGTGCCCTTAATGTTTTCCCAGATTCCCTCAACCCCTCCCTCCCTCTCCTTTTTTAAAGTTTTCAGCTAAGCCGTGTCTCATTTTCCCATATCACTATACTGTGAACTTTTAAAACCTTCACAATTCTGTATCTTGCTTCAGAAATGAAAATACGTAAGACAAACATTACTACTCACTGACTCCATTGCAAACTGTCTCTTACTACAGTATTACTCTGCTATCATCATTCTCTACAACACAGCCAAAGCCTACCAGACACAACATGCAAGCAAACATTCGGCATTGACAAATGCTTGTTATATATTTGTCCCTGGAATAGTGAATCACAAAAAAGTACAGGAGATTTACCATGGAGTTGCAGGCTCCTGCCCCCATTCCCACTAAATATGCAGAAGAGACACACACACACACACACACACACACACACAAAAAAAAACTTCCACATCCTAGTAAGATCTTGACACTTTCTGCAACATGAATAATGGATAGGGAACTGTGCACAACAAGGCTGTGTTTCCATCAAGGGGATCGATGACATCATAGGCCTCAAGAGCAAAGCTTGAGAAGTCCCTATGATGTCATCAGCCTCTGAAGTGGAGAAACTGCCTTGTCTGTAGACAGTTCCCTATCTGTTATTTTATATAGTATGTGGTTTTACTATTTAAAATAGCAGAGAAGAACTGTGCTTTTGGTCATTGTGTTTAAAAAGTTCATAACTGTCCCTGTCAGCCACCGCTGTCGCTTCTGCTTCCAGTTACTGTCCTACCCCCCCCAACTGCCCGCATGCTTAGGTGCTCACCTTTTTGTACAATAAGTGCAAACCTTCTTTTGTTTGGCAGGTAGAGGGCTTCAGATTAAAAATAAATTACTGACAGAAATGGGTTCTGTACTGTGCTGTCTCATATTCAGCGCAGAGAGGTTGGCCTCAATGCACGGAAGACAATGCTCGGATGTAGAACGTAAACGTTGTTGCAGTATAGCAGTGACACAGCTACTATACCACAACATATAGAATAGTGGATGGGTGACCATCCACAACAAGACTGTGTTTCCATCGAGGGTGTTGATGACATTATAGAGACCTTGAGAGCGAAGCTTGAGAGGTCTCACTGATGTCGTCTACTGCCTGAGGTGGAAGCGCAGCCTTAGTTGTGGATGGGCAACCATCCACTGTATTATATAGTATATGGTTCTCCTAGGTTTTGAAAACATTATTTTACAAGGTTTCATACCTTGTTTTCATGGTCCCGCATGTACCCGATCCTCACTGGGGACTTGCTGTGAGCCTGACCCCAGAGATCCCCGTCCTGATCATCGCTTCCATTCTCTCTGCTCCCAACCATAAAAAATGGCAGTTAGTGTTAAAAATATCAAAACAAAAGAAAAACCTGACATATTGACAGTTTGGAAACACGGAGACAAGTATGGCTGTCTATGTCCAAACTTGCTATCAAGCACTTACCCACCCACTCGCTTAGTGCTGCCTCTATTATTTTCTGAATTTTTTTGTGAGGAGTTTGATTTCCACCAATTGGGTTACAGGACAAGGTTAAAAAGTTGTTGTACTATCGATGTGACATCAGAACGATAATACAACAACTTTTTTGACCTTTGAACTGTCCTTCAACAAGATCTGGAAACCACAGTTTTCCATACTCAATAAGCCCTAACCATGTACTATAACTTTTTTTGACCTTTGAACTGTCCTACAACAGCTTTCAGCTGTGTATCAAAACCCATCTGCAATAACGGGCAACCATATGCTATAAACTTATTATAAACAAGTGTAACCCCTTTGTTACCCGGGGTTACTAGAATCCCAGTAAGACCTAGTGGTAGGCAGGGAAGGCAGCTTGTGAAACTCCAGTTAAATGGGTTTCACACTGTCTCACTCTGTCCTCAGTCACAGCTGAGACTTGAGAGATGACATCATTATAGAACTGTCGCAGCTGCATGAGCCACTTTGGAATCTCCAGCTGAGGGAGTGAAGTTTAGAGCTTTTGGAAATTCTGAGGGAGTCTTCCATTTGTCCTTAAGCAAGAAGGAAGCATCAGTCTGCTGTTTGATCTCTCACTAAGAAAAAAGGAAGTGTTCCTGTGTTTTACCTTTTTTAAAGTGGTGGAGACGCTCCCCAGTCTCAAGTGCCCCCCTTCCTCCGGGGATTCTCTGTGGGTTCAGGTGCAATCCCTTCTCCCACCATGGAAGGAAGCTGCCTGATTTTAATTTCAGTCTGTTCTTGTATAACAGCAAGGGTTACAGTACTTCTCCTGTGGGGCACCTGCAACGAATGGGTGAGTGTTTGGCTCCATTTAAAGGGGCAAACATCTTGTTTTCTTCAGTTGGGAAGTAAATGTGGACTGCTATTTGGGAGGACTGTGTCAACTAGGACAAACAAATAGAGCAGTCAAACATTTTAAAGTTAAATGGATTTAAAGTTCGCTGTAGAGGGGGTGCTTCAGGTCATCCACCGTTCAATCTACATTTTAAAGTCTAAAGTTTTCTGTGTGTATCCAGAGAAATGGCCGGGTATGGGCTGTGGGAGCTGGAGGTGGGAAAACTCCCATCTTTAGTAACCAGGTCCACCTCTATGGATTTCTTCTGTGTTTTTGCTACTTGCCTCATGCACTTGGCCAGTGATGGGGTGGGTACCCAGACGTGGGTCGCAACTTGAAAATCTCTCTAGGAGTCGCAGACTCTAAGTGGTGTGGGGAGCCACAGGATGGGAAAATTACTCCTTGTTGGATGGGAGTCTCCTTGTTTGATGGGAGTTCGATTGGAAGTATGAAAACAAATCTCTCTAGGAGTCGCAGACTCTAAGTGGTGTGGGGAGCCACAGTTTTGGAGCCTCCTTGTTTGATGGGATGTCTTTCCAAGTAAAGTTTGGGTTCATTCTTCAAGTGGACCGTCAGTCGAGTGGCCGGCAGGGGAGCCGGGCCAGTCAGGCTATGTATCCAATGCGCATGCAAAGTCCGGGCTGAGCGCCTGGTGGGTCCAAAGCCAGACAACCGTAGTAATGTGTTCATTCCTCAAATGGACTGCTGTGTTAACCTCTAATCTGCACATACAGTAACGTAGCCCTTTGGGGGACCATGTAATGCTTTGTTTATGTTCAGTTAGTTAATAAATAAAGCCACACTGAAAAATCCCAATTCTGGTTCTGGACATTACAGTTATTGCTTCCTGTAGTTGGATTTACTTGGGTGCCCCTGTACAGAGTGGCCAAACCTAGGTCCCTTGTGCCAGGTAACCTCATCCTTCCCCGAACCCGTAGATATGTTACAAAAATGGAGGCACCGCTTTGGATTTGTTTGGGAAGGAAGGTGCTTGGGCAAGTAGGCTAGCATTTTGGCTATCTGGCAGTTGGTAGCCCAAAAAAGTTGAAGCAATTTCCCTAGTGTGTGCTGTGTGCTGTGAATCTTGTACTGCTGTTTAAAAAATGCCAACTGTTTACCAAGGAGCTGTAAAGCCAAAGTGTGTGTCCTTGTCCTGCATCAACATAGTTTACAGCGTTTGTCAGTTTTAAAATAAAGTTCTGTGAAGGAAAGTGTGGAAAACTAGGGGTAGCAACAGAGAAATTATGCCCTGGACATTGGAAATGCTTTCTGTGCAATACTAGAGACTGCAGAGTTAATGGCAATGTTACATGGTAGAAATGGGCTCCCATTTTGGAGTCAGTTGAAAAAAAAAGTGCATCTTTTCAGTTTAAATTTGCCTGCTCGACGATCGCCGTGAGGAGAGGAGGCCTCGTGAGGAAGAAGAGGCTCATTTGCATGGCGTCGTGTGGTTGTCAGTTTGCCATTAGTCCCACCCCTCAGCCAGCTCTTCAGAGTCTGCTTCAGCATTCGAGAGGGAGACAGAGAGTAGTGCGTGTACTGGCAGTGGAGGAGCGTTCGCGAAGTGTTCAAAGTGCTGTAAACAGTAAAAAAGTGACTTTCTAGTTAAAAATCGGGCTCAACCCGCTTATCGATCATGGGATCAGTGAATTGTGTGGTTAATACTACGATCGCGGAGACTGCCCGCCCGTTTACAATCTGAGGCCTTCAAAATCTGGCTGCAGGCCGTTTTACCCCATCGCAGCAATCTGCTACAATAACAGTGAGTAAACGATTTAAAACTGCTCAAATCAGTGATTTTCAGAGAATGCCATATAAAATGTGTGTGCAGCTATATAGTCGCTTTGCAAGTAACAATTGTGTGATATCCTGCTGGCAAGTGCAAGTCTGTAAAGCCATTAAATGTGTGCAGAGCAATGAAAGTAGCCTCAGTTTAAAGTTTGCAGCCAGAGAGAGACTGTGGGTTGTAAAATAAGTGCAACACTAGTAGAAGCAGGCAATCCTGTGCTGAAACCTGAAGTTAAAGGGACTGTAATTAAATGAATGTTGCCAGCATGTGACAAGTCCAAGGAAAATCCTGTAAATGTGTGAACAGCCAGAACAGAGCAAGTTGTGCAGTTTGAATAAAAGTTATTAGTAGCTGATGTAAATCAGGTGCGCAGTGGCTTGACCCAGAGTCTGAATGTTGATGCACAGGAGTGCTGCCGCCACAATTACAGGATGGGGTTGTAAAGTAAACACAGCAGCAGAGGAGCCATTTTAAAGCTACAGAGTGTGTTCATTAAAGTGGGACTTTCAGTTACAGTGAACTTTTGTTTGTTTTTCTGCAGTTATGGCCTCAGGACCAGCTCGTTACCCGGATCATGCCCGGGTTGCAGTATCAGCAGCAGTAAATAGATTGAGAGATATTGAAAATTGGTGCTATAGAGGGCAACTCCCTCCTGATGTGGCAATTCCTAATTATCCAGTGCGTGTATGCCAGATGTGCTTAAGTGCTGGAAGGGATGTCTTCATGATTCCTCACTGTGCTGGATGTCTACAAAAATGTAAACTGTATAAGCGCCTCCAATTCGTTTGGCTCCCACATGGACACAACTTCAAGAATCTGCAGTTAGCAGCACACAGCATCAGGCGGAGCCTGTGGAGGAAGGTCCCTCGGGGGAGTGTGGCACAAAGTTAGAGAGTGCAGAATTAGAGATTGAATCTGAAATTGAAGCATTGGATGTTGGATCACAGAAGGCAAGTTCAGATAAACCATCAATAGTCCCCTGGGTGGGGGGGCCTAGCCCAAGTCTCGAAGGTGAAGATGAGATGCGGGAGGCCTTTGAATGGGAGGTGTCGACCTCCGCTCCCAGTGATGAATGGATAGTCTCGGGGGTGAGAACGACTGCTCACTCCTGGGCTCAGATCCTCAGTGAAGAGGAAGATGAGGGGGAACCTATGTGGCCTTGTGAGAAAGGAACGGGTACACAGCCTCAAGATCTTGCCTCGGAGGAATGTATGGAAGAGAGTGGTGATGCCACTGCCCTGGCTTTACAGGAGGAAGAAGTCAGGGATCCGTTTCTAATTTCCTTAAGGATGCGTAGCTGGCAGAACCAGGACTGGCCACCCCCAAGCCAGGCCAGCGGTCTCAGATTGACCAAAGCAAGTAAAGAGGAGAGACTGGGTTGTAGAAAGGCCAATGAAATCTTTGGTATGACCTTTCCTACCTTTCCTTGGAGAGTCTGGGAGGAGATTGAGAACTGCAGGAAATCCTGGATCTGGGATGAAGCAATGAAACATGTGCATCCTGGGGCTAACCAGCATGTAAAGAATAGACTGTTCCACGAAAAGTATACACAGTGGAAGAGAGGCAGGACACTGTTTATGGACAGAGTGAGAATAGTGTGAGGAGAGGACGTAAGTCTCCCACTGTGTGAATTATGTTTGTCCAGGCAGATAATAATTCAAGCCCCTGATCCCCTCTACTATTGGCCTCAGTGCAAGGACCTCCCAGTAATTAAGCCCGTGCCTACAAAATGGAGAGCCGAGCAGTGGTAGTCAATACTGCCACATCTAGACTGTGAAGTGCCCTTATTGAACTGCCAATATGAATAAACAAGGAATCAGGTGCCCCATATTCTTCAGTCCACAGTGTACTGTCCTGTTCAGCAGCCATCTACTAGCCCACCAGATGACTTCAGATCCAGAGAGGACACCAGCCCAGCTGTTTTCCTGTTCATCGGATGATGCCGGACCAGCTGTTTCTCTTTTTGTTCCTGTTCTAAGGTTCCTTCTCCAGTTATGACATCAGCCCAGCTGTTTCCAGATGTGCACTCCTGTGGGTTCCCAGAAGATGTCTGCCCAGCTGTATCAGAAGAACTGCTGCCAGGGAGAGTCTTCAGAAGGGACCAGGTTTGTGAAATCCGAATACTTCAAGAGGCTGGTAAGTCCGAAAAAATCTTTTTATTCTATCTTTATGACAATGCAATACACACCCTACACTACAGACTTCAAACAGTGTGTGAACTGTCCGCAAAGACTCTCCCCTTCGGGATTATTGCCTTAAAGAACTATGCTTCACGGGGCTCCGGCCCAGGAGAGACTCTTTAATGGACTGGCCTTCGGGCCTTGTAGTCACTAGTTGGGACATTTAGGGCACTCCATCCCCCCAAAGGTGTATTGTTACCAATGTCATTACTGTACTTTAATGCAAATACTGTTTTTCTACCTTTTTACTAAAAAAAAAAAAATTTCTTATTTGGGATTGTACAGTGCTTTTTTTTTCTGTATGGTGAGGGCTGTTGTTGTCGTTGTTGTTGTTTAGATAGACTGTACATGCAGATTAGGATGTGGGTTTTTTTGGTTTTGTATTTTCTTACAGGTGTTCCTGGAAGACAGAAGAGAAGACAAGAAGAGGAGGAGGGGCTCATCGGAGTTCCTCGTCAGTGCTTATGGTGTAGAATTTAAATGTACTGTGTTGTTAGTGCTAATGGTTGTAGTTGCAGGTTGCCCAAGGTCGGGGAGGTCCCCGGGTTTTGTTTTGTTTGGGGTATTATGTTAGAGGCATATAGGTTTTCCCTAGAGGGTTAGGGGGGATAGACAGGCTGTGGTCCTGAACGGCCATAGGGATTGCAGTGCTGATCTATCAGGGCTATGCTCTGGACGGTTCTACCAGAGCCACTAGGTGTCCATAGTAAGTGGATAGAGTAGAGGCTGACATGTCAGCTATGAGGCCTCTAGGCCCTTAGTGTTGCCTACCTGTGCTTGCACATGGTAGGAGGGCCTGATCACCCCCTCCTGGTAGCATATAGGGTGGGATGGCCTAAGGCCGGGTGCATAATGACTGGGGACAGTCATTTTTCCTGGTCAGGCAGAATGTAACCCCTTTGTTGCCGGGTTACTAGAATCCCAGTAAGACCTAGTGGTAGGCAGGAAGGCAGCTTGTGAAACTCCAGGTAAATGGGTTTCACACTGTCTCACTCTGTCCTCAGTCACAGCTGAGACTTGAGAGATGACATCACTATAGAACTGTCGCAGCTGCATGAGCCACTTTGGAATCTCCAGCTCAGGGTGAAGTTTAGAACTTTGGGAAATTCAGAGGGAGTCTTCCGTTTGTCCTTAAGCAAGAAGGAAGCATCAGTCTGCTGTTTGATCTCTCACTAAGAAAAAAGGAAGTGTTCTGTGTTTTACCTTTTTTAAAGTGGTGGAGACCGCTCCCCCGGTCTCAGTGCCCCCCTCCCTCCGGGGAGTTCTCTGTGGGTTCCAGGTTCAATCCCCTTCTCCCACCATGGAAGGAAGCTGCCTGATTTTAATTTCAGTCTGTTCTTGTATAGCAGCAAAGGTTACAGTACTTCACCTGTGGGGCACCTGCAATGAATGGGTGAGTGTTTGGCTCCATTTGAAGGGGCAAACATCTTGTTTCTTCAGTTGGGAAATAAATGTGGACTGCTATTTGGGAGGACTATGTCAACTAGGACAAACAAATAGAGCAGTCAAACAGTTTAAAGTTTTAAATGGATTTAAAGTTCGCTGTAGAGGGGGTGCTTCAGGTCATCCACCGTTCAATCTACATTTTTAAAGTCTAAAGTTTTCTGTGTGTCCAGAGCAATGGCCGGGTATGGGCTGTGGGAGCTGAAGGTGGGAAAACTCCCCATCTTTAGTAACCAGGTCCACCTCTACAGATTTCTTCTGTGTTTTTGCTACTTGCCTCATGCACTTGGCCAGTGATGGGGTGGGTACCCAGACGTGGGTCGCAACTTGAAAATCTCTCTAGGAGTCGCAGACTCAAAGTGCTGTGGGAAGCCACAGGATGGGAAAATTACTCCTTGTTGGATGGGAGTCTCCTTGTTTGATGGGAGTTCGATTGAAATGCAAAACAAATCTCTCTAGGAGTCGCAGACTCTAAGTGGTGTGGGAGCCACAGATTTGGAGCCTCCTTGTTTGATGGGATGTCTTTCCAAGTAAGTTTGGGTTCATTCTTCAAGTGGACCGTCAGTCAAGTAGCCGGCAGGGGCCAGGCCAGTCGGACTATGTATCCAATGCGCATGCAAAGTCCGGGCTGAGTGCCTGGTGGGTCAAAAGCCAGACTAACCGTAATAATGTATGTTCATTCCTCAAATGGACCGCTGTGTTAACCTCTAATCTGCACATACAGTAACGTAGCCCTTTGGGGGACCATGCAATGCTTTGTTTATGTTCAGTTAGTTAATAAATAAAGCCACACTGAAAAATCCCAATTCTGGTTCTGGACTTTACAGTTATTGCTTCCTGTAGTTGGATTTACTTGGGTGCCCGTATGCAGAGTAGCCAAACCTAGGTCCCTTGTGCCAGGTAACCTCATCCTTCCCCGAACCCGTAGATATGTTACACAAGGAATAATCCACTTTAAAAAAGATTGGGTATTTTGTAATTATGAAACTAAACATACAGAGCTCCAACTGCTGCCTGAAAACTGCTAGTAAGCAGGAAATATTGCAAGGTATTTTAAAATCAGACCTGTCAGTGGTGTCCCTAAAGGCCAAAAAAGATAGCTTTCCACTCTGTAACACATGGCAAACGTCAAGGTGCGGTTGAGATGTATACTGCTAAAAGTTAAGTTTGTGTGGTGCAGGTGAATAGTATACTGCTTACTATTAAGTTTCTAAGGTGCAGTTAAGGTGTATACTGCTACATACATTTTTAAGCTGCAGTTGAGTTGCACATTGCCGAATGTAAAGTTTGTAAGTTGCACATGAAGGGTATATTAACAAAGTTCAAGGGCAGGATTCACAAAAGGAATGTACCCAGTGCATCCGAGATGCGCCGGCATATCCCTGACTTGTGCACTGGAGCGATTCTGGGAAGGGACCAATGCGCCGATGCATCACAGATGTGCCACATACTGCCCATAATGATATGTGGTGCATCTGGAGGGGCTGTGAAGGGGTGTGCCCAAGCATATGGTGCGCAGCCCCATTCACAACCCGGCCAAGAGGCACATCAGGGCAAGTCCGGAGATGCGCCGCCTAAAGATAAGTCTACAACAAGTAGACTTGAGCTACCTGCCACCCACAGGCAGGCTGCCATACTGCAGCCAGCAGCACAGCAGCTTGCCCATCTTGCCAGTCAAGAGTGCCGACCCCCCGGATCCTCTGAATCCAAACCACACACTGCAGCAGTAGAAATCAATACACAGAAGCCCCCGACCCACATCCCCATTTCACTCAGCGCTCACGGCGGTAGAAGGGTGTGTGGAAGACCACCCCTCCCCACCCCAAACCACTCACTCTGCAGAAGCGCTCCAGCAGACCACCCACCCACCCACCCGCCCACTCAGAGTAGATATGGGGATGCGGGCAGGGAGGGGTTTCTGTGTACTGATTTCTACGCTGCAGTGTGCAGCTGAGTTCAGAGGCACAGGCAGGAGGGTTACTATGTACTGATTTCTACCGCTGCAGTGTCGGCTTGGATTCAGAGAGCATGGGCAGGAGGAGTTACTGTGTACTGATTTCTACTGCTGCAGTGTCGCTTAGATTGGAGAGCATGGGCAGGGAGAGGAGTTACTGTGTACTGATTTCTACCGCTGCAGTGTGCGGCTTGGCACCGGAGGCATGAGTGGGGGGGGGGGCAATACCCTGACAGGGGTGCTGGGTTTGTGGTTGTACCACTGCACATGCAGGGTGCCCAGTGCATTCCACCGGGTGCAGCCCTGCATGGAGCATGCAAATGGGCCATAATGACAAGCAAATGGCCCATTGCACCTTGCATGCCTAATGGTTCCATTTACATGTCCGTGGCTGTGAATGGCAGCTTTTGGCACAGCGCATTGGGAGATGTGCTGCCCCATTGGTATCCCAGCCTGAGCAGGCGGTTGCACTGATGCATCCTGGGCTGGGCGCAACTGTGGTATTCACAGAGGGGATGCACCAAGGGCATCCCCTGGTGCATCATCTATGAATACCATAGTTGGCACTCAGCGCATCTCATTTGCACCGGGCATCCAAGATGCGCCGAGGCACATGTCCTTTGAGAATCCTGCACCAGGTTTTAAAGTGCAGTTGAAGCCTGCATAGTGTGTGCACCTCGGAACCAGTGTTACACCTCAGTTCAAAACCACCAACATGGATACAGAGGTTTCCCCAAACAATTATTTCCTATAGTTTTGCTGTGACTCAAAAATACAGTGTATTCTTTTACCGTCTCCCTAGTCATTGTTTAATATTGGACACTAGTCCCAGTACAGTACCACACTGAAACCAAGTATACACTATCCAGCCACTGGGCAGTCTAAACTTGGTTTCGGTGTTGCACCGGGGCCGGTAAGGAAGGGACCAAAGCTAATAATAGTTTAATCTATTAATAGATACAGTAAACTCTCCCAGGGCTGATCCCCGGCTCTGTCATCAGCTGTGGGAGGTACTGAGATACACCCCTAGTGTTACCATTTAGAAAATGTCAGTGGGGGGTGACAGCAGGATCAACCAGATAAAAATTGAAATACTAGAGCAGTTCAAAAGGTAGAATTTTACTTCATAGGTGAAAAGTCTAAAAGGGAACTGTGGGGAAGTTGCATCTGGTCATTTTCCTTTAATTATAACTTGTCCTTAAGTGACACCACTTTCTGCCTCAAGTTTCCATGAAATGGCAACTCTCTTGATTTAATTTACAGATGATTTAGTTATTTATATCTCAGGACTCCTGACACCTAGAGGTAAGCTCTGTACCTTGTTTGAAAGATCTTTCCATGGGCTTTCAAAATTTGAGGAATCCAGCAAATGTTCCTTCCCCTTTAACTGCCAAACAGCTCAATGATGACACACTGCTCATGTGTTTTAGGTCATTAGTAACAGAGTTAAGGTTTGAAGGGACCCTTAGGGCATCAGTCTATCCCCATTCATAATTGGGGATTAACAAGTGTGCTGTGCGAATATGTACTAGTTTGTAAGGATACCCCACCAGGTATTATTATCATCTTTCTATGGACTGTATCAGCAATGAGTGAGTGTTTTCATCTACAGTTTCTGCACCTGTATCGTCTTTGCCTGCCCCTTCAGGCATTGGCCTCCAGGACTGTCATCTACCTGCTCATGGTCTTACCCCCAATCTCCTGGGTGCCTGCCTTGGTCCTACTGGACAGCATTGTTTTCTGCCTGCATTTGTTTGGTGTTTCCCCTGGGGCCAGGCAGTGCAGTGACAGACATGCCTATGCTAATGCACACACACACATTGCAGGCATATATGTCGGGTCCCTTTCCCACAGTGCTCACCTCTCCACCTATCCTCTGCTAGGTTTTGATGGTGCAATGAGGTGCCGCCCACTAAAGAAGGAGAGCAGTCCATAAGACACTTAGTCCTCCTTCCCCTGAGTAACTCTGGTCCATTCCCGAACCCGGGTCACCAGCGTGGCAAAAGGTAAGGCATCCAGCAATCAGTTTTTAACAATAGCGTTGGTCTGAATACCTTTATTGTTGTGTGTATATTGACTGTACAGTGCCGTACATGTAATGGCCACTCTTGCTGCCTTCTTGACCAGCTCTTCCTGTAAAAATAACTCAACCCTCAGTGGGACTTTCAGGTTAAAGGTTAATGCAGTGCTCTAGCTGTAATACTGTTATCTGGAGCCTCTTAATGGCCTCTGTACTGTGTGCCTGTGAGGAGTAACCACAATCTTTGCCGCATGAATGCCGCATTGTGTGTGACCTCTCTGTGTGGGTCTCAGTGCATCTAATAGCTAATAGATTGTTATCCAGCTGTGAGTCTTACATGGTTATAAACTGTTTAGTCAGTGCTAACTTTAGGCTTTGAGGGCTCCCAGTGATTTTTAGTAATGGGGCCACCCAACCCTGGTGTCATGTTATGCATATTGTAACCATAGCACAGCAGTCTCTCTTCAGTACAAACAGGGACATGGAAACACAGAAACAAAGACAATAACAGCAGAAAAAGACCAATGTTCCATCCAGTCTGCCCGTGGTACCCTGTCTAACCCCCTGACCATTTTTTCCATCTAGGGTGCTAGCCCTCCCCATCCACCCTCCTATTCCCCTCCCAGTTACTGTCATCCTGAGAAACCACTATACCCTTCACTCTGTCACAGCCATGCTTTAAATCATTAATGGTTTTAGCACCCACCACCTTGGCTGGTAAACCATTCCATGGTTCCACCAATCTTTCTGTAAAATAATACTTCTTCATGTCCTCCCCCCCCCGAACCTCCCTCCAGTCAGTTTCCACTTGTGCTTTCGTGACTTTGAACTGTTACTCATGCTAAATAATTCTCCGAAGTCCACCTTCTTTATTGTTTTTTGGAACTTGATGGTCTCTTCTATATCCACCATCTCCCTTCTGCCTTGTTGGCCCTGAATCCTCTTAGTCACCCTTTTTCTGCACTGTTTCCAGCCTGTTCTTATCTTTCCTGATGTGAGGACTCCAGAACAGGGCAGAGTACTCCAGGTGTGGCCTCACCAAAGATCTATAAATGAGTATAATTACTTCTTTCCTTCTGCTGTCAGTACCCCTCCCGATGCACCCCAGCATCCTGTTTGCCTTACTATAGGCTTTGTTGCACTGGCTCAATTGTTTGAGGGTGCCGCTGATATCTCCCAGGTCCCGTACGTCAGCTGTAGTGCGGAGTCTTGCTCCATTCGTCCAGTACTCCTTCTTGGGGTTCTTGTTCCCTGGATGCATCACCTTGCACTTATTGGCATTAAATTACAATTGACAAATCTTAGACCACGTCTCTAGCCTTTGAAGGTCACTCTGCATTTCCCTAATTCCCTCATTGCATTCTGCCCTCCTGCTGAGCTTCGCATCATCTGCGACGAAATTCAACCTGCCCTGGGTTCCTCTCCAGTGCCATCCTCCAGTCCTTCAGTACTGCCTCTGTATGCAGTGAGCTACTGAACAGCTCCACCAGGGTAGTAGCCAGTTCTGCTGTTAGTTCCATGAGCGTCCATGGGTGTATCCCATCCAGTCCCAGGGTCTTATCTATCTTTAGGGCAGCTAGCCCTTTCCAGACCCTTTCACTTGTAAATAATGGTTTCCTCATTTCCAGGACCCCTTTTGTGGCTGCTTTGATGCCACTCCCTGGCAAGGGCTCTCTGTGCTCCCTAATGAAGACAGAAAGAAAAACTAATCTTTTAGGAGAGAAGTCCTTTGCCCATCGTCCTCTATAACCCTACCCCCCAAGCCAAATCATTCCCCCTTTCTTCCTTTATTTCCCTAATATACCAGAAGAAATGTTTTTCCCTGCTGTTGACCCCCTCTGCAATATGCAGCTCCTTGTCTACTTCTGCCTCTCTAACACCTTCTTTTCTCCTTATATGTAGTCAATATTTTCCCTGTTCTTCCTCTCCTTGCTTTCTTGGCCCTCATTGCATCTCTAACCTTAGTTGAGTACCATAATGGTTTCTTGAACATCTTCTTTTTGGTTACTATTCTCATGCATAACTTAAGATGCCTTGAAAATGGCCCCTACTTTACTGCCCCATCACTTTTCCACTTCTCCTATGCTGTCAACCCCAACTAATTTGTCCCGGACCAATTTCCTCAATCTGTTGAAGTCCAGTCTTCTGAAATCAAGGCCCTCAACTCTTGATTGAGGTTTTCCACTCCCAAGGGCCAGATTGAACCAAATAGAGTTGTGGTTGCTGTTCCCTAGTGGCTCCCCAACTGTCACGGCTCCTACCACCTCTGAGTTGGTGGGCACCACATTGAGAATGGCCTCCTGCCTGGGGGGTTCCTTAACTAGCTGTACTGGTAGACAGTCCTGGAATGTGTCCAGCAAGGCTTGACTTCTGGCACTCCTGGCCACTGGAACATCTCAGTCGATGTCTGTCAGGTTCAGATCCCCTACTACCACTACTTCCCCCTTTTCCACTCCCGTTTCCAGTTCTTCTCCAAGTTCTCTGTCCCTCTCTTTCCCTTGCTGTGGTGGTATGTAGATCACCCCAAGCATAGTTTCTTGCCTGAATCTACCATGAATTGCACCCACAGGGATTCCATCTCCCCCTTATTACCCCTGATGAACCCATCTTCCACAGCCTCAATGCATTCAATGACATAAAGGGCTACACCTCCCCCTCTACCTTTTCCTCTGTCCCTCCTGAGCATTGAGTACCCAGGGAGAGTTGGGTCCCAGTCATTATATTCTGATGCCCAAGTTTCTGTGATGGCCACAAGGCCTATGTTAGTGTCTGCTATCATTGTCTGGAGCCTGCTGATGTTGTTACCCAGGCTCCTGGCATTAAGGCAGACCCTCTTTCATCTAACACCGCAACTCCTTTTTCTATCTACCTGACTTTCTTGCTTTTTCTTCCCTGATCCTCTTAGCTTCCTGTTTTTTTGTGGTGTTTTCACACTTTGTGTTACCCCCACTGTCCTTTCCCCTAGCCCAGTTTGGTCACTGTTTCTGCCCACCGTGTTGCCACAAGCCCCACATATGGGAGAATAATTGCTAGGTTCCCCTTCCTCCCGCCTAAAACCATGGTTCCCCTAGTCCCACTCTCCACAGCAGTTAGTATAACTGTCTGATATATGTCAACTTTCTGCCCCAAAGCACTGGCCTCTCTCGTCAGGTGAAGTCAGTCACCCTTGAAGAGCTTCCTGTCCCAGAGCTCCCCCCAGTAACCTCAAAAATGGTACCCCATCTCCTGACAACATCCCTTAAAGAGCTACTGATGCCTCAAGGAAAACTTTGAAAAACATAATAATTAGGTAGAATTCAGCTTGCATTCCATATATCTAACCTCCCCCCCACCCCCAGGATTATTTCTCTCAATGGTGATGTCCTTGAACTTGTCCATACCTTTAAATATTTGGGCATCACCTTGGATACCTCGCTATCCCTTAATGCTCATGTCTCCATCCTAATCAAGTCTCTGAACCAAAAGCTAGGTCTTCTCTATTGTATCTACCCCTTTCTCACCTCAGCCTCTTGTCATAAGATTGCATCTTCCTCTCCTCTCCCACTTCTGTCTTATGGTGCTCCGCTTCTGCTCACAACTAACACTACGACCTTATTGCAACTCAAATAGGCTTACCATAGGGTGGGTCGGTTTGCCCTGGGGGGTCAACGCCCGTCACCACCACTGTGATGTTCTCTCTTCCCTGGGTTGGTTATCATATGAATCTAAACTGAGATATGCCACTCTGAGTTTTCTGCACAAGCTGGTCCACAAACATACTCCTGCTTGCCTCAGTGAGTCTATTCATCAAAGACCACCTCAACGAACCCTGAGATCACCTCCTCCTTCCCATAATGCCCCAAACCATGGTTGGCTGGCCCATAATCATTCACCTACGCAGCTGTGTATGACTGGAACTCCCTTCCTCCCTCCATTCTGTCATGCTCCACTCTCCCTGAGTTCCAGTCCAACTCACCTTTTTTTTTTCTCTCTGCCTTTACACCTCGCTCCTGCTACCAGTGATATTAAACCCCAACAGCTCTGTCTATGGCTTGTCCTCGCTCTTCCCTTAACCCTGGCTTCTTACCTTGCCCCCTGTGCCTCACCTTAAACATTACTATTGGTTAGCCCTCTTGTATCTGATATCATTAGCTAACAATTATACACTGCAGTGTACTCTCTTGAATGTGTCATGTATTTGTCTCACTACTGTGTTACCTACCTGCTTGTTATTTCATAAACCTGTGGTTGTAGCTGTCTGTATCATAATCCTGTGGATCATGGAATGTGTATATCAATATTTCCATTGTAATTGTCATTGCTATGTTAAAGCACTGTACTGTATACATACTACACTACTGGGTCGCCCCTGAAAAAGTGACTACAATTTTCTCAGTAGACTTACCCGGTTACTAAAACTCAAATAAATATAGTCTGTATTATTTCTATTTCCATTATTTATTACTGAGTCAATTTGCATGAATTTATGGTCCTAATGCTGTAGAGTTCCCTTACAGTTCATGTGCCTCTGTAGCTTACTCCCTACTTCAACTCAAAGTCCCCTGTTGTGACATTACAGTCTGTTGCCATGAGAGAAACTGATGTTACAAGCAGTGCATTATGACCTCCGGTAGGGAGAAAGCAACTGGAATAGATGAACTGTTCAGGAGCAAAGACCCTGTTTTCATGCACATGACCTCCATAATAAATAATGGGGAGGAGGAATGCAGAACTAATGTGAAATACAAGCTGAACTGTGTCTAAATATTATTTTGTTAAAGTTATCTTGAAGGTGTCAGCTGCTCTTTAAAGGTCTCATAAATAGGGGTATCCGAATCTTTTTTTTTTTCCCCAATTGTTTAACCAGAAGTGGCACACTAAGCTAAAAGCTTGTTTACAGGTGCGACCTGGGAGCACAGGGAAGTTAAGTGACTTGCACAGGGTCATACAGTATACAAATCGGGGCTGTGGGATTCAAACCCAGGTCTCCAGATTTGCAGCTCAGAGCCTTAAACTACAGCGCTATACTGCCTTCCTTACATATACAGAATCTGGCCAACAAAAACACAGCACTGTAGATTAGTGGCTTACCTACATAACGTCGTGTTCCTTTTGCCTCGAAATGCTGTTAATCCATAGTCACTAGGATCCAAAGGTCTCCGTAACATGTAAATAAACCCCCCGCTCTCTATTCAAACACGCCTCTTCAGTAGCTTCCTAAAATGGCCGCTACATGTTTACGGGATGATGTCAGTGGAGTGACAGTGCTCTGGAGTGTAAATACAGTCTATAATGGGGATCTTATTAATTAATATTGACATGACATTAACAAAGCGCTTCTGTATCAAATCCTTTACTGTGCAGGTGTGAAAAGATTGTCACAGATCATTGGTACCCAGCTGTACCAGCACCCCCAGCTCCTGCTGCTTCCTCTTTGCCATCCTCACTCTTGTATCTAAATCCCAGATGATTGGTGCACCAGGAAGGCACCTGACCATCCCCTCCCATCCGATCCCCTCCATCCAGCCCCCCATACCCTTAATCATTAAGTCCTTGAACACTAAGATTCTCCTGGTAGACCCCCGAGGAGGTGATATCACTGAAAACAGTGGGAAGTTTTAAAGGGGGGGTGGGACAGGATAAAAATTAGAGTGGCAATGGGAGGAAGGACGGTGATGAGGAAGAGGGTGGGGAAGGTTCACTCTGTGGGCCAAGAGGAGGGTGGGGCAGCTCCTGTTAAATAGACTGAGCTGTACACTCAAGCTGACTTTGTAACCCCTAGGTGGCGCTATTCCAAGGGCTACTACCCCTGCCTGCTTGGCTAGTAGCAGGTTAAGGGGCCTGAGCTCTGAAACGGGTGCCTCCACCCGGAGATCAGGGATGGTAGTGGTCAAGCTAACCTGGGCACAGCCCTTCAGGACACTGTAACCACCCTCTTCCCCCCCTAGTGGCCTGAACACTGCACAATAATCACTTTCACAATACCCCTGGTACACCACACAAGTACCCACACTGTTTGCACTTACCACCAGGGCTGAGTCCTCTGGCTCGACCCTGGGGACCCCTTGTAAACAAGGTTATACACAGCAAATAGCAACAGTACAGTACTTTCAGCACAAACTGGAACCACAGTCAGATTACACGAGAAAAGTTAGATCTGATTTATTCAGAGGACTTGAACAGGGAGGGCAAAATCAGGTTAATTAACTTAAAGGTTATATCAATCAAGCAATTATGCATGCACTTTGAGTCCCCCACACAGTCCACCTCTGGGTACCCAGGTGGAGAAGAGATGGCTAGCCAGGACCGTTGCCCAGGGTTGCAGCTGGTTGGGGCCCTGTGATGGAAAACACAACATGCACAGTACACAATATTCGTAATTCGGAGCCAGAGGGCTCAGTTCATAAAGGAAACGAAACAACAAGACAATCAGATGACACACTCAGATTAAGCTGTTGTTGCAGGGAGCTACCCTGGTATTTACTCACGATACCCAAGATTGGACACAGGCTGGAAGAAAATTGAGACTGCAGGTGGTTGATCTAGAATGCCAGGAGAAGCAGGGCCCACATGAGTCACAGAGGCGTCATTCCTGTTCAGGCGTGGAGCAGGGGGCTGATCTCCAGGCAGGTCTCTCGTTGATAGCTTCTCTGTGCAGTGGGTAATCTCTGGCGAGGCCCAGACCGCATGGAGACAAATTTGGATGCAGTCCGTTTTGGGCTGGATAAAGCTTCCAGCAAGCAGAACACAGTTCACACAGTGGGGGACTAACTCACGACCCGCTAGCAGCTCATAGCACATTTACATGTAAGGGAATTCTATTGTACCAGGCACAGCGCTCCCCGGTCACAATCGCAAAGTCTCTGCACACACCGGGAGCTTAGGGGTAGCTGGAACTCCTGACAGGCCAATCGCATTCAGCAAAATCTTCGGTCTTCTTCAGGTTGAGCCTGGCCCACTTCAGTAGCTTACTTTAGTCACACAAACTTGGATTTAGTTGAAAATTATTCTCTTCTTTCCCTCTCTGGAGCAGCACACCGACATGCAGGCCAAAAACTTAGCCTTTTCAGAGTTCTCCCATGCGAATCCACTCAGGATTGCTGCTCAGAATCACTTCAGCTCCTCCTTGTTCAGCTTCCAGCTTAGATCTAACTGAAAACTGCAAGCAGCCCAGGACTTCCCCAAGATCCACAAGATTTGGTTGGCTGATTTGGCTGTCAGTCAAAGCAAGAGCTTCCCCTTCAGTTGCAAAAAAGGCACAAAAAGTTCAAACTACAGTTCCTACAGATTTTGAATTCAGACAGCTCCTGTAGTCTGGCTACATTTTTGGTCCCACCAGTACTGATTGGTCCAATTTGCAGTCCAGGACCAAGATAGTGGAGACAAACAAAACAGTCCTTTCTACAAAGAAAGCAGGTTAGACAAACTGCACTATCATTATCACTCGAAATGATTTTCAGTAAATAGTTACATCTTTCAACAGAGCCCCCTCCCTCTCAGATTACTTAAGCTGCAATCAGGCAGCTCTTAAAGAGAAAGTACACAGAGGCTATACTGGCTCTGGTAATCACATTTAAACTGCTAAAACGCAGGAAACCAGCCTGGCAGTAAGCATTTAGGCAAGCTCAAGGAAGACTTTTTGGGAACCCCCATTTGTAAGGGGGTTACAACTTCATAGACCACTGAGGCCTTTTTCTGCTGCCAATTTTCGTATGTTCATATTTAGACAAGAATAACAAATAGTGGCACTATTTGTGCCTATTCCTGCTATTCCTATTTGGGAAATATTAAAAAAAAAGGAAAGAAAGAAACAGCTACTGGCCCTACTCCCCAGCCCAGTCCTTACAAATACAACCCCTGTCCCCCATCTGCTGCTACAAACCCAGTCCCACCTGCCCCTCCCAGCACCCACAATTTTATGTTTTTAACTAAAACCTCCCACGATGGGCAAATGGCACAACCCCCCACACACACACACACACCTCAGCAGCCAGCCGTCATCTCGTCTTTAGCACTTTTGTCTTATATAACTCTATATTTACCCCCAACACTTCTTTACTTTCTTTTCACAGGCACACGAACAATGAATATGAATGCCGAATTCTGAATATTTGGAACCCTGAATACAAATATTCAGCCCAATATTGGAAATAAGGTATTCGCCCACCCCTAGGAGGTGAGGGCAAAAATCCTTGGCTAGACATTAGGTCTCAGGGTAGGACAGCATAAAAACAGGTCAGACTTGATTGACCAATGGTCTTTTTCTTCCGACATTTTCTGTGTCTGTTTCTATCAGGAAACCTTAGCATCCTGCTGGGGACTCCAGCTTTCCAGCATCAATCCCTGAGGGTCACAGCCACTGAAAATGCCTGTTAACCACAACCCTTGAAGTTCTGTCCCCAAGCCTGCAAGAAATACCCTTGTATATAGGCATTATGTATACCACGGGTGTACGTTGACTAGAACCTTCTCATGCGCCACAGTGCCAGAGGCTTTGATGATGTCCAAAAATACTGTGCTGTGAGCTTGCCACTGTCTACCTCTATGGGCATCCCCCCAGGGAATGTGATCAGGTTGGTTTTGGCAGGATCTACCCCTCATAAACCCAGGCTGAAAGTGGGGGAGAACCTTTGCCTCAATTAAGTAATCCATTATTTGATTCTTGTTTTTCCACTGGGATTTTTATCCTTCCAGGCCTGAATGGGCCACTTATCAGCCCTGGCCCTGCGTTCCCCAGCCGGCAACCAACCCTCCCCCCCCGAAGACTTAGCCAACCCCAGATAATTCCCTACAGATTGCATCACCATGGCCGGACCAGGAGGGGAAGTTCTGACTCCCCCCCCCCGCCGAGACACTAATCCAGATATTAAGTTGGCATCCTCAGGTGGTGGCATGGATTGGGGCTGGCGGGCCGGGTGTCAGTATGCCCACACAGCCCATTTTCTCTTAAAGGTCCTGCCCCCCATGCTGGGCAAAGATGTCAATGTGTGCTGTGTAGAGATATAGACATGGTGCATCAATCTGGCAGCCCTACCTGTTCTCATCCTCTGGCCTATACCACCACCAGGCCTCCACCTGGTGGCAGCTGATGGTGGAGTATCGAACCCTCCACTCCCAGGGAAAGGAGAGCAGTCCTGCAGATGCACTACCCCTCCCCCGGTCAACCCCCAGCAATATTTGTCCCCTTCTGAACCCAGGTCATCAGCATGGCAGACAGTAGCACTTCCACGGTGCCACTGGAGCGGCCCAGCATTATTCCATTCTTGCTAATGGATTCCAGGACATTGCACAGCACTGATGTCAGGCTGACTAGCCTATAGTTGCCCAGGTCCAACCTTACCCCTTTCTTGAAGATGGGGATGGGATTGGCCACTTTCCAGTCCTCCTGTAGCAACAGACTCATGAAAGATTACTGCAAGTGTACCCCCTTCCCCCGTTGTTCCTTTAGCACCAATAAAATCCTGGGGTACATCTCATCTGCCACTTGTGAGTTACCTGGCTTGATCATTACCAGGTAGCCAGCTATCAGGGTAGGTGTCATATCCTCAAGCTGCATCATGGATACCCACTGAAGCTCAGGGAAGTTGTATGACTTGCTCAGGGTCACACAGTGAGTATGTGGCAGCTGTAGGATTCACACCTGGGTCTCCATGTTCAGATCTTTGTGCTCTAACCACCAGGAGAGGCTACCCATGGGGGAGTTCTGCTTCAACCCTAGTGGACCAGGGGCAAGCTTTTCAAAAGTGAAAAATTTGCACATTTGTGGAAAAAAGGTTACTCAAGGGAGGGTTTCCTAGCGGAACCACAATTTTTTCTGCATGCACTGTATTTTCAAAAAGGTCTTTTTGTGACCTTAGTGTCATGGTTCATTAGGTAGCATGCTTGTCTCTGGGGCCAGAAGATCAGAAGGTCATGGGTTCTATCACCACACCTGGTACCCATGATGGAGCCGTCCTTCAGATGAGATGCTAAACTGATGTCCCTTCTGTCCATCTCTGGTCACTGTCCAGGTGGAAGTGAAACACCCCATGGCACTTGCCAATGAAGAGCAAGGGAGTTTCCTCAGTGTCATGGCCAGTATTCCCCCAACAATAAAACAAGTCCATGTAAGCCCCCCTCCTCCGAATGCAACTAGAAACAAGCTGTCACAGATTAATGTGCCTTTTCTGGTAAAAAAAATTACAAATGAATAAATTTTCAACAGTTTACAGCATCTGGTGTAGATTTTTTATTTTGCTGCTGCAGAAATATACTACACCTGGTGTTACTAGACTGGTTCTGCTTTCAGCAGGAGTGCATAGGGACAAATGGTCTCTCACACAATCTGCAAAGGCTGAGAACTGAAGACACAGACATATGTTTCATTCTACAGAGGACTCATCAGTGTGATTCATCTGTATCTCAGCCCCAGGAGTGGCGGAACCAGCCCTCTGAGGGTCTTACGGGTTTGGCGTATGGCAAGCCTAGAAAACATGGTCTAACTCTATGTCATAAGTGCCTTGAGTTGAAGACCAAAATGTATATGTCCAAGAAGTGACACATAATTTTTCAGCCAGAAATTGAGCAAAGTGTCACAAATGCATCAGAATGTTTGCAAATTGCCTTCGTACATTCTGCCGCATTTACGGGATGAAACTGCACCAAGTACTGCATCTAAACCTTTGAAAATCCAGGCCAAAGATTTTGTTTTTATGTAAATATCCTCAGAAATAATGAATGAGGAAAAATGAATGCCAAGAATGTAGGAAAAATAATCTGAATTATGTAGGAGTAGTACATTCAAAATCATTTCCCTGGATTCAGAAAAATCGCTTTAAGTGGATGAAGGAGTTAGACTGTAAGAACGTTTAGACAGGCTGGCTGTGTTTTCCCCAGGGAAACAAAAAAACCAAAACTGAGGTAACATGATTTCAGTTTTGTAAAATTCTAAAGGCATCGGAAAAAGGAGCAGTAGACCAGGGATAGACTATGAGAAGAGCTATACTTTTATCATGGAAAATGTGGGGGGAAGAAAGCATGATTCAGTATAACCTCATTTATCCGAATGTGCTGAGGGACATTTTAATTGTTTGGATAAGTGGGGTTTTGAATAAGTGACAGTGCTTACAATGAAGTTTATTAAGCTGGGAGACGCATCACAGTTTTGGATAAATGAGAGTTTTGGATAACTGAAGTTTTACTATATTGTTATGGGACAGCTGGAGGACTTGGGGGTTGGTGCAAAACTGACTAGGTAGGTAAAACTGGCCACATGATAGAAGCAGAAGGTGGCGGTCGGAGTGGAATTCATGGATGCTAGACCAGTTACTAGTGGGGTCCCACAGGGCTCAGTGCTCGGCCCAATGTTATTCAACACCTTCATCAACGACATTGCAGATGGGGTAGAAGGCAGAATATGCCTCTCTGCAGATGACACAAAGCTCTGTGGGAAAGTGGACACAGGAAAAAGGGAGACCGAACAAGAGGTGGGACTTCGCTGAACTAGAAAGAAGGTCAAGTATTTGACCGCCGGGTTTCAGTGCCAAAAAGTGTAAGGTTGGGGACTTGGGGACGAAGATTCCAGAGACCACATACTGGCTAGAGGGTGTGCAGGTCACCAAGCCAGAGGAGGAAAAAGACTTTGAGGTGATCACTGTGAGGGACTGAAGCACTCAGCAAACTGCAAGACAGCAGCAGCCAAAGCTAACCAGATGATGGGATGTATAGCCAGGGGTATAACCAGTAGGAAGGAAGAGGTCATCTTGCCACTGTACAGGTCACTGGTTAGGCCCGCATCTGGAGTACAGTGTGCAGTATTGGAGCCCTTACCTAAAGAAAAACTTTAACTTACTGAAGACAGTGCAGAGAAGGGTGACCACAATGATCCAGAGGAAGGCAGACATTATGAGGAGAGACCGCAAGACCTTAACATGTACTCTCTGGCAGATAGAAGGGAGAGTGGTTATACGATTCAACCCTTTAAATACCTCAGGGGCTTCAACAAAGTGAACTCTGAGGGTCTCTTCAACCTTAGCAGCAACAGAATCGGGGGGGGCAGCAGCACTGCCTTAAACTAGTGGGGGGGCTTCAAGAGGGAAATGAGGAGACACTTTTATAACTAAGAGGGAGGTGGCAAAATGGAATGAATTGCTAGAGGGAAGTTGTCTCTCTGAAGACTACGGAGAGCTTCAAGAGAAGTTGGGACAGGTAACAGGAAAGTTTTATGGAGTGAGGGGAAGGTGGAGGGAGGAGGATGCCAATATGGATGGGAGACATGGGTCCCTCAGTAGATATTGGGGGTCTGCAACCTTGAAAAGACTAAATAGACCAGAAGGTCTTTTTCTGCTGACTATTTCCATATGTTTGTAACACATGTTTGCACTGGAGGATGGTCAACAGTGTGGGATATCAGGTATGGGAGTAGAGGTGCCAACAGCATGGAGGAGACCCCAGGGATAAAAACCCAAATCATTTTATACCACTAGCAGAACTGGTTCAAGAGAACAGTTCTGGATGCAGGAGCTGTTACCTTGGAGGGTGGGGTTCCATCAGACAAGGATGAGCCAGTGGGGAGGTGGGTCGGGCAGCACCAGGGGGAGTAGAAAACATAAAAACATGTCAGTGTAATACATAAATACATTGGCACAAAGATTCTGAAGCAGATAAAGGCTCATTATGAAATGGGTAGAAAAAATGCTGGCTCCTGATTGGCCAAGATGTACTTCCAGCCAAGCAATTATCCCAGCACAACAGCCCAGCTGAAAGAAGCTCAACAAAAATATGTTTAAAAAATACTGTACATCCAATTTACTAAAAAGGATCCATTTTGTAATCACAATAAGCACCGCAGAGGGTGCATTCTGGTGGGATAACTGCCCTTCTTGGGTGGTAGAAGCACTTGGCGTCACCTTTTTCTTCAACCCACCTGAAGTGTACTCTTTTCCCACCATAACACACCCCCTGTCATGCCTTATTGCTTAATTAGTGGTCTAGCCAGTCTGCCCATTTCCTACCTAACTCTGTGCCCAACCGGACATCGGACTGGAATTACTGGGTTAGTAGAGGATTCAACAGTTGAAGGAACAGGATAGTATGCCACTCAGGCTGGGTGGACAGATTAGTTCTGTATCTCCGAGGGGCAACAGCAAAAAAGGTAACACTCCAGACACAAAGGCTGCTTAGCAGGGAGGGGAAAGGACAGGTGTTGTGCTGCATCTAGGTACCAGTGACCTGGTAAAACGTAGAGGAGGTAAAGGTCAGCTTCTGGGAGCTAGGTAAGTTGAGGTCTGTGACCGACACAGTAGCCATCTCAAAGGAGCAGACAGTGCCTCATGCAGGAGAGAGGAGTAGAAGGCACAAAATCGCAGTTTAACATGTGGCTAAAGAGACAGTGCAAAGAGGAGGGGATCCAGCTGACAGGGGTCTGGGGAGCCTTCCATAAAAACAGCAAGCTGTTCACCAAGGATGACCTGCATCTAAACCAGTGGGGCACCAGTGATTTAGGGCTGGTCAAATTTTAAACTAGGCATGGGGAGGAGCAGTGTAATAGATAGGATGCAAGAACATGAACATAAACACAGAGTGAGCTGTTGGGCTACTTGCCGTCACACACAGTCAACACAAACACAAGAAAAGCAGGTCAGGGGCATTGTAGCAATAACAGAATGGGAGGAGAGGGGGCAGTGAGGGTAACTGGAAGTTCATGTACACAAGTGTGAACTGTTTAGACATTAAACAGCAGTCACGATCCAGCCATAGCACCTCTACGGTGCAAGGAGCCTGATCCACCTACCCCCCCAAGAGATAGATAAGGTGCCACTTTCCCCCTCAGGCAGCGGTCACGATCCAGCCATAGCACCTCTACGGTGCAAGGATCCTGATCCACCTACCCCCCTAAGAGATAGATAAGGTGCCACTTGCCCCCTCTGGCAGTGGTCACAATCCAGCCATAACACCCCTACGGTGCAAGGAGCCTGATCCACCTACCCCCCCAAGAGATAGATAAGGTGCCACTTGCCCCCTCGGGCAGTGGTCATGATCCAGCTATAGCACCTCTACGGTGCAAGAAGCCTGATCCACCTACCCCCCAAAGAGATAGATAAGGTGCCACTTGCCCCCTCGCGCAGCGGTCATGATCCAGCCATAGCACCTCTACGGTGCAAGGACCCTGATCCACCTACCCCCCTAAGAGATAGATAAGGTACGATGCTTGAAAAATTGCCACGATTTCTCTGGGCTGTGTGAACGCTGAACCAGATCATCACTTGCAATTTGCTGTTTCGCTATTGGCTCCATGCCTGTGTAGAGCTCCCTGATTGGCTGGTCTCACTCACTTGAGACAGGTTTCGTCCCACCCACCCCCCTCCCAGGCCTCCTTTAAATGCACACAGTCTCCACCTACTCCTATCTGATGTGTCAATTTATTGGTTACTTACTGTCAACAACTGCCATTCCTCCCATTCCCTTTTTGCAACTAAGCCTTCTAGCAGCTTTATCTTATTCTGTCTTGCTGAGGCATACCATTTTGGTACTTTAGGTTTGCTTATTGCTGACTAGCATATCCTGTCTTGCTAAGGCACTGCTTTACTTGAAAATTGTACTACAAATTACTGAACTGTGACTGATTTGCCAAAAAACTGTGTTTATTGTCTAAAAATGTTCCCAGCAACCAAGTGTTACAGCCCCTTCGTGACTTTGTAGCTCTGTCCAGACTGCAAGGCACCAAGGAAATCACATGCTTTTTAGTTACTAATTGAGCTGTTTTCGCTCAGACTGCTAGCCTTTGTGTTGCCCCACTATTAATTCGAGCTACTCTCTCCTTTCTCTAACCAATACATTTATCTTGTGTTACTCCGTTTTTAAACTTCCCCAAACAGTCGCATATGGAACAACGACCCCTGGGTCCTATATAACTTAGATAGCAGAAGCTACTGCAGTACGCTCCTTACTTACATAAAGGGCAACCATGACAGGCCTTGTTTGGCTACGCTTATTCACCAGCCTTTGTATAATACCCTATGTGGTTAGGCAACTTGACAGAATTGATTCCAACAAAGGTGCATGCTCTACCATGCTAGCCTCCCCATATGCCAACATTATGAACAAATTATGCTGCCACTGTACGCCTTTGATCCCCTCACAGTTTGTGGAATCTCCTCGAAGTGGAACTGCTAACCAGTATCCTCTACATGGTCCTATACCCTATCCATTCAAGCTAGGTATGGCTTGGTGCTATTCTGCATGGATCCTAGGATATGTATCTGTAGGGCAGCACAATAAGATGATTCAGTCTTTGGACCCATGTACTCAAACCAATACCAGACGTAGAAAGACTCGTGCCTTTAAACTTCTCCTTGCTGTCCTGAGGAAAATTGTGCTCCTTCTACTCCTATGCTCAGGTGATGTCGAACTTAACCCTGGCCCTACGAAAGTGCTCTCATCTCCTTCTGAACTCACATCTTTGAAAGGAATTAGCTTCTTGCATACTAACGTGTGCAGTCTTTTAAAGAAGCTCGATTCAGTCCAGGCTTGGATTATTCATACTGTACCAGACGTACTCGTGATTTCGGAACATGGTTCCGGGTGTCCACCCCAGACAGAGAGGTAAACATCCCTAACTACCTCCTCTTCAGAACCGACAGGCAGACCAGGGGTGGAGGAGTAGCCATTTATGTTAAAAACAAATTCTCAGTATCTATATTAGATGCTACCTCCTTTGCCTGTGGATATGAATGCCTGTCTCTTAAAGTCAAGCTTTCCCCATCAGTGGCATTCCACATCATATCTTGCTATAGACCTCCAGCAGCAGGACCACAACTTCTGACACACCTGTCATCCCACCTGGATACTACCCCAATGGAAACAATCATACTAGGCGACCTTAACTATGATTGGCTGACTAAGGTCTCGTTACCCCTGAAACAATTCTGCGACTCTCATGGGCTCACTCAACTTATTACTGAGCCTACTCGAATCAACAAAAAAAATCTAATGAGAAGCACCCTCTTGGATGTTTTCTTTGTTAACAGACCTCATTCCTTTTCCCATGCTGGTATCCTCTTAGCGGACGTTAGTGACCACTACTTTATTGGTGGCTTGAGAACTGTTACCAAACCTCTAGCTACATCAAAGTTTTCCACTAAAAGATCCAGATGGAGCTTCAATCCTATTGCATACTTCAATGATCTAAAAAACTCTTTGCTATGGCAGAGTTTCTACCTGGCTAAGTCAGTGAGTGATGCCTATGACGTTCTTCATGAAATCATATCCAGCGCCCTAAACAGCCATGCTCCCCTGGTTAAAGCACGAATAAAAGCCAGAACCTGTCATTGGTTCTCAGCGGATCTGAAGGCTGCCTTACTCAAAAGAGATTACCTCTGGAAAAAGGCTCGTAAATCTTGTGCCGACGCAGACTGGTGTCTCTTCAGGGCATCTAGAAACATCTGTACTAAATTGGTCAGAGAGGCCAAAGCTAACTTTTATCAAACCAAGCTACTCTCCTCTTCAAACTGCCCTACCAAGTTTTGGTCCACCATAAAAGAGCTATCTGGCCACTCTCCAGGAAGTGTGCTTCCTTCCAAAATTACCACTGATATTATCATTAACGATAAATTAGAGATACTGCAGGCTTTCAACAATCACTTTGCCACTACTGGCCTGGCGTTTGATAACACACCTGTAAATAGCCTTCTTCCTCAGACCAACACCCAGCCTTCAGAACCAATTAGCAATAACATGGACTTCTCTTTTTCACCTACCACCATAAAAGAAGTTGAAGATCTTCTACGACTAGATACTAAAAAAAGTGCTGGGTCCGACTCCTTCGACCCATATTTCTTGAAAATAACATACCATATACTTGCTACACCTATAACACACCTATTCAATCTGTCCCTAGCACAAGGCTCCATACCCAAGGCATGGAAAACTGCTCACGTCATTCCCCTGTTTAAAGCAGGGGATCCCTGTGACCTAAATAACTATAGACCAATCTCCCTTCTTCCCATACTTTCAAAACTTCTGGAAAAAATTGTGGATACGCAGCTGAGATCTTTCTTAGACAATGCCAGACTACTCAACCCAATGCAGTCTGGCTTTAGAGCTAAGCATAGTACAATTACGGCACTGGCAAAAGTTACTAATGATTGGCAACGGGACCTAGACAACAAAAAATGCATTTGTGCCATGTTTCTGGACCTCAGTAAGGCTTTCGACACTGTTGACCACTGCCTGCTCCTCTCCACCTTAAAAACTATAGGCATTGGCTCAACCGCACTGGGATGGTTCCAAGACTACCTTTCTGATAGACAGCAACAAATTAAGGCTGATGGAGAGATTTCTTCACTTAAACCAATAAAAAGAGGTGTCCCCCAGGGCTCCATACTGGGCCCATTACTGTTTGCCATTTATATCAACAGCTTGGACGTAGGCATCAAAGATGCCAGTATTCACTTGTTTGCTGACGACACGGTGCTCTACTTAAGCCGGGAATCTCCTGAAGCTGCCTGCGCTGAGTTACAAGCTGACTTTAATATTCTGCTGTACCAGCTCCTTAGCAAAAAGTTACTACTAAATGCTAAAAAAACCAAGGCCATTCTTTTCTCACTATCAGGCCCAGGGGCTTACTCTGCTGTTGCTAGTCCATTACCATCAATTTCTACCTTATTAGGAAAAAATCTTGAATTTGTGACTAAATTCAAATACCTTGGTATTTGGCTAGACAACAAACTCTCTTTTGTGGAACACACAGAAGAACTGCTGAAAAAACTGAGGCAGAGACTTGGTCTTTTTTTCAGAATTAAACGCCTCTTGACCACAGCCGCAAAAAGACAGCTTGTCCAATCTACATTCCTTTCATTAATTGACTACGCCAACTTCATTTATGGCCATTGCCCTGCCTCATATCTTGCAAAACTGGATGTATTATATCATAGAACACTGAGATTTATAACTGGCCTCCCGTACTCCACACATCACTGCTCTTTATACGCAGCCGTACAGTGGCCTCCCTTCAATACAGGTGTTATAGAAATGCAGCCCTATGGACGCTCCGAGCCCTTACCAACAAACTCCCACAATACATTGTTGACCATCTGCCCCTTAGTCCTGTTAGGAACTATGCCTTAAGAAGTCAATCGCAGATTTCTTTGAATGTCCCAAGGGCCAACACTCGCTTTGGAAGGGCCGCCATAAGCTATGCCCTGCCTGCTCTCTGGAATAGGATACAAAAATCATTGAGATTTAACTCACCTGTCAGTCCTGCCTTCTTTAAGACCCTCTATGACAAAACATTTGCTGAAATCTGTAATTGCTTCTATCGCTCCTAGCAGCTTGACTATTGTTCCTCTCTTCTTCAACACTGGTCCCAGCTGCTTATCCAAATCAGCCCTTGCCACTGCTACTACCCCTCCTCTGCCCCTCTTGCCCTTAGCACCCTCTACATCCCTCTTATTCACCACCCCCCTTCTGCCGCATTTACCTAAGGCTTACACACTGTTGTGCGCACCTCCATGGCTTAGGAATTTCCATCCAGGCCTGTAACGTGTTTCTGCTGGACACGAATATAAATAATCTTTCTTTTTTCTTCTATGGTTTGTATATGACATCCTGCTCCTGTGGGAACTGTGTGTATATATATATATACACACACATATATCTATATATATTACGTTCGGGCTGTGTTATGTATATCTTTCTTGTACATGTGACTTGGAATGTAAATACTCTGCTCCTATCAGTATTGTAAACATGTTGTTCCTTTTGTATTATGTATATTTATATGTAACTGTACAATTTTCCCTGCCAACAGCAGGTCCACCTTGTAAATGAGCTTGCTCAATGATGATCGCCTGGATAAATAAAGATTTGATTGATTGATTGATTGATTGAAAATGGAGGAACTGCAAGTGGCACTAGCAACAGAAAGTCAGAGGAGGAAATAAACTTGGGAGTGGTCATTACGAGTGACCTGAAGCACTCAGCACACTGCAAGAGAGCAGCAGCCACAGCTAACCAGATGCTGGGACATATAGCCAGGGGTATAACCAGTATAACCATTAGGAAGGTGGAGGTCATCCTGCCACTCTACAGATCACTGGTTAGGCCACTGCAGCTGCAAAAGGTCTGAATGTAGCAGCAATAAGCAAAACATGGGTGAATCAAAGCAACAGCTGGGATCTAAATGCTAATAGCTATATCTTATTAAGGAGAGACAGGGAGGGCATCAAGGGTGTGAGTGCAGCTGTATACATAAAAGAAGGCATAAGGATCACAAAGGGCAAATCAATCTGGAGGGGGTGTTGAGTCCTTATAGCTCCAGTTAACAGCATATGTGTGTGGGGGGGGGTATATGATAGCATTTATCTATAGGCCACAAAACCAGGGAACAGACAGGGATGAGGAATTAGAAAGAGAAATTAAGGCAGCAGCTGGCCAAGTAAGAACAGTTCAAAGGATCATTGCGCTTCTATGCAGGCATGGTTTAGGAGTGAGCAGGAGGACTGAGTAGTAGTATGTGACTCAGTGTGCAACTTGTACTTTGACTTACGCTCTTTCTGTCTCCTATGGGGACTGCCCACCCTGTCAGGGTATTATAAAGATGCAGGAGCCCTCATGAAATGGTTCCACACCCTCAGGGTGTCATAGGGCTGAGATCCCAGAGACCAGTGGCACTTTAGGGAAGAAAGTCCAACTGCAAGGAGATAGAGGCACTGCAGGAGGAGCAGGGGAGAATGGTGGCAACAAAAAATCTGAGTGTCCGAGGAGGGCATACATGGTTTATGTACCTCTTAGAGGGTGGCATGTTGAGAGTTACCCTTTGATCCTCTGAATCACAGGCTGACGCCTCTGCAGTGTCATGAGGGATTTAATCCTCAGAATATAAACTGTGACACTCCAATGGCAAGAAGCCAAGAACATCAAAAGTTCAAAAAAATAACTAGGGACATCTTTTATTTTTATTTAAAAGTTTAATAATTGCTGGATAAGTTCTATGAGAAGCAAGTCTCGTTTATAGACTCTCCCAAGTCATAAGCACACAGAGACAAGAACAGACCAATACAGAGAATAATATTCATGATAAGACATGACTGCATTAGTCACAAATGCAATAGTAACAGCATAATTAAATAATTTACAATTAATTAAAACACATGCATTGTTGTTTCTGCAGGAGTAGCCTCTTCAAGTTTTGTTTGTAAGTGTTCAAGGAATGGGAGTTCCACAGAGAGGTGGTAAGTTTGTTCCAAGACAAAGGGCATCATATGAAAAGCTATTTTTCCCATAATGAGTTTTAACTCGAGGTAAAACTAAACCACGGTCTATAGGTGTCACACAGATTGTGACTGTGAATAGAAAATGCAAGTCAGTCAGAAAGATAAAAACTGTATAATGATTTACAGTTTTGTAAATCAAGGATTTCTGGTGCATGGTACAGCTAGATAAGGGAGAAAGCCAATTTAATTGTGTAAGTACAGAGCAATGATGTTCTGTCCTTTTTTAATTCAATATGAAACTCACAAGTTGGTGGTAAATAGTATCCATGAGTGAAAGACTAGAGGCACTGGTGTTATGATAAATCATGTCACCATAATCTAGGATGGGTAAAATTGCCTGAGTCACAATTAACTTCCACACAAAATGGGTGTAGCAATCAACAAGAGGGACACCATTTCAGACCACGCAATATCCAACCAGGATTGTACCATTTACAGTACTAATGTAAGCTAACATGCTTAGTATGCAAAAAAGCTGATCTGAAACCAATAGTTTTAGGCAGATAATCCAGCATAGTGCACTGGCAAACGATTTGCTTTAAACAGGGCAATTAAACATAATTTGCTCTGAAACCAATATAAGACCAAATCAGTATAGCCTTCACAGAAATCAGTGTGGTTCACATAAACCAATCCAACAGAGTTCACACTTAAACTGCTGTACTTCATTCACAAATTAATGTAGTTGAAAAATAAATGAATAGAATTTGTATGAACCAATATCATTTGTGTGTAGAGGAATATAATACACACATAATCAGGTATAATGCGAACTCAAACCAATACATGCTAGCAATGCACTGCAGTCCCTGTATAGCATGTGGTTCATAGAGAATACCATATCAGTAAAGAAAAAATGAAACTAAGGATATACCGATATACCCATCATGTTACTCCTTCAAATAAAATTATTGGAAGAGCTCTCCACCAATTTTCTACTATAGGGGGAGGCAGAGTGGGTTTCTCTTTAAGATACACAAATGCTCTTCTTTTGTAATAGACGGTATGAGACCACAAAGCAGTACATATTTTTAGCATCACAAAGTGACATCTATTTTACTAAATACCCATTTTATAATGGCAAAGATCACCGTAATGTGCCCTGGAGAAACCACCATTCGGATCCAAATTTACCATAGACCAGTTCCATATAAGTTACCTGATGAAATAAAGGTATATCCCAATATCTAACCAGATGACCTCAAAATAGGATAATATAAGGACAATTTAAAAATAAATGCCGCGTAGTTTCCACTTGTGCCTGACCTGGATCTCTCAGACAGACTCTAGCTTCTAACATTTTATGAGCATGATTACCCCTCAAGTTAAGCTTGCCGTAGCAACACAGCCAAATTGTGTCCCACATTTTACATGGGATCCTGGCTTCTGTAAGCTGAAGGAGTATCCATTGAACTTCAACATATTCGGGACAGGAGGTGCAAGGACCAGTTAAAAAATGCCTGCCCAAAGGGGACTGATAAAAGGACTTCCTAGTCCACGCCTGACAAAGTGGAATAGTCTTATCCCATTGTTTTATTTTTTTAAAGAATTCAGTCAAGTAGGGAGAGGTACCATCAGGAATCAGACTAAACGGTCCCCAATGAGACGCTTCCCATTTAAGAAAAAAATAGGAACATCTCGCCCGAAGACTGAGTGCCCAATCAAATTGGCTTCCTACAAGAATAGGGACAATATTAGCATATACAAAAATTAAAAAGGAAAATAGGACTGGGTTAATCATATTCAAACCACCCGATTTTATTGGCCAGTATGTTATCGCCCTCCGAACAGGATTTAACCGACTCCCCCATAACAACTGGAAACATACAGTATACAGTCTAGATTCTAATCTAGAAGGAAGCAGAAAAATATAACTTAAATGTAGAAAGACAGGGAAAATATAAGTCTTTAACATAAAACTCGTTTAAGTCTAGTCATAGGATATGATTTCCATTTTTGTCCGCTTCCTCCAATTTTGCTACCCAATTCCACTCTGCTGCATTGTCATTCCCAAATGTCACCCCAACACAGATAATGAGTCACCAGAGATCTGAATCTGATCAATTTCAGCTACTCGGGGGTCAGGTCTAATGGTCAGGGCCACCCCTTTGCTTTTCTGCAAATTTATCTGGGAACCAGAAAAGACAGAAAATGAGCAAAGGACCCCCAGAGCATGAGACCCAGAGTCTTGATCAGCTACCAACAAATAGACATCATTGGCATACACCACAGTGCAAGGGAATGAAGTTCCTGCAGGGCTTCTCATATGAAGGATATGGGAATCCATGTTCAAGAGCCGCAGAACAGGATCAATAGTGAAAACATATAAAAGTGGGCTGAGGGGACAGCCCTGTCTAACCCCTCTCTTAATCTGGACATGCTTACCCAGACAACCATTTACCATGGGCGCCAGGAAAGCAGAGTTATACAATTTCTGTATCCAGTGGACAAAAATCTGTGGCAGACCATATGAAATCAACACTTTAAATAAATAAGAGTGGGGCACCAGGTCAAGTGCCTTCAATCAATCTAGACTAACAACATATCCTTCAGCTATAGGGCCATCAAAAACTTCTCGTATCAATTTTAGACTATCCAGCATAGCTCTACAAGGAATGGGCGCGGGTTTAAGTGGGATGGATTAAATCACCCGCGGCCTTGGATAACCGAAGACACAGAAGTTTGCTGAACAATTTCCAATCGTGTTCCAGTATGCTTATGGGCCTCCAATTATTAATGTCATCGTTTGCATTTTTTTTGTGTAAATAGATCCATAGGCCATCTGCCTTAACAGGGGGAACAGAATGGTGGCCCTGTAATATTGCATTAAACACGACAGTCAAAGGTTTACATATCAAATCCATACTTTCCTTATAAAATTCACTAGGAAATACCATCGGGGCCTGGAGTAACTCCAGACTTCAACTGGCGGATGAGAAATTCAACTTCTGATACTGTAATGGGTGCAATTAAATCTCTAATATCAGCATCAGACAATCGAGGAATGTCACGTTTACTCAAGACATGGTCCAGGTCCCTGAAACAGGCGCCCCAACCAAACATAGAAAGAGTATGATCCTCTATAAAATGCAGTATAGAAAGATTAGACTGCAAAATATCCCCATTTGCATTAGCATACATGGCATATATTTTAGGTCAACTTTCTGTTTACAACTATCATAGGGATTAACCGACTGTACCATCCCCTCATACCATATTTTTGTTCCATAAATACTGATGTGGCCCGCTTTATATTGGAAAGAGCACATATCCTTCTTAAGACTGATCCACTGCTCCAAAGTCATTGGCAAATTCTGGTCACAAACCCTTCTCCCTTACCTTGCATCCACCATATCGGCAACCTCCCAGCCCATTCTCTCAGAAGCACAGAATCCAGGCTCCTCCAAGTGCCATTCATGCACACCTCCAAGGGCCAATCGGCTTTCAAATATCACTTCCCCAAACTTTGGAATGACTTGCCTGCAGACATCAGGTGCTCCACATACCCCGGACATCTCAACCCACTCCTCCAAGTTCAGTTCAACGCCACTTGCACATGCTGTTGGTAACCAAATACATATCCCACATAACCTCTGGTTCCTGCTACCTGCTAGACATGCCTTACTCAGCAGCTACACTGCAGGGTCCTTATAGTAATGATGTCTGTTCTTTATTGCTGTAGATAATTGTACAAGTATGTAAATACCTAGCGACCACAATGTCAATGGTCCACAGCCTCTGGGCGAAACTCTGTATACTTGTAAATCCGTAATGTATGTAGTTTCTTCCTATGTTTCCCTGTACCTCATTTCCCCGGTCACGTCTTGGAAATGAGTGATCCTCCGCCAGTACGCCTGCCTGGTTAAACTCTTAAATAAATAAATAAGTTGGGTAATTTGTGAGGTATAATCTAAACCATAAGTGGCCTTTAAGGTGTGTAAGTTTTGTAACTGTCGTCTCTTGTTCAAATACTGAAGATAAGTCGCATTATGTTTAAATTTAGAATGGCGTCGACAGTGGAGTTTGATTTCTGATTTAGTCTCCAACCACCATAACAAAGGATCATCGTATAACTCTAAAACCGAATATTTAGCATCAAGAAACATGCGAAGCGCATCCCAATCCCGAGTATCGTTCAAGACTGTTATATTCATTTTCCAATGATTGTGGGTGTGTGGCTTATTTCTTGGTATGCCGACATGTATTTGTAACAAGCAATGTTCTGAGATTTCCACGGGGGTCACAAGCACACGGTTACAGGGCAACTATTCTGAAAGAAACAGAAGGTCAATTCAAGAGGATAACCTACCTCTATGGTATGTGTGAACTGGAGGTAGTGGACCAAAAAGGGCGCTGTCCGATAATTTAGCAGTATCACACGTTTTGCTTAAAAAATGGGAATCAAGTGTAACTTCTGAGTCAAGCCGGTCTTATCTGATAAAGAGATAATACAGTTAAAATCCCCTCCAAATAAGACAGACCTTGTGGTGTGTAAATAAGGCTGGACAGCCGACATAACCTCTATTCTTTGGGATGTACTCTGAGGGTTATAAATATTAATAAGTCTCCATTCCAAATTATGAATAACCACATCCAAAATCAAAACCCGCCCCTGAATTAGGTCTATCAAACGAGTCACCACAAAGTCTAACTTATTAAACAGTATTCCCACCCCTGCACAGGTATCCTCCCCCAAAGACCAAAATGAGGGACCACAGGTCCATTCTTGGGAGGCCAGTCGAATGTCATGTAGAGAATACAGCCAAGTATCCTGTAAAAAAAAAAAAAAAAAAAAAGAATATGCAAATTCAAGGTCTGAAGAAGGGTAAGAGTAGAACGTCTTCTCCGGGGATTTCTAAGGCTGTTGACATTCAAAGAGCCACAAGTAAGATCCAAAAACATGAGGAAGAAGGGGGATTACGATTTCTTCCCTTTTGCAGGGGATCAGTATTTACACCTTTTCTTCCCAGATAGTTTAGGTTCACCAGCAACCAGTTCAACATCCATCATAAGTTCAGGATGAGAGGAAGAAGCCAGAGAAGAGACATCAGAGTCATCCTCAGACCCTTCAGTTTGTTTACGTTTAGATAAGAGAGTAAACCTATTGCTTACAGGAATCGGATCCCCAGTCTGCAAAACCTCAGATGAAGGTCAAATATCCAAAGTAGCTTTAGCAGAACTACTTCTGGTAATTCGCTTGCTAAGTTTTGAGGACCAGGCAATATCCTCCGGAGGAGGCTTTTCAGGATCGCCAGTCAGAGCTGCAAAGGATCCACTAGACCAGGTACAGACAGTTCAGGAACAGTAGTAGGAGTCAGCAAGGGAACAGAAGGGGCAGACACCAGAACATCTTCCACAGTAAGGGCCAGAAGAGAGACCGGGGGAATAGCCTGAGGCTGGGGCAAACCTTGTTCCGTGGCTTCTATATCAGAGGGCTCAGGGACAGTATCAGACTCTTTGGGGACTTGTGAGCCTGATGAAGGAAAAGGCCGTGCAGCAACCTGTTGCCGAGCTTTGAAGACTGCGTCGTCTTGGGCATCTTGTGTTTGAGAGGGGTCATTATGAAGGCCCTGAGGCAGGTCCTAAAAGTATGGGTGGTAGCCTCACAGAGGTTGCAATAGGCAGGGTGAGGGCAGCCTAAGCTAGTGTGGCCAATACCGAAACACAGGGAACATTTTAGCTTATCACAAGCATTGCTCAAATGGGTCTGGGCACCACAGCAAAAACAAGACTTAGGCTGTCCTGGGTGAAAAATAAAACCCCAGTCCCGCCCCAAGTAGAAACAACTGGGCAAATGTTGGATGGTCCCATTCATTTGGGGTAATCTAACCTGAATTTTCTAACCCCCGGTCCAAAACTGTTCCGAATCAATGATAGGCTCAGGTAGGTCCAGGACTGTGCATTTAAGTTTAAGCCACTTAAGTATATCAGCCACAGCCACCCCTTCATTTTCAAAAAGGATCGTAATAGTTTTAATGGCAGGTTTTGATAAGGGGATAGCCACAAAAGGGGACCACAATGGGGTATATTTAACAGCCTGATATCTCACCCAAAACTGCTCAAGACTTGCAGCTGTCTTAAAGCTAAGGTCAAAATTTGCATCACCGGATGTGTGGATAAGTGTATAAATCTCAGTGGGGAGAAACTGTAGACTACCCTTTACCAGGGTTTTACCCACATAAAGCCAGTCAGGAAAAATTTCCAGACCCCCCTTATATCTAATGCATACAGCATTCTGTAATTTAGCTAACTCGGGGAGCATGAAAAAGGCCAGCATAGGACTTTGGACGGGGACCTTGAGCGCCAGAGGAGCCTGCCCTTAGGTCAGAATGGGAAAGGCCTCGAGCAAGGGGGATCCCAACTGGGAGTTGAACAGTATCAAGATCCTGAAATGGGACCAGGAGTAGAAGCATTACACAATCCAGCAGGGGGGACCGAGGAGGGGGGCAAGGGAGACAAAGAGGCCAAGTAGAAGTGGCAGTCTCAGTACTTATGGTCATCACAACTGAAGAAAATGCAAAGCAGGGTGTTGGGTAAGTTGTAACTCAGACAGAATCTCCAGAGGGTCCCCATAGAAACCCTCAGCAGAGTCAGCATGAACAGGGAAGACCAAGTACTTGCACCAGGGATTTGGACCACCCTGCCGCAGGGCATCAGCAATTGTAAGTCCAGAGGCTGAAACATTAGCGTCATAGTTTGGCATATCAGGGTCCTGGGTAGGGGTTGGGAGAACTCCAATAGCAAGCACAGGCAGGGCAATAGACCCTCCAACCCCAGGGATCTGACATAAATGCTCTGTATTCCTGAAGCCACCCCTAGGGGCCTGAGCAGCAGAAAAGAATTTGAAACAGTACCTGGAATAGTGGCAAGTCCAGCAGCTTTCAGAAAAAAAGTCGAGGTAGTCTCCCGTGGAGAAGCGGTATTGGCAAGAGATTCCAGTGTAGAAGACCTCAGGATGGTGGCCAGCTGCTGAGGCAAAGAGGAGAAATGTAAAGCAGTACTAGAGCTTAAAGGCAGCGGAGGTGCTGACAATGTAGCTCGCTCATCAGAACTAATAACAACTGAAGACTGCAATAGAGCTACTCAAGGGGTCTGTGGTATCTGACTCAAGGCACGCACTCCAGCCGGTGCTTTACGCTGCCAGTCGCATAACCACCTGACGACATAGAACACGGAAGTAAGTCCATAGCAAGAGTCTCTCAGTCAAAACAACAGGCTGAATCGTAGGGCTTATAACAGAGAAAGTTGCCGCTTCCTCCAACTTCTGTGTCCATATGTCTGAGTTCACGGAACAGGGAGAATGACAGCAGAAGCCTGTAGGAGAGCAATTTTTCCTTGAACATCATGTTGCTGCGCCGTAAATAAATGCTCCTTTTCCTGAAGCCAAGTAAGCTCCTGTAGAACTAAATCCTGTGTAGAAGCACCAAAATGTAGACCTGAGGTAGAAACTTTGTGCAGGAGCAAGAAGCCAGCAGCAACTACTCCTGGTTGTGCTTGCTCAGTAAAATCCACAAAATCCAGCCGTTCAGCCTCTAGCGGTGACAAGACAGGAGAGGTGGCCTGCCCCTGTCTCAGAAACGCTGCACGCCCTCTAGCATTCCCTGAAGTGGCCGCTCAGAGAGACAGCCAGCACCCCCAGAGGCGCAGTAGCGAATTCTCCTGGTGTCCTGGTCAAATTTTCCTCATTCACTAAAAATACCACTAACAGCTCAATCTGGTTCAAGGTCAGTTGGCATTCATCTGTATCCCCCTCCCCCGGGTCGTGCCTGAAAATAGGCAAGATCTGTCTAGCGCACTTACCCGGACAACAAAAACTAAATAAAATAAATAAAATTTTAAACTGATTTGAATAAAAGAACAGACAAAACGTTTTAGGGGGGTATCGTGAATAAATAACAGTCTTATCTGAATAACATTTGTCCGGATACTTGGGTTCTGTAGCTTCTGGGTCTACTTGAGGTAGTGAAGATAAAAGAAATGGGGAAAAATGCTGTTTACTGTTTTTTTACTGATGAGAGCCCACCCTCGCTGCCATTTTAGTCCGTTTTAAACTAAGGTCATTGAAATATGTGTTGATGGCTTTTAAATCAGTTACTGGCTTTAGTAGGGCTCATCTATTGTTATGTTCTTTGATAAACATCTGGCACTTGCCCGATTCTCTTGAGAAAACTGCTGCCACCACTGTGATGGTTTATTTTCTGTTTAAGCTAGGTGTTATGTGTATGGCAGCTTTCTGTTTAGTTTAACTGGTGGCTTCTGCAATTAAAAAAAACTGGAACCTTGCTGTACCACAGAAGGGAACAATCATGTTCCATGAGCTCTGAACTGTGGTACAACAAGGTTTCAGCTGGCATGGATTTCTGTGCAGAACAAAGCCTCACTATACATATAGGCCCAGATATTCAAACTGCGCCCAAAAAGTGCGCAATAGCAGGAGCAAGCACAAGTCCATTGTGCCCATGCGCAACAGACACAATATTCAAAACAGGAACAAGCCAAATTGTGCCTACAGCCAACGTCTGAATATCGCACAACCTGCGCCATAGCTCAACTAGGGAGGGGAAGCTGAGCAGATATGATGCGCTATGGCGTAACAAGGGATGTCCAGCTGAACAGTCCAGAGATGCCATAGCGCAAGCAGGGAGCCCCCCAGCTGCAGAGCAATGTAACTGTACAACCAGGGAGGTAGGTGCCCACCACCCATGCCACAGATGGGCACAGGAACACATAAATACAAAGATACATAGAACACACAGCAGAACTGACATCATGCCCCCACACCCCAAGCACAGCACAACTGGGAGAGGGCTGGAATAACCACCGGCCCATGGAGACAAGCATACAACCCACAGCCGGGCCATGGTGCTCCATCACACCCACCGGCAAGCTGAGACTGCCACACAAGGAGGGTGGACCACCCCGTGCCACACCATCCCCCCCAGTGCACAGCACACCCTGCACCATGACCCCCAGACACCCCCCCATGAGCAGTGACCACCACAGCAGGAAACCCCATGCATACCACCATCCCCACTGTGACAGTGCAACCTTGTGCACCACAGAACCATACAAGGCAGCCCCACCATGAGCACCCAGTAGTGGGTGGCAGCACACAGCAATGCAACAACGGCAGACACAATGCCACCAGGCACAATCCCCCCGAGGCACAGCTGAGAGACTGACCATGCGTCGGCACAAGAGGTACCTCACATGGGACAGGGCGTGCCCCTGACACCACCACCAGTGATACAGCACCCTGCACAGTAGTCCAGTGACACACCCTGACCCACCACTGGCCACAACAGCCAGCACAGACACCCACAGTGGTGCGTGGAAGCATGCACCACACCGGATGCAACACAGTGCAGGGACAAACACCCACCCATACCCAAGGGGACAATAACACAGGGACGCAGTAGCATGGCAACCAAGCCCCCAGTGTGGGCCCATGGAAACCGTGTACACACAGCCTGCAGTCCTCCATGGCACAGAAGTGCCAGCCACCCTGTGCAGGCACTGTGGACCCGTACGCCACCATCATATGCCTGGAGCACAAGTCACAGACAGTGGTGCACATCCCCTGCAACACACACAAGCCACAGCATGGGGGTGGGACAACAACCCGCGGAGGCCACAGTGTCACCTGAGGCAAACATGCACCATACCAGTGACAGGAGGCAACTCAGCATTGTGACGGGTACAGTGGCTGACCTGCATGGACAGCCACCAGTGACATGCCAGCAGACCTTGCAGGTCACAGACATGCAAGGGTGTCAGCTGCACAGGCCATGGATGGGTTGACAGGGGCACCATGGACACAGAGCATGCACCATGGACCACTGCACACAGTCATCCATTGCACAGGGAACAACACACACACCACAGACACTGACTGATAGCTACTCCCACACCATAGTCACTTCCCCACGGACATACACACAAACCCATGACTGCACCACCCCAGACGCCATGCACACCACTGCAGCTGAGCACCTATAGCCCGCTGCAGATCAGAGACCACCACAGTATTCATATCAAAATATTTCTATTGAAACATATAAAACAAAACTATATACAGAACTATGTACATATGGGGGGGAGGGACATATGGTGGGAGTGGGTAAGGCAGGGTGAACATATGGGAGAGGGAAGAAGGGTGTGAGGGTGGGTCAAAGGGGAAGGTGGTAGTCGGGGCATGGGGACATTAACGGCCACCCCGGGCCTCCTCCTCCTGGTGCTGATGCCTGATCCTCCTTCTCCCCTGACCCCATGGCGGTTGATTTCCTGGAGGAGCTGCAGAGTCTCCCTGGCCACCTGGAGCAGCTCATTGATGGACTGCTGAATCTGCAGGAGCCTCCGGTCACCTAGGATGAGGAGCAGAGTCAATAGGTGTGACTGTCCATCCCGAAGCCCACCCATTGTGCATGGCATGCAGCCATGTGCCACGCCCTGTGATGGTGTGCGACCACCCACAGTGACCATGTCCACAAGACCTGCCCACCCAGGCAGCCACAGCCATGTGGACCACTGCACACACCCACCGCCCATGTCCTGCACAGCACCACCATGGGCCGTGCAGTGACTTGGGCTGGCGCGGTGTGAAGGCAGTGCCACAGCCATGTGCCCGGTGCACGCATGGACCACCACTGACGCACTCCCAGACATGCAGTGCCACTGGACAGTGCTGACTGTCACAAGTCGCGTGCATGGCAGTGGTGTCCATGGATGGTGGCCATGCCCCGCTGCCCACCCTGTTACACAGCATGCAATAGTAATCATGGAGTTATAGCACTCACCCTCATCGGGCCGGTCAGGTCGGCGGTGATGGTCCCCGTCCCGCCTGGACACTCTGTCCTCCTCCCTCGGGTGCTCCTCCCTCATCCGGCGATGCTCATCCATGCCTGTGGGGGAAACAAGGAGAAGAACATCAGTACAATCCCAAGCAAAGTTCCCTGCCCCAATGTGTGTGTGCCCACCCACCCAGCCAGACCCACCCACCCCACACCCTGTAAATACCACACAGCCAACCCTAGACTAGCCCTCCCATGTGCTGGACACATACAACACTGTTACTCATATGGACAATACAAGTGCATAGATGGATCCCCCACCTGGACGTGACACCGTGCCCCTCCTGGCACGTGACCGCAGACGGGATAGTAGGTCTGGCTCCCTCCTCCTGAGGTCCCCATAGTGGTGCTTGCACTGCTTCATGGTCCTCCTGTGTCCAGTGGCCACCTCCAGGTCAGTGGCCACCTCCTGCCAGACCTGGGTCCTGGCCCTGTCCGGTGCCTCCTCACCAAACAGAGGCCCATGCTGTGGCTCCACAATAGCCACAAGGTTGGCCAACTCAATGGCAGTCCATTGTGGGGCTCTCCTGCGTGCCATCTCAACCGCTATAGTAGGCAATATGGCGCTCTGCAGCGCAGTACCCCACGTGCAAATGCTGCACGGTACAGCACTGCCATTCCCTATCACACTGTTACCCAACAGCACGATAGAGGTGCACCCATGCCTGACGCATGGCGCCAAGGGGCAAAGGTCGGGCACAGGGTCAAGGGTCTCTGGCACAAGGCCACGCACAGCGCCATCAGACAACTATGCATATAGCGCAATTGGTTGCCTGTTTGCCAGTGCCACAGCGGACTATCAGGCAGTTGTGCCATTGCGCCTATGGAGGCCCATTGTCACAGCGCCAGGTAGTGACCTTCGCTATAGCGCCACTGGCACAATGGTGGCCGTGCCCTGCATTGATTATCGTGCACAGCACGTCATCAGCACGGCAGATGCCAGCGTCAGCAGCCTGGGCATGCGCAGTGAGGTGTACTACACATGCTACGGAACTGCGCCATTGGCTCAGCCTGTTCAACACAATTACACAAAGCGCAAAAGCGCGATATACAGCCGTCATATGCTAATCATCCGATCAGCCATTCAATGGCGCAGCACCGCGATTTGCATCTAATTAAAGTTGCTCCTCACCTAATTTGCATGGATTGCGCTATAAAAGTGCGACAAAGTTCTGCAGTGGCCATATTCGGTTACTGCAGTATATTGGTGAGTTGCATGCTGTGTGGGAGTGTGGACTGTGGATTCAGGGACATGCTTTGGACTGCACAGTCACAGGTAACCACTGCCATCCTTACAGGCTGAATAATGACCGAGCAAGTTCTGGGTGAGGAGGACACATGGTGGGCGGAAGAGAGGCCCAATTTCACGAAGGCCGAGACCGAGGCACTGTTTGAGGCCTACCTGGATCAGGAGCCACTGTTCAGTGGACGGCCGGGCACCCCTCCGGCCCATGCTGCTGCATGGGAGGAGGTGGCACATGCTGTGAACCTGCATGGCATCCACCAGCGCTCCGTGCAGGAGTGTAAGAAGAAGATGGGTACTGACAGGAGGAGGGTGAAGGAGAAGGTGGCGGCCATCAGCGCGGTGCATGCTGCAACAGGCGGGGGACAGCTGGAGGTGGTGCAGCTCACACCAGCAGAGGACAGACTTGCTGCAAGCAAGCACCATGATGCCATAGAGGGAGTTCCGGGTGGTGGCTTCCAGACGGGTGGTGGCCCATCACTGCATGGTAAGTCATGGTCAGTCTATGGGGGAGGGCCGGGTAGGTCACACGCAGTAACGTGACTTTGCTTTCCCTTACAGATCCTGAATGTCTGCATGGGTCATCGGTGGTAGGCCTGTCCACTGCGGACAGTCAGCTGGAGTTGGAGGAGGGACCATCCACCTCCACAGGTATACGTGGAGCATTGCGACAGTGGGGCCACCTGGCTGTCCACACTATTGTCGTTGAGACAGGTGTGGGGGAAGCCCTTCCTGTGTCTCAGCGTTCTGGCGTCCAAGGATGCCAGCATGCTGGGGCAGAGACCGGCACCAGTGATGTAGACACGACCATCATGGGCAGTGACACGTGTGTGGCATGGAATGGACACACAGCAGGTCAGCTCGCGCCCATGGTTCTGGCTGGTGCCGCCATGTGGGCCAGCATGTCAGCACAGTCCCAGCCTGTGCCTGTCAGCACCAGTGGGGCAGCACCGGTGGCTGGTCAGGACAGTGGGACTGTTGCGGCCACAGCGGTGGCACTACTGATCCCTTGGGCACAGCGGGCAGAGGGGCAGCAGCAGCAGTCGCCCACCGGGACTGGGGGTTCAGAGTTCAGCGGTGGCATCTGTGCACCGCCTGTGGACTTGCCCATACCTGGTCCTGGTGTGCAGCACCCATCCTCAAGGGGTGCTGAACATCAGGCCCCTGCACACCCTGAGGGACAGGATGCCGAGGAGGCAGACGACCTCTTTGACGAGCACACCCGCCTACTGCAAGCATTGGTCCAGCAGCAGATGCAGCTTGCAACATCCATGGAGGCACTGTGTGTGGCTCTGGAGTGGGCAGAGGAGCGTCGCAGCAGGGACACCGATAGGATCCTGTCATGGATGGACCATTTGCGGGAGGATGTGACTGCTGCCATTGACAGGCATGCACAGCCATTAATTGCTGTCATGGCCACAATGGGCACACAGTCAGGTGCTCATGCATCACTCACACCACGCAGTGCGCTATCCACTCCCCGTTCCCGGCATCGTGCGACACCCACCCTGTTGACGCCGGGTTCAGCTGTGGGCATCCCAAGCACTCCTGGTGCAGGCATGTTCAGTGTGCTGCAGACCCCTGCGCTGGCATGGTCGCGTTTGCGCAGTGGAACCCCTGGGGGACCATTGGTGCCACCCCATGAGGCCCGTGGTCAGCCTGCCAGTGCTGGCGGGTCTCAGCGGGGCTGCCCACGCATCCGAGGCGGCCGTGGCACTGTGCCGTGAGACTGACCTGTCTCCTAGCACAGGCACTGTCTGGTGCTGCCCTGTGTGCATTGTGTGTTTCGGTGGGCAGTGCACGGGTGGGTGCCTGGCCCTGCACGCGGACACACTGTCCACCTGCACACCCTCCTGGCTGCTGTTCACAGGTATGTGTGCATGATGATGCCTGTATTGTGCTGTACACCAAAGTGCGATGGTGCCCACCATCTGACACACGCACATGGACAGACAGTGGACGTGGTGGCCTGTGGACATGTGTGTTGCTAGGGTTGGCGTTCTGGCTCAGTGTTCCTCCTGCCCTCTGTGCATGTTTGGTGCATTATGTGTGTGTGTTCGTCCATGAGGCGTGTTGATGTTCACCCATCCCTGGTTGTGTGTGTGTGCTTCTGTGCCCTGCCACATCCCTTGCCAGCATGCACCCCTGGTGTGTTCATGTGTGTTTGTGCCTAAGCCACTGGTGGTTGTGCATGGCACCATGACTTACCTGGGTTGGCTGAAGTGCTCCTCTGTGATGGTGTCCCAGTGCAGCTGTGCCAGCTGGATCAGTCAGGGGTCCCATCAGCCAAGGGGGGGCTGCCCATCACCATCATCACTGGCGTCACCCTCTTCGACCTGTACGGCTATCCCACATTCTTTGGCTATGTTATGCAGGATGCAACAGGCCAGGAATATCCCACAGGCCTTTGAGGGGCTGTACTGTAGGGCACCGCTAGAGGTGTCCAGGCAACGGAAACGTGCCTTCAGCATCCCGAACACCCGCTCAATGACATTGCATGTGGTGGCATGTGCCTCATTGTAGCATTGCTGCGATGGGGTCGTGGGCCGCCAGTAGGGTGTGAGCAGCCAGGGACCGAGTGGGTATCCACTGTCACCTGTGTGCAGAGGGTGGAGGTTAGTTTCGTGTTCAGCTTCGGCCTGCCCCAGGCCCTGTGGGCCACACCCATGGCACCTCTGGCCGTGCCCCCCAGGCCTGTGATATGTCCATTTGGTTTGCATACTCACCCACTAGATGTCCTGTGGGGATGTCCCCACTCTCAAATCGGTGGCACAGTGCCGACTGGTGCCAGATGTATGAATCATGTGCTCCCCCAAGGTGCGTGGCACAGACATTGATGATGCGCCCACTGGCATCGCACACCACCTGGCAGTTGATGCTGGAAAAGCCCTTGCGATTCATGTATGATGCCCCCTCATTGCCAGGTGGTGTGCGTATGGCCACATGGGTGCAGTCTATTGCCCCTAGCATGCCAGGCATACGTGCTACCCTGTAGAACTCCTGAATGTTTGCTGTGCACTCTGCCGCAGTGCTGGGGAAATGGATGTACTCCGCAGCATGTGGCAGCAGTGCGCTGAGGAATTGGGTGAGGATGTGTGACGTGGCCGACTGTGTTATGCCTGTGGTGTCCCCTGTTGGTCTCTGGAAGGTACCCGTGGCGAGCAAGCACATGCAGGCTGTTACCTTTGTCTCCACTGACAGGGCATGGCTCCGTCGTGAGGGTGCCTGCATCACATCACTGCACAGCTCACAGAGCCGCCTCAGTATTGCCCTGTTCAGGCAGTACCGGCCCACAATCTCAGTATCTGTATACAGCTCAAAGCTGGTGCGGGCTCGGTACTGCCTGTTGGGGGCATACTGCCAACGGGCCCTTCCACGGCCACGTCCCCCTGCCGCATGCCTTCTCACCCCCCTCATTACAGCCTCCATATGGAAGGTGGCACTGGCCATGTCCCTGGCTTGCGTTCCCCCCCAGCAGCTGTTGCTATGTTCCCCCCGCTGTCCTGACTGCTACCTCCCCTGCACCGGGTACACCTGTCTGTGCTGTCCTCTGGGATGTGTGGCTGCACACACTTTCCCTGTGCCTCTCTTCTGCAGTTTGTTTTCCCTGGCCTGCCCTCTTTCTCACAGTTTTCCTGTGCCTGTCTCTCCCCCCCTGCGTTATGTGGTTTCCCTGTAGTGTTCTTGCGCCTCTTCCTTGCTCCTTTTTATTTTGGCTCATTTCTGCTGTGGCACAGCTTCTGCTTGCTCCACTGTTGCGCATTGCGCAAGTCTTTGAACATCACACTGTGCCCTTTATGCATGGTTCCTCCCCCTTCGGTTGCGCATGCCTTCATTATCATTGTGCTGTTGCTCAGCATGTTTTCCGTGGCACAACTGCCTCCTGCTGAATATCGCAGAATGGCGCATTTTCAGACTTGCGCTGGTGCAACCCTATTGCGCATGGTGCAACCCTTTTGAATACCTGGGCCATAGTGTTGTGTATGGAGACCCATGCATTACCAGATGCTGCTACACCACAGTAGTGATATACTACTCTTGTATCACAGTAGTTATCCCACTACTGTTGTACAACACAAAATCCCATGTCTATTAAGATTCCTCATGCTTACAATACCTGCGCTGCACCTTTCTCATAATGAAGATATCAGCAAGAGAGAAAATGCCTCAAGTGAACTCTTTTGTTTAAAAAAAAAAAAAAGAATTATTAGAGATGTTACCCGCTCATGTAGCTATTCTTTAAATCACATTATGAACCGGCTGCCGAAAAAGGAGCATGCTCAGTAACCGACAGGTCTTGAAGCCGTGATGATATCGGAGTACATACTCATAGCTTCAGAAAACCTCCAGCCAGCAGCCTCCTCACTCACAGCGCAATGTTTCCCATGTCTTGCAGTCCGGAGCAAGTCACACCTCCAGTCGGCCAAAATCACTCTGTCACCCTGTCAAAGACCATCAAACAAATAGCCCACACAACCCAAACCCGATAAAGAAAACCAGACTGGGCTTCACACCACTTCTCACCTGTGTCCGGTCTCAAAAAGACAAAAGCAAAATCACAATTTCATCTACAAATGGCCACTGCATGCTACTTCACAGGCTCACAATGTCACTGTCAGTAGGCGCATGCTCAGCCGCCCGTTTCACTGTAAAGTCGCACGCAGGAGCAGTTTGAAAAATAACTTTGTAAATGGTGCCTGGATAAACACATCGGGCACACATATTTAATGAAATTTCTGCTCCCAAGCTGAATTGCGGGACTAAGTGACTTGCTGATCATTTCAAAGTACCAGAAGTCTTTGTCCCCACGACTCAAATGTTTCCGCTGTTCGTCTGGCTCCAGCTGCATCCCAAAATATAAATCCTTCAGTTTTTTTCTGGCAACTCTTTCCACTTAGAAACTTCTCATCCCCCACCACCAAGAAGCCAGAAATTGTCAAAAAAAGTCACTCTTCCACACATACTCAGCCTGGCTCCTTTCGTTACCACAGTATACAGACACTACAACGGCACCAGCTGCTGCCTATAGCAAAAAGAGAAAGAACTATTTGTTTCAGTGTATAACTACGCATTAGGAAATATATTAAAGCATTTTTTAAAAACTTTTTCTTGTTTTTAACAGTAAAAGTATGGATCTAGTTCATAATAGCAATAATGCACTCCAGGGTGTGATATATCATGGGCTATCGTAGCTTCTCGAGTGCATGGGTCACTTGGCCTGCAGCCTCAAGCCTCACAATGCACCCGAGGCATGACGATATCCAATGATATACCACTTCCTGTTGTGCATTATTGCTTAACTATATGCTTTTAGCTTTATCCTGTTTATTGTTTTCTGTTTATTTGACCACAGTTCAAGACAGAGGTAGCAAGAAGGTAAATTAAAGCAAACATATACTATACACAATAATGTATGGGCAACCATATACAAGGCTGACTTTTCCATCTTTGGGTGAGATGACATCATAGAGACCTCCCAAGCTTTGCTCTTGAGGTCTGTGATGTCATCTCACCCCTCGATAAAAACACAGCCTTGTTGTGAATGGTTGCCCCTACATTATTATATTACAGGGGCACAGTAGCACCCCTATAGTTAGGGTTGAGTGAGAGGTTCTGGGTTAAACCCCTAAATTTGCACTTTAATAACTTTGGCAGCATTTGAACAAAGTAGCTGGAACTGTGCATGTGTTGTCTAGGAGGCAAGGTCTAAATCTCTGAAAACTTTTGTGATGGCTGCTTGTACAGTTCCTGAGATCCGCATATGTCATTTCACTGTAGATGTCTAATTTTTTTCCTATACGTAACATGGGTTTGGGTTTGCTCTTACCTACAACCTACATGGAATAGAATTTTTTTCCAGAATTTTCAGGGTGAAAGTGTGCTGTGCCAAGGTAGTGCTTTTGCAAGGTTTTATGAAAAATATTAAAGGGTTCAAAAATTATAAGGATTTAAAGTTTTTTTTCTGGTGTAGGGTTCGGGTCTGAGGAGGTGCAAGTGTTTTTTGTGGTTGTGGCATTTTTTTTTACAAGTCTCCCCAACCCCTGGAGTTGAGAATCTTTAGTTAGAGGGGTGTGGGGGGCACAGGCCCCCGCATAAACAGAGATCTGTGTCGGCACTGTTGTTTTCGCTGCGATTGTACATCACTGTTTTTATTTTCAGCGTTGTACACATGCCCTAACCACGATCACCATTCTGCAATCACTATTAACACATAGAATCCACTCAGTAGGGTTTTTGGGATAACGTTCTGAAATGATACCAAAAATTCTGCATCGCAAGACTGTTTTTAGTTTCTTGCCAGTTGCTTCTCACACCACCTAAAAATTGTTTTGTGCTGTGAGAGCCACCATCTTGGTTTTTTCACCTTGTATTTAAAAAAAAAACATGGAAAATACATACAAATGGGTTAATTTAAAAGGAAACACCTGAACCTAGCTAAACAGGACCCATTTAGCCAGATTCTGATTTTTTTGTAATACTAGCCAGAGATACCTTTTCTGGGTACCCCAAAATCTAGGGTGCCCAGCTTAGTGAGAAGAGCCATTCACCTCCGTTCTCTGTATGAGAACAGTGGGACTTTCCTGAATGGTGAAGCTGCAGCCGGAAGTCATGCAGTGAGCCAGTGACTTGCAGCTCTGTCTGGCTGGCTGTTTGTTCATACATTCATATGTTTGTCTGCCTGTCTGTCTATCTATCTATCTAGCTATCTAGCTATCTGTCAATCTATCAATCTATCTTTCTATCTATCTTTCTATCTTTCTATCTATCTATCTATCTATCTATCTATCTATCTATCTATCCCCGGTAACACTCCTTTCTCCCCCTTCCCTCCAGGTCACCCACCCTTCCCAGTATTTTATTTATTTATTTTAATGAGTAATTCATATTTTAAATATGAAATATAAGTGGACCCTGGTGCCCACCCCAGTACTGCTTCTCACCCACCCCCCCATTCGTTGAAAAGTAGCCCAACACTGGGGTGCCCAATCCCCAGTGTCAGAATGTGATGTGGAATAAAGAAAACTGTCCCTCAATATTTTTTTTAACCTGTTAAACAAAAAAAAAGGTCCCTCATCAATCTGACCCCCTCATACACAGCTCAGCCAGACCTCCCATTCAGCACCCCTCACCCTCCCACACCACACGCACACCCTTATTCACCTAAACAGATCTCACAGTGTAGATCCACTCACTAATCAATGACGCAGTCATCCATATTTTAAGAGCAGACTTTAAACCTTCTAAAGAGTTATTTTGCCTTATAACTGGTAGGAGGGAATTCCTTAACATTTGTATTTATTTGTTTCACCAGGAAAAGGCTCCATTAAGCAAGCTCATTTACAAGGAAGTCCTTCCTGGGTAGGACAGCATACAGAGTTAAAACAATGACTACAGAGTACAGAGGTATAAAAACATAGTCAAATTCACAAAAGAGTACATTCAGTAGATGTATATCGTGTCCATTTTGGGTGGACTATGGGAAAACAGAATACAGCTGACATATACAAAGTTATATAGCTCATTTCACCCGACAGCTTATGCAAATCCCACTGGGGATGATACCAAACAATTTGGTTCCTGAATCAAAGGCCCGCAGGGCAACTCAGTAAAAAACTAGCCACACGAACAGCTTTCCATATGTAATTTTCCAATGAGCATCTTAAAGATGTTCAGTTCTACCAGCTATGAGGGTTTTAGAAACCTTTGCAGTGATTTCCATAGAAAGGGGATGGAACAACTTATTGCTGACTTCCCTAGCTGCATGGCATATGCTGGAATGTCCGGGAGTATGTAATTGTTTTTTTCTAAGTGCATAGCTGTTGTGAGATATATGGAATGGTTCACTGTCCTGGCCAAATTCCCCCCCCCCATTCACTAAAGATACCACCAACATCTTAATCTGGTTCAGTTGGTTACCATCTGTATCCCCCCTCGCCCTGGTCACCCCTGAAAAAGGGACTTCTAGTCTCAGTGGGCCTACCAGGTCAACAAAATTCAATAAATAAATAAATGACATATCCAGGAAAATATTTCATGTCCAGGTACACAAATTCAGTAGTCTATTGGTTGTTAAGGAGGGCTATCCTATGATGGCAGACAATGTACAGTGGTGAATCCTGAGTCCTAAATCCATTATAAATCTGAGTGCTCAATGGTGGAGTACATCTAGTTTAGCAAGATATGCAACATAGGTGCTATAATGACAAATGCTCTACTTCCAGCAATGTTTAGATGATAGTTTGGAATTACTAACAGTTGTATGAATTTGCAGATCTTGATGGGCAATATTCAGTGAGCAAATCTGAAAGGCATTTGGGACCACAATGATTAAGACATTTATGTGTCAGCAAAAAATTTGTCAAATCAAACCAAAACGTCATTGGCGGCCAGTGGAGATCTTAAAGTATCGAAGTAATAGGGTCTTGAATTAAATAATTTGAAACCAACCTTGCCACAACATTTAACATACACTGCTATATATGTAGTTTATAATTAGGGAGATCTGATAAGACAGCAATAAATCTGAATAATGATAAAAGCATTTATCAACATTTTGAACTGGACCACACATATGTATAATTTTAGAGATTCTACTGAGATGAAAAAAACACCCTGTAAGCTAAGTTTATATGGGCATCAAACAACAAATTGTTAATTGAGCTTTAAGTGAACCCCTAAATTGTTAACCACAGATGCCACTTCAAGATTACAACCCCAGTCTGACATCGCACTCTGCTGAGACAGAAACATATTTAACTGACTGTTTGTGCCAAAATAAATCCTATCCAATATTTTGAGATTCAGTTGTAAAAAGCAAGTTACAATAAGAGCAAACACCTATGCATATCGCACACAGTAATCTGTAAAAAAAAAAGTATGTTAAGCAAAATGGCACAGCTAGGGTGTGGTTGTGGGGATTTACCTCGCCTTGTGTGGTTCATCGAGGCACAGCCAAGTGACTTAACCACACAAGAAGTGGGTAAATCACGTAATAACTCACACCCTGGAGTGCCTTATTGCGATCATACAATGGGCCTATGTGTAAAATAAATTTAAAATGGGTTTAATTATGTGTTTTAATAAATGCCATTCCTCAGCTGTGGGTTATGCAGGATTTACCCATGGTCCTGTGACATGTTTTGACCAATGAGGTTGCAGGATTTTTACACACCATTGTATAATATTCACATAAGCTAATATGTTTGATGCATAAACTGATATATTCACTGGTTCCATATTAGAGTGAACATAAAAAGACAGTGAATATTAGGTAGATCACTCTGTATAGCAGCACTAGTGTTCTACCAGTGAAAATAAGAGGAAGTGAATACGTGGGTGAGTGCTTGGAGCGGTAAATATACAGGGTTTGAATATAAACTGCTATACAGTATATTTGATACACAAGTCAACCTGTTATGCAAAGAAAGTAATACCATCTGTATGAACCAATGCATGACAAGCACTACCTGTATGAAGTCTGGCACCTCGCAAGTAATTCACAGTCAAATGTGAATTACAAGACTTAACTCTCAATTAAATTCCAAGTAAAACCTCAAGCACTAACCTTGTGCTCTGCACTGTTCTCCATCTGCGTAACAAAAGTGAAACCAGGGCTGCCGGGACTGCTACCTAATGTCCCGACTCCCAATTAGGTGCAGTATTTAGGCCCTGAGTGTGACAGTAGTGAAGGCATCGGGGGAAACAAAAGTAAAGCAGCAGGAGCTGCCATCTGGAGATCCGGTCTTGTGGTGGTTTTTCAATGTCCTGAGCAGGCACACATCTTTATTTCAGGTGGACATGAGTGAAAGTGGCAGACACTGCAAATGTGGAGCCGCTTCCATGGCTGTCTAATTAGACCTTGCAGTGGGGAAAGTTTAGACTTCCACTTTTATATTATATTGCCCATATACAGTAATATAAAAGATAAAACAATAGCCCAAATGTGAGTTACAAGGAGAAAATTCCGTCTTGGGGTCAGGGACTCAGTTTATTTTTCCATGAATCAAAATCTGGAAATCATTCCAATTTTTTGTAAGTCAAAATACTTGCATGATCCCACCTTTGGAGGCCAATATTCTAGGGAGGATCAATTTATATATCTTAATATAATATATGGGTGGTAAGCAAAATAGAATTTCTTTCAGAAAATCCATAATTTCTGACTTCTGAAAATCATCTCATTTTTTGTTTTATATTTGAAAATCAATGACTTCCTTCCCCTTTATTCTGGAAGTTTTATTCAAAAAGTCAGATACTCCAAAAATGGAGTTGACCGAATCCCGGCTTGGGGATTATGGAACATGTAAACCACATAAGCTTCACTCTTATGGTTTATAATATTCTATAAATACCTCACTCTAATTTTTACCTTGTAACCACAGATGGTTATCTGCAACAAGAATTATCCAGACTGTACCAAAAAAGTTATAATCTGTTTGTTTTTGAAGTTCTGTTGGTATTTCTTCTGGGTCAGCTTCATTTAAAATTCCCCTAGGGCAAGTGGGCCTCTCAGTGATGGGGGGTAGAGGTAGAACAGGGTGATTATTTTCTTAAGGCTGCATAAGTGGCCTTGAAAATAGGTGCTTAGAATGTGAATACAATGGAGTCAAGTGCCTGTGTGCAAGCCAGTTCACAATGGAAACACCACTGTGAAGGTAAATGGTCCTCACAATGGCAAGTTGTTAATGTCATAGGTGACTTGTTAAGAGCAAGGCTCCTAATTAACATAACCAGCTGAAGGAATCGAACTGGTCGATGTCGATGGAAGCACTGACGCTGATGCACATGCCCAGAGTCACAGCTTTACATTTCAAATGTTAATTTAATGGAGTTGCACTGCATGATTTTCAACAGGGACTACATTTCTATACTTAGCTCAATGCGTGTTATCAAACACAGGGTTCACCTACTGTTGCTTAAATATGGCTAAACTCAGTCCATGCATGAGTTAAGGTAAGCTCTGATGCCATGTTGACAAGTGAATGCACTAGAGCATTCAGCGGCCATCCTAGGAGCAGGTTGTCTGAATTAGGGGATAGTGTAAAAAATTGCAAAATTAGAAGAATATGAAAATTGGGGACCCTATTTTTACTACAGTAGCCTTATCGATGGCTACAGGAACATATTTGCCATGTGAAGTCAGACTTGAGCACAAAGCTGACAGTGTCCCTTTAAATAAAGGCTTTATACTTATTTGTGTGAAATTTTTGTCCATGTGGACTAAGCCGAGCAGCAAGCAACTCATTTCCAGGTGCATCTTGTAGACACTGCACCTCATAATTGTCTTGTAATAACTGGGTAATTGTTTTACATAGTAAAAAGCATGCATTATTTTCCATAATAACTTGCTGGTTGTAATGGCATTCATTCACCACATCACTCTTTCGTGACAGTAGCTGTCCTGTCACATAAACAACACATAGATTTTCAAAATTAAATTACCAATTGAAACTGTCCATGGAGTAAACTTCAGATTACCTTGTGAAGTGAAAGGTTTTCACCTGTGATACCATTCTAGGCAGTATTTCACTCATTTTAAAATAGCCTGGTCACTTTACAGACTGGGCAGGTGAAAAGGGGTGATACCAGTGGTAAAATTATTTTTGTTGATTGTATGAAGTTCGTCATGTTAATTGATGAAATATGAATAAATTAATGGTCTTGATTACATGATTCTTGCTTTCAGAAATAAGATTTTCAGGGCCAAAAAGTATTGCACTGCAATTATTAAGCAATAATTACTCGTGACCCCCCTTAATGCACGGTGTAGAGACATGTTTCAAATGCCATAATAGCCAGGTTATCCAGTTATATTAAGGCATTTTCTTTTGACTCTCCCATCAGTCACATCCATCGTGCTACCTCACAATTCCCCCAAAGATGGAAAGCTGCAATGGTGCAGTGTCCCCAGTGCACAAGAGTGGGGATAGGCCCTTGCTTGGTAATTACAGGCCGATCTCCATCCTCCCCCGCTCTCAAAGGCCCTAGAGTGCATAGTGGCTGACCAGTTTGTTGAATATTTGGAACTACAGTATATCAACGTCCGAGCCCACAACAGCATGGGTTTAGGAAGGGGCACAGCACCATCACGGAATTACTGGAATTCACCAGTTGCATCCACCACTCTCTGGATCAAGGTCAGTTGGTTGGTGCAACATACACTGATGCTTAACCAAGGCCTTTGATACGGTTAACCATGCCCTCCTTCATGGTGAACTCACTGCTCTCCACAGACACCACAGAATGGTTCAACAGTTACCTTAGCAGCCACTCACAAGAAGTAAAGATTGGGGATGCCTTCTCAGAAAGGAAGCCTGTTCGCTCGAGTGTCCCGCAAGGGTCCATCCTTGGACCACTGCTGTTCAGCATCTTCCTTAATAAGCTTCCGGAATCTTGTCATGGCCATATCCTTCTATATGCCGATGACGCGGTTATCTTTACCAGTAACCCTCACCCTCAGCACCTACAGGAACAACTACAAATAGGATTTTCATCCGCTGAGAAATGGTTCGCAAAACATAAGCTCATAATGAATTACAAAAAGACAAAGATGCTGTTGTTCACTAGCTCTCAAAGTAAGCATAAGGCCTTCCCCCTAACCATCACTAATGACAAGGGCTCTCCTCTGGAACTTGTACAACACTTCAAATACCTGGGAATTACAATTGACTCCTCCCTGTCCTGTGCCCTTCATATAGACAACATTGCCAAGGCAATTAATATGCGTATTGAGTTGCTCTACAGGCATAAAAATAACCTGACCCCGGAAGCATTGAATCTGGCCATAAACAGCTTCATTGTCTGACTCACAGAATACGGCCTAGTCATTTATGGATCTGCCACTGACACGGCCCTTCGCCGTATCAAAATAACTTTAAACAAAGCTTGCCGGCTACTCACCCGTGCTGTGTGCCTTATGCACACCTGTGTTCTGTACTCCCAAGCTAGTTGGCTGCAGTTTAATGGCAGACTAAAATTTAAAACTTGCCTGCTGGCAAAAAAATCAGCTCAGAAATGATGCCCCCTGGGGTTCAGAACATTCTTAGTCCTCACCAGAATGCAAGAAGTACCAGAAATTCTGAAAACTAAATCTTCAGAACCCCCACAGCAGGACTGCCCGGGGTCAACATGCTTTCACCCACAGAGCTCCACTCTGGCTCAACTTTCTGCACACTGACATAGCCTCCTCAGCCATGACTGGTTCTTTTAAACACAAGCTTCAGCGACATCTTGTTGCATGCGCCACCTGTGAGTGCTTCCATCAGGTCCCCTGTTGACTACTGGTTCCCTGCTTGCACTTGCAATAAACTAAATCCTATTGCCCCCATTATGGCATATTCAGCCAACTACTAGCACTGATTCCTGACTGCCATTCATTCTTTCCCTTCCCCCTCTAGTTCCATCACCTTCTTCCCCCCTCCGCTATCTTCCCCTCCTTATCTACTCTAATTCACACCCCTCCTCTACTTACCCCTCCTTATCTACTCTAAGCTCACCCTTCTACCCACCCTTATTTTCCACCCCTTCTATCTCTTCTTTACAACAAGGCCTCACAGGCTGCTCTAACTTCTCTACTACCAGATGTTCCCTATTGTATGTTTTAGTTAGTTAACACTAGGACTCAGGCATCCATTATACTTTTGCGTCTGCTACCTGCATTAATGTCCATTTGACACAATGTTCATGTGCTTGTCTGTGATGTACTTACTTGACATTGTAATACTGTAATTGCTTGTTGCCTGGTGACATTTTGTCCATCACCTGACTATGTAATCTTCTGACGCAGAACCTATGTAAAGAGCTTCTGCTCAAAGGTACTAATCCGTGAGTTCAATAAATAAATAAAAAATAAAAACCTCACTGGCTCGTATTCTGTGTGTGGGCAGGCTGAACAGTTCTGGGAACATGGTGGCTCCATTCGTTGTTTAGCGATGAGCCGCTACCACAACTGATAATTTCCCCCATCGTAAGGCTCTTCAACTGGTTATTATTTTGTTTTTAGAATTTATCCAGTTTCTTCTGCCTTTACCATTTTTAAAATGTATCTGGTTGATTCTGCTGTGCGTCGGGTTCTGGAAACCGTGAGTCCGACCCAGCGCGATCACCAGTCGGACTGTGCCTGCTTCTGAACCACAAGTTAACTGCAGTTCAACACTTTCAATTTTTTAAAACAAAAAGAAGAAGAAAAAAAATGATGTCCCTACTGGACAGGAAGAGTGTGAGTGTGTGTGTCTGTCTGTCTGTCTGTCACAGAACTGCATCTCTTGTCATTCACTCCCTTCACCAGTAATTATATAAAATAAAGGATAGACCACTGTGTTTTTATGGATTTTTTTACACACCCTTGGTGTGTGAGGACCTCATAAACCTATGGGTTATCGCACACCTTCGGGGTGTAAAAAAAAATAAAAAGATCCATAACACACACTTGCCTAGCCATTATTCTCTATACAGTGTATAGAAAACATTGTTCTGTATAGAATTTCATCCCTTTCAGAATGTTGTAGTACCACAGTTCGAAGGTCATGGAATGTGACTGAACCCTTCTGTGGTGCAATAACATTCTGAAACCACTAGAGACTGCATGAGTCAGTTTCATTTTGAAAATGAAAGAACTGACTTGCGCACATTTCACACGTACTATACACTATATAAAATACAGAATGAATAATACTAGGAGTGGATAGATGTACAGAAGGCAAAGCCCATTATGGTACATCTCCCGCAAGTGAGTTTATTTCCCATAGGGCTTAGTAGGTGTTTGTGTAATCTTAGTTTAAAGATGTTAAAGGAGTGCACTTGACCACCTCTCTGGGGAGAGAATTCCATATAGGCACTATCCTCTGGGTAAAATAAAATCTTCTGGTATTTCTTTTAGGAAAGGTCAGCATAAGCCGATAATCATGACTTCTGAGAGAGAAGTCCCTTTGACTATGTATTAACCCAAGGTCTGCCATTAACTGTGTATCTCTGGAAATTCTAAACATCTGCAGTAGATTCTCTCTGGTCCCCCTGAGCTCCAGTGTGTAAAGATTTAATTCCTTGAGCCTCTGTTCATAGTTCATGTATTGGAGGCCATCCACCATCCCTGTTACTCTCCTCTGTACACCTTCGGCTCATTTAACATCATTTCGCAAATGCGGGCTCCACAGTGGAGAACAATAATCCAGGCGAGGCCGCTGCATAAATGAGCATCCTTATGAACTACCAGTGTGTGTTGTCACCTCGAGGTTCTGATTCCCATGGACTCTCAAGCTTCGCTCTCGAGGTCAGAGGGAACCAGAACCCCTCTGTGGCAGAATACAGTGGCTGTGCATAGTTGCCCATCCAATATTCTCCATGTAATCATCTCAGCATGCCTTGCACCTGCCATAAGATATGAGTTCACATGTTAAACATCAGTGGGGTTTTCTCCTAACACATGGCTTGCATTATTTCTTGTATTGTGTAACTTGTCTGTAATGTAATTTTTGCATAATTTATGGATAACTTTTGATCCTTTAAAAATATACATGTAACCCCTAGGTGGTGCTATCCCAAGGGCTACTACCCCTGCCTGCTTGGCTAGTTGCAGGTTAAGGGGCCTGCGTACTGAAACAGGTGACTCCACCCAGAGGTCAGGGTTGTTAGTGGTCAAGCTAACTTGGGCACAGCCCTCTGGGACACTGTAACCCCCCTCTGTCCCTTCTAGTTGCTGGAACAATATACAGTAATTACTTTTGCAATGACCCTTATTCACCCTGCAAGTACCCACACTGTTTGTACTTTCCACCAGGGCTGGTTCCACCAGTTTGACCCTGGAGACCCCCTGTAAAGCAAGGTTAGACACAGCAAACAACAGTACAGTGCTTTCAATACAAACTGGAACCACAGTCAGGTTAAATGCAAAAAGAGTTAGATCTGATTTATTCAGGGGACTTGAACAAGGAGGGGGCGTAATCAGGTTGATTGGCTTAAGGCTAAATCAATCAAACATTCAGGCATGCACTTCAGAGTCCCCTACACAGTCACACACTCTGGGTACCCAGGTGGGAAAACGGGCTAGCCAGGAACGTTGCCCAGGGTAGGCCGGCATCACAGCTGGTTGGGGCCCTGTGATGGAAGAAAGCAACATGCACAACACACACTATTTGTAATCCAGAGCCTGAGGATTGTGAAAGAAAAGACAACAAAGCAATCAGATGACAACACTATAGATTTAGCTGTTGTTGCAGGGAGCTACCCTGATGTTTTCTCACGATACCCAATACAGCACACAGGCAGAATGGAAATGAGACTGCAGGTTGTTGAGCTGGAGTGCCAGGAGAAGCAGGGCCCACACAAATCACCGCGGCGTCATTCCTGTTCAAGGTGCTGAGCAGGGGGCTGATCCCCAGGCAGGTCTCCCGTCGATGGTTCTTTCTGTGATGTGAATAATCTGGCTGGGTCAGTATGGCAAGGCCCAGGCCAAGTGGAGATGAATGCAGATTCAGTACAATGGGGCTGGGTGCAGCCTCCAGCAAGCAGAACACAGTTCAGCACACAGTGGGGAACCAAATCACGACCCACTAACAGCACACAGTACATTTACATGTAAGAGATTCTACTGTACCAGGCAGATTGCTATCCGGTCGCAATTACAGAGTCCCTGCACAACCTGGGAGTTCAGAGGTAGCTGGAGGTCCTGACAGGCCGATCGTGTTCAGCAAATCTTCGGTCTTCTACAGGTTTTGAGCCTGGTCACAGTTCAGTGGCTTTAATCTGTCTCACAAAGTCAGATTCAGTCCGAATAATCTCCAGTTTCCCTCTCAGGAACAGCAGGCAGGCAGGCAGGCTGGCAGGCCAAACTTAGCCCTTCCACATACTCTCCCATGAAACTATGCAGGACTGCTGCTCGACTATCTTGAGCTGTTCACCCTTTCACTCTCCAACTCAGACTGACTCTAACTGCAAGCAGCCTGGGACTTTCCCAAGGATCCAAAAGGTTCAGCTGGCAGATCTGTCTGTCAGTCACAACAACAGCTCCCCCTCCAGGTCCATTTGGGCAGCAAAGATCCAAAACTACAATTCCTACAGAATTTTGCTCCCACAGGACCCCTGGGGACAGGCTCCATTTTAGATTCCTCAAAGGTACTGATTGGCCCATTCTGACAGTCCAGGACCAAGATGGTGGTGATAAACAGAACTGTCCATGCTGCAAAGGAGGCAGGTTAGACAAACTACAATATCGTCACCATTCTAATAGATAATCGGCAAATAAGTACATCTTCTCATAGAGCTCCCTCTGCAAAAAATAGCAATGGCAGAACAGGGCGATTACCTGGCAGCCCGGGTGGGACTCAAGCATAGAAACACTCAGACCCTCACCCAGAGCAATTATAATTGCTTTCTAGGCAGCTCTTAAAGAAACAATACACAGAGGCTATACAGGCACTCTCTGGCAGTAATGTTTAAACTGCTAAAACACAGGACACCAACCTGGCAGTGAGCAAAAGGCAAGCCCAAGGAAGACTTTTCAGGGAACCCCCATTTGCAGGGGGGTTACATACAGTAATACAAATACACAATAATACTATAACAGTAATAATTAAAAATAATATAAATGATATAAAAACACATTTATAATGTTGGTTGTGATAATGGCTACTACTTTCATTCACTATCAAGTTGTGTTCTACTGATCTTACTTTCAGTAGAAGCTTTTTTTATTTTTATCTAAAACTTTCGAATGGATTATTTTTATTGTTTAACAGATATTGACATTTTTGGAAGACTTTGTTACTGAAAAGTAACTATTTGCTGCTGTCTGTTTTCTCTGACTTCTGACAAGCTGGAGGCTGAAATCTCATTGGCTGTTTGGGCCCATCTGACTGCTAATTTTCCTGTGTGGAGTGTGCCGGGGGGGGGCAGCAGTAGCTTTCTGTATGTCCACGGTGTTCCTGCAGGATTAGTTTTGCTGGTTTTTGGACCTCTCCATCTGCAGGTTTTAACAAGTTTTCTTGGTCTTCGACTTTGCTTTGCAGCTCATTATCTGGTGCCTGGTGCTCACTCTTAACTTTGATTCCTCTCTACTGTTGTCACCCAAATGGTGATCCTAACTTTTTGGAGTTCAAATTTTAATTTCTGCTTTATATGTAATATATGTTTTTAAAATCTGTGTTGTAAAGGAAATGTCTAGGCAACTTGTTTGGAAATTAATGACATCTGTCTACAGCAACCACTTGTTTACTATAAACAAGAGGATTCAGCCAGAATTCAGAATCTTTTGAGAAGTCAGGCTCGAAATTTTTCCTTTATTGCTTACATTTTCTGGATACTGTATTACATAGGATGACTTACAGTAACTTTCACCTTAATCTTTAATTCCTATTGACTCCTTAACTGGGATAGCCGTATAATACAATTACAATTTGAAAAGTTACATTGGGCAGGGGAACATTACATATATTTGCTGCAAGTGAAATAGGTATTTATATACTTTTGTACATGTATATTTATGTATCTGTCTTTTTATGTTTATTTAAGCAATAAGACACAATGGGGTATGGGTTGTGCAGGGTTTACCACGTGCCATGGGGTGCTATGAAACATGACACTGTAAGCAGAGTACCTTCAACCCCTGACCATTCAGTAAACCCTGCACAACCCATACCCCATCGTGTTTTATTGCTTATATAAAACGGGTAGATATCAAAAATAAGATTCTGAAAAAAAAACCACTTCGTATAGCACATGAAAATGTATTAGTCATGTGTAACACTGGTAAAATAATCCCTCCCCCTGTATTGCTCACTATCTTTTCAAAGTGAACCGCATATTTTGAACGCTTAAAAGATTGCTCCTGTGCTGTCTATAAATCTGCTGCTCTGTTTAATACTGCTGTTCTGCTACAGTAGTGTATGCACATTCCTGTTGTGTTGTGCAGTTTGTATGTCCAGGTGGTCAGCTTGCTCGTCACCGTTGGGGGTGAGAACAGCTTAGCTTCCAGGCAACATCTACCTCAGATGGAGATATGCTACTGCGTAAAGTGCTCTGAAGTACACTGGTTGCATTTGGAGGTGTAGCGGTCTTGGAAGACTGCTATAGTACAGTTTAGATCAAAGTTGCAGGTTTAAATGGTACATGTTTGCTAGAGAAGGGGGTGGGATGAACAATTGAAACAGTCTGAGAAAATGAACAAATGCGCTGGCGTCTTTCAGCGAATGCCAAGCAGCAGGGGGAAATGAGGCAGCATGGTGACACTGAGAGCTTGCAGCAGGCACAAGAGAGACATAATAAATGTATTTATTTTTGCTAAATGTATTATCTGTGCTCAGTGTAGACATTCACTGAAGGGATTGTGTGGCAGAAGCGAGCAAGGGGGTACGGCAGGCTGAAGTGCAGTGCGTGGGATAATGAGCGAGTGAGCAATATAAAAAAAATAATCAGAATAAATAATGTGTATTCTTCTAGACAAGAAGAAAGTTGTAATTTTGGGCAACAGATTGTGTGGTTGGCATACGGAGAGATCAGTGATCTTGGGGAACACTCAAAGGCTGCATTACAAAAAACATTGATATCACTTTGAAACTGAAGATGCTACCAACTGGCACCAAGATATGGAATGCACTGTGACCAGGTTGGCAGGGACTTGTTTTGCCATGGTTTGTGCTGTGTCAGTGCCATGGCTAGAACCAAGTCTAAGCCTATCAGGAAGCAGGAATTTCCTTGCCCATTTTATATGTGACTGGTTTTTAGCATTTGGATTAATCAAGGTTAAGGAAGGTCAAAAAGGGGTGGGATTGGAAAACACCCTATCTAGGGATAGGGTGTTAAGGGGAGCAGCTGAAAGGGATTAAGGCAGGCAGAGATTAGTGCAGGGCAGAGTGTATTACATGGTAGGAAGGATGTATAAAATATATGGAAGGAGGGGTAACAAGCATTATGGAGCACAGGATCAGAGAAGAGGTAGCTGCAGGGACTGTGCTATGACCTGGAGAGTGGGACACTGCCCCATATGTAGGAGATTCGTGGAGCTCTAGGCACAGGTGGTGGTGGCAGCACTGGACGAGATATCCATGCTGTATCACCAGCTGAGCTGGTAACCACAGGCATACCCCGTATCCCAACTCCCCCACATGCCCGAGGGCCTGGAGTGTGGTGAGTAGGGGGAGAGATGGCTGGCTTAGTCACAAGAAAGTCATCCAAACTTACCAAATCCAGACTGAAAATCATTTTGCACCACTGAAGGTCACTACAGTCAGGTGTGGTTCTGAGAGACTGGAGGATAGCAAGTGTGGTGCTACTCCACAATGGAGGGGTTAGGGAGGAACTGGTTAATTACAGGCCTGTGAGTCTTCCTTCATTGTAGGTAAACTGATGGAGACACTAGTGAAAGAGAACCCAGTGGATCATCTGGAGAGAAATGGGCTCCAGGATATCAGCACTGATTTGTGGCAGGGAAATCTCATCAGACCAGCCTGATCGTATTCTTTGACTGGGTAGCAAGGGCAGTTTATAAGGGGCAAGCAGAAGATTCACTTTATTTTGACTCAACAAGGTATGTGACTTGGTGCCACACAGAAAATGGTTTAAGAAATTGGAGGGTCTGGGATGGACGTTGGTTGGAGGGGAGACAGCAAAGGGTTGTGGTAAATGGGGTCAGATCATGGAAGGGAAGTCAAGAATGGGGCACCGAAGGGGTCAGTCCTGGAACCAGACCTTTACAATATGTTCATCAGCAACATAGGAGAAGGAATCTAGGGCAAGACATGTCTCTTTGTAGATGACAGTAAGCCATGTGACGGGGTAGACAGCGAGAGGCGGTAAGGGAGCTGCAAATGTACATGCAAAGGTTAAAGAGGTGGCCCAGGGTCTGGCTGTGAAATTCAGTGCCCTAAAGTTTAAGGTGGTACACAGAGGGAGCAAGAACCCCAGGAAGGAATACTTGACTGGAGGGGTTATGATAACCCCTGCTTTAGGGGAAAGGGACCTGGGGGTCATCAATCATAAGGGACTCCTTAAAACAAAGTAACCAGTGTAACGGCTTACAGCAAGGCAGCCAGAGGGTTGTGGTATATTGGAAGGGGTTTCAGTAGCTGAAAGAGTTACCATAATTCTACCTCTCTTTAAATCACATGTGAGACACCACCTGGAATACTGCACCCAGTTCTGGTGTCCTCCCCTGAGAAAAGACAGAAGCAGGTTGGAGACAGTGCAGCACAGCGTAACCAAAATTACTTTGTACCAGCAGGGTAGATCTTTTTCATTTGGTAACCGGGTTGGTGCACTGATCCAAAGACTTTTTTCAGGCATGGCCCAGGCCAGAAACTGGCACATACAATGTGAAGATACAGTGAGAGAACAGCGTTATGAGAATCCGCTCAGGACACTGCACAGGTACTCTCTGGAGACCAGAAGAGAGAGGGCGACATGATGGAGACCATCAAGTTCCTGAAAGGAATAAATAAAGAAAACTGCAGGGAACTATTTAGCAGGAGTGGAGCGTCAAAAACAAGGGGACATGAATGTAAGCTGGTGGAGGGATGCTGGAAAGTTTAACTTTATGGAGAGAGTGGGTGAGCCTTGGAACAGCCTACCAGCAGAGGTGTGGATGCAAGCACCATTAATAGGTTTACACATGGGTAGTACCGAGTAAAGGGCATAATAATTACTCAGAGGGTAGCAGTGAGGCAGGGAGAGAGAGTATAGGGCTTTATATATAAAAACTAGAGGGGTCAACATGAGACCCCTTCATTCATTTGCACATTATACTCGTAGACGTAATATAAGCTACTTGCACAAGGCAGCATGAAAGACCCTTGTTTTTCACATGATGTCATACACAGGATCTCGATGGGCACGGGGACAAAAACCCCATCAAGACAATAGGTCACGGGGTAAAGTAGAGTAATATTGGACAGACTGTATGGAACAATGTTCTTTTTCTGCTGACATTGTCTCTGATTCTATGCAATTGCCTAAAGGATTTTTTTATGTAATAAAATGCTTTAGGCAAGGTTCTTGCCTAAAGGATTTTTTTTAATAAAATTAAATAAAAACAAACTTTTTAATTTGAGCGCTTCTGCTGCCGCAGACTCCTACACCTAAATGAGGCAATCCTGGCACAGAAAACTTTAAAGAAGTAATAAACAAATATATCAAAAAGTTTCAGATTGTGAATGAGGGTTTTCAGAGCACTCCTAGTGAGTTATTGCAATCCATACTTCACCTACTTTTTCAGCAAGCTCAGAGATGTCGGCAAGCTGCAGCATGCTGGTTCTGTCATCTTGCTTGTCTGTCCCTCCCACGAGGCGTCCCATCAGCATAACAATGTGGTCCCCATCCTCACTCAGTGTCAGCCCGGCAGCAGTCTCTTATAAAGAGTGCTTATAATTAGGCTGCAGCCAGCTGCTGCAGCAGTCTCTGCTCCCATGGCAACGGGGCCTAGCGAGACAGCAGAATCCCACTCTGGGACAGAGAGAATGCTGGGAAAAGTATGCAATTAGATGGCCTTTCCTTCCTTTATTCTTCTGTGTCATGACAGAGACTGCGAGAACACAAATTCAGAACGCTGTGCCATATAGGGAATGGGTTCTTTAACCCTGAGCTGTTCTCCCAATTAGAAATGTAGACTGTAAAGAAAGGCACTATAACTTCCAGACTGAAATCTGATAAGGGCTAATCCCAGTGTCAAAATGTATATGTTAGAATGGATTTAAATTTTAAAGTATTCTCTGTGCACTGCCGACAGTCTCATTCTCCACTATGATGTTTCTCTGCTTCTTAATTAGCACTGAAGTGTTGCCTCTACTACAACCTTGAATATCTGAACTTTGATTATCCAGATTTCCTAATTATCCAGACTCTGACATTGTCCCCCCAAATCTGGTTTGCCTAAAATTGTGGACCTCCAATTATCCGAACTGTCAATGATCCGAACAGATCTGATTTGGATAATCGAGGTTGTTCTGCATTTACATTTGGCCTACCCTCAGTTCTCGCCTCCATGTCCTAGTAAAGTTGTTTTTTGTTTGCTATAAAGCTTTTTTCTCCCTGTGGTGTTGGGAGGCTATAGGCCCTGTCCCTGCTGTCTCCCAACCAGCCACCATCTCCTCTGGACCTTACCTGCTGATGAACCCCCAGGGATTGTCCACATGGTGAGGCCAGAAGGGAGAAGGCCATCCCCCCAGGAGTCCACATCCAGATAAGGCAGGGGTCCAGGTGATGGCACGAGTGGGAGGTAAGCAGGCAGTGCTGATGAGACCCACACCATTTTTTCTGTTTCTCCCCACCTCCCTGATGTTGGGCATAGCCTCTGCAGGACTCGACATGCCACTGGTGTCCATGTGGAGGAGTAAGCACTCTGGCCCACTGCAGGGGTCACCAGTGCAGCAGAACCCAATGCTCTCCCTCCTCAGGCTGGGAGCACTGCTGAGCAGCAGTGCCTCCCTAGCCCTGGGGCCACCCCGTCGGCTCCCACAGCTTGTATCTAAATGCTGGTCGCCTACATGGAGCACACCGCACTACCTGTTGGGTCATTGGGTGCTCAGCAAAGTTGTTTCTTAAAAATGATTTCTGCTCAAAAATTCAGTCATGGCAAAGTTGTTATCCTCTTATTTAAGGATGATAGAAATAGTTTAGATAAGTTCAGAACCTTTGACCAGTTTCTGTAACAGAACCTTATCAGAACTCTTTAATGCTCACTTTTTGAAACACTGATTTTGGAGCTTAATGTTCTCCCACAGCAGGTCTTTATCTAGGAAGAAGGCAAGTGCCAGTGGTGGAAAGACATAGAAAAAATAACAGGGCAGGCTAGATGTATGTAACTCCTTATCTGGCCTGAACAATCTGCGTATCATGGAGGCTGGAGGTAGAAAAAGGACCTAGTGAACAAGATCCGTATTAAAGCAGAAGAATCTAATAGATTTCTTTGACTGGGTGATCAAAGTAGTAGATTAGGGAGTGCTGTGGACGTGGCCTACCTAGACCGTAGCCAGGCATTTGACACAGTCCCACACAAAAGATTACTAAACAAGTTAGCTAGCCTGGGAGTGGGTCCTAGGGTGGTAACCTGGGTAAAATTGGCTACACAACAGGATGCAGAGGTAACATTAAGCAGAGTCCACTCAAAGAAAGGGAGTTACTAGCAGGGTACTGCAGGGTTCAGTACTGGGTCGGGTCCTCTTTAATGTCTTTATAGATGACATTGTGGAGGGACTGGAAGGAAAAGTATGCCTCTTTGCAGACAAGACAAAGATCTGCAACAGGGTTTGATGCACAAGGGGGGTGGAAAGGATTAGAAGGGACTCAGTAAGGTTGGAGGAATGGTCAAAAGTATTGCAACTTGGATTCAATGCAAAGAAGTGCAAAGTAATGTATCTGGGAAACAAAAACCCAAGAGAAGAGTACACAATGGTAGGAGGGGGGGTGGTATTCAGGACAACAAAAATGGAAAGGGACCTGGAGATAGTCATATCAGATGACCTATAAGCAATGTAAGAAGGCAGTAAGGAGTGCTGGGGGATACTGGGATATACCAGGCACTTGGGTTAAATCCCAATACTAACACTGCAGTGCAGCATGAAGGGGTGCTGCACTCCTGGGTGCCATCTTTGGATGAGATGTTAAAACCAAGGTCTTGTCTGCCTGTTCTGGTGGTAGTTCAAGTGGATGTTAAAGATTCCATGGCACTTCTTGAAAAGAGTAGGGGTAAGTTGTATTAGACATCAAATCGGAGTACATCCAAAAATACTTTTCAAAAAGAGAAAACCAAAGAAAGAATCCATCAAAAACCAAAAGCAAAATCTAAATTAATTACCCATTCTGTACTCAAAGAAAAATTCACAACATTATAAAAAAGAAGGAAGAAAAAAGGAAAAGTCAACCCTTTTTCTTCATGTAACTGCAGCCTCTGTGTCAGTAATCCAAGGTAAGTTCTTCCATAGTTCAGAGATGTCCATTTTGGAAAGACGGGAATTTTCCAGAAGAAGAAGAAGAAAAAGAATCAGCATTTATATAGCGCTTTTCATACACAGTATCCCAAAGCGCTTTACAAGCAATGCTAGACTGGTAGTGAAGTGACTGAATGTGTGGTGGCGGCCATATCGCACATCACCCCCACACACACACACACACACACACAGAGCCTGGATAATTGCATGAACTGGTTTATGGGAAAGGAAATATTGGCCAGGACACCAAGAATGTTCCCTGCTCTTTTACGAAGAGTACCCTGTGTTCTTTTAACCCACCTGGACACCCACCTGGACAACACAAGGGACCTCGGTTCAACGTCTCATCAAGGACGGCACATCCCAAGCAGTACAGCACCCCAATACTGCAATTTGGGTGCCAGTGATTTTAGTGCAAGTCCAATCCCGTGTGGACGAGAACCCATGACCTTCTGGTCCAGAGGTTGTGCTACCAGCTGAGCCACGCTGACACCCAAAGCAAATACAGAACGACATCTTCAACTATTTTCCTATACAGTTCAATATATGTGCAGTCATTTTGCTGTAAAATAAATGAGCATCGAGCTATCTGTATATTCCATTTGATTATAGTAAATAATGTGTGCAATATACTTAAATTCCATTTCCGCCAGGCATTAGTGACTTGTCCATATATAATCTTCTCATAGTGATTTTTGAACATATTGGTTCGTTCCACTTATCAGCTAGGTATATACAAAAATCCTTAATAAAGGAGCACTGAAAAAAAAGATGTTAAGTTGTTTCAACACTATTAATGCACTGTAGCCTACTACATATTCTGTCCGAAATCTGCTTGTGTTTATGGTTACTTTTGACATTAATTTTCTCGTGGCATGACAGTCAATAAAAGTCCCACATGTGCACTGGGATTCTTGTGTTTGTTAATAAAGTTTTAGGGGAATCTCGATACTGAAGAGCACATTTATCAAAAGGTTCTGGTGCATCTATGGATGCCCTTAGATTTTATATAAGATCTTAAGCGTGGAAGCAGTTACGATCTGATAAGTAGTAACCTTCCATTGTTTCAACCTAAGAAATGTTTCTGTAAATATAGAAGGGCTTCGAACCTTTCAAAACTTTAATGGAGTTCTGGTCCCATAAATGAAACCGTGGCTTACAAATATTGTATAACCAGCATCCCCACCCCTCTGTTTGTTAATTAAAAGAGCTCTTAAATTAGTCACCAGAAAATACTATGAAAAATAAAATTGGATTTGCCATGTCTAATCCTCTGTCCTTAATGGGCAGGTATAGAATATTCCTTTTAATGGGGTTAAGACGGCTGCCCCATACAGCCTGAAAAAATAAACTCATAATGGGTGTTTCTAGCTTTCTGGGAATGGAGAATACATAACTTAAATGTAAAAAAAAACAGGAATTAAGAACGCTGTTATCAAAAATATTATTTTCTTTTTACCAGTTTTACTTTTGTTTCACTGTGAAACTTTGACCCCCCCCCCAAAATGGCTAATTTCTCTTCCCAATTCTGAATCTCCATCCCAGGAGGGCCAAATTTAATCCCTAGGACTGTTACAGAGTGTGGAGAAATTTGAATCGGACCAATGGAAGTAGCTTGCAAAGGGGACAATCCTAATTTTAAAGCTTTACATTCCTCTAGATTTAATGCAGCCCCCGAAACTATGCCAAAGGCCGAGTATTCAGAAATGGCTTCCTGTACTGTACCGGTGTCAGCGTGGCTCAGTTGGTAGCACATCTGCCTCTGGATCAGAAGGTCGTGGGTTCTTATCCCACACCGGGATTGGAGTTGCACCTTAAAATCGCTGGCAACTGAGTGCAGTATTGGGGAGTGCTGTACTGCTGGGGTGTGCTGTCCTTTGGATGAGACATTAAACCGAGGTCCATTCTGCCCGTCCAGGTGGAAGTAAAAGAACCCAGGGCACTCTTCTGCAAAGAGCAGGGAACATTCCTGGTGTCCTGGCTAACATTCCCCTTCCCATAAACAGGTTTATGCAATTACCCAGGCTGTGTATGTGGGTGATGATGTGTGATATGGCCGCCACCACACATTCAGTCACTTCACTACCAGTCTAGCATTGCTTGTAAAGCACTTTGGGATACTGTGTATGAAAAGCTTATATAAATGCTGATTCGCTGCCTTCTGTACTGGAGGATTTATCAGCAGTTAACAGGCATAGATCATCTGCATATGCCAAAGTTTTAGACGGTGCCTGAATATTTAAACTGATTATAGGTTTAACAGGCTGAGAGTTATTTATTTTCCGTAATAAGGGATCTATAAAAAAAATGTATTCTCATTATACCCTGGGTAGCCATTTTGTATCAGGAGAATCAGTGGATGGTTCGGACTTCATACGGAGCTATTGGGTACAATGAGTTTTTAAAGAAGGCTCAATGGGTACCCCTGCCTAGCACCTGTCTTAAGGGGAACCATAGGGCCAAGCCTCCCATTTACTATTGGCACTACGGTAGCTGTTCTGTTTTATCCAGTTTACCGTTTTAGGTGGAATATGATAATGTAACAATGTTTCCCATAAAAACTTATGACAAATAGAATCAAAGGCTTTCCTTTGATCTAAGAAAACAATATATCCTGGACAGGTACTGGAACACCCAGTTGTAATAACTTCTCTCACCAGTTTAAGGTGGTCTTGAATTTTCCACTGAGGGATCAAACAGACCTGCTCTTGGGAAATGACCATGTCTGCCACCTGTAGTAACCTGTTAGTTAATATTTTTGATAATATTTTACAGTCAACATTGAGCACACATATGGGCCTCCAGTTATTTAAGTCTGATGTGTTTCCTTTTTTATGTAAAAAGATTAACTCTCCTTTATTAAAATTTAGTGGGATTTCACCAAGCTCCAACATAGCATTAAACACTATCATTAATTCTGGACCCAGGGCTTCACCCATAAATTTATACAATTCATTTGGCAGCCAGCGGCCTGGGGATATATTATTTTCAAGTGACGATAACATCCATTACATCTCCCAAAGATATAGGTTGGCATATACTGGACAAAACCTGGGGCTATTTCTGAACTGAAATGTTATGTAGATACTTCCTAAATTTTTCCAGATCTGAGGGAATTTCTGGAAATAATTTAAGAGAGAAATCAGACACTGTTTTTATAATTTTGTCTGGGGAATTCTGAAAGAGTACCTGAATGATCTACCACTTGTGTCATATTATGATTAAAGGGACATGTCTCTTGTGCCTTTCCCTGAGTGCCAAACTTATGTTGCCAATAGAGGTAAGCAGCCTCCTGCTTAGAATAAGCCAATATTTCTTTTTGGACTAACTGAATCTGCTTGCTCAAATCCTGCCTTATGGTGTGAGTAACGGTTAACAGATTATGCAGGTGCTGATGTGTTTGTAAGTATGATAAATATTCTGTATTACTTTGGGTCTTGCTATACCACCGTAGGAAGTAAATGAGGTCTGATTTTGAGTCCTCCCACCACAGGGTAGGGTCTTCATAACACACTGGTACAGATTTCCTGGCTGCTAAGAACTGACCTAAGGAATTAAAAAAAAAAAAATCTTCTTTTAACAATGACAGTTCAATTTCCAAATTCCTGGTCCTTTGGAAAGGAGGGGGTTACTACCAACTGTAATCGAGACTTTCCTATGATTTGAAAATTCCAAGGGTCAACCCTGGCATCGGAAATATTAAGATTTTGGGACAAGAAAATTTAATCTATCCTTGCTGCCAAGGTACCCTTCTGAAATGTAGAAGAATTTTTTTGTAAATTCTAAGACTGCATCACGCAAATTAACAGTGTGTATAATAGCAATCAGTGAGTGAGAATCGCAATACAGTATATCTTTTTGGTTTTTGCCTGCAAGCTTTTTTCTTGAAGGCTAAGCCCGCAGTTAAAATCACCCGCAAATACCACATGTTTAGGCATGTGCAGATAGGGTTGAATCTGTAACATTATTTCAATTCTTGCAGTTTTGGTTTGGGGCCATGAAGGCTAATAAGTCGATATGGAACTTGCTGTATTAAGACATCAAAATTAAAGCTCGCCCAGGAACTACATCATAGAGTTTTAAAAGTTTAAAATCTGTAGAATGGTCAAGAATCCCTAAGCCTGAGCAATGTTCCTGGCCAGTAGACCAATATGAAGGGCCAAGAAGCCAATGCCTTTGATCTTGTTTTATTTCCTGCAATGTATGTTATGTAACCTAATGTCCTGTAAAAAGATTAGACCAATTTGTAAACATGCTAAAAAGGCAAAAACAGTGTTTCATTTGTCAGTTCTCTTAATACTATTAACATTTATAGAGTGGCATGTAAAGGCATCAAGAGACAAGTTTGCTTGAAAGTGAGAACAAAACAGGTTACCGCATCAACTGTTATTTGTTTCTATCCTTCCCACCAGCTACTTTCGATTTTGATCTTGCTTTATGCTTCTGTGCCCCTCTACCCTTAGAACAAACCTCTGTATCTGTAGTCCCCTCTGAATGGGAAGAGAGGACAGAGGATTAATCTGTATCCTCACCAGAATCCACAGAGGTCTCTTGTAAGATATCATACGAGTTTGATAACTGTACTGGAGAAGTTGACTGTTTTGCTTTTTTTTGGGAGGGGGGTAGTTTTCAGCTTTGACCTTGAGGATTGTCTGCAAACTATTTGCATAGGCTCCTGGGCAGGGGCCGGGGCATTACTTCAGTTGGATTACGGACTTGTACTGGATCCCCAGTTTTCTCAATCACTGGTTCCTGGCCACAGGATTGGGGGAGGGCAACCACCGGGTTTCCACTGGCTGCTAGATTTTGCACAGGAACCACAGGTAGACTACCAGAGGTCGAAGGTCTTTCTAGGTCTGGAGTAGGCCCAGGAGTACTAGGTCTCCTGAGTTTAGCGTTTTGGGCCTGTGAAATTATAAAATGTTGGTCTGCCCCACCATCATAGTACTCTTGATCATGAGCTGCCCAGGTACAGTTCTGGAAGGTGCGGCCACGCTATTCGCATAAGTTACACCAACATTCGTTCAAACATGCAGCGCTAAGGAGGCCCAGTTCCCCACATAAGTTACATTTTACAGTGTCGCAAACACTGCTTAGATGCCAGGAATCCCTGCACCTGTAGCAGGCCTTAGGCTGTCCCGGGTAGAACAAAACCCCCTATTCCAGCCCAGGAAAAAGGAGTTTGGAAGGTGAACTACACCAGAGTCATCAGATTTCAGTAATACTTTTATCTTCCAACCACCAGTCCAAATATTTTCTATGTCCAGAATGTCTCCGGGTCACCAATTACTGTACATCTGAGTTTCAGCAGTAAAGAACATCCACTACATCTACTCCTTCATTTCTAAAAAGGACAGAAATAGTTTTATATGCAGGCTTAGTCAAGGGGATGGCTAGAAAAGGAGTCCATAAGACCGCTTCAAGGTGTGGAATTTCAACCAGAATCTTTCCAGGCCTTTAGAAGTTTTAAAACTAACATCAAAGGTAGTTTCTCCAGAAATGTGGATAAGGGCATATATTTCGTGGGAGAAGAATTTCATTGAGTCTTTCAATAAATGCACTGAAAAGGAGAAGGAACCCTGAGCCCCCAAAAGAAATCAGGGTAGTTAGTGAGGTAAACACCAAATAGAGCAGTTGATAGGGAGGGCAGGGGTACTGAGAAAAGACAAAGGCAGTAAGGACAGGGATGGGGCAAAAGAAATAAGGCCATAAAAATGGAGGGTAATGAGTACCTATGCCAGTAGTCTAGGTAAAAGCTCCCAAAATGATGGCCTTGATGGCAGAGGGATGCCTGGACATTGTGGCAGTCACAGAAATGTGGTACACAAAGAACCAAGACAGGGATGTCAACATACCAGGGTACACAATCTACAGGAGGGACAGGGAGGGTAGAAGAGGAGGAGGAGTAGTTCTCTATGTAAGGGAAGAGATCAAAGCAACAGAACTAAAGGGTAAACAGGGAGGAGAGGAGGCACTGTGGGTCACCCTGAAGACTGGAAATGGCACCACAATCCGCACAGGGGTTGTATACAGACCCCCGTCTCAGGGGGAGGAAATGGACAAGGAAATGATAGAAGGCATCCTTGGGATGGCAGAGAAAGGGGAGATATTGCTGATGGGGAACCTGAATATGCCAGATGTTAACTGAAGCACTTTCCTGCAGCCACATCCAAGAGCAGGGCCATTCTCGATGCCCTACAGGGGGCATGCTTCAGACAGCTAGTTTTGGAACCCACTTGGGAGGGAGCAATCTTAGACCTGGTACTCTCAAATGGGGACAGAGATAGGATCTCAGATCTAGAAGCGGGTAGCCATCTGGGAATAAGTGACCACTAAATGGTGTGGTTCACCATAAACTTAGCTGTAGAGTCAAGCCATACAAAAGTGAAGGTACTGGGCTTCAGGAGGGCTTATTTTGTCAGAATGGGAGAGTGCCTCAGAAAAGCACTAGCAAACAGGCAAGAAGGAAGGGTGGAGCAACAATGGGGAAACATAAAAACCGCCATCACAGAGGCAACAAGCCTTTGTGTGAAGCAAATAAATCAAAATGAAAGAGAGAACCACTATGGTTCTCAAAAGAAGTAGCATGGAAGGTTAGGGAGAAAAAGACAGCATTCAGGAAGTATAAGGAAACACAGTAGAAGCAGGACAGGGAACTGTGCCAGTTAAAGCAGAAGGAAGTGGGGAAGGCAGTCAGAATAGCAAAGGCCCAAACCAAGGAAAGGATAGCCAACTCGGTTAAGAAGGGGGATAAAACCTTTTATAGGTATATTAGGGAGTGTAAAAAGACCAAGGCAGGGATACTGAGGCTGAATAAAGAGGAGGGTGGTTGGGCAGAGAACAACAGTGGAAAAGCAGGGATACCGAACAAATACTTCTGCTCAGTATTCACAATGGAAGAGCAGGGGGAGATGCCTACTCCAGTCAATAGAAGCAGTCTGGATAGGGGGGGTTGATATTAGTCCTTTCACAGAAGAAAAGGTTCTGAAAGAACTCCTAAAACTGAAGGTGGATAAAACAATTGGGCTTGATGAGATTCACCACAGAATTCTAAAAGAAATAAGGGTAGAACTAGTAACATCACTGACTACCCTTTTTAATAAATCATGGGAGGATGGTGTGGTACCTGAGGACTGGAGGAGGGTGGATGTGATTCCCCTTCACAAAAGTGGGAGCAAGACAGAGGCAGGAAACTACAGACCTGTCAGTTTGACCTCAGTGGTAGGGAAAATTATGGAATCACTTCTGAAGGAAAGAACTGTTGAGTACCTAGGGGCCAGTGGGGCACATGACCCAAGGCAGCATGGATTCACAGCAGAAGGTCATGTCAGACAAATCTAATTGATTTCTTTGACTGGGTGACCAAAGTAGTAGACCAGGGAGGGGCTGTGGACACAGCCTACCTAAACTTTAGCAAGGCATTTGACACAGTCCTGCACAAAACATTACTAAGCAAATTAGCCAGCATGGGAGTGGGTCCCAGGGTGGTAGCCTGGGTAAAACACTGGCTGGACAACAGGACATAGAGGGTAATAGTAAATGGAGTCCACAGTGAAGAAAGGGGGTTACTAGTGGGGTACTGCAGGGTTCAGTACTGGAGCCAGTCCTTTTTAAGTGACATTGCAGAGGGACTGGAAGGAAAATTATGTCTCCTTACAGATGACACAAAGATCTGCAATAGGGTTGATACTCAAGGTGGGGTGGAAAGGATAAAAAAGGACTTGGCAAGGTTGGAGGAATGGTCAAATGTATGGCAGCTTAGATTCAATGCAAAGAAGTGCAAAGTAATGAACCTGGGAAACAAAAACCCAGGGGAAGAGTACGCAATGGGTGGGTGAGATACTGACAACAACAGAAATGGAAAAGGACCTGGGGGTAGTCATATCAGGTGTCCTAAAGGTGGGCAAGCAATGTGAGAAGGCAGTAAGGAGGGCTGGGGGATACTGGGTTGCATAGGGAGTGGCATCACCAGTAGAAAACAGGAAGTTGTTGTCCCTCTGTACAGACAGTTGGTAAGACCACGTATGGAGTACTGTGTACAGTTCTGGAGACCCCATCTTCGCAAAGACATAGACAGGGTGGAGGCTGTCCAGAGGAGGGCAACCAAAATGGTGCAGGGTCTGCACCAGAAGACATATGAAGAAAGACTAAAGGAGCTTAATATGTATAGCCTCGAGGAAAGGAGGGAGAGGGGGGACATGATAGAAACTTTCAAATACCTCAAGGGAATCATCAAAGTCCAAGAGGGTAGCATCTTTCAGAAAAAGAGATGTGCAAGAACAAGAAGGCACAATTTGAGGATAGAGGGGGGAACCCTCAGAGGTAATGTGAGAAAGTATTTCTTCATAGAGAGGGTTGTAGATGCATGGAACAACCTTCCTTTTTTTTTCTTTTCTTTTGCTCCTACTACTCCCTGGCGATCTGAGGTTGTAGAGTCAAAACGGTGGGGAATTCAAGAATGCATGGGACAGACATAGGGGCAATTCTAGTGGAGGGTTTAGTTTAGTTTAGTTTATTAGTCTAGAATTAATACCTTTGAGCCAGGGCTCTTTTACAAAGGTTCCACGCCACAAAGAACATTTAACAAAGCAAGGAGGAGGGTAGGAGGAAGTAGGCTGTTGGTTAACTAGGATCTGCAACTTATCTGTTCGGTAGGAAATGGGCAGACTAGGTGGGCCAAGCGGTCCTTATCTGCCATCAGATTCTATGTTCCTATGGCAACAAAAATTTGGTCTGGAGTGTCTTGCATACCCCCACATAAGAAAATCTCACGCGTTATGGACGTTTGCAGGTAGAACAGGTAGTTGAAACAGGGAGGCAAATGTATTTTTCTGTTTGTCTGGTATTTTATTTAGAGGAGGGTTCACTTGACTAGACCCAGAGTCTTGAGCTTCCGTGGCTACATTATGTTATCTGGTTGCCAGAACAGGATTTTGAGTCAATAACAAATCGTCAGGAATAGCTATTGGGTCTGTTTGCGTATTGGGCCCTTCCTGGTCGTGTCTTGCAATTTTATTGCTAGGGACCTCCAAAGGTTCCACAAAATCCTCTGGTGTAGGCATTTTTATTGGGGATGCACCAGAAGACCACTGGCCAGAAGTGGGGTGTTTTTTCCAACCTGCCCCCACAGGGCCTTCTTGATAGACCAGGGCCCTGAACTAGGGACCATAACCCCAGGAGATAAGATCACAGGAGTCTGTACAAAAGAAATACTGAGAGCACTTACAGCTTCAGTTTTTTCCCCCAGCAGATGACTGCTCTTTTAATGGAATCCCTTCTCTTCTCAGCTGATGCGTCTTGAGAGTGTCATTCACACTGTTGGATTGCAGCCACTGAATTCTCTGCAGCAGGGCTGACTTTTTAGAACGGAACCTCAGCTTCAAGCAAACACTGCAATTCAAGTGTCTGTCCCAAACTTACTTGAACTGACTCCAGGTTATCACGGGCTTCAGATACATCAGATGTAGACTCACAAGCCATGTTTTCTTCCTTCTCCTGTTCTTGATTACTGGCAACATCTTTTTCACCTTCATTCTGGCTTTTTCAAGTTCTGATGTGTTCTTCTCTTTAGTCACATGCAGAACTACATTTTAAGACCAGTCTCGGCAAAGACGGGGTGTGAGAGGAGACTCTCCCACCTCCACTGCAACCTCCTGCACTCCAGGACTGTCGTCCGCCATCTTGGACAGCCAGAATCTCCCCACAGGTGAGCAGGGGATGTCCCCTGTGCCCTGGTCAAATTCCCCCCCCTTCACTAAAATACCACCAACAGCTTAATCTGGTTCAAGGTCAGTTGACATTCATCTGTATCCCCCTTCCCCAGGTTGTGTCTGAAAATAGCCAGAATTTGTCTAGTGCACTTACCCGGTCAACAAAAACTAAATAAATAAAATAGAGAAAGGCATCACTAGTAGAAAACAGGACATTGTTATCCCTCTGTACAGACAGTTGTTGAGACCCCAACTCCGCAAGGACATAGACAGGATGGAGGCAGTCTAGATGAGGGCAACTAAAATGGTGCATAGTTTGCACCTGAAGCCATATGAAGAGAGAGTAAAAGAGCTTAATATGTATACCCTCGAGGAAAAGAGGGAGAGGGAGGGGACATGATAGAAACTTTGTGTACCTCAAGGATATCAAAAGTCAAGAGGTAGCATCTTTCAGAAAAGATGTGCAAGAACCAGGGTGCACAGTTTGAAGATAGAGGGGGGATGACTCAGGGACAACGTGAGGAAGTATTTTTTTACAGTATTAGTCCTCCCTGGGCATCCTGCTTTTCTGTTTGAGTTTCAGTTTTCGTAGTGATATTTATTAATTATATTTATTCCTGCTGATATTTTATTGCTTTTTATATTGATTTGTATTACTGTATTGATATTGTGCTTTTACTGTTTGGCGCCCAGAGCCTCTGGGATTGGGTGCCAGAAAAATAACATTTGCCTTGCCACAGAGAGGGTGGTAGACACATGGAATGGCCTTCCTGAGGAAGTTGTGGGGTCAAAAACAGTGGGGGAATTTAAAAGTGCATGGGACCGATGTAAGGCAATTCTAGTGGGAGGTAGGAGGAAGTAGGCTGTTGGTAAAACTAGGATCTGCAGCTTATCTGATTGGTAGGGAAATGGGCAGACTGGGTTGGCCAGGCGACCCTGATCTGTCATCCAAGTCTATGTTTCTATGTTATTTGTTAGCAGATTAAAATGTATCACATTTTTTTAAGTAATAATGAATTTCTGTCAAAAACATCTATATATCAATTTTTCCCTTCATTGTACATTGCTAGTTGTGTAAAAGTTAACCAGTTGCACAGTATAGCGCATGTTATGGCACACAACCAAATAACATTTTGTTTATGGTCTGTGCAATGTACGTATATTTTTTAAATAGTCTTCTTTTTCGTAATTTTTTTCTTTTGTATATGTGAAAAATAACATCTGTTTTGTACAATCTGTATGTATGCAAATATACATCCTGTTTGTATCCATTTTGAATATCAGGACAACTTTATCAAACAGGGTTATCCAATCCTGAAAGTTAAATCTGTCTATCTAGCTATCTGTCTGTCTATCGTGTACTGCACTACCACAAATATCGTGCTACCAGTCAGGTTTTGCACAATTACCCCGTATGTCACTCCTGAACTGCGATAATGGGATTTTGACATTTTTGAAAGCTCCTGCTCTCTGACCCCACCCACTATAAATGAATGAAACATTTTAGGGTGGGTCTCTGCAGTTTTCCATCGGAAATATGTGCTGGTACCCTCCTAATACATCCACAGTGTGAATCCAGTATGCAAAATTAAAATACAGCTTCCAGGGAAGAGATTTTAAAAAAATTGCTGGTGGCAGCCATCTTTAATGACTTGAGTCATTAATTATAAAATTAGTAATAAAAGGTTCTGAAAGTTCTGATGATGCTCAGGCAACTGTCAGAACATTTCATGGCTTATCAGGACATCATAACCTTCTGAGGTTCTCCCAACCCTCATCTAATGGCTTGTCATTTGGGATGGGTATCGATCCATGTTCAGTGAACATTTGCAATGTGCAGAGGCAATGCTGAGTTAATGGTGGGGCAAAGGTTGGGAGGGTGAAGAGGGACGACACTAGTGGAGGTGCGGAGCAAAGGGGGAACAGAGGTGGGAGGGCAGTAAACAGCAGCCTAGGGACCAGGATCAGAGGCAACTCAGTGAGTAGTGAAGTCACAGAGGAGGAGGAGAGGATTGATGGGAAGAGGCAGAGCAAATAGTGGGGGGCCCAAAGTTAGGTAAACTGAGAACGAGCTTAACTAGCATTGGATTTCCTTGCAAGGAGCGCAAGAGAATGATGGCCAGAATTGCAAATGGGTAAGAAGTGGTTGTGGGGAAGAGTGGAGGGTAGCAAGGTAAGAGATGAGGGAGCCAAGCCAGTATTTAGAGATAAAGGAATCACAATGGGTGAGGAGGCATCTGGCCTTAAGGAGGGAAGGAGAGGGAGGAGTGGGGGGGGACAGTCCAGAACAAAGCGGCAAAAGGAGTGAAGGGGAACCAGTCTGGCCAGGGTGATCTTGGGAGTAGTACTGTATACTGTGTCACCATAGTTGAAGATGGGGAGTATCATCTTGAAAGAGATCTGTTGATGTGCAGGAAGTGGGATAAACTCTTTATGCCTGGAAAGCACACCGAGTTTGGAGTGAAGCTTTGCACCCACATGCACTGAGAAACCGAGGTGCCAGTCCAGCTAGACTCTGAGGTACTTAATGAGGCAACATCCTTAATTGTTGCACCATTAGTGGTATGGAGGAAGGGGAGAGGGGTGAGTCTGGAAATCCTCTGCCTAGTGTCAGAGGTCATAAACAGCTTTCTTGGTGTTAAGGGAAAGCTGATTTGCCAGGAACTCATGTTGGATGTTAACGAAGTCCAGTTGGAGCCTGTCCATGTGGTCAGAGGCAGTTGAGCTGGAAGGAATGAGAACCATGTAATTTGCATACATATGGATGGACACAGAGGAGGGGGGGAGGTCACACAGGAAGATGGAGAAGAGTATTGGACTAAGGATGGACCCTTGGGGAACACTTGAGCTGATAGGGCATAGGGGGATATGGATTCACCAATATGGAGGTTTAAAACCTGCCCCCCAAGGTGTGAGAGGAACCAACCGACTGAGGAGTCAGAGGGCACTGCAGCCTTGAGCTTGTCCAGGAGGAGGGGGTGGACAACATTGTCAAAGGCTTTGACTAAGTCTACAAAAATGACAGAAGTGACCATGCCCTAATCCATACCAGATGGAATGAAGTTAGTAAGCTGGAGAAGGGAGGTGGAATGGGAGTCCCAGAAGCCAGAATGGAAAGGGGGTGAAGAAGGAAGATGAATCAAGGAATGGGGAGAGCTGGGCTAGCACAAGGTGTTCTTGGATCTTAGCTAGGGTGGGGAGCAGGGAGATAGGGTGGTGTCACCCTCTTTGGGAAGGAGGATGACCGTGGTTTGTTTGCAAGTGCCAGGAGTAGAGGCTAAGGAGAAGGAGAGGTTGAGAGAGGAGATAAGAGGTAGAGCAATAGCAGGGGTGGAGCGATGGAGGAGTTTGGGGTCAAGACCATCAGGGCTCACACCCTTGTGGAGTTTAATAGCCAAAAGGGCCTTGAGGGTGGTAGTAGAGTGGTAGGTGAGAAAGAGAAGGGGTGGTGTGGGGTGGAAGGACAGGGAAGGGGAGGTGGAGAAGGAAAGGGGGAGTGGGCTCAGGAGGTGAAGAATGAGCTGAAAGCTAAGGGGACAGAAGAGGATTCGGAAAAAGAGCACCAGGGTGGGAACAGCATTGGGGATGGGAGAAGAGGGTGTGGATAACCTTCCAGAACTTAGAGGAGTGATTAAGGTTGTTCTGGAGCTTGGATCCAAAGTAGTCAGACTTGGCATGCCTGGTAGCTCTGGTACAGGCGTTATGAAGGGTCTGGTAGTTGATTAGGTTGGCAGGGGAGCTGGAGAAATTTTGGGTCTGTCAAGCAAAGTCATATGCACAGAGGCAGGCCAGCAACTCAGCCGACATCCATGGAGATGGGAACCTCTGACCTTGTTTTTCTAAAGGAGCATGGAGATCACAGGCTGACCTAAATATTGGAGGGCAGAATTTATGCAACTGACTGTAGAGATGGGCAAACAGTTGGTAGCTACCAGGTTGGCATGGAGGAAGGACAAGTCCAGCGACCCGGATCTGAATGATTTTTAGGGGGAGGGCCGTGGACGGTGAATCTTACTGCAGTAGACCATGTGGTGGTCACTGAAGGCATCAGGGAGGGTACTACCATCTATGATATGGTGGAGTCGGGAGGAGAGAACCCAGTCCAGGTGGGAGTGATTGAGGAAACACTGATTATGTCAAGTTGGGTCAGTGATCAGTTGGGTATGTTGGAGGAACTTAATGTTTGGCACAGTTTATTTAGAGAGGGAGAGCTAACTGAGGTTAAGATCACCGAGGATGATCAGATCACCAGAGGTGGCATGGAATGAGATGCTGGTGAGGAGATTGGTGACTGAAGGTGGGGACACACCAGGGCAGCACTAGGCACCAGCCACAAATATAGGGGCAAAGAAGGGGAGAGAGAGCTTGAAGAGGAGCAACTCATAGGCAGAGGAGGAGGTGACGAAGAGTAAAGGCTTGAATTGGATGTTACAGGACAGGTAGACTGCAATTCCACCGCCCCTCTTAGCATAATCCTACCAGGTGATTGAGCACCCGGGGATGGAAACTGAAGTATCAGGAATCTTGGCAAATAGCCAAGATGCCAAGCTCACCAGTACCTCAGGCTTGAGATTAAACACGAGCAGTTGCAGCTGATCAATCTTTGGAGGAGGCTTTGAATGTTGATAGGGGTCACTCTCAGTCCTTTGATCAGATGAGAGGGAGATGATTGGGCAGAGCTGGGTCTGAGCTCAGTGTTACCTGCTGCTAAAAGCAACAAGGAGCTTGAGAGAGCCCAAGAGTTGCCTATAGGAGCCGAGAGAGGAGGGAGAGTATGTGGAGATAACAAGAGGGGTAAGAAGGAAGGAGGCACCTGAGGGTTTCAAGATGAAGCCAAGGAAAAGGGAGTAGATTGCAGCCAGAATACCAGGGGGAATTGAATAGGGTTGGGAGGCTGGAGGAAAAGAGTGGGAGAGGGGTGGGGAAAGGGGATAGGGGGGAGAAAGCAAAGATAAGCAGTGGTGGGAGAGAGGTGAGAGAAAACAGGAGGAGAATGATTGATAGGGTTGTAAGCAACATTACCAGAGGGACACTAAGCATTTGTCACCCCGAAGTTTAGGTGGTGGGACAGTAAGTTTCACCCTGGAAAGGAGGAATCTGATTTAATAATTTGGGTGGGGGATGCAGTGGAAAGCCTAGGTGAGACATTGGGGGGCAATGTGGGCAGTTATGGCTTCACCTAGATGGTGAGGAAGCCTAAAATTAAACAAAAGGGGGATGTAAACATCACCTAGATGGGGAGAGAACCTAAAATGTAACTGTTGGGAGATGAAAGCTTCAGCCAGATATGGAGGAATAAAACAGTTAGTGGAACAGGGGATGAACTCGGATAACTAAGGTGAGGGGGCGAGGCAACACACTATGTAATGGGCCCATGTTACTCGGTAAAGAAGCCCAGGCAGGAGGCAGATTACTGTCTGGAGAGGACCTGTACAAAACAAGACCACCGTGCAACACAAACAGCAGATGGGAGGAACATAGTTCAGATCTGACAAGACCCCAACTATTTGACAGTGCAGTATGAGCTGTGGCCTAAATACTATGCTGCAGTACAAAACACAGTAGGCCTCATTCAAGAAGCAGTGCACCAAAGCAGTGGCCCCAGCTATTAAGCTGAAACCATATGTAATACGCAATAGCAAATACAAGTACACATTGGCCCTGTTCGCACTACAGCACGGTTGCGCAAAACGTTTTTAAAAATGGATTAGCACTTACCGTGCTGTAGCGTTCATACTGCAACCCCTTTCCTGTGATCCGCATCAGACAAGGCATTTTACAGCGTTCACACTGCGGCAGAGATCCGTGCCCTCTATGAACCGAATTCAGCAGCCTGGAAAAGCTGCTTACCGTGATGCTTTGCGCACTTGCTTGAAGTGCATTAAAAGGATACGAGCTGGCTCGTTCACACTCTAGGTAAATCGCTTTACTTTTAAAATGGATTTCTGGAAGCATGCTCAAGCCCAGGTCTCATCAGGGTATGAGCACACTTCCAAAATTCTGATCTAAAAGTGGGATATGTGCGAATGCGATCCGGGCTAGCACGCATTTGAAATGGTTCAAGCGCTGAGAACCATTTCAAATGCCCCAGTGCGAACGGGGCCTTACAGTTTGCAGAGTGACAGGCAGAGTTCCCTGGCATCCTGATATCTCCATTTGGTGACTCCCCTAGAGAACTCCCAGTAGTACTAGGATAGGGAATTGGTTAAATATAATAAGGTGAGCTGGTCCCTGCTGTGGGTTAGAACCTCTCCTCTACAGGGTCAGTGCTGTGACTGGATTGCACCAGTTTTTTGTATCGAGCAGCTCCAGCTGCTTTAGCAAGTGTGCTGTGGAGCTGAGCCGGTGTAGAGAAGGGACAGCCTGGCAGCAATAGGCTCATGGCCCTAAAGATGGCATCCTGGCATGATGCAAACGGAGACTTAAATTAACATGTTCACCCGGGAGAAAAGGAGGCTGAAAAGGGACATGATCTCTGTCTTCTGCATTCTGAATGGTATGGGCAAGATAGAACATATTGAGATGTTTGATCTGGTGTCCCCCAATAGGATGTGGGAAACACCTTGCAGTTCAGAGGGGCTCAATTCTGGGGTAACATTAGGAGGCACCTCTTCTCCCTGAGAGGTGGGAACCTAGGGAACAGCCTTCTGGCAGAGAAAGTGTGGGAATTTAACAGTACAGGCCTTCATGTAAGCATAGAAAAATTTCTGCTTACCAAGGGCATGGGAGTACCCTTGTAGCACAGTGGGCATGGGATCCCTGTAACAAATACATGTTTGCACAGCATGCTTATTCATACCTGCTAATGCAGTAAGGTGGACATGATGGACCTAGAGTCCCTTCCAGCCTTAAAATACTATGATGCTATGTTACTGATCAGCTGGCAGTCATACCACTATGAGAATACTAGAGAAATGATCAGAAACATGGCAGCTGAAGTTCAATACAAAGAAATGTGTGGTGATGCATATAGGGCATACAAATTGACTGGTCAAGTACTCACTGGGAGAGAGCAGATAAAGCAAACAGGAAAGGGATCTGGGGATTATTATATCAAACAACTGTAGGGTAAGTGACCAATGTAGTAAGGCGGTTGGCAAAGCTAATAGAATGATGGCATGCATAGGAAGGGGCATAACTAGTAGGAAGAGGGAGGTGCTGATGCCATTATATAAGACAATGGTTAGACCGCACCTGGAGTACAGGGTACAGTTCTGGAGGCCTCATTTATGAAAGGACATGAATGTAATAGAAAAGGTTCAGTGAAGGCAACAAAGATGGTGCAGGGTATGCAAGGGAAACCATATGAGACAAGACTGAGAGAATTAAATCTGTATCCACTGGAGTTTAGAAGACAGAGAGAGGGAGAGGAGACATGATAGAGACATTAAGGTACATGAAGGGGATAAATAAAGTGAAGGAAGGAAGTCTATTTAAAAGGAAAGTCGGAGTTAAAACAAGAGGTCATATTTTAAGATTGGAAAGAGGAAGATTTAAAGGTAATGTAAGGGGGTGTTTTTTCACTGAAAGGGTGGTTGAACCCTGGAGCAGATTACCTGAGGGAGGTGGTAGGTATAGAAATGGTGGAGGGATTCAAGAGAGCATGGAATACACAATGGGGTTGGTTAGAGGACAGAGGACAGGCTCCTTGTGCACCAGTGATAAGTAGGGAGGGGGACTTGGGCAGACTGTATTGTCCTTTTCTGCTGACACATTGCTATGATACCACTGGGGAGCCTGATCCTTCAGATCTCAGAAGTTAAGCAGGGCTGAGCCTGGTCGAAAGTTGGATGGGAGACCTCCAGCGCACACCAGTTGCTGCAGGAAGTGTCACTGGTAGCTCTGTAGGGGGCACTCTCCCCTTAGTTAAAATCACCATACCGACACCCCAGCATGATGTTTGAGGAAACTGTGCTGTCGAAGGTGCAGTCTTTCAGGTGAGATGTTAAAACTAGAGATGTGCAAAGTTAACAGTCTTCACTTTACATAAGAATTTAGAGACTGCAAACTTTGTGAAGCATGAAATGCCAACTTTGACAAGTCTCTCAGCAAAGTGCCACTTTTTCCTGTGAAGTCATGCAAAATTCACTGGTCATGTTGATACGTGGAGATAATTTCACCAGAAAAAGTGCCACTTTCCCACGAAAAACATTGCAATGTGGCAAAGTGTGATGTTGGTGCTGGAGGTGGGAACCTCATAAAGGTTCAGGAACATTTCCCACTTTTGCTGGCAAAGTTGTACCTTCAGAACTTCTCTAGTTAAAACCAAGGTCCCATCTGCCTGTTTTTGGTGGTTGTTTGGGTGACATTAACAGTCTTAAGACACTTCTTGAAAAGTAGAGCAAATTCCTCTGAGTTTTGGCCAAATTTCTCCCATTCACTAAAACAATCAACAACTCAAATCTTCTTCAGTAGCATGCAGTTTGCATCTGTTTTCCACCGCCACAGGAACACGACTAAAAACAAGATGTCTTTCCTAGCCTTGAGGCTCAATGCAGCTCACACATCCTAGGACCGGCACGCTGCTGACAAATGTGAGCATACTTGATCCCCACTGAATTGGGAATCCCTGGCTGTTGCTCTGATCGAACTGGACACTGAGTGTGACCACATACATTATCTGGAGCAAAGAGAATGTTTATGGGCAGGAGCTTTGTAAACAGGGGCTTCACGAAGGGTGGGTATTGGGGCTGGAGCTCTGAATCTTTGTTCATTAGTTAAGCATAAGCACGATAGGTGTGTGTTATCGTATTATCGCATTCCTGGGGTGGGTTAGTACCCAGGTGAAGCTGAAAGGCTTCTACCACCCCAGGAGTGACATTATTACACAATAACACAGACCTTGGAGTGCCTTATTGCAGTTATACAATGGCTCTATGTTATACAAAATAAAAAAAAAATTAAAAACGTTTTAGTAGACTTTTAGTGTAGCAATATATCTTTGTTTCTGAAAAAAAAAATCATCCTTCTCCAACAAATCCACACAGTGATGTTATTGTGTAATATCATCACTGTCTCAGGCACACACTGACTAATCAGAGTCCAGGAAATTTTCTTGCCATTGTATAGTGCCTAATAAAAGATTCCCAATTCCTAACAAAAGGTTCCTGACTTATTTGTTTTTCACTGCATAGAAGTAGTGGGGGCTCAAGACCCTAATCTTCTCAGGTAATAGGAACGTACCAGTTTGTAAATAGATATTTTGGGAATGACTACCTGTGGACTACAACTTCAGCAACCATCTTTGTCAATTCTCCACTTGTCAGCATGGCAGTGGAGTCAGAGGGCAACTGCAAAGCCAGTCAGAATTCAAAGCTTGAAGAGGCAGACATAGAGGGCACATGGACCTATGAAGAACTTCACGAATTCAGGTGCAACAGAAGCAGACAGTAGTTTATCAAGAACAGACCCCCAGCCCTACTGTGAGTGACTGACAGCTCCATGGACCACCCGAGCTGGATTTCAACAGTAAGCAGCAAGGGCTGTTCCAGAACGTTTCAGCCTACGATGTGACTGCTGTTGGGGTCAGACTAGAGGCTAAATCTGAGAGTGAAGGAGGCAAACTGCATATCTGCCAGAGCCAAGCAGAACTCCTGTGACTGGAAGATTGAAGGCAGATGTCAGGAAAGGTGTTAGCCAAGATAAGTCACCCTGTGAGCACTCTTGCAGTGCCTGGAGAGACTTTGCTACCTTGTTGCATTAGTTCTATGACAAAAGCAGCTGCGTGTCTTGAAGCCACCCAGCCAGCAACACTGCTGGTACTGGTTGTTGTAGCAGCACACGTAGGATTGGATGCCAGGATGTGGCACAGTGCTCTGACATGGCTGGGTTCCATGGACTGAAACTGCACCTATGAGCTCCAAGTGATAGTCTGCTGCATGTAGAGGAGGAATGGCCTAACTGAATCTGGAGCAAGCTGTTTTGCCATCACTTCAGAGGCCTGCAATTGAGAGAAACAGTGAAAGAAGGGATGCTACTACATATTCACACTGAGGGAGGCCTCCTGGGCTGGGGAACCAAGAGTAACTCAGGGTCATGGTCTTGCAGCACACCAACAGCTTTCTCTCCACAGTGGAAGGGGAGTGAATGAGTCGAGGACATGATTGACCAACTGGGCTACTGTGATGTGATTGAGACATGCTTTATTAGTATTCTACTGCTTTATGGTTTTGTTGTGATTTTTTTATATAGTTTAAGGGCATTCTTGTTTGTTTTGACCCTTATTTTGGCTGTGGGAAGTTTGAATCCAGCTGAGCATTACTTGACTGGAAAGTAGAAGTGCTGTGCAGTTGCTTGTTTCAATGAACATTTTTTTCTTATTCCTCAGCACCTTGTTTGTTTGCAGGAGCAGGGCAGGGAGCAGAAACAGCAAAGGATGGCAGCAGCAGGATGCAGTGGTTGATGGTGGTCCTATTTCATCAGACATAGCTAGCTGAGTTAGCTGATTGTTTTACAGAACCAAAGGCTACAGATCACCCACCTCCCACATCCCACCCACCCCAGCTCATCCTCATTTGTAGGCAGAGGCATTTGACACCTATCCTGCCTACAGACAGGAAATGACAGGCCTAAGGGGAAGAAGAAGTAAGGTGAGAGAGTGAGAAAACAAAAAAGAAAAAGGAGTTTTGGCAGGAGAGAGGCGCACAACTAGAGAAGGGGATGGTGGGACCTGAAGTAGAATAGCAACTAAGGGTGATAGATTAAAACCTCTGGAAAGGCAGGTTTAAGGGATCCAGGAAGAACAGAATAAAGCTAGGAGCACAGAAGGAACAAGGACAAAGGGGGAAAGTAGGACAACAAGCAGAATGTGGGGAGTGATGTAATGCAGTGGATGCGGAGCAGCCACATTCAGACAAACCTTCTGGATGCTGAAGTGCTGCCCTATCTGCATACTCCTCACTAGACTGAGGGATGTGGTCACCAGCCTCAGAGCTGAAGTAAACTGGGTCAGGAGTACCTTCAAACCCAACCAGAGACCACCCAGTCCAACTCCATTGCCTCAAAGAATGCCAAGCAAGGGTGGCGTTTGGACAATGGTGGGCTCAGGAGGGTAAGGGAGGTCAGGCACATACCGAGATCTATACCACTATGAAATTCCTGTGCTGTACTGGCAAAAGAGGACTGCCATATTGAGTCACCCAGAGTAGTGGAAAGGACGGATGTGAAAATCAACCAGGGTGGTGACCTCAATGGAAGGGGCAGAGGACCCCAGGGGAGGAGGAAGCGAATCCTGGTGGGGAATTCAATCATAAGGGGTATACAGCTAGGCACAGGGGGTAGGAGGAGGTCGGGAGGTGAGGTGTCTACTGGGCATCACTGCAAGGAGGGATGGGAGGAGGATCCTTGGGATTGCCAGGAGGGCAGGAAGGGAGGGGGAGCGGGACATCACTGTCCACTTAGGAACTAATGACCTGGCCAAGGAATAAATGGAGTTAGTACAGGAAAAGTTCATGAGACTGGGGAGGTGTCTGAAGCAGGTAGCTAAATCCGTTAGCTTCTCAGAGGTGCTACCTGTAAAGGACATAGGTGAGTGCAGTAGTGTATGCACCAGGAACTTCAACGCATGGTTGAAGAAGTGGTGTGTCAAGGCGAGGTTTGGATTCATTGGGGACTTAGGGTCCACCTGGAAGGATGGTGGCTTGTTCAAGGCTGACAGCCTGCACCCGTCTAGAAGAGGTACTGAGATCCTCAACGAAAAGTTCAAATGCTACATTGGTAGGCATTTAAACTAGCCAAAGACGGGGGCAAACTGGTAGACAGGGAAGATAACTGTACACCCCCAAAGGCTAGCAGAGATATTGGGGAGCAGAAGGGGGGGGAGAATTGCAAGAGATCCATGTGCAAGGGAAACAGAATAGGGATGATGGAAGGGAAAGAGGCTGCAGACACAGAGTAGAAAATATAGACAGTAAGGAACACAGGAACAGGACAACAGGCAGAAACATCTGGAAGGCCATGACCACAAATGCCAGGAGCTTGGGCAATAAAGTAGCAGAACTTGAGGCCATCATAGTGGAGGAGGATCTGGATATAGTAGCAGTAACAGAGACCTGGTTTAATGAAAACATAGACTGGGAAGTTGCGATAGCGGATTACGCGCTATTCAGGAGGGATTGAGTGGGGAAAAAGGGAAGTAGGGTAGCACTGTACGTAAAGGACACTATTAAAGCCACAGAAATAGCAAGAGACAGTGGAGAGGAGGTGTTGTTATGGGTAGCACTGGAAGCAAAAGTTAGGGCCAAAATAAGGGCAGGGGTTATCTACAGACCCCCTACGCAAAAGGAGGAAGCAGATAAGGTAATGATGAAAACAATCAGGGAGATGTCCAATGGGGGTAATATACTAACATACTAAAAAGCCAGCAGAATAGGCCAAATGGTCTGTCTTGTCTGCTCGAAAGCCAGCAACCTAATGGCTGCTCGTCTTACCCCCCCCAGCCCCCAGTAGGATCTTCTTTAGTTTCAGTTTCCCCTTGTACCTGTCCCACCTCTTCCTGAATCCCTCCTGTGCCCTCCTCCACCAGCCTCCCAGGCAATGCATTCCATGGCTCCACCACCTCTCAGTGAAAAAAATGCTTCCACGCCTCCCTTGTAGTTCCCCTCCAGTTCCCACTCATGGCTCCTGGTTTTCCCTCTTCTTTAGCCTAAAAGCCCTTGGTTCCACTCCTGTTTAGTCCTTTACATACTTGAAAACTCTATCATATCTCCTGTCCCTCCTCTCCTCCAGTGAGTAAAGTCCAAGCTCATCCAGTCTTTCCTCACAGGCCTCCCCTCCATGCCCTGAATCATCCTGGTCACTCTCCTCTGGACCCTCTCCAGCAGCGCTATGTCCTTCTTCAGATGAGGTCTCCAGAACTGTACACAGTACTCGAGCTGCGGCTTGACCAAGGCATTATATAGTGGGAGGATCACCTCCCTCCTTCTGGATGTAATTCCCCTGGCTATGCAGCCCAGTATCCTGTTTGCTTTGGCTACAGTTCTTCTACAATTTTCAGAGTTATTTATTTTGATGTCTATCACCACCCCTAAATCCCTTTTTCCCCAGTGTGGCTTGCAGTGTGACCCCTCCCTCTAGGCTGTATTCATGACCTGGGTTTTTTGCCCACAAATGTAATACTTTACATTTTCTGGCATTAAATTTCAGTCCCCACCTCCTTGACCACCCCTCCAGGGTATCCAGGTCCCCCTGGACCGCCTCCCTCGCTTCTTCACAATCCACCAGTGCTCCCAGTTTTGACTCTTCCGCAAAGAGACTCAACCTATTCCTAACCCCCCCTTCCAATATCCGAGACATAGGCGTTGAACAAGAGTGGCCCCAATACCGAACCCTGAGGGACCCCACTGATTACCCTTCCTGGGAGGAGAGTATCCCACCCACCATTACCCTCTGTAAATGCCCTGAGAGCCAATTTTCAACCCAATTGAGCTCCTGTCCTCCCACCCTATCTCCCCATCTTTTTTATCAGCCCGTAATGTGGTACTGAATGAAACGCCTTGCTGAAATCTAGGTATAGGACATCCACCGGCCTATGTCTGTCCAAGGCCTCCGTCACCCAGTCATAAAACTCTACAAGATTGGACTGACATGATCTCCCCAGAACGAAGCCATACTGTTTATCATCCTGGTGCCCTAACCATTCCAGCTGCCTCCCAATCCTCTCCTTGATAAAGCCCTCCATTACTTTGCCTACCACAGACGTTAGGCTGACAGGCCTATAATTCCCTATCTCTTCTCTAGAACCCCCTTTATGTATAGGCACTACATAAGCCACCCTCCAGTCTTGGGGCACCCATCCTGTCTGCAAAGAGGTACTAAAGAGTGCAGCCAGTGGAGCTGCCAGCTCCTCCGCCAATTCCTTCACAACCCTCGGGTGTAGCCCATCCGGCCCCGGCGCCTTATCAGTCTTTAGCTTCTGAAGGGCCTCCCTCACCCTATCCACTGTGATCCCCCATTTCTCCCCTCACTCAACCACCCCACCCTTTCTGAGTCTGTTCCTATCTGTACCCTAGCCTCATTCCGTCCTCTGGTCTCAGACTGACTTCTCACTTTAGCTGAATGCTTTTCCCTCCTATCAGCCTGTAGGGATCCCCAGTCCCCATTTGCAAAGATTGAGGCAAAGTACTCATTTAACACCTCTGCTCTGCTATGCTATATGGATGGGGGATTTCAACAAACCTGATGTGCATTGGAACATCCCAGTGACATCAACTAATAGGAGTAGGGAGGTCCTGGAGGAGCTACAGGGACATTGTTAAGACAGCTTGTAGCTGAACCCACATGGGAGCAGGCAACATTGGACCTGACACTGTCAAACAGAGACAGTGTGACCAGAGTCACAGTGGGGGAGCACGTTGGGATGAGCGATCACAAAACAGTACATTTCGAGTTAAGAATTGGGCAACAAGCATTTCACACCAAAACAAAGGTCCTTGATTTCAGGAGGGTAGACTTTAGGAAAATGAAGGAGGGCGTTAGCAGGGCTCTGGCAAGGATACAAAATGGGGAAGGGTAGAGGAAAGGTGGATGAAAATTAAGAAGGCCTTAGAAGAAGCTTGTAACTATGTATTAAACAGGTATCAAAGAGGAAGAGGAGATCACTTTGGTTCTCACAAAAAGTAGCAGAAGCAGTTAGGGCAAAAAGAATAGCCTTCAAGAAGTACAAAATAACACGGGGAACAGGATAGGGAGGAGTATAGGAGCAAAAGAAAAGAAGCAGCAAAAGGTATTAGAGAAACTAAAGCACTCACAGAGGAGAACAGCAAAGTCAGTGAAGTTGGGGGATAAAGCATTTTATAGATATATCAGTGAAAGAGAAAAACTAAGGCAGGAATAGTGGAATCGGGGAGAGAATGTAGAGGAGGACCAGAAGAGGGCAGACATACTGAACAAGTGTTTTGTCTGCATCATGAAAGAAGGGAGAGAAATGGTCCACAGATAAAGGGAAGGAAGGGCGGTGTGTGTGTGTGTGTGTGTGTGTGTGTGTGTGTGTGTGTGTGTGTGTGGGGAGGTGGACACAAGCCCCATTACAGAGGAGAGAGTAGTTAGGAACTGGAGAAATTAAGAGTGGACAAGGCTATGGGACCAGACATGGTGCACCTTGATACTAAAAGAACTGAGGAAAGATCTAGCTGTTCCCATGGCAGCCCTCTTCAGTCTATCCTTGGAAACCGGGGTAGTACTGGAAGACTGGAGCTGGGCAGAGTGGTGCCAATCCACAAAAGTGGGAGCAGAGAGGAGGCAGGGAACTATAGGCTGGTAAGTGTGATGTCAGTGGTGGGGAAGGTGATGGAGACATTAATAAAAGAAAGGATGGTGGAGTACCTGGCCAGTAATAAACTATAGGATCTAAGACAGCATGGTTTCACAGGGAAGGGATCATGTCAAACTAACCTAATCGAGTTCTTCAACTGGATGACAAGAGTAGTGGACCGGGGTGGGGGGGAGCAATGGATGTGGCCTACCTAGATTTCAAGAAGGCCTTTGATACAGTCCCACACAGGAGATTAGTTAACAAATTGAACAGTCTAGGGGTGGGGGCAAAGGTGGTAAAGTGGGTGCAGAACTGGCTAAGCAACAGGAGCCAGCAGATAGTAGTGAATGGGGAGATCAGAGGATGGGGATGTGACAAGTGGGGTACACAGGGGTCAGTCCTGGGGCCTTTACTGTTCAATGTTTTCACTGGAGACATTGCAGATGGTCTAGAAGGTAACGTATGCCTGTTTGCAGAAGACATAAAAATCTGCAACAGGGTCGACACACAAGAGGGTGTGGATAGGATAAGAAGGGACTTAAACAAACTGGAGGAATGGCCAAAGGTATGGCAGCTGGGGTTCTAATGCCAAAAAGTGTAAGGTTATGCACATGGGGCAAAAGAACCCAAGGGCAATATCTCAACTAGGAGGTGAGGTAGTGTGGCAGCAACTAACCAGGAAAGGACCTAGGAGTCATCATAACAGAAGACCTCAAAGTGGCAAGTCAGTGTGGTAAAGCAGTGGATAAGGCAAGCAGGATGCTGGAATGCATTGGAAGAGGAATAACAAGTAGAAAGAGGGAGGTCTTATTGCCACTCTATAGGTCAAGTACTGTGTTCAGTTCTGGAGGCCCCATCTCAGAAAGGACATCGACCAGGTGGAGACAGTGCAGAGAAGAGCTACCAAAATGGTCCAGGGCATGCACCAAAAAAGCTGTGAGGAACGGCTCTGGGAACTAAATATGTACTCGCTAGAGGCAAGAAGGGATGGGGGGACATGATGGAGACATTCAAATATGATGGAGGGATAAATAAGGTAGGGGAGAGCAACTTTCTGCAGAAAAGGATGAGCACTAGGACCAGGGGTCATGATATGAGATTGGAAGGGGGAGACTCAGAGGCATTGTGAGGAAGTACTTCTTCAAGGAAAGGGTAGTTGAACCCTGGAACAGGCTACCAGAGGGACTGGTGGGTGCAGACACCGTGGAGGCATTCAAGCATGCAAGGGATAGACACAGAAGACTAGTGAGACTAGGACAGAGGGGAAGTATGGACACACATCTGGCAGGATCTGTAGTAAAGAAGTAAGAATTAAACTAAAACCAGGGCAGACTAGATGGACCAGAGGGTCCTTTCCTGCAGACAGCTCCTATGTAACTATGTAATTTCACAGCTAATTTCATATTGGGGAAATCAGTTACTGGACTAGGTCATATCTGGCCAGGAGTATAAATATTTGGGGTGTACGAAAATCTTATCCTGATTATTTAGTCAAATATTCTATTCAGGGACTCAAATTTTGGGGTACTCTGTATTCGTATAAGTTATTTGTGGGTAGGTTGTTTTTTTTTTTTTTTTTTTACAGAGAACAAGAACAAGCCCTCCACTCTCCTACCCACCCCAGGTCCCTTAAAGTAAACAAGCCCTCCTGTCTTCCTGCCCTCAGTTAGAACCTCAAGCCCACCTTCCTCCCCCAGCACACACAATTTAATAAAAAGTATATTTTTGTGAAAAAAACTTCCAACAGTGAGTGACCGGCACAACCAGCCCACCTCCACTGCCAGATGCTGTCTTTTAGACCTCTGAGGAAAACCAATATGTACCCCACACCTCCTACCCTCTTCCTCCCAGCATCCAATTCTGAAAGGGTGAGCTAGCAACAAAAGAATGAAGAAGGTGACTGACTCAGCCTGCTCTTCTCTGCAGCTGGCTGCCTTCTAATGAATTAGCCCCCAAATTTGGAGGGCTTACATACATGATTGCCTGGGTTCCTTTAATGCCCTCTGCCTGACAGGGCAGATGTCCAACATAAGAGGGTAAATCCATGTACAGCAAGGTTCTGGTGTTGTCCTGCGTGAGTGCAAATCCAGGCCACAATGCTACCCCTTTAAGATATCCAGCTTGTGTATGGTGTACATAGCCGGGGCTAGGTCCAAGTACAGCGGAGCTCGTGACCAACCAGGCATCACTCCAATTCACTGCATTCAGCAGTTGCTCAGTAGAGCTGATGAAGCCCTTCAAGGTGCTGTAAATATTTATTTCTAAATCCTTTCTGTTGTGGAATAAATGAGTTGTTTATGCTGCCAGTATTATATTTGCCTATGGGAGCTGCCATCTTTGGTCCTGGACTCCTGCTTTGGGCCAGTCAGAAGCAAGGGATCCTCAAGGGGTCCTAATTATAATGACTTGCGGGAAAAGCTGTGAACTTTTTTGTTGGCGCCCAAATTAACCAATGAGGATCCTCGAACTGTGACTGACAGCAAGGGTAGCCAACCGGAATCCAGATATCCCTGTCTTCAGTCAGGACTGTGTTAAAAAAGTTAAGTAGTGTTCAGCTTGAGCTACTGAGAAGGACCTCTAGTGAGGGCTGAGGAGAAGTGCAGGGAAAAGGCCTGTTTGCCTCCCTGCAGGAGCTGAAGGGACTTAGTCTTCAGCTTAGTCTGCCTCAAGGCAGAAAGAAAGAGACTTCTACAGCAGTTTAGTTGGAGTCTGCTTGAGCCACCAAGAAGAACTGTCACAGTGTAGCTGCCATCTGCAGGGAGAGACCTGTACTTGCCTCCTGTTGACCCTGTTCAGTTCCAAAAAGGGATCAGTTGAATCCAGGACTGCCTAAAGCAGAAAAGAAGCAGATTGTGTGTTTTTTGTAGCCCAGAGCTAGAGCTGGGAAACCAGTCTAAACCTTAAGGAAAAGTTTGTTCTTCCAGTCACCTCAGGGTGATACAAGCAACAGTGTGGAGAGTGCTCCAGGGACTCCTGTGTTAAAAGTGGGGCCAGTTTCAGTGGAGAACATCTCCTGCCAAGCTCCAAGCGGGGGAGACCATCGTGGGTTTCATCCGTTCTGGCAATTTCAGTTACTCAGCTATCAGCCAAACTACCAAGTATTTAGAAAGACATTTTCCAGCTGGACCTATGCCATCCGTGGCCCAGAAAGATTGTTCCTGTACCAGAATCATCATCCTGGTGAGAGACCAGCATTGGGGAATCAGCCCCTGCACAGCAACTGAACACAGGTTGCGGCCACCTACAGGAAAAGGCCTTGAAGAGAAGGTGAGTTTGTGTTTGCCCCAGTCCCCACCAGCATCCTGGAGGTCTTGGATGTCGCTAGCTTTTCCATCTTTCTATCGGGGTACAGTGAGTACAACCAGGGTAACTTCCTGCAACCAAGCAATTAAATGTATAATGGTACCATCTGATTCAGTTTGCCAGTTTAATGTATTTAAATGTGACTGCGCCACTGCGTTACTCACTGTAACCTTACCCAGATACCAGAGACTAAAATAAAAAAAAATCTGGCCAGGATTACAAGTAGTTTATGGTTTTCAAGTGTGTTACTCATGCTTAATCACCCTTTCTTCCATCAAGGGCCCCAACTACAGCTGTAACATGAGCCAACCGGCACCTCCTCAGCGATGCTTGTTTTCCGCCTGTTTACCCAGTAGTTGCAGAGACTGAATAAAGTCGGGGACTAAAGTGATAAAAAGTAAATTTAACCTGTCTCAGTAAAGTAATTATTCTTCTAGATTCTCACCCCTTCCTTGTTCACGCTACTCAATAAAAATAGAATAATGGATAGGTAACTGGGTATTACTGGTAAATAATACCATTGAGAGGTTCTGGACACATAGGAACTTTGAGAGTGAAGCTTGAGAGGTTCCTGTGTCTAGAACCTCGAGATGGTATCTCACCAGTAATGGCCAGTTACTTATTATTTTTTTTAATATATGGATCTGACTTTTTTTAATAATTTTGCTGCAGGTGGTCGTCTGTTAACTAAAGGACTCTCGCGCTCGTAGCCGACAGCCACAGCCTGTCACACTGTCTAGCTTGGTCTTCCTGTCTCCCCCACTCGCACACATGCATGTCAAACATTTCATTTTCTTTTACCTTTTGTTTTTGGGGGTGGGTGAGCACAGGTTCAGCCAGATGCATTTTTGGTTCTAGATACACCGCAAAAAAGGAAAAAAACGGTGACGCTTCATCACTGTGGACTCCGCGTACTCTCATCTCGCCAAGTGAGAATCTGCCGAGATGTTTTTCAAACTGTTTCAGCTGGAAAAGCATCCAATTGGAAGGCACACTTGAAAGACATGGCACGATAGACTTGCACTTGTGCTGTTCATCTTTGTCGATAATGCTATCGCTCGGGTCCTGAACAATAGTGTAATATATGGATAACTAAAATATTAGTATCAAAAGTCATACAAGAAAAATCCCTGTAATACACTACTCCTTTTCCCATAATACTACCCTTCCTCAAGTGATAATACTATTGGTGGTTGTTGATAATACTATTGTTCACTGCTGATAATACTATCATTTGCTGCACTGAACGATAGTATTATCACCAACCCACGGCGTAGCGCCAGTCTGGCTGCCGCACAAATGTTGCTTATGGTGCCACATTTCATCCTGTTCGCCCAGTCTAATAGCGTGCAGTCCCATTGGTGGAGTTTCTCTGTAGGTGGGCAAACCAACTTCAGAAACATGGCGGTCGTTTACTCTTGCTTAGTGAGAGGAATGCGGGTTGTGGCCAGTTCATTTCTTCAGTTTTATTTCTTCATAAAACGTGCAGTGGATTGCCTGCCAAACAAAGAAAAAAAGTAAAAGGTAGAACTGCCAAATTAAAATAGAAACCATCAACAGATACCTGGGTTGGTCAGGACTTCAATACTGCAGGCGGGCAGGCGGCCGAGAGCGAGCACATCTTCAATTCAACCGGCGGCTAGCCCATTTCACAAAATGTAAAAAAAGCAGCACATTTTCCGAATCTGATCCATATATTACAAAAAATAGGTTACAGTGAATTACTCAGCTGAAATTCCATCTCGAGGTTCTGGGGACATAGAAACCTCTCGCACTTCACTCTCAAGGTTATCTATGTCCCCAGAACATCTCGATGGAATTACAGCCTTGTAATTCACTGTAACCTATCTATTATTCTATTTATTATGGCTCCTGAACGACAGTATTATCACTCGGGAACAGTGGTATTATCGCTCCAAGAGCGATATACTATTACCAGGATTTTTATATGCTTTGTATATGCTTGGTATTAATTTGACAATCCATATATTAAACTAGATTTATTGTTTACTGTTAACCTGGTTCGTGAACATACAGTATTGTTACCTGCTTTAAAGCTACTGAAACATTGGCTATGTATACTGAAAATACATGTGGTATTGAAACTGTCTTTTACAGGAGGCCGCAGGGTGAATGCCGGATACCTAGACCCTGCTTTGAAGTGGATCATACATGAGCATATCATTAATGCTGGTATTAGCTTCTATTCCAAGTGTTAAGTGTTGCAGTTGTAAAACTAAATGTAACAGGTCACTAGGCGGGATTGTGAGTGGTTATTGCTTCCCAGAGGGCTGCACTAATTCTGTTAGTAACCCACTTAAGCATTACTCTGGGTGGAGGCACCATAATTGTGAGAGTACTTGACGGAAGATGGATGTCTGGATATCGTGGCAGTCACAGAAACATGGTACACAGAGAACCATAACTGGGATGTTAACATACCAGGATATGCAACTTACAGGAGAGACAGGGAGGGTAGAAGAGGGGGAGGAGTAGCTCTCCATGTAAGGGAAGGGATAAAAGCAATGGAACAAAAGAGTAAACAGGGAGGAGAGGAGGCACTGTGGGTCACCTTAGAGACTGGAAATGGCACCACAATCCGCACAGGGGTTGTATACAGACCCCCATCTCAGGGGAGGGAATGGACAAGGATATGATAGAAGGCATTCTTAGGATGGCAGAGAAAGGGGAGATATTGGTGATGGGGGACCTGAATATGCCAGATGTTAACTGGAGCACCTTTGTTGCAGCCACATCCAAGAGCAGGGGCATTCTCGATGCCCTACAGGGGGCATGCCTCAGACAGCTAGTGTTGGAAGCCACTTGGGAGGGAGCAATCTTAGACCTGGTACTCTCAAATGGGGACAGTGAGAGGATCTCAGATCTAGAAGTGGGTAGCCATCTGGGAACAGGTGACCACCGAACAGTGTGGTTCACGATAAACTCCGCTGCAGAGTCAAGCCATACAAAAGTGAGGGTACTGGACTTCAGGAGGGCTGACTTTGGCAAGATGGGAGAATGCCTTAGAAAAGCATTAGCAAACAGGCAAAAAGAAGGGGCGGAGCAACGATGGGGATACATCAAAACTGCCATCACAGAGGCAACAAGCCTTTGTGTGAAGCAAATAAACAAATCAAAATGAAAGATAAAACCACTGTGATTCTCAAAAGAGGTGGCGGGGAAGGTTAGGGAGAAAAAGATAGCATTTAGGAAGTATAAGGAAACACAGTAGGAGCAGGACAGAGAACTGTACCAGTTAAAGGAGTAGTCCTCCCAAAACTTTGCAAAAAACATATGTTGTACAGAGTGTTTTGATTTGTATGTTAAGTTCTTGTGTGCCCTTCCCTCTGTCTGCTATTAAGAGTTTTTCCTAAATTAGCCTGCTAGCTTTAGGGTAGTTTTACAACCCCTGGAGATCTCCATCTGAGATAGCTTAATTGTATTCCTTTGTCCTACAATGCACCTTGTCTCGTGACAATGATGTAGCAGAGACCATAAATTCAGCAGAAAGCACTGCTTTACAATAAGTTCACAACAGTAGAGATTGCTATATTTTAAAATCTATAGAATTCAGCTTAGTGACTACCCTCATCATAAAGGTCTTACTGTCCTGAAGAACTTTGCTGCTGGTAATTTTTGTGCAGTTTGTAAAGCTTCCAAGTTAGTTTGGCATGTGTATTCCTTGTTCCCACAGTGCATCCTGTCTCATGTGACACGATGTAGCAGAGACCCAACATTCAGCACACACATGCCAAACAAACTATCCCAGTAGCAGCTAATTCTGAACCCAGGCTCCTCAACCTGCAGTTAGGGCAGCAGGCAGGGGTAGTAGCCCTTGGTATAACGGCACCAGGGTTACAAGAATGAAAGTGCTTTTGTACTTACTCTTGTAGTAAAACCAGCTGATTATGAAACATATTTGTTTTCCTTATAACAAGCACTAAAAGATGGCAGCCAGTGGTGGGGCGGGCAAGTTTTTCCAGTCGCCCGTCATTGGAAGTTTTTTTCACAAAAATATACCTGTTTATACTGTGGGTGCTGGGGGGAGGAGGGTGGGCTTGGGATTCTACCTGAAGGTGGGGGGTTTGTTTATTTTAAGAGATCTGGTCTGGGAAGGAGGGTGGGGGGGGGTTATTGTTCTTTAAAAAAAAAAAAAAAAGATTTCCCGAATAAGAGCAGGGGATGAATAGTGCCAGTATCCATTATTTAGACCCGAATAGGGAATAGCACATTATTCATGATGGCCCTATGCACTATTGGTACGGAGTGGCTACATGCACATATCTGGGGCACCCCGTACCCACTGCACTTCTCGCACGGGATGCACTAACGGGGGGCGCCAACCCAACGCAACTGATCCCCCATGGCCACGGACCTCACCGCACCAGGGGTGTTCTGGGTGAGTGCCAGCGCGGCGCGTATTCACTATACCACGTAGTGCTGGCCTACAGAGGGTGGCATCAGGGATGCCAGCCAGGACCAGGCATAACCCGACATGTGCTCTCACAGATGCCACCTGCTGGACACATGAGGACCGGGTAATCCTGAAGTGCCGCCCCAGCCTAGGAGGCCGATTGGGAGGGCTTGGGCAGCTGAGTCATGGCACCGGCAGCATGATGGGGTCCTGGGGTGTCGGTACGGGGGCCACTGATGACCACCTGGGCCATCGCTGCACCATGCTGTGGGGGGTCGGACTCCTGGGCCAGACTGGCCATGGTGTGTGGTCACGCGAGTTGGGGTACCCACTAGGGCTATGCATGACCCAGACCTGTGCCTATGGTCGCAAGGGATTGACTCCTGGACCCAGGATGAGCATCCGATTGGATGCTTACCCGTGTCTGCTGCCACTCTGCCCCCGGCCACCCTGCACAGTCCTGTGTGCCGGGGGAGGAACCACTGACAGGTTGCTGGTATTGGTGAATGCTGGTATGTGCGCACCTGTCTGCAGGTGCTCAGCTGCGTGGGCGGGTACACACATTTTGTGCGTACCTGCTCTCGTGTTTTGTATAGGGGCCAATATTCTGGAAATACTGTTCATAACTCACACACCCCTAATAAATACCCAGCTGGGGCTTATTTGGTGTTTGTTGCAACCAAGTAAAGTTGTTTATTTCATTATGCACCAGTATCAAGCAATGACATGCAACATCTATGGGCCTTCACCATCCCAATAGCTGGGTACCCAGTGAAGCACATGGCAGCCCCTAAGAACTGGGGGGTTATTGTTGTTGTTTATCTTTTCCTGTCCCCTTACTGGATGGTCCCCATCTGCCAGACAACCCAGCCCCGTTACCCTGACATCCAGCAGGACTTACCTGCCAGCCAGTCTTCCCCCACAGCTTGCACCCCTCACCGGGTGAAACAGGGTTCCCCAACCCACATTGGAGAAGGATCCAGTTCCTGGCCAGTGAACCCAGCTCATCGGGTGCAAGGCCTGTGGGTGTCCAGGACCATTGTGATGCCAGTAGCATTTTCCTCCTGTGGTGATGCCGTAACATGTGCCATCTGCTCTCTTGCACTACATGTTGATGCCTGCCATGCCCCCATGCCAACTAAGCATTCCTGGGTGCCTTTCCCCCAGCTTCCACTTGAGGCCAGGAAGTCATCAGGCTTTGCAAGCCCTACCCCCTGGAGGACGAGAGCCGACCTTTGATCCTCCTCTCCCCAACTGGCCCTCCGATGCCCTGAGTTGGCTTCTGAACCTGGGTTGTCAGGGCCGCAAGCAGTACACCTACTGATGCACTGGCAGGACAGCCAGAACTAGGACATATTAAACACTAGTAACAGTGAGACATGGGTAGTGCCCAACAGTACTTCTGGACAAAGGTAATCTGTTAGCTGGGCCTTGAAGGGCACTGTAAGTACAGCCAGAGGGACTACACTGCATTGTTTTGTGGCTGGGCCTGGGAAGGTAACAGAAGAGCAGCCACATTACAGACATCATTGCTGCTATCATTTTGAACGACCTGATCCATTCCTTTTCCCCTAGAGCTGTGTTCCTGCCACCCTTAATAAAGCCCAAGTTAGTTGTTCAGGTTCACTGTATTTGTCAGCCAATCGGGTGTTACTATACCAGTTAACAGTCGGGATGTAACCAGAGGAGCCAAGGGAGTCAAATCTGCTGCTGGCATTGTGGACTACAAACTGTGCTGAGCTCACTCGTCCGCCAACCAGGAGGCAGTTGTGCTGTGGGTGGGACTTAACTGTTCTCGTATTAGACACATCACCTAGCGGTACTCCACAGAGATCCTTTAGCAGAAAGGCCGTAGCTTAACCTTTACAATACTGCGGGAGTATATATTCATCCTGAATCTATATATGTTCAAACATACTAGGTGTCACACTGTGGGCATAGGCATGGGGTGGAAGTTGGCAGGAGAAGCGTGACACCCTAAGCAGCCCTGTAATTTAATGTAATTAGCACACATGTCAAGTAAAGTATGTGGTTTGTTCAACTGTAAGACTACAGCATCCAGTATCAAGGCATCAAATTTTGTAAATAAATAGTGAGATAAACTACACTAGATGTAAACAGACTATGTTGAAGGGTGAGTAACCGGTAATATATTTTATAAAAGGGGGCTAAATGGAACATACTGCGTTTTAGTGTATCTTTAAACAGGACACATTGCATTTAAACTCTGTTCTGAATGTGTAGTTATGCACCGATGCTGCGGTTCATTAATTAATTTTTATAGGAAACACATAGTAGTCAAATTCACTGTCTTTTAAATATGGTAATCTGAGTAACATTGTATGAAAGTTAGTATTAGTTAGTGTAATGTACTAGCATTAACTAGGAGTCAAAACATAGATACAGAGGGATAGCAAACAACTGGGATAGGCCTAAAACGTCCCTGGTAAAGTGGGTAGAACAGGAGACAGGATTAAAGGGGATAACATAGGATCTATCGAGTTAGGAACAGGTAAGTGGGTTGCTATAGGAAAGCAAAAGACACCCTGTCTAGGGTAAGGTAATTGGTCTCAGGGAAGAAAGGGGTGAGGTAGTGGGAACACAGGAGTAGGGAAGCAGGATATTAGTCAAAGAGCTTACACAGACATTAAGCAAAGGAAGATTATTACTATTACTCAACATAATGTACTAAGGTTCAGCAAGGAGTCACTAACTAGTTGAAGGGGAAGTAATAAATAAGTGGGTTAGGCCCAAAGCTTTACCAGGTAAAGTAACTAAAAGAGGGAGTCTGGATTAAAGGGTACTGTGTAAGATCTGACAAAGACAGGAATAGGTTAGAGGGTTAATATAAGGTAAGCAGGAGACACCTTATCTAGGTAAGGTTACACATTAGTTCAGGGAAAATTAGCGAAGTTAAGGTAGTAATAACTAGTGTTGCTCCGATAGTATCTGAGCAACCGGATCCACCAGATACCTGCCATTTTGGCAGGATAGTGGATCCGCCTAATAGCAACAGCTATCCAACTATGGTTCCGATCTCTCCAGATCCAGGTCGGATCCCGAAGTTATCTGACGCCAGATCCCTGGATCCTGTATGATAATGGGATCTGACCTGGGATCCGACATCTGAATTCGCTAGATCCCAGGTTGGATCCTGCCCAGATAGTGCCACCATCTGATGGAGCACAGTCGGATCCATGGGGGCAGTATCCGAGCATCACTAGTAATAATGTGGGGATATAAGGAGGTGGGAAGATAAATCAAACTTGCATAGTTGCCAAAAGAAAGAAGGTAACATGGGAGTAGTGCAGGGCAACTGCTGTAGTGCAGCAGTCTTTAGGAAAACCTTTTAGTTTTATTTATTTGTAATTTTTGACTAGGAAAGACACACTGAGCAGCTATAACTTGTTTCTAGGTGAATCCTGAGGGGGGGAAGGGGTAGTTAGTATGGACCTGTTTTACTGATGGGGGGGAAGCTGGCCATGACACCAGGGGAAACTACCTGCACAAACTTCTAGTGAATGAGGCGCTGCCCCATATGTCTCACATTTCTAGGTTGCTGGACTCAGGGCTGAATTAGTGAGTGCACAGTGGACCTTCTGCTCCACCCAGGGACCACCAACTTGATTGCCAATCACCCAGAGGATGCAAAGGCAGAGGCAGAGCAGATGGACCTTGGTTGGCTCCAGAAAGGGTGGAGGGGGGTTAGGGGCACGCTCCTCTGCCTATACAACTGCATACCATGTTTGCCTTATGGGTAGAAAGTGGCAGCTGTGAGGAGGTACCCATCATAGTGAAAAGGGATGAGGTGGAAGTTCTCAGAAGGAGAGAACCAAAGGAGGGAAGGGGAGTCACCCAACCAAAGCGGAAGCAGCTGTTGGTGAGCGGCTCATTTGTAAAGGGTATCGACTTTGCAGGTGGAGGGGGGGGAGATAGGGAGGTGAGGTGCTTAAGGGGTGCCTCTGTGGGGAGAGACAGAGAGAGGAGCCTTGAGGATTGCTAGGACGGCACGAACAGGGAGTGAGCCGGACATCATTATCCATGCTGGGACAAATGATATCGCACAATAGGAGGTAGCAGCAGTAAAGGGAAAGTTCAGGGAGCTGGGGAGGGATCTTGAGCAAGTAGCACATATGGTGGATTTTTCCGAGATGATACCAGTATACTGCTGGGGACAGGCAAGGAAACTCCACACCAGGGCATTTAGTTAATCATTGACGGCATGGTGCATGGAGGAGGGTTCTAGATACATGTGGCCTGAGGATCATCCTGGAAAGATGTGGGCCTGTATGAGAGGGATGGCCTGCATCTTTATAGGGAGGGGTCACAGTTCTTGATGGAAGGTTAAAATGCTACATAGATGAGCATTTAAACTAGATTGGGGGGAAGGGAGACCAAAGGAGACATACAGTGCCTTCCCCGGACAGTAAAGGGTTAGAGAGGAAAGACCACTATAGAGAGAAATCCACTAGCTCAGATGTGAAGAAGAATAGAGACAAGGACAAGAAAAAGGAAAATGGGAATATAAAAGGCAGAGGAGGTTCTGGGATTACTGCGGCCTAGAGATGGTGAAACTAATAAGGGAAATGATGAGTTCTAGGGACATGGATATGTTGTTCATCCACACTTATTGGCAGGTATCCTTGCCGCTTTAAATCTTGCCGGAAGGTCTTCAAGCTGGCTCCTCCCACCCACCCGGGTGGTATAACTCTCGGCTCCGCCCCATGACGCCAGATCTTCCTTACCGCTTGGAAGCTCAGGTTCCCTCCTTAACGCTCTGCGTTTGAGACTGGTTCCTATTTCTCCGTTTGCGAGTTTCAAAGTATTTTTTGCGAAAAAGACTTCAGTCTTCGATCCCTCGCGGCTGCGATGGACAAATCGACTCCCGGTTTTCGGAGATGCCCCTGCGGGCAGAAGATGTCTCAGACGGATCCACACTCCACGTGTGTCTACTGTTTAGGCCTTGAGCACGACCCGCAGGATTGCGACCTGTGCTCTTCTTTCTCGGCCTCGTCCTCGAAGACCGTGCTGCCCGATTGCATCTGGGCGTCGAGCGTTCCCTCGGTGAAGTCTAAGGAGGCCCGGTCAGCGGTGTCCGCGGCGGCGTGCTCGGCGGATCAGCTTGAGCAGATGATCGCCCTCGAAGAGGAGGCGGCGCGGGCCGTATCTTCCTCGGCCGCAGCATTTATCCCGCTCTCTCTGGGTTCTTCCTACACAGCTTCCTTTAAGGAGCTTTGTCTGTCCCTCTCCACTAGGGGAGAAGGGCCAACGTCTGCTGGACCTTTTTCTCGGTCCAAAAAGAGGGACAAAGGTAAATCCCTCCGTCGACGCTCTTGGGAGCGGGAAAGGTCCCTCCCCGGAGTCGTCGACCGTCGACTTCGGTCGACCGCTCGGCTTCGGCCACTGGCCTCACGGTGTCCCCGTCAGGTCAGTTGATCGAGACTCCTGCCAACGAAGTCGAGATTTTTCTCGATCCGTTGGACGGGCTGTCGCCCTATAGAAGCCGAGATTCCCCTCTCCCCGGTTCCCCCGGGGGGAGTTGAGGATCCCGTGGGCTTGCCTGTGCCTCCGGTTCCGGAGCCCTCGGATGAACCCTCCGAGCCGAAGGGAGTGCCGGTTCCTGCCGACACTTCCCCGCACCGACCTCGGAAGAGCTGAGGCTCTCGGTCTCGGTCTCGGACCTCGGCAGTCCAGCCGGTCCCGTCATCATAGGCGGTCTCGTCTCGGCACCGCTGGTAAGCCAGGGCCGCTGGCCGTCTCGTCCCTCCTCCCTCAGACGAGGGAGGCTCGGGCAGATTTACGCCGACGGCACGAGGACCCATGTGTGGCAACAGCTCCTCCTGACCGGGAATAAGCCGACGCAGTCGCCTTCCCCGGCCATTAAGTGGCTGTCACCGGAGCGGCCGACACAACCCCTCGATTTAACCGAGGAGCCTGTACCCAGGCCGGTTGTTCGGCCAAAACCAGCTGCTCCACCGATTCCGGTGGAACCTCCGCCTCCACAGCCACTAATTGGGGCTCCGACCAAGGATTCTCGGTCGGCTAAGGGTCTACCCCATCGGCTGTCGGTTACCCTCACTCCCGACCGACCTCGGCAGGTGAAGGGTGGCTCAGGCCAGAGGCAGCTCTTCGAGGACTCGCCCGAGTCCGAAGATGATTCCTCCTTTTCTCCAAGCGACTGGACTTGGAGTCCTCAGGAGGTCAGTCAATGGACGAGAGCCCGCCGTCCTTCCTAGGACTGCTTCGCTCATCTCGAGTCCACCGGATGAAGCTCGAACCCGTTTCCAAATGGGCCAGGTATCCCCTCACGGAGATTCTGGACCGAGGGGATTCTCCAACGGAGGCCTTTCCGGTGGCCGAGGCCATAGTGGGTCCGGCCTTGGAGCTTTGGTAGCGCCCTGCTTCCTGTCCCGCGCCTTTGGCCAGGATGGCCAGGAAGTATGCGGTCCCTACCGGTTCCCTGTCCGGTTTTTCCGAGCACCCCTCTGCTGAGGGGTTGGTTACCGACAGCGCTTTCGCGCCACGGCAATGCCAGGATGTGGACAAACTCTCCCAACAAGGAATCCAAGAAATTGGATTATGTCGGCTTAAAAGTCTATGCTGCGTCCTCTCTCGGCCTTCGTCAGGCCAGTTCGGCCGTCCTCATGGCACATTTTTCTCATGCCTTGTTGGGCTCCTGGATGAGGTCATCCTCATCTCCCCGCGGATCTGCAGACTACGGTCAAGCAGGTGCGGACCAGGGCAGGGCAGTGGCCAAACAGCAGCTCAGACTGCTTTGGATATTGGGGACTCCATGTGCCAGATCGGTGGGCGGCCACAGTGGCTATGTCGGCAGGCTTGGCTGAGGATATCCACCTTTACTTGGATACCCAGCACGAGTTGGCGGATGTTCCTTTTGGGGACTGACCTCTCGAGCCCTGGGTGGAAGGTCACCTGCAGAGGATCGGGAAGTCCAATGCTACCTTGGACTCTGTCTCTTCCGCCTAGAGGACAAAGGCGCAAACCACAGCCTAAGCCCTTTTCGTCCTTCTGTTGTCCCGCCAGGCCAGCGAGGCTCGACCTTGGCATCCCAAACCCAAGCCGGGCTTCCTCTAACAGGAGGCAGGAGGTAGAAGGCCAGGAGGTCCCTCGGCCGGTCCCTCCTCCAAGCCTGCCCAGTGACGGGCTGAGGGGTGTCGCCCCTATCCCCGTCACCTTACCCCTGGGTCCCCCCGTGGGGGGACGGCTCCGACACTTCCGTTCCACCTGGTCCACTGTTACCATGGACAGGTGGGTTTTGGAGGTGATGGGAAGAGGCCTGCCTCTAGAATTCGAGCAGGCACCACCCTTCAGAGCCGCCGCCTCGGGGGCTCGGGGTCCCCAGCCTCACTGGCTCGTCCGAGCCGACATCGCTCTCCTCCTCCAGAAGGAGGTGATAAGAGAGGTGGCGGACCCTCCTTCAGACCCAGGGTTTGTGTCCAGGTACTTCCTGGTTCCGAAGGACGGGGCTGCGCCTGTTCTCGACCTGCACCTAAACAAGTTCCTAAGGTCTCAAACCTTCAGAATGGTCACTCTGGCTCAGATAATACCATCCTTGGGCAGCGCATGGTTCTGCTCTCTGGGCTTGCAGGGCCCGTTTTTCACGATCCTATCCATCCGTCTCACTCTGAAGATTCCTTACGACTTCAGCGGAAGGATCCCTTTTCGAGTTCAAGCCATGCCCTTCGGCTTGTCTCCAGCTCCCAGGGTTTCACCAAATGCATGGCAGTGGTGACAGCATTCTTCTTCATGGCTGAGGGGTCCGGTGTACCCTTACCTGGACGACTGGCTGATAGCAGCCCCTCCAGGAAGGAGGTGGAGTGGTCCAGAGATCTGGCCCTCCAGGTCTGCTTCTCAACTGGGCCTCCTTATCAACGAGGCCAAGTCGGAACTAGAGCCGAAGCAGGTGATTCTGTTCATCAGGGCGCAGCTCGACTCTCTTCGAGCCAGAGCGTGGCTCCCGGCGGACAGGGCCGAGGTTCTTTCCTCCTTTGCCCAATCATTTCTGGTTGGGCAATTGCGCCCTGCCCGGGACTTCCTGCACCAGCTTGGTCCGTTGGGCCCGCTGGAACACGCATCCCCTTCAATGGGGACTGGCCAGCCAGTGGTCACAACGCTGCGATCCTTTGGACCAGCTTGTGTCGGTGACACAGGGGATGTGGAACGCTCTCCAGTGGTGGATCGTTCCAGGTCATTTGCAGGAGGGCATCCCGTTCGTCCGCCCCGAGCTGACGGTCTCTCTATCGACCGATGCCTCTCTGATGGGTTGGGGTGCCCATCTGGGTGAACACGCGCTCATGGCCTCTGGTCCCCGCGGGAGTCCCGATGCCACATCAACCTGCTGGAGCTCCGAGCGGTCCGCCTAGCTCTCACTGCCTTTGCTCCGTTCCTCCGGGGTCAAGTGGTCCGAGTCCAGATGGACAATACCACGACCATGTACTATCTAAACCGCCAAGGCGGGACGCACTCCATGCTTCTATGCAAGGAAGCTCTCCGCATTTGGTCACTCGTGCGCAGCCTGGAGGCGGATCTCCTAGCCATTCATGTGGCAGGAGCCCCAACACCCTGGCCGATGCCCTGAGCCGGATAGGGGCTGCATCCCACGAGTGGTCTCTCCTGCCGGAGGTAGTACAGCATCTGTTCTCCCATTGGGGCACACCTCAGGTGGACCTGTTTGCCTCCAGGGAGAACGCGAAGCTGAGACTGTTCCATGCCCGCCCCCCTCAGCAGGGCTCGCTGCAGGGGGATGCCTTCTCGAGGCAGTGGACCCCGGGCCTCTTCTACGCTTTCCCCATTTCCCTTGATCCACAAGGTGCTTCTCAAGGCAAGGAGGGACAAGGCGCAGGTGATTCTGATAGCCCCAGACTGGCCTTGCCAGTTCTGGTACCCAGATCTCCTCAGTCTCAGCTCCAGGATTCCGCGACAGCTTCCAGCTCGCCCGGACCTGCTCTCAGTCAATCAGGGAAGGTGTTCCATCCGGACCTTCAATCCCTGCACCTGGCGGCCTGGTTCCTGGCTAGGTTCCAGGCCTTGCTGGGTCTTTCCGACGAGGTCCTCAATGTAGTTGAGGCATCCCGTAAGGAGTCGACCAGAAAATGCTATGCCTTCAAATGGAAAAGATTTTCCATTTGGTGTCAGGAACAGAGGCTTGGACCCTTCCTCCTGTTCCTTGGCAAGCATCTTGGACTATTTATGGTCTCTTTCTAATCAAGGGCTTAGGTCGACGACCCTAAGGGTGCACCTGGCAGCCATCTCTGCTTACCGGGCGCGGGCCGGGAAGCAGTCGGTGGTGCAGGAGAAGGTGGTCTGGTGCTTTTTCCAAGGCCTTGATCACATATCCCCTCCGGTGCGTGAACCTCCACCTTCGTGGGATCTACTGCTGGTACTGGCAAAGCTCATGGGCAAGCCATTCGAACCTATGCACAGGTGTGCTCTCTCTCACCTGTCGTGGAAGACCGCCTTCTTGGTGGCTAACGTCAGCCAGAAGGATGGGAGAGCTCCAGGCGCTCTCCATCGAGTCTCCTTACCTGGTCTTCCACAGGGACAAGGTTGTCCTGCGCCCCCCACCCGAAATTCTTCGAAGGTGGTGTCGGAGTTTCACCTTAACCAGGTGTTGACTCTGCCGGTGTTCTACCCCAATCACACCTCGGAGGCCGAATATAGGCTCCATACTTTGACCTGGGGAAGGGCGCCGCTTATTACAAAGAGCGACGGCTGAAATTCGGGAGAGGTTCGCCAGCTGTTTGTCACCTACTGGAAGCTTCATCTGGCAGACCTGCAGCCAAGCGGGATGATACAGGTGGGTCACCCTGCAAGATCTCTGTTATGTTGGCGGGCATGGAGCTCCCTAGAGGGATAAGAGCTCATTCTACCCGCTTATACTGTTGCAACGTGGCTGCTTCCAGGACGCCCCTATCCAGGAAATCTGCAGGGCTGCTACCTGGAAGTCAGCAACACCTTCATTACCCATTACCATCGACCTTGAGTCACGCCGGGATGCTGGTTTTGGGGCCTCGGTTCTCAGTCTCTCTTCCAAGTAAGTATTGGGTGTGTCTGCCTCCCTCCTCCCGGAGAACTGCTAGAGTCTGCCAATAAGTGTGGATGAACAACATATCCATGTCCTAGAAATACAGGCTACTCACCTGTAACAGGAGTTCTAGGAATGGTATATGTTGTTCATCACACGACCTCCTGACCTCCCCGGCCTGGCGCACACCTGGCTTCCAGCGGGCCAGATCTGGTGTCATGGGGCGGAGCCAAGAGTTATACCACCCGGGTGGGTGGGAGGAGCCAGCTTGAAGACCTTCCGGCAAGATTTAAAGCGGCAAGGATACCTGCCAATAAGTGTGGATGAACAGCATATACCATTCCTAGATCTCCTGTTACAGGTGAGTAACCTGTATTTAAGGGGTAAGCCAGTAAACAAATGAGGCAGGAGTGGAAGTGAGTGGCATGGTAGTAGTAAAATTTGAGACCTAGAAGTCACCGTGGCAGAGGCTAATCTACATTTAGTGGCTATAACGGAGCTGCGGGGTACTGAGCACCACAGATGGGAAAGGAATATACCAGGATGCATCTGTTCAGGAGAGACAGAGAGGAGATTAGATTAGGGGTTTTATTATATGAGAAGGAGGGTATCAAGGCAAAAGAGGTACAGGGGCACAAAGAGGAGAACAAGGGACTGGAATTACTTTGGGTCAATCTGGAGACAGACTCTGGGTACAGTCTCCATGCTTGAGTAGTGTATAGACCCCCACCACAGACTGAAGAGATGGATAAGGCACTTGGGGAAGCCATTCTCAGAATGGCAAATAAGGAGGAGGTACTACTAGTTGGCAACTTCAATCTGCCAGACAGGAGTGGAGTCTTCCAACTGTAGCTTCAGCAAAGAGCAGGGCTGTCCTTGATTCCCTGCAAAGGGCTTTTCTCAGGCAGTTAGTCAAAGAACCCACTAGAGGATGGGGCAGTACTTGACTTGGTGCTTACAAACAGGGATAGCGTTGAAACATAATCCCTGTTTACAGCGGCAAGATTGCACCGCAGCAGCCCGAGCACTTGGGTTGCTTGTGGTGCAATTCCGCCAGCAGACACCTCATCGGATCGAAGAAAGGCAAGCCTTACTCCACCTCCGCAGTCCCAGAAAGTTCTAGGAATGCATTCTGGAGTGAGCGTTTAAGTGGCCATGTGGACAGGCTGCACTGTTTGCTCCCATGCTCCAGACCCATGCAGGCATCTTTTGGCTGTTTTTAGCTGACTGCCACTTGACTCCCGGCCCCTCTCCAGCACATCTTGCATATTGCGCTGAGAGGGGCTATGTAGATGCAGAAGCTGAGCATCTTCTTGCGTCAGGGCAGCACTTCAACGCTACACAGAAGGAGCGAAGTTGGCCATGTAATCACAGCTGCAGAGACATAGAAACATAGAATTTGATGGCAGATAAGGACCACTTGGCCCACCTAGTCCACCGCTTCCCCTACCTGTTTCATATACCGCACATCCTAAATAATCTGAGGCTTACCCTCGCTACCTGTCGCTAGAGCTCCTTTATTTCTGTCCATGCTTTGAATTCCCCTACCATTTTGTCCCTACAACCTCTGCCAGAAGGCTGTTCCATGGCAGAATTCACAGTGGACGGTCCCATTGGTCTGGTGATCACCATACAGCGTGGTTTAACACAAAGACCAGGAGCACTGTTGAACCACACAAGAATGAGAGTTCTGGACTTCAAGAGGATGGTTTTAAAGAAACAAGTGACTGTCTCAGGAGCTGCCTAAGTGGGATGGAGGCGTGCAGGGAGGAGTAGAGACACAGTGGGGAAAGTTAGGGAGGGACTAACTAAGGAAGTGGCAAGGTGATGAAAGAAAAGGATTGCATTCAAAAGGTATAAGGAAAGAGAGGTATACCTAGAAACACAGAAGGAAGCAGGTAAGGCAGTGAGGGGTGCAAAGGCACAGGCAGAGGAAAAGATTAAGCAAGGGGTCATTACAGGGATGAGGCTTTTTCAGGTACATAAGAGAGAAGAGGAAAACAAGGAGGAATAGTAAAAAATCAGAAGGGTGGAAGGAGAAGACTGTGCAGGAGGAGACCAAGAAAAAGCTGACATTTTAGAAAGATACTTCAGATCAGTATTCACATTGGAGAGTGAAGGGGCAGACCACCAGGGAGAAGCAGTAATAGGGTGGGGAAAGGGCTTGCAAACCTTAAGGTAGACAGGGGTATGGGACTGAGTGGGATTCACCCCAGGATACTGAAATCATTTAGGGAGGTTTTGGCTGCCCCACTGACAGCCTTGTTCAACAAGTCACTGAAAACAGAAGTGGTTCCAGAGAACTGGAAAAAGGCTCATGTTATCCCTCTGCACAAGAGCGGCAACAGAGAAGAGGCCGGCAACTACAGGCTGGTCAGCCTTTCTTCAGTGGCGGGAAATTGATGGAAACACTAGTGAAAGAAAGAATGATGGAATATTTAGAATCTAATGGGCTTTAAGACCACAGATGACATGGATTCATGAGTGTGTGTGTGTGTGTGTGTGTGTGTGTGTGTGTGTGTGTGTGTGTGGTGTCATGTCAAATGAATCAAATAGATTTCTGACTGGATAACCAGAGAAATAGATCGGAGTACAGAATATGATACAAGTTGCAGTCAGTAAAAATAAAAGCCTAAAGACAAAACCAGCTAAAAAGTAAAATGGGCAAATATTAAATAAGTGATAAGATAGCTTATTGGTCTGTACTTGTAGAGATGTTTTTGTAACCCCTCACCCCTGCCTTTTTGCAAATGACAGGTGGTATGCTGTTGAAGCTGACAGTAGTACCAGGTGTGGACTGGGTTCGGGGAGGACTAGGTTACTCGGCACAAAGGCTAGGTTTGGCTACTCTGCACAGGGGCACCCAAGTAAATCCGAACATAGGAAGCAATAACTGTAATGTCCAATACCAGGAATGGGATTCTAAAGTGTGGCTTTATTTACATCCAAGCAGAACAAAACAAAGCATAGACAGACCCCCACAGTCTACACTTATGGTAATGCAGATTATGAAACAGAACACTTCCTCAACACTTCAGCCCTCAGGCTCTGAACCCACCAGGCACACAGCCCGGACTTGCATGCTGCTTTGGGTACACAGCCCGACTTGTACACTATTTGGTGATTTCCCTGGCTTGACACCCCTGCCAGCCACTCGAACACCTTCCATTTGACATGGACACATTTTCCGGTACCTCTCTAAACCACCTTAGAGCCTTCGACTCCATAAGTGAAACTTCCTTTTAATCCCACATCTGGGTACTTTCCTCAGCACTAACCAAGTGCCTGAGACAAAGTAAAAGGGCCACAGAGCAAATCCGTAGAGGTGAATTTGGTTACTACTGATGGGGGGGGTCTCCCAGCTCTCGCTTCCACAATTCATACCCGGCCATTCCTCTGGACATTAAACATCTCTTTCTGAAAAGCTTGGCAATGTAGATTAAGGGTAAATGCATAGCACATTTCCTCTACATGTCTTGGCTTTCCCATTGTGCTGGACTTGAACATACTTTTACTTGACTTAGCCCATTACTCAGGGCCTCTCACTTAAGCAGTCCAATCCCCACTTTACAACAGTTCAGGTGAAACATAGGCCCTATGTAAGAGCAGACTTACCCTTTGGTTGCAGGTGCTCCACAGGCGACTCTTGACAGCTTCTGGTGCCACAGCACAACTTGAAAATAAGGAACCAGGAGGGTTGCCCCTGGAATGACAGGCAAATCTTTCACCCATCCCATCAGGGATGGGGCAGAACCAGTAACTGTGGTCTCCACCACTTCCTGAACAGCATACTGCGTTCCTCTTTTGGTGGAAACACACACCTCCCCTAACAGTAGCTGTATATCAGAGCTTTAGGCACCAAGAGCCTGTGCACAGACTGTTGTGCTCCTCTCCAAGACTGCTCACACACAACTCCTTCAAAACTCCCAACATTCTAACCTAACTCCCAACTGCAGATTTTAGTGTGGTTCATGCAGTTGCGAGAATTTATGGTGATGTTATCCTCAGTCTCAGCTGACACTGAGAACAGAGTGAGAAAGTGTGAAATCCATTTAACTGGAGTTTCAGAAGCTGCCTTCCTGCCTACCACTAGGTCTTACTGGGATTCCAATAACCTCGGGTAACAGGGGGGTTACATTTTGCTTTTGCTTTCATTGTCAGTTGTTTGTTTAGAAACTGTTCCCGAATTCTGCAGGTCACAGTGACCCTTCAATTGTGGAAAACTATTTCTCCATTAACAATTGCACATGGAAAACTGAATTTGCCTTTCCATGGAATTTACCAAATAAATCTAAAAAGCACTCCATAAATAGAACTGCCATGCTGCCGGAGTTCTGCAGGGCTCAACTATTCAGTGTTTGGGGTGGAGAGGGATGGGATTACATGTGAAACCCTGGAAGACACTTGGAGTAGGAATGGTTATGCATAAAAACCTGTGTACAGAAATTAACTGCTTGCGATCTATCGAACTGGGGTCCTCAGACAGGAACCTGTTTTTGTGCAAATGAACTTTGACATAGCCCCCTGAGTAAAGAGTCAAGTATTAGAAATCTGGTGTCTGTGTGTTTTATTTAACAGCCTAAGGTGTCCAAGTCCTGCCAGCTCAAGTACCAGGCATCATTCCAACAAGCACAAATGAAAGCACCCTCAGAGGGCGATTACAGGGAAATCCTGGTGACAATGTAACACTATACCCCTAGACACGAGCATTCCCAGGACCATGCCCGTGCCTATTCTGGGCAGAGAAGTAGGTCGGTCACCCTACTACCTAAGGGGGGGAGGTTGCTAAAGGACATCTTACAAGACAGGAGTAGGAGGCTGATCTAAATTAGAATTTAAAGTTATACAGTGGGTTCAACATTTTCACTGTAACAAACTACTTCTTTAAACAAAGATTACCATTTTTGTGTTGTCTTGTGCAGGCACAAGCAACATCTTGCGGTAGTAATAACACAGTGAGAGGTGTGTCAGTGTTGGCGAATGCAGGGCACGCTTTAGTAGGTGCATCTCTCATTCATTCCCCAATTAGCCAGCATGTTAGCGCTGATGCAAGAATTATTTAAAGTGCCACCAACTTGAAAGAAATGTGCCGCTGCAATCAGAGACAAGCTCGTCATGCAGTGGCAGAGATGACACGCCTCTCGTACGTACCTTTTTTGGTGAAACATTTCAACAAACATGGCGGCGCTCCTCCCGCTGCTGCACAATCCCCAAACAAAGCCAACATCAGGGGTGCAGTCCCGTGTCGGCATGTCCCCACCCACCCCACATTGTGCGGCACACTGGCGCCCACCGGTGTGCCTGCTCAAACATACAAGCCGACCGTGTCGGCATATTTCCTCACTCTTCATTGTGTGGCACACTGGGAGCCCACCGCAGTGTGCCGCTGCTCACACAAAGCTGACCGTGGTTGGCACCGTGTTATCCGATTCTGTTTTTTAATTAAAAGAAATTGGTCCCTTGTCCATGGTGCCCCATCCCCCAACCGCACCTACCCTCAGGCTTAATTCACACCCCTCACCCCATACTTGCCTCAGGAGGTCTGGTGCTGCAATGTTCAGTGGAGCGGGAACACATCTGGACTCTTCAAAGTTGAACTGCAAAATGAAGAAATGCCAGTAAGCTGTATAATGGCATCATTTGGGGGGAGATCAACTTAGGTGGATATCTCAGCCATTTTTTTGAATTTTGGCTACAAATTTTCAACATGGGGTTCTTGGGACCCCACCTCATGAACACATGCACTGTCATCTCGTTATTCGGTCCCGAAAGGTGATTTCATAGTCACTGCACGGAATCACCTTTCGGGACAGATTAACAAAAGACAGTACCACTGTTCATGAGGTGGGGTCTAAGAAAGCCTATGTTACAAATGTGGCAAAACATTTGAAAAATGACTGTTACAAGCGTGCATTGCGCAATTTCCACGCCGCTCATAACTTCGACAATTTTTTATATTTTCACTACAGATTTTCAACATTGCCATTTTTTCATACCTCCTTATGAACAGTACAGCTGTAATTTTTTTTAACATCCTGCCCGAAATGTGTTTTCGCACATCTGGTGCACAATGGTGAGGCCACTATGAGAAATCAACTTTCGGGACAGATTAACAAAATCACAGTGTCACTGTTCATGAGCAGAGGTCCCAAAATGCCTATGTTAAAAATGTGGTTAAAGAAATCCCAAAAATAATTGCGTTATGGGTGTGTGTTGCGCAGTTTCTATGCACACTGGTGACTTCACCAATTTTTCATACTTTCACTCCAGATTTTCAACATTGCCATATTTTTGCATCTCATTATGAACAGTACAGCTTTCATTTTTCACATCCTGCCCAAAATGTGTTTTCATACATGTGGTACCAAATGGCGCAGTCACTGTACAAAATCACCTTTCGGTTAACAAACTGATAGTGCCACCGTTCATGAGGTGGGGTCACAAAAAGCCCATGTTGAAGATTTGGAGTGAAAATATCAACAAATGCCCGAGGCGTTAGGGTTGCAGCCATAACGCCCGACCCTATAGAGACTGACAGCGTCAGGGGTGTAACTTGGGATTGTCAGCTATAATGCTCACACCATTCCACCTTCCCACCCTGTAGCCAGTAACAGACATCGAGGTGTGCCTTGACTCTTATTTAGAGTTCACCCCATTCTCCTAAACTGCACCCATCTCAGCGTATTTCCTTATGGAATGGGGTCAAGCGTAAGGCGCCCAGGGCACACCACAACACTTGTTGGTGTCTGCAGGGTAGGTGAGGTGAAATGGCATGAGCATTATGGCCAACGAACCAAAGGCACACCCCAGTGCCTGGCAGTCTCTGCCGGGTGGGGGTGGGGTTGGTGTCATAGGAGGCAGTATAGCCCAGTGATTTAAGGCTCTGAGCTGCAAACCTGGAGACCTGGGTTTGAATCTCACAGTCCACACTTGCATACTGGGTGACCTTGAGCAAGTCACTTAACTTCCTTGTGCCCCAGGTCACACCTGTAAACAATCTTTCAGCTTAGTGTGTCTCTCCTGGTTAAAAAAAAATAAACAAACCAAAAAAAACTTCACTGCCATTCCTATTATGCATCTCTCTAACTCTTGCACTACCAATGCCAATGCCAGCAAGACAATATTCAGCACTGACAAATGCTTGTTTTTTTGAGGGGTACATTTTGACATGGCACACACCGAAGGTCAAAATGTGAAGGATCTAACTACAGAAAGTGAGTCATGGAGCAAAACGTAGTACTTGCAGGGCATCTGAACTGCATTGAACTGCATCAGCTTCTAATGTGTTCAGAATTAGCTGTTACATTTCCACAGCTCAGCACAGTCCCCATTTCTACCACACCAAGAAGTCCTTCAGATCTGGAATACACTAATTGCTGAAATAACACTTTGCATAAATTTACATAATTTAGGAACAGTTACTGGGAAAATGAGGACAGGAACAGATTTACATATGCTGTATAAAATTATGTTCTATGACCACCATGTGATCTTTTGAAATGTAATATGCTGTGCATTGTAAATTCTCTTGGATAGATCGTGCTGCCGCTCTGGTGCTGTCGGATGGGTGCTGGTGAACGGTACGTTAGGCTGAGCATCATGGAACAATTTTTAAAGCCCTCATTTGCTAGAACATTTAAGCAATTTTAATGACCACCCAGAAATTGGGTCATGATTGGTGGGCAGACCTCCCGTGCAAGAAGATCATGGCAGTACCACACAAATGAGTGTAGAACAGGATGAAACAAGTGACTGTACCACTAAGTGTACAGCAGGATGAAAATATAGTTTCAGTACACTGATCAGTGTAGAACAGGACAAAACACATAGCTGTACCACATTGATAAATGTAGAAGAGGACAAAACACGTAGCTGTACCATATTGATAAGTGTAGAACAGGGCAAAACATGTAGCTGTACCACATTGATGAGTGTAGAACAGGACAAAACACATAGCTGTACCACACTGATAAGTGCAGAACAGGACAAAACACATTGATAAATGCAGAACAGGACAAAACACGTAGCTGTACCACATTGATAAGTGCAGAACAGGACATAACACGTAGCTGTACCACATTGATAAATGCAGAACAGGACAAAACATGTAGCTGTACCACATTGATGAGTGTAGAACAGGACATAACACGTAGCTGTACCACATTGATGAGTGTAGAACAGGACATAACACGTAGCTGTACCACACTGATGAGTGTAGAACAGGACAAAACACGTAGCTGTACCACATTGATAAGTGCAGAACAGGACAAAACACGTAGCTGTATCACATTGATAAATGTAGAACAGGACAAAACACGTAGCTGTACCACATTGATAAAAGTAGAACAGGACAAAACACGTAGCTGTATCACATTGATGAGTGCAGAACAGGACAAAACACGTAGCTGTACCACATTGATAAATGTAGAACAGGACAAAACATGTAGCTGTAGCACACTGATAAATGTAGAAAAGGACAAAACACGTAGCTGTACCACATTAATGAGTGTAGAACAGGGCAAAACACGTAGCTGTACCACATTGATAAGTGCAGAACAGGACAAAACACATTGATAAATGCAGAACAGGACAAAACACGTAGCTGTACCACATTGATGAGTGTAGAACAGGACAAAACACGTAGCTGTACCACATTGATGAGTGCAGAACAGGACATAACACGTAGCTGTACCACATTGATGAGTGTAGAACAGGACAAAACACGTAGCTGTACCACATTGATGAGTGTAGAACAGGACAAAACACGTAGCTGTACCACATTGATGAGTGCAGAACAGGACATAACACGTAGCTGTACCACATTGATGAGTGTAGAACAGGACAAAACATGTAGCTGTACCACATTGATAAATGTAGAAGAGGACAAAACACGTAGCTGTACCACATTGATAAGTGTAGAAGAGGACAAAACACATAGCTGTACCACATTGATAAGTGTAGAACAGGACAAAACACGTAGCTGTACCACATTGATAAGTGCAGAACAGGACATAACACATAGCTGTACCACATTGATAAGTGCAGAGCAGGACATAACATGTAGCTGTACCACATTGATAAGTGCAGAACAGGACATAACATGTGGTTGTACTACACTGATGAGACTGGAACACGAAACGTGGCTGTACTACACTACTGTGTGTAGAACAGGATGAAACATTTGGTTGTACCCTACTGATGGGTGTAGAACAAGAGGAGACATGTGGTTGTAGCACAGTGTTTAGTGTAGAACAGGAAGAAGCACGCAGTTGTACCACACTGATGAGTGTTGAACAGAATGAAACGTGGCTCTACCACACTGATGAGTGTAGAACAGGATGGAACATGTGGCTGTACCACATTGATTAGTGTAGAACAGGAGAAAACATGTTGTTGTACCACACTGATGAGTGTTGAACAGAATGAAACGCGGCTCTACTACACTGATGAGTGTAGAACAGGATGGAACATGTGGCTGTACCACATTGATTAGTGTAGAACAGCAGGAAATGTGGTTGTCAGTGATTAGTGTAGAAAAGGAGAAAACATGTTGCTGTACCACACTGATGAGTGTAGAAGAGAGTGAAATGTGGCTGCACCACACCGATGAGTGTAGAACAGCAGGAAACATGTGGTTGTGTCACACTGATTAGTGTAGAACAGGATTAAACATGGCTGTACCACACTGATATTTAGAACAGGATGAAACACAACTGTACCACACTGGTGAGTGTAGAACAGGATGAAGCATGGCCATACCACACTGATGTGTTTAGAACAAGATGAAACACAAGGCTGTATCACTGGACGAGTCTGCAGCAGGCGGAAACACGTGGTTGTAGCACACTGTAGTGAGAATGGCAATGAATAGAAACAGCTCCAAGAGATCAAGATGGGGCTCTGGAAAGGTTAGGAAAGCAGTGACAGCCAAAAGGAAGGCCTTCACCATGTGCAAGGAGAAACAAGGGAAGGAAGACTGGGAAGAGCAGTAAATGAGAACGAGAAAACCCAAGAAGGCCGTCAGAGAAGCAAAGGCAGAAACAGAGCTATGTATTGCAGAGGGGGTCAAGGGAAGGGAACAACAGTTCTTTAGATATATTAGGGAAAAAAGAAAGGGAGGAGGAATTGTTAGGTTAACAGAGGGAGGTAGGGTACTTGAGGGAGATGGGTAGAAAGCAGTCATTCCTAATGACTACTCTTGTTGTGTATTCACAAGCAAAGATAAAGGGCCTTTGCCATATAGTTGTTATTTATTTTATTTATAGAAATTTTGGATTGAATACCTTTGAACAGGGGCTCTTTAAATAGGTTCCACATCAGAAGATTACAGAGTCAGGGAACGGTTACAAGTAGTACAGACATTGCAAATGTAACCAGGCAGTAAAACATAAGGATATTACAGTCAGGTAAGTGGTACAAAAGCAAGGACAGCTAACCTTAGGCAGGCATATCACACGGTATGCCAGCGTCACTTGTTTCAATAATACTGCAGGTCAAGGAGTTAATAGCCTATGGGAGGAGGAGAAAGTTGAACAAGGGGTGTAGTCAGGAGTGGGTGTAGGGAGAGAGGGAGGGAGGGAGTGAGGAGGCAAAGTAGAAAGAGGAGGCAGCAGTGGATGAAAGTGGTCAAGTGCAGGAAAGGGGGACGGTCCAGAAGGCCTATTTAGTTAAAGGAGAGAAAGTGACAGGGGAGGAGGTGGTGGAGGGGAGGAGAGGGAAGGTAGGAGCAAAGAAGATGAGGCAGGGGAAGGAAGGTGGGAAGAGGAGGCAGTGACTATGCAGAGCATGACATGTGCTAAGTAGGAGGTGGGGGCAGCAGAGAGTGCCAGAAGCAGTATGGCAAGGAAGAGGTGGCTATATAGTGGCATTAAAGCAACTGTAAGGGGGATCCCTGAGATGAAGCAGCAAGGATTTACCAGTGAAAAGATGCAGGAAGGGCTAGCAGCAGTCCGGACGATCGAGCAGGCCCTGGAGCCAGATGGGATGCATCTGAGGGTGCTCAAGAAACTGGCAACGAAAGTAACTGAACCAGTGGGGCTACTCAATATCTCAGTTCAGACAGAGGTAGTTCCAAAAGACAGGAGGGTAGCAGATGCAGTCCTGCTCCATGGGGGGGGGGGGAGACAAAGAGCAACCAGGTAACTACAGGTCTGTCAGTCTTACCTTTACTGTGAGTAGACTTATGGGCCCTGTATAGTCAAAGAGGACCCCATGAACTACCTGGAGAGCAGTGGACTCCAGGATAGTAAACAGCATGGGTTCACAGCAGGGAGGTCTTGTCAGACCAACCTGACAGTATTCTTTGACTGGACAATGAGGGTAGTGGATAAGGGCCATGCTGCAGATTTACTCCACTTCGATTTTAGCAAGACTTCCAACTTGGTGCCTCGGAGAAGGTTGATAAAGAAGCTGGAGGATCTAGGTGCAGCGAAGGACACAGATATTTTAATATTTATTTAATATTTATTTGTAATATCGGAAGACCTTTGAGCGTGAGCTCTTTTACAAAGGTTCCACGTCAGAGTGGACAAATAATACAAGACACAAATACAGTAGTTACACGGTTCAGTACAAATACAGTTGTTACATGGTTCAGCACATTAGGCAATTAAAGAGCAGTGCATGAGAATTTTAGACAAACAGTGGAAAACAAAGCAATTGTAAGAGGATATAGGTTATGTCTTGGATGATTCTCTGGGTGGCTCAGCCCTGGAGACTGGGTGAGAATGGGTGAGAAACTGGTTAGAAGGGTGACAGCACAGGGTTGTGTTTAACGGACTTAAATCAGAAGAGAGGGAGGTCATCAGTGGGGTGCCACAAGGATCAGTCCTGGGTGTAGTCCTTTTCGATCTGTTCATCAGTGACATGCGGGAAGGAATCCAGGGCAAGATGTGTCTCTGTGCAGATGGCACTAAGCTCTGTGGCAGGGTAGTCAATGAAGAGGGGGTGAGGAGATGCAGAGAGACTTGCAAAAGCTAAAGAGGTGGTCAAAGGTTTGACGGTTAAAATTCAATGCCAAAAGTGCAAGATGATACACATAGGGAACAAGAACCCAAGGACAGAGTACTGGATGGAGACAGTAAAGCTGTGAATGACCTCTGAGGACCGAGACATAGGGGTCATTATCAGTTACTCCCTAAAACAATCAAACCAGTATAACAAAGCCTACAGTAAGGCAAACAGGATGCTGGATATATAGAAAGGGGTACTGACAGCAGAAGGAAGGGGGTATTACTACCTCTCTATAGATAGCTGGTTAGGCCCCACCTGAAGTACTGTGCCTAAATCTGGAGTTCTCACCTAAGGACAGATAAGAACAGGCTGGAGACAGTGCAAGATAGGGTGACCAAAATTACTGAAGGCCAGCAGGGCAGATCTTGTTATGAGGATCAGCTCAAGGCACTGAACATCTACTCGCTGGAGGCCAGACAAGAGAGGGGGGAGATATGATAGAGACCTTCAGGTTCCTGAAAGGAATGAACAAGGTAAACTGAGAGGAACTATTTAGCATAAGATGATACCATACTATGTGGGATGGTGGATAGTGATGAGAGGAATAAGGCATATGCTGAGGGACCTACAGAAACAAGAGAGGTGGTGAAAGGCTAAAAGTTAGTGTCAAAAAGTGCAGGGTAATGCACCTAGGGAAAAGGAACCCCAAGATGGAGTAATGGATGGGTGGGATGAGACTTGGCACTACAGAAGAGGAACAGGATCTAGGAGTTATCATCAGTAACTCCCTTCAACAAATGAGCCAGTGCAACAATGCCTATAGCAAGGCTAACTGGATGCTGGGATGTATCAGGAGAAATATTGACAGTAGAAGACAAGAGGTAATACATACATACGAAGAAGCCAGAAGAAGGCCATTTGGTCTATCAAGTCTGCTCATATTGCAGGGTCCACAGCTGGAGCTACTGTCCCTGCCCTCACTCCCTCCCTCCCTACTCATGATCCTTACATTCCTCTATGCCTATCCCAGCCTCTCTTAAAGCTGCCCACTGTCTTCAATGAGGTTACTTTTTCCGGCAGTGCATTCCAAGTGTCCACCACCCTCTCTGTGAAGAAGTGCTTCCTGACCTCCCTCCTAAATCTCCCACCCTCCAGCTTAAGATTATGCCCCCTAGAGTTATGGTTGCCACTCAGCTTAAAGAGACTCTCCTTATCAGCCTTATTTATCCCTTTCAAGTACTTGAAGGTCTCAATCATGTCCCCTCTCTCGCTCTCCTGTCTTCCAAGGAGTACATATTCAGTGCCCTCAACCTCTCCTTGTATGCCTTACCCTGCTGACCCACTATCGTCTTTGTAGCCCTCCTCTGGACCTTCTCCAGCAGGTTACTGTCCTTTTTGAGGTGTGGGCATCAGTACTGAACTCCATACTCTAGATGTGGCATTACCAGTGACTTGCACAAAGGCAGTATAATCTCCTCTCTCCTACTACTGATCCCCCTAGCTATGCATCCCAGCATCTTGCTTGCCTTTGCTGCTGCTTTCTTGCACTGCATGGATCCCCTATACAGATCCCTGGTGAGGCCTCACCTGGAGTACTGCATTCAGTTCTGGAGTCCTCACCTCAAAAAGGACAGGGAAAGGTTGGAAACAGTGCAACACAGAGTAACATATGATTCAGGGCCAGCAGGGTAGATCCTATGAGGAGTGTCTCAAGGCACTAAGTACGTACTCACTGGAGATGAGAAGGAAGAGGGGGAATATGGTAGAGATTGCAATAGGGTGTGCTGCGATCAGTGAATCAAGCGGTGCAAGTGCTAAATGGTGGCCAGCCCATATGTAACACTAGACCAGAAAGTTTTTGCAAATGCACTCAGTTACCTTTACGGCATGAATTACAGGTCCAGGCAAAATGCAGTAAATTAAAGTTCACTTTATTCGGCTAATACAAAGCCAGACCAAAGGTCCACAATTGAAGCTTACAACATGACCCAGCACTTTGACTCGGGATGAGATTTCCTCTGGGGTCCCTACAATTCATGCAGTTCATGTCATAAAGGTAACTGAATGCATTTACAAAAACTTTCTGGTATTGAGATATCATAGAGACCTTCAAGTTCCTTAAAGGAATTAACAATGTGAACTGCAGGGAATTATTTACCCTTAATACCAACTCAAGGTCATGTGGTCACGAGTGGAAATTAACAGGAGGGAGTTTCAGGAGGGAAGTGAGGAAGTATTTCTTTATGGAAAGGGTGGTGGAACCTTAGAACAGTCTATTGGCCAAGGTGGTGGGTGCAAATATAGTCAGGGGATTCAAGCAGGCATGAAGAGAATAGTGGTCACCTGGGGCAACAAGACCAGAAAGGAGAATGGGGATAGGACAGGGAGGGTTAGTACTCTGGAGGAACAATAAGTTCCAGGGATTATAGAGAATATGGGCAGATTGGATGGACCTGTGGTCTTTTTCTGCCATCATAATCTTTGTGTCTGTGTGTCTCCATAGCAGTATTTTGTCAGTCTGGCGAGGTAAACACCATGCTGAGCAGGCACTTCTTGGCATAAAACCACACCATCAACCTGAAGGGGGTGGTGATGAGGGAAGGAAAGATTGAGTTAGAGAGAGAGAGAGAGAGAGAGAGATGAAGGGACGGATGGAGTGGGCAAATGGGGCAGAGTCAGCTACCAAGGAACCAGTGGCATTGTGCAGTTATACAGAGGAACTCGGGGATGGAGGTATAGGGTTCTGTTAAAAAAGCCAGGGAAAAAAAGATGAGGGAAAGAGTTTGAATAATTATTTCAAAATTCAGGGTAGGGGAGGAGCAAGTTGTTAAAAAATATATGTTTTTATTATGTTCTTGAATCATGGGTAGGGGGAGAGGGTGGAGTTTTCTACAGTTCCAACATGGCTGCCAGATTGTTTTTGTTAAATGTTTCTGGGAAGGCAGGAATATGTGGTTGTGCTGCAAAAAGTTAGTTTTCTGACTTTAATGCCTCAAAGCGGTAGTCCTAGCAAAGAATCCAGGAGACTGTCTTATTGATTGATCTCCTAAGGGACTCCAAGGTGTATTCCTTAGTTACTTGCTCCTCCACTGGTGAGGAATGAAGCTGGGGTTCAGCACCTTCAGATAATTGTGATGTTACGCTTTGAATCTAGATCAAAACAGGTAATCATTAATAGCGCGGTCGACAAAAGCGTAATCAAAACAGCGTGGGGAAAGACAGCAGCAGGGAAAAAGTGAGCAAATGGGCTCTCATTCTAGCAACAGCTCCGCCGCTCCCCACACCAGACACCACACAGCGCACAAGAGAAATATCAAAATTTTATGCAGAGACTCGCCGCCACTTTTATAAAATATCAACTTAGGTGGGGTAGGGGAGAAAGTCAGGATGGGGCAGATTATGTCCTGGGGAGCAAAGCTGATGGGGTAACAGCAATGGGCAAGTGAAACAGAAAAACAAACTTAAGGCAATAAACATGCAGATATGCAAAATATGAAAAAGCACAAATGCAAAAAGAAGGGCTGAGACTCAAACTGCTGACAGGTTGAAGTGCACTGCCTTGCAGTCCCTGTCACTCTAACCACTGAGCCAGGAGGGCTGTGTGGTTCATGGTCAGATGGCCACAAACTAACAGTGGTCAGCGAGAGTACAAACAGCTACAGGTACAGCGCTGTAATGTCCGTTCTATAGTTTTCCTGTAGCTGTTTTCACTCACACTGCTATCTCCGAGTGGATTTCACCATGCTGTTATTGACACGTGGTATTGACTGGCTACCTTACACTTTTAGGTATCACTGATTCCCTGGATTTAGTTGAGGAAGTTTGTAGCAATTTAGTCTGTGGTGTGGCCAGCACTATATGGCTTTTAACTCCACCGCCACTCTCTGGGCTGAGTTTGGCCAGACAGAACCGTTGATTCAGTGGGACCAACTTTGGCAATACAAATTCATCTGCAATGCTGTATGTTTGGCGTTTTATCTGTTTTCATGTGCTTTGCTGGCGGTAAGTGAAAACTTGATGTTAATTCAGAAATAGATGCCAATTTGGTATTGGGGCACAGCAGCTGGGCTGCAAGCAGATTCGCCATTTTCGACTCACCCCAGATCCTCCAACACAAACCGTGGAGGATAGAGACTGTTGCCTTAAAACTCCAAGCAGAACCCCAGAAGAAACCTGGACTTTTGTCAGACAGCAAAGCTCCAATTGACTTCAACACTGGTTAAATAATTTCCAGTGACATGAAAGCATTCACTGGGATTCAATTAGTTCTATAACAACTTTAGATCGTTTTTTCTTACTAAAAGTAAACAGGGCCTCTGTGGGCTGTCCCTTATGGTATAAGAGTCTGAGTGTGAGGCTTGGGCGAGAGGACCGCGAAGGGAAGCTGAGCGGTTCTGGCTTCGCAGACCTCATGCAAGGAGTCTCTTATACCATCGGAATCGCCCTGTGAAGGCCATATTAACTTATTATAAATCACTGCAGTTAGCTAGAGTGATTTGCATTGAGTTTTAAGTATTTATTTCAGAAGTTAAGCAAAGCAGCCCTCCTCCCAAGCTGTGAAGTGCAATACTCCACTCCTAACATTCTTGCATGATAGACCACCTTACATAGGATGACTGACTGACCAAATCATGTGAGTGATTTATAACTTGCAAAATATGCAATTTATCTTGCAGGCGAAGCTACTAAACTCTTAACAGACTGACTGAGATTCCTTCCATATATTTTTTTCTGTATCCCCCTCACCCATTCTGCTTTCTTACTCGGGAACACTGGATGAGACCAGGATCATTTTCTTGAGGAGTCAGTCTGTTCTCTGGGTTGAAACAACAGGACTCTACTGAAAGTGAGACACTGCATTGCCATTCAGATATCATGAGTACATACATTCTAAAGTAAAACTAACACGTTTTTTAAATTACTATTTCTGTAACCCAAGCAGTATTTTGGCAACCCTAGGTTCAACCATGTGCTCCAGAGTGACATGCATGTATGTAAGGGGAAAGACAGACATGCACACACACACACACACAAGCACGCATGCATGCACATGCATGCCAGCCTCCACACCCTATGCTCCAGTGCATCTTATTATGGATCTAGTACTGCGTTTTCAAATGTTCTGCCATTTCAGCACTTAAAATGTGTGCAAATGTTTGCATCCAATTTTCCAGCATTTGTGCACATTTATGACAGTTTCCCAACTTTGCAGTAAAAAAATAAATGCATACATCATGTATTTGATGTATACACCATTTATTTGATGCATTTCATTCATTGGATGTGTACATTATTTATCTGATGAATGCATTATTTATTTAATGTATATGTCATTTATTTGATGCATGCATCGTTTATTTGATGCATACATCATTTATTTAATGCATACATAATTTATTTGATGTGTACATCATTTATTTAATGCATTTCATTTATTTGATGTGTACATCATTTATTTAAGGCATGCATCATTTGTTTAATGCATGCATAATTTATTTGATGCATTTTTTATTTGATGCGTGCACCATTTATTTAATGCGGACATTTATTTAATGCATACACCATTTATTTGATGTATTTCATTTATTGGATGTGTACATCATTTACCTAATGTATACATTTATTTAATGCAGACATCATTTATTTAATGCATACATCATTTATTTGATGCATTTCATTTATTGGATGTGTACATCATTTACCTAATGTATACATTTATTTAATGCAGACATCATTTATTTGATGCATTTCATTTATTGGATGTGTACATCATTTACCTAATGTATACATTTATTTAATGCAGACATCATTTATTTAATGCATTTAATTTATTTAAGGCATGCATCACTTGTTTAATGCATGCTTCATTTATTTGATGCGTTCTCCATTTATTCGATGCGTGCACCATTCATTTGATGTGTACATCTTTATTTAATGTGTGCATCCTTTATTTGATGTGTACATAATTTATTTAATGCTTGGATCATTTATTTAATGTGTGCATCATTTATTTAAAGCATGCATCATTTATTTCAGGCAAGCATAATTTATTTGCTGCATCATTTATTTAATGCATGCATCATTTATTTAATATGTGCATCATGTATTTGATGCATGCATCATTTATTTAATGTGTGAATCATTTATGTGATGCGTACATCATTTATTTGATGTGTACACCCTTGATTTAATGCAGGTTCATTTATTTTGTGTGTACATCATTTATTTTATGCGTACATCATTTATTTAAAGCATGCATCATTTATTTGATATGCACATCATTTATTTGATGCATTTCATTTATTTAATGTGTACATCATTTATTTGTGCATACTGTCATTTTTGTGCACATCTTGTTACACTTGTTGCAAAATATTAGACCACCTTTTCTGTGGTCTAATAGTTTTGCTGCAAGTAGCACATGTGTGTGAAACAAGCGGCATGAGCGGATGAAAACACAGCATCTTATCTCCAGCTCTTACATCGCCTGCAGTTTTATGTATATATTTATTTATTTGCTTGTTTTTGTAACCAGGTAAGTACATTATGTAAGTAATTTCCTCTGTTATGGTACAACCTGGATATATAAGCAACTCACCATACAATATAAAAACAACTAACAAGATTAGAACATACATGCAATTCATTCAAAACAGGCACATGCATGCATATGTACCAAGCATTTTGTAAGTTCTAGTGTAGAATGGTTTATGATGTGTAATGTCTATAGTTATTATAGCTCTGACCCTGTACCCCCACCTTTGGAGTTAGGTATTCCTTGAGGCCCTCCATTACCTGCCAAATGAAATTCTGATACCATTTGGCACAAATGGCAGCATATTTCTCAACTGTCACTGTGGAGTTGGGCTACGGAAATGCTGGGTCCCCTAGAATTTGTCAGTGTGCAAAGAGAAAGTGCATAATTATGTTAGGAGACAAGTGCTGTTAGTTTTCCACTGAACAAAGTGAGGCATGTGGAGTTTTTCATCCTTAGGGTACCGTCAACACCAGAGAGCCAGTAACGAGCTTGCCATGATGCCTGTAGCCTGCTGTTTATATTCTGGCAGGTTCCACAAACAGTTCTTGTGGGCACCGGAGAAACGGAGCAGATCTCCCCATGAGGGGCAGTGTTATCCAAAGGCCGAAGGCTAAAGTGTTGATAATGGCTTGGGGGAGAGGCAACAAACATTTGTCATCCACATGATCAAAGGCACCTGAGTGTGGAATCAGAGATCAGAAGTTTGCTGAGTTAGAGTAAAATGCTTCAAGTAGCACAAGAAAAACCTCCCAATAACTAAAGCCTAGAAACCAAGCTTTAAAAAAGTATAATCTTTGGGAAATGTAGAATCTGGAAAGTTCTTCCAAGTAGCAAATGTCAGTTTTGTGATGTTGCATAACCAGTTATTATTTAATAATTGCTAACAAGCATCTGTAATAGCTAAATAACCAAGCTGCAATTGTTGGTTACAACCAGTCATGTGTAACTATGAGCTATCAATCAGATTTGCATTTTTGAAGCTGCATGCCCCAGTACCACAACAGCCTCTTGTTTCAAACAGTTTCCCTCCCAAAAAAGCAGCTGATTTTTTTTTCAGTTTAAAAATAAACAAAGTTAAAGTTTACATAAGTGAACTATGAGTTACACAATGAGTTTATATAGAGGCATTTTATCTATGTCTCTAAACCCCTTGGGTACCTGAGGAGGCAATACATACAAAATATACAAATTGATGCCCCAAAATACTTATTTTGCTATTATTAAAAAAAAATTAATGGAATCTGCAAAACTGGGTTAAGATTTCTGAGACAGAATCCAAATAAGTGGAGGTTCACTTTGCCCTGCCTTAGGTACGGGTTAGGGCATCAATGCCCGGTCTAATATTTAGTAACATATTTTGTGTGCTTAAACTGTTATATTTTTATATCTAAAATAGGTTGCTTTAGATCCTCTGACATGGCTGGCGAAAAAGTGCTGGGCCCTAACTAGCCAGTCCTGGGCACTTCAGTGTATTATAGATCAAGGAGGCAGTCCTGACCTATCAGAGCACCACTGTCTCCTGCATGTGAAGCAGTCTTATTCTGTAAAGAGTGTCTCACTCCCAAGTGCCCTGGAAATGGGCATGTTTGCGAGAGGTTTCATAATTTTACTATATTATTGATCAACCGATTAATAAGTAGCTTTAACCCACGAATGGGCATGAGTTTGTCCAAGCATTAAGGCCTGCTCTGGGTGGTTGTGAGGCTTGAGGCTGAAGAGGGAGTGTCCTCTCAACCACCCAGGATGTGCACTTAGGTCTGATACACCATGCCCTAAGGGGGTTACTGCACTTATACAATGGAAAACATTTTTTTTTAATGGAAAAGATTTTATATTGATTTAGTTGGGCTGCTGCTAGGTAGGTTAGGGTAGGCTAGTTACGAGCTGTGTGTATACCAGAGAGTAATCAATGGTTGGGTGATTTATTTAGACTAATGAAGTTGCTAGGATCAATCAATCTTTGTTTTACCAGGCGAGACACAATTAAGTACAACTCGTTTACGAGATGGACCTGAGTAAGGTTCACATTGGTCAACAAAAAAATGAGGTTTAAAAAAAAAAATTAAAATAAATACAGAGTTTGATATAAAGACCCCACGTCATAAAATTTACATAGCTATTACACTCCACAAGGTGCAAAGTATGTACAATATTGACATGATTTACGCAGCGGTACAGAAAAAAATTTAGCGACAAGACTGAGGACATAGAAGGATAGACATTTCAGCTAAGAGATAAGAGGGAGTCGGGATACCATGAGTTAGGACCGTAAATGATCAATGGAAGCATTTGCAAGACTGGTTGAAGGAACGACCAAACAAGGTTTAAAAGTGGCCAATTTAACCTGGGTTGCTATTTTCAAGGTCTTTTGGATGTTGTTCCAGAGGACAGGCAGGGCATGACTCATAGCAGCTTTACCAAGGTGCGTTCTAACTCTAGGGATACTGAGGGGGATGTAGGAGAGGCTCCTAAGAGGGTAGTTTCCCGCTGTACAGGCAGACAGTCAGAGTTGTACCGAGGTAACTTGTTGATGATAACTCTGTGTGTCCAGGACTGACTGTTCAGGATTTGGAAGTCCATTTTATAATACCTTATTAAGGCCACTGAGAACACTTTTTAAGTTATGCAAGTGGTCTCGGTTACATTCTTAGGGTATCAGAATCACTCACCTTTGGTTTGCAATTATCATACCCTAAGTATGTGCAGGAGCTCACTCTTACAACCATAAGAGTAATCGCACTGGTCGCATTAACATACAACAATTGTGCTACAGCCATGCCGCTGACATGGGGAGGCAATGTACACTGACATTTTACACCCCCCCACAACCACTAGATCACCAGGAAGAATCAACAGACTAGGAAATCAGGTAATTGATTCCAAATTACAGGAAAAGAAATGTGAAGTTGATGGGGGTAGAGGTTAAGACAGTGTGGAAATTTTCAAATCTCGATAGAACAAAATTCCAAAGAGTTACAGAACATTCTGGCTAATTCCACAGAATTTTGATAGAAGTGAAATTCCAAAATTTCAAAAGCAAAATGTTTTTTTGCAGATTAGTAATACTCGATTTAAATAAACTGAGGAGTCCTTCTCCATGAACCACAGCCAGTATAGCCTAGAGGTTAGAGTAATGAGCTGCAAATTAGCTTGGTACTTCCAGCAGATCTGGGTTTGATTCCCACAACTTCCACTTGCATACTGTGTGATTCTGAGTAGGTCGCTTAACCACCCCAGTGCTCTTGGGTCACCCCTGAAAACCGGCACTTGTGCCTAGTGGGCCTTACCTGGTTACCAAAGAATAATTTAAAAAAAATCCACTGTTTACATGGAACTTCTTTTCAGTTCAGTTTAATTTATTGATACTTTAACATATTATGAAAACAATTATAAATAAATGTATTGTGAATACATTATTCATACAAATAAAATGCCTTCAGTAAAATGAATAATCACAGTGTAAAAAGGAAGATTACGACAAAGCAAAAGAAAGCCCAGAGTATAAATTCAACTTTATAAGTGCAACAAATAACAATAATGTAAGCCCCCTATGGGAGCTTACTAAAACACTGTCCCCATGTTGCCCCTGGGTTAGCTACCTGGTCTCTGGGGCCCCCTGCTGGTTGGCGGAACTGGAAACCAGGGATTTATATGGGAGGGTTTTAATGCCAAAAGAGGGAGAGGGAGGAAGAGGAGAGTAAGGGAAGGAGTTTGGAGTCAGTTAGTGTCCAGCTAGAGGGATGAGGTTTGGGGCTGAGTGGGGCATTTACCACCCCAGCCCTCCACCCCCAGAGAAACATAGAAACATAGAATTTGACCACAGATGAGGGCCACTAGGCCCATCTAGTCTGTCCATTTTCCCTACCTGTATCAGCGGTTGCTGACCCTACTTGGTCATTGGCTTTAGCCTCTCTTTCCCACCTCTAAGGTTCCCTTGTGCCTATCCCATGCATTTTTAATACCCCCACTGTGTTGCTCCACCACCTCCTGGGGTAGGCTGTTCCATGCATCCACCACCCTTTCCATGAAAAAGCTTCCTCCATTCCCCCTTATCCTGCCTCTTCAATCTCATATCATGCCCCTTGTTGATATACATCCCTAAACTGAAAGATGTCTCCCACTTGCACCTTGTTGATGCCCTTGAGATACTTGAAAGTTCAGTCATATTCCCCCATTCTCACCTCTCCACCAGAGTATGTATATTGAGGTCTTTTCGTCTCTCTTCATATGCCTTCTGTTACAAGCCTTGCACCATTTTAGTTGCCCTTCTCTGAACAGCCTCCATCCTGTCTGTCCTTCCGCAGATGCAGTCTCCAGAACTGAACACAGTATTCCAGATGAGGTCTCACCAGTGTTTTGTACAGTGGCATCACCACCACCTCCCTTCTTCTGCTAGTGATTCCCCTACGTATGCACCCTAGCATGCCAGTGGCCCTCACCATTGCCTTTGTACACTGCTTGGCCACCTTTAGGTCATCTGAGATGATTATTCCCAAATCCCTTTCATCCTTTGTGAACATCAGTAACTGCCCCCAATCCTGTAACTCTCCTCAGGTTTTTGTGTTCCAGGGGCATGATTTTGCACTTCTTCACGTTAAATATTAGTTGCCATACCTCAGACCATGTTTCCAGCTTCCCAAAGTCCCTCCTCATTTTCTCCACCCCTTCTGGAGTGTCTACTCTATTGTAGATCTTGGTGTTTTCTGCATATAGACAAACCTTCCCTTCCAGTCTTTCAGCAATGTTGCTAATGAAGACATTAAAAAGGACTGGTCCTAAGACTGATCCCTGTGGTAACCCACTGGCCACCACACGTTCCTCTGATTGGACCCCATTTACCATAACCCTCTGCGAAACAGCAGCTGGAGCTACTGGGCCATCAGGTGTGAGCTGCAGTTTGGTCTGGGAGTGGGGACCACCGTGCCACATTTGGAGAGGCAGGGTCTGGAGAGTAGTGGGGCCTTCAACATGATCCCTGGCACCGGGGCAGGTCAGCATGGTGGGTACCTGCAGGCAGGCCTGACGGTTGCCGTGGAGGAACCATGGTGTGCGGGTCAGTGGTAGCAGTCTTTCCCATTGGGGGTTGCAGTGGTAGCAGCCTGTACCCTGTTCACCTTATGGAGCTCTGTGTCCACCTGGAGCAGCATAAGGCCTCCCCGTGTTTTGACGCTGTGTGTTTGGAACTGCCTGGAGCAGGTTTCCATAGGGTGCTCAGTGCAGCAGAGAGAGACTAGGAGTTTGTGGGAGGCCTTGGAGAAGGGTGAGAAGAGGAATATCCCAACTAAGGTTTGGTTCCCATAAGGAATGTGCAGGAGGTACGGTAAAGTGGAGGTTTTTGGTGAAGCCTGTTTGCACTAAGTGAAGAAGCTTGCCGCCACCATATGGACAGGTTGCCTCATTTGGCTTCTTGGAGTGCTCATGGAAATCTCTGATGGAAGAAAGTATGTACCTTGGTTCTGGCCATGAATTAGTGGACTGCCCACTGGTTTCAGGGCTGCCTCAGGTTTGCTCTTTGGAGCTGTTTGCACCTTTTAATTAAATTGTTTGGCTCTTGTGATTTCTAGTGGACAATGGATTTAATCTTTTCTGAGTCTGTGATTTGCTTAACCAAAGTTTTGCACCTCCAGCTGCTACCCCTGCACAGAGACTGTCTGTACTCCACGAACCATTCCTGCAGACCCAGGTAAATGAAACATATGTTTGTTTCCTCTAGACTGTGTTCATGGCTGTACAGTGCCCCCCTCCCCCGTTTCCACCTCAGATAACCCTAGACACTTGGAAGGAGGGAACTTACAATAATAAATATAAACAGTTTGTTGTTTATTAATGACATAGGTACATTAGATAATATCTTCCGGTATAAAACCCTTTATGTATGATCCACATTTACACCAGGATACCTACACACTGGCTATACCCCAGATCTACTCCAGAGGACACTTCTGTTTATTCTTTCCCCAGGTGAAGTAAGAGGGTACAGGATTTGGGGGTGCAGCATCCCTGTGAGGTCCAGCGCAAACCAAATTTGATTAGGAGATAGTCGGTTAGCCTGCCATGTAGTGGGCACCAGTTAGTTTAAAAGACTCTTAAAGCCAGAGACTGAGACAATAAAGATCCCATGAAAGCCTCCAGGCTGGGGACTCTGGAGGGTGCAGGAAGTCCCAGAAGCTGAATTTTCTGGGTGTGCAGTTGGCAATGCCCTAGAGTGTTATGTACTATAGGTGGCTGGGCTAGAGGTGCACTCGTTTCACATGCCCTGCAATTTGCACCACTGCCTGTAGGCTGGTGAGACTTCACCAGTGCTTATATTACCCCAGTGGCTATTCTTTCAGGACAAAACATTGGGTGTCATCGAGGCATAGGTCAGGAAGCATAGGAAAACCAGGAGCAGTTGTACAATTTGTAACAAGAGTTTTATAATTAATAACAGTAAAATAAAAAAACAATAAAATCGTTCTGTATAACTGCTTACAAAGGCAGTATAAATGGAGAAAGTCCATCTGGGTTTCTTCTCAATTTCCAGTCTCAGTCTCTTTCAGTCTCTGTGCCTCTGTTTTGCAAAACATTACAGTTCTTTTTTATAAGTCTGTGCAGGAGCTCGTTAAGAAAATAGCATGCTTCTCACACAGTGTTCTTGTAAGTTTCAACAAGTGCAACAAAAAGAACATTGTGTCCCAGAACTGACCTCTTGCTTGCAGCTTCTGAGAGTCTGCAAAGAGGTTAACCCCTTGAGTTCCAAACAGCTTTCTGCAATCATTTCAACAGTATAACTATATACATTTCAACAGTAAAACTATATACATTTCTAAACAAAGGGATCCCAGTATTAGTTACATTTCTACATAACGATTCACATATATTTTTATACCAGCAGATATGCAAGGGGGGAGAAAAGACAGAACAGCAAGTGAGGGTAGAGAGGTAGTGAGAGGCAGAAAATTGCGAGACCATTGGGGTGATCAAGTCCTAGGTCTTTAGAAAATTTGGTTGTGCAACCTGACAGACAAGAGACAGAAAAGGAGATGGGGGTGGGGGTAAGAAGAAGTAGGCTGCTGGTTAATTAGGATCTGCAGCCTATCCAGTAGGTAGGAAATGGGCAGTTAGGTGGGTAAGCGGTCCTTATCTGCAGTCAAATTCTATGTTTCTATGTTTCTATGTTAATAGAGCAGATCCTACGTTTAAATTCTTTCTGCTATAAAAATGGGACAGGACCTTATTCAACCCTGTCACATATCCCTCCTTAAGAGGTAGCCTGTTTTACAAAACAGGTTTCCAAAACATTCTAGTAATTCTGGTCTAACATAAGCATATAACATTTACAGTTCTGTGCATATGCAGCATAGCAAATGGAGAAATTTAAACTCACATTTTTTTTCAACCTTGGAATTCTCAATTCCTGATCCATAACTAGACAGAAAATCAGCATTGACATTCTCTTTCCCAGATTTGTGCATCACTTTAAATTTAAATGACTGTAGTGCCAGGTACTACCATGTGATTCTAGAATTTTTGTTCTTCATTTGGCTAAACCAATGGAAAGGATTGTGGTCCGTTACAAGTACAAAGTCAGCTTTTAGTAGGTAAAACTTAAGAGACTCCATTGCCCCCTTTGCTGCAAGACATTCCTTTTCAATGGTGGAGTACCTTTTCTCTCTGCCGTGCAATTTCCTACTTATGCGTAAAACAGGATGTTCTTTCCCATCTAGATGCTGACTCAAGACTATACCTAGACCTACCTCTGATCAGTCTGTAACCAAAATAGTTTCTCAAAGTCTGGGCTTCTTAAAACAGGGGCTGAACATACCACAACCTTAATGGCCCAGAAAGCTTCATCACACTCTGGAGACCATTTCACATTATTCAGATGCCCTTTTTTTGTAAGTTCATTGAGGGGAGTAGCCAGCTCAGCAAAGCTGGGAACAAATCTCTGATAATAACCAGCCAGCCCTAAAAATGACCAGACATGTTTCTTGGTTTTGGGGACAGGGCTGTTAGCTATAGCTTCTATCTTGAAAATCTCTGGCTTGACTTCTCCATTTCCCAAAACATAGCCTAGATATCTGGTTTCCTGCATGCCCAATGCACACTTGGTAGGATTAATTGTCAGATCTGCCTTTTTGATTGATTGGATAACTGCTCGTAGGTGTTCCAGGTGGCTTTTCCAGTCTGGATTATACACCATGACATCATCCAGGTACGCAGTACAATAACCACTGTGAGGGGATAAAATTACATCCATGTTCCGTTGGAATGTAGCGGGTGTGCCATGTAAACCAAATGGCACGGTGGTAAACTGACAGAAAACTATAGGAGTGACAAATGCAGTTTTGTTTCTGGATTCTTTAGCTAGGGGGATTTGCCAGTAACCCTTGGTGAGATCGAGGGTACTGATATACTTGGCACTCCCCAGTCTGTCCACCAAATCATCTATTCTGTGCATAGGATAACTGTCAAATTCTGACACTTGATTAAGTCTCCTAAAATCAAGGCAGATTCTTACACCCCCTTCTTTTTTGTTTACAATCACCATTGGTGATGACCAGGCACTTCTTGACTCTTCTGTGATACCAAGTTCTTTAATTTTTTGTATTTCCTTAACCACATGTACTCATAACTGCTCTGGTAATCTGTATGTTTTTGTCTAATAGGCAGCATTCCTTATCCATTACGTGCTCGACCCTCTTTGCTCGGCCTGGTACTGTGATAAAAGTACTGCTAAATGTCTTTAGCAAATTACGAATTTCTGCAGTTTGTTCAGAGGTTAAGGAAACATTCACCTTTACAGCATCAGCAGTTACAGTTTGTTCCAATCTATTATAAGCTACATCAATATCTTCTTTATTGGTTTCTGGTAAAATTAGCAAAACAGCTTTTGGTGTTTTTTCAACCCATTTCTTGAGGAGGTTAGCATGGTATATCTTTGTAGGATTTTTCCTATCAGGGGTCTCAGTCTCCTAGTTAACTGTGCCAGTATGTCTAGGTGCTTTATAAGGCACTTGCCACTTCATTAACAGTTTATTTTCTGTAGTGGGTAACAGTACCAAGATCTTTTCACCTGGCTCAAAAACCTTTTCTTATACGCCATGGTCATAATACACCTTCTGCTGATTTTGGACGTCTTCCTGATTACTATGGGTGATTTCAACATATTTTGCCAACTTCTTTCTCAGGGCTCACATATAAATGTAATAGATTGTGTTTGACTGGGTTATCTTCCCATGTTTCTTTATTACATCTAGTGGAACTCTAGGTTGTCTACCATACAGCATTTAAAATGGTGAAAACCTGTTGATGCCTGTGGCATTTCTCTGTAGTAAAAAGCAGGTAAGATAAGTATTGGTCCTAGTGTTTTCCTTCCCTTTACAAACCTTTTAACCTGCATTTTAGAGTTTGATTAAAACACTCAACAAGACCATCTGTCTGAGGGTGATAAGGAAGGTTCTTATGGCAGTGATATCTGGCAGTCGGTACAGCTCCTTCAGAAATGCAGCACCAAAATTACTACCCTGATCAGTAATAATCTCTTTAGGTATGCCGCTGTGCTGAAAATTTGCAAGCCTGCTGCCACTTTTGGGCTGTGACAGCACGATCGAACTACCTCTGTATCGGTGAGTATGCATAGTCACATGCTACCAAATGAATCGACACCTTTACTTTTGTCTAAGTGTCCAACCACATCCACTGTAATAACCTCAAAAGGCACATCAATCAAGGGTAGCGCATCAGGGCATCTTGTCTTTTTAGTCACTGGGGCTACTTTCTGATACTCATCACAAGAACTGCAATAGGTAACAACATTTTCATGAATTTCAGGCCAGTAAAATCTGTACAGCAATCTGGCAAAGGTGCAATCCCTCTCCGAGTGACCAGCCATAGGACTATCATGTGCTATCTTTAACAACTCAGAGCTATACTTTTGTGGTATAACCAATTGTTCTATCTGGTCCTGTGTCTGAGGTTTAACCCAAACTCTGTACAGTAGCCCATTACATTTTTTAAACATAGGTTCACCCTGTTTTGATTTCACCCCCAGCTGCTTAAAATAATCCTGGAGAGAAACATCATTAGCTTGTTCTGAAAGATAGTCATAATCGGTTATCAGTTTAGTTTCAGTATTTTCATATGTTAATCCTTTATGTCCATCAGTCTTTGTTGCCACCATTTCTTCAGGCATCATCTTTCTTTCCTGGACTTCTGGATCTTGGAACTGTGCTCAGACAAGTCCAACTCAAAATCAGCGAAAGGAAAAGAGTCCCCACCATCTGAGATTTTCTTTGCCTAAGCTCTTGTCACCACAGTGAAACATCAGGATTTACTACCTCTTTGATTAACTCAGTAAATCCTGGAAAATCATTTCCAGTAATCACAGGTACAGGTAACTTGGGTACTACCCCACTTTCATTTGGTGCAACACATCATTAACAGTCAGTCACTTGGCTGGTGGGATAGTATCAAGTGTCCCTGTGGATGTAGATGACACCAGTACCTAGTCCTTTTTGACACTGTTTTCCTAGCACTTCAATATGTACTAAGGTCTGTCTGCTTCCCGAATCTTCCCTTCACAGTCTTATCTCCCACCTTCACATTTGTTAAGTACTTGCCCCAATTTGCTAAGAACAAATCTGCTCCAATGTCACTCTTCTTACTACGGCACTTTCTTGCAGTATGACCTGACTTATTATAGTTATAGCAAATGAAGTCTGTGGATGCAGATTTGTTACCCCCACCAGAGTTCTTATCAGACTTGGAGTTTAAATGGGAAAAAAGAGTGTCTTACCAATGCTTGGCTGTTACCTTGCTGCTGTGGCATCTGTCTGGCCATTTGGTAGTCTCTGGCCAAAGAAACAGCCTTTTCCCCACTTTCAGGTCTGTGTTCTTTCACCCAAAGCTGGACATCTGTAGGCAGAATGTTGATGAAATGCTCCATTGCAAATGTGTCGATGATCTGTGGGACTGTTTTGCCTCGGTTTGAGCCATTTTATCAGGAGTTCTCTGAGTCGGGTGAAGGCTTCTGGGATTGTCGACTGAGTTGTACTTCAGAGATCAAAAGCCCTGCCTGTAGGTTTCTCCTGAGATATCATACCTTTCAGGATTTCGCTCACCAGGTCATAGTTTTCTGACTGTACAGTGTCCATATTGCTGTAGGTAAGTTGGACTTTACCTGTGAGGTAAGGTACCAGTCTGATTGCCCATTGCTGCTTTGGCCACTGGCAGACTGTGGCAACCCTTTCAAAAGTTGTCAGGTATACTTCAAATCATCGGAGGGACACAACTTTGTAAGTTTAATTTATTTCAAGTTGCCTGTGTCTGTGCCAGATACTCCAGCTTTGAGAACTTGCAAGGCATCCAGCCATTGCTGCTCCTGTCACCGCATCTTCTCTGCTCTGCTGCTCCTGTCGCTGCATCTCTTCTTTTCTCTGCTGTTCGAGTTGTTGCATTTCTTCTTTTCTCTGTTCTTCTAAACATTGAATTTCTTGTTCTCTGCTGCATGTCCTGTCTTCTCTGTTTCTCCATCTCTTTTTGTTGTACAGCCCACCATTTGAAAAAGGCAGTCAGGCTTTCAGGTTCTGTCACTGCCTGTTCTTTTCTATAACTGATGCTAGCTGTACAGTCTCAGGTTGGACTTCTGTCTCTGCTGGTTTGGCTGCCATTCTCCTGGTAACCACTGCTGGGCTTTCTGCTGCAGAATCCATACCTTTCTTCTATGAAAATTCACCAGAAAATACTACACTATGCAGATGGCGCTGTCATTTACACTAGTTGCCATGACACTAAACTCCTAGGACATCACCTGCAGCTTGACTTTGAGTGAGTTGAAGAGTGGTTCAGCACCCATAAGCTGGTCTTTAAGTACAATAAAACTAAGGTTATGTTATTCAGCAGTGTGCACAGCAAGCACAAATACCAGTCCCTCACCATCGGGAACTGCTCTGGTGTCCCACTTGAACAGGTCTCACAGTTTAAATATCTAGGTATCACTGTGGACAGCTTCTCATCTTATGCACAGCATATCAACAATGTTGCGAAGGCTGTCAGTATTTGGATTGGTTTGCTACTCAGACATAAACACAGCATGACACCTGATGACCTGAGACTGGCAATTCACAGCTCCGTCACCTCTGTTATCGATTATGGACTGGTCATCTACAGCTCTGCCTCCCAGACTGCCCTCCACAGGATATCTGTGCCTCTCAACAAAGCATGTAGACTGCTCACTGGCGCAGCCCGTCTAACACACACCTGTAATCTGTCTGTGCAGTCAGGATGGCTTCCACTCTATAGTAGGATTCAATATCAGACGTGCCTGTTACATAAAATGGTGCCCCTTGGTCTCACACCACCTGGTGCTGAAAAGCTGTTCAGTGCCCAGTGCAGCTCCCAGCATACCCGAGGTTCTCTATATCAAATCTTCCTTGTTCCCAGATGTCAGACCACCATGGGACAGATGTCATTTTCCTACAGAGCTCCACATTGGTACAATGTACTGAACAGAGAAATCCTGTCTATCTCAAACTAGGCCCCTTCAAACTCTTGCTCTGGCAGCATCTCATGTCTGACAGTAGCTGTAACATTTTCTCCTAATTGCGCCTCCCCTCTTTTGCATTCCAGTGCCTTCAGATGCTATTTCTATCCTCATTAATGAGCCTGCAGTCTCCCCCCTTGTTTGCCCATTTCCCCCTCCTCTCCCCCATTCTCCACTCTGCTCCTCCCCCGCTACCGCCTCCCCACTCCTCACAATAGCACTATACTGACCCCATGTCCACATTCTGTTACTAACTGGAGCACTTTTCCAGCCTCCTTACTATTACTGCAAGGCCTACCAGGCTGCCCCTCTATTCAGATCTACCCCTTGTTATTCGCATCTTACCTTTACTCTGTCCAATAAGCATACCTTAACACTCTGTATTGGTCTCTGTCCCAATATTCTCTCCCCTTGAATCTTTTGTTATGTAATCCTTTATGCTTATTTTGAAACCATGTAACTGTTTGTCTTTTGTATGTCTGTTACCCTCCCATTGACGTGGAACCTTTGTAAATTAGCTGTTCTTGCTGAAAGGTATTGTAATCCTAGAAATCAATAAAAAAATCAAATAAATCTATGCTTCCCTGGTACCAGGTCTTGTACCCATGCACAAAACTCCTGGCTTAGAGTATGCATGGCATAGATCCCACGGCTAACACCATCTGTCATTGAGGCACAAGTCAGGAAGCATAGGAAAACCAGAAGTAATTATAAACCTCACAACAAGTTTTATAATTAATAACAGTAAAATAAAAAAAGAACATTGTTCAGTATAACTATTTACAAAGGCAGCATCATTTCAACAGTATAACAATATACATTTCAACAGTAAAACTATATACATTTCTAAACAAAGGGATCCCTGTATCAGTTACATTTGCACATAATGATTCACATATATTTTTTTATACCAGCAGATAAGCAAAGGGTAAGAAGAGACAGAACAGCAAGTAAGGGTAGAGAGACAGCGAGAGGCAGAAAACTGCGAGACCATTGGGTAATCAAGTCCTAGGTCTCATAAGAAAATCTGGTTGCGCAACCAGACAGACAAGAGACAGAAAAGGAGAGACTAGAACAGATCCTTGTATTTAAATTCTTTCTGCATAATAAATGGGACAGGACCTTATTCAACCCTGTCACACTGGGGAAAGGCACAGGGAGTAGCCACTTCCTTAAGTCACTGGCCCTGAGTGTGTCAGGAAGGAATCAACAATGCCAGTTTGGGCAACATCTTAATTAGTTGTGTGAGTTCCTGATGTTGACAGCCAAGTTCCAAATGGTTTCCTTAACAAAACGGACCCAGCAAGCCCTGTCAAATTTTTGGTTACCCCCCCCCCCGAGGGCCCCAGTGACCTTGCTGCAAAAGGAGGTATTACTGGGATTTGGGGTTCACTTGTAGACTGGGTTAAAGGGCTGCAGTTCATAATTTTACAAGAAATGCCATAAGCCCTGTGTGCGTCAAATATATGGTGCACCTGGCTTGCGGTAATCAAAGGGATTTTCCACCCCTTGTGGCAAATTGATGCTCACTAGGCCAGCTATTTTTAGTCTAGTATGTCTCATTCTTTGAGACCACTACCCGCAGTTTGTGGCCAAACTTTGTCACAAGCTGCTGAAAAGTGGGTCAACTGTAGAAACGCGCTTGTAAATCAGGCGTAGTTGCAGCATTTGCCAATGTCGCGAACTGTGATAATGCAACGGTTTGATGCTGGACTTAACACAAGCTCTTCACTACCCTTTGAAAAACTGGCCCATGGAGTCCATCCAGTCCGCTCTGCAACCCCACCTTGAAACTATTTCCCTTTATTCCCTGTCTATCAGGCAATTTGTGCTCTAGTGAAGCTTTGTTATCCTGCCCTGTGACACCAGGGACGTCTTCCCCAAGGATCTTGACCTAAGTAAAACTCAAAAAGACAAAGCATTTCAGGGACCTCCTAAAGATGGATCATGGTTTGAGTAAAACTCAGCAAGCCTAAGCATTTCAGGGGCCAGCTAGATGAAAAATTACCAAAGCTAATAAGCTATAAAAAGTGAGATAATTGATCAGCTACTTTTGGTGGAAGTCTAGTTAACCAGAAAGCAAAAGGGGAAGTCTAGCAGACTACCCATAACTAATTTTACGGTGCTTTATTTCAGCATTCTTTTCAAATTTTATTATTTGGTACTAATTCTTAATCAGTCCGACAGCTATGTGGTTGCTATTTCCACAAGCAAGCTCCTGCAAGAAGCATATAAAAATCCCAGACTTTTGATAGTTGGGAGGACTGTAGGAGCAGACTTGTGGGAAGACGGCTGCTTGCTGCTGGGCTTAGGTGGGTATTTGCTGCAGGCTGCTGGAAGGACCACAGAACAGTAAGAATAAGTTCACTCTTGCTTCATGCACTGATCGCCTCTCGTGCAACAATTTAGTAGTCAAGACTATAGGTCAGTAAGACTGCTGGGTGTAGGGAGTAACTGCATTATAATATGGATGCTAAGGCACGAGGTCATTCTACTGCATGTCAAAACAGCACTGCTAAAAATGCAGCAGTGAAACAACGCCAGACAAAAACAGAGTTGGGCAAAACACTAACCTGTTCCACACACTGCATCCATTGAAAACAATGGGTCTTCATGTTTTTTTGCAGGGTGCCTTCACCCCAGAACTTAAATAACTACCTCCCGGAGGGGGAGAGGAACCTTGGGATGGCGAGAAACCCGGGAGGTGTTTTTTTTTTTACATCGTGGCAAAAGTTGTAGCAAGGGAGACCTGGGCGGGAACTGAATCACAGTCCCAGATCTCCCGAATGCACCGTGTGCTGGTGCCCTAACCACTTCTCCATGGGAGCGGCTCAACCTAGCACCCAGCACATGGCAGCTTCTCCACCCTCCCATGCTGTATGCACCAACAGGGTAGTGGTATTCCCTACCGTTGTTCTACCTGTCACTGTAAACCCAGGTGTTCACTATACAGCGCGGTTGGCTACACGCTGTCTTACGCGTATTGACCTGGCACCAATGCTGGTTATTATTATACATCTTAGCTCAGTTAGCTTAGATTAGATTAGAGGTCAGGGCTATAGGCCCATAAGGCTGCCAGGCTTAGGAAATAATAATTTTGAGCTATTGCTTTATTGAATCACAGAATAATAGCTTTGGTCACATCGTGTTTTGGTAAATCTTTCTGCTCTGAGACTGTGAGTATGTACTGTTCTCTAGCTAAGTGATTAGAACACCCTGTAGTTATAAAAGCCACTTGAACTATGTCAGGATGCTGCAGGTGTCTGCGGTACCTACCAAACAGAATACTCATACTGCGTCACATCTGAACCCATGACTGGTACACAAGGACTTGCAGACCCAAGATACTTTAGAGTGTATGTACATGGTTCGGAGAAATGCCAGCCTTCTTGCTGAATGCTTCCTTACCCTTGCCTAGCATTTGACCACCCCTTACTTCTCCCGCCACCCTAACCTCATAGTTCAGGCAATCTTCTTGGAGTTTACCAACCTGTTTTGACTCCTACTTTGAGCAGCAGCTCATCCTCCCTTCCGTCTCACTATACACATTTGGAGTTTGCCTAATTAGCACAGTTGTATTGTATGCTGATTTACTGGTCCTCCACATGCAATGTTTTCCCAATTTGTCTGTATTGCACTTAACTTGCGCTCTTTATGTCATCCTCATTGTAACCATATTACCAGATTGGCTGCATTTTATTTGTAACTGTGCTTCTCCCCTTCCCTTCCTCTCTGGGTCGCACCTGGAAACAAGCCTCAGCTCACTGTGCCTTTCCCAGTTACCACTTTTAAAATAAATTAAATGAATATTGAGTGCATCACTATCTGATGCCATGTATTCTCTTTTGGGAAGGTTTTTGATTATTTACAGCTGAAATTACCCTTTTAGTTTAAAAATTGGAGTGGGGTGAGTAAAGCCTCCCCCCCTCCACAGATTATAGAATGTGATATGGTTTCAGTACACAAAGAAATGAGATCTTGCTGGAAATCTCTGCCAGCACATTGCCACCATGGCCCAAGAAGAGGGATCTGCACTAATTTCTTCAATAGCTAGCACCAGTTCGCAGCTGCACTATCTCTGAGGCTGCTGCTTGTTGCCCTTGCCACTCACTGCTCATTCATTGGGATGTGGCATCACTTTTTAAGCAGATGAATCATCCATGGCATTCACAGAAATGTGACATCAGTTTTGGGGGGGGGAGACAACTTGCCTGTGGCCCCCACAGCCAGTCCACAGGGATAAGGCTACAACCTTAGTCTTTGAGAGCTCACCTACACTTCTCGCAGCTGGCCATGGGGAGTGCTGTACTGTTGATGTGCTGTCCTTCAGATGAGACATTAAACTGAGGTCCCTTCTGCCGTATATGGTCACTGTCCAGGTGGATGTTAAAGATCCCATTGCACTTATCAGAGTAGGGGAGTTTTCCAGGCATCATGGCCAGCATTCTCCCTATCAATAAAACAGATCCCTGCAACCTACCCCTCAGGGTGTACCTGGAAACAAACTATCACAGCTTAGTGTGCCTTTCCTGTAAAAAAGAATTATAATTAAATACATAAAAAATAATTAGAAATATAAAAGATGAACTACAAGCTCAGTTATAGTAACACAAGTTATTGTATTTAGATTCTGGTACAGCTACTGTATCTCCACTGTTGTGGTCAGGAGCCTAGGTGTGCCAAACTTTTTTTATCAGGGAAGGCTGTCACAGCCCCATAGGGATCATAAAGAAATAATGAAGAGTTACACTTATGCTTACAGAGCTGATGGTTAACTGCCCATGACAGCAATTCCGAAACATATTTATTAGCTTTGCTGGTCAAATTTAATTTTTTATTTAAGAAAACATAAACAGATTATTACACAGAGTCCCATGCATGCCTGGCTGTATCGACCCTCCTGTTTTCATAAGGTGTTCTTTGCCATTTAGCTTTCGGACTCCCGATAAACCTCTTATGTTGATTCATACTGACACAGGTAGGCCAGAATAGGCTAACCTCTGACTCTCTGAGCCATTCTTGACTTCCTACAAGCCAGGGCTTTTCTCGGGCAGCTAGTCAAGGGACCCACTAGAGATGGGGCAGTGCTTTACCAGGTGCGTGCTAACTGGGACAGCATTGCATACATCACAGGGGGCAGCCCCCTTACCAGTGATCACTGTACACTGTGGTTTAACATTAAGATGGGAACAGAGACAAGCCACATGAACATGAGGGTCCTAGACTTTAGGAGGTTGGATTTTAAAGAAATGGAAGACTGTCTCAGAATGGTTTTACTATAGCACTGTGACAGTGCTTGCACCAACATCCCCCACAGCGACAGACACAATGCAGTGTCGGCACTGTACTGTCGGATGTTGATGCATTTCTGTTGGGGGCACCCCAAACCCCCATGTGTGTGGTGTTCTGCCCCCCACGCCCCCTGGTTTCTAAATATCTAACTCCGAGTCGGAGTTGGCCCAGAGGGTGCAACACCAGACACCGCACCGCCAATGTCTTCCTCGCACCAGCACAGCGACTCGCCACCGATGGGTGAAATCTGTCACTGTGCTGGTGTTCACCATGCAGGAGTCGACTTTGTGTCAGCATAACCTCAGAAAATGCTTAGTCAGGATGGGGGTTGCCAGGAAGGGATAGAGGCACAGCGGGGAACAATAAGGGAGGGCATAATTAAGGCAACCAGCCTCTGCATGAAGGAAGTGAGTGAAAGTAGAAGAAAAATCAGAAAGTTATAGTTCTCTAGGCTAGTGGCCAAGGTGATGAGGGAAAAAAGATGGCATTCAGGAAGTAAAAGGAAATGCAGAGGGAGGGAGGGAGACAGGGAGGCATTAATGGTGCTTGGGTACTATCCTAATAAGTTGGATAGTGACAGATAATACCCCCAAACTTGAATTTCAAATGTCAACAAATAGTATTGACATCCTAGAATGCATCTTCTCTGGTAGGATCCCGTCTATGGATCTGATCAGACTGGTCGGATCTGTTGGTCGTATCCATGGATCTGACCATCAGATCCGACTATCTGATCAGCAGATCCAATGGATCTGACCTAGGATACCTGGATAGGACCTTGGATGTCTGGAGTCCACCTCAGCTGTGTAAACATCTGACCTTGGATCTTAGAGTCAAGTGCGGTTGGATATTTGCTGGATCCTAGGTTGGATACCAGCACTATCCAACAGAGGCTAGTCAGATCCACTAAAGTACCATCCGAGCACCACTAGGAGGTATACCAAGTAAAACAGAGGGAAGCAGGGAAGGTAGTGAGGAGAGCAAAGGTGCAGACAGAGGAAAGGACAGCCAAGGAGATAGCTAAAGGGGATAAGACTTTCTTCTGGTACATAAGTGAGAAGAGGAAAGCAAGGGAAGGGAAAGTGAACATAAGGAGGGTGGCAGGGGAGACTGTGCAGAAGAGGATCAAGAAAAAAAAATGACATCCTGAACAGGTACATCTGCTTACTCTTCCCACTGGATGGATGGGGGGATGGACCACAAGGGAGCAGCAGGACCATTTTCCGAGGAAAGAGTCTTGAGGGGACAGGCCGTTCTGAAAGTGGAGAAGGTTATGGGACCAGATGGGATACACGCAAGAGTACTAAAGGAATTCAGAGAGATGCTAGCTGCCCACCTGGCAACCTTTTTCAATGGCTCACTTGAAATGGATCCGATTCCAGAGGACTGGCAGAGAGCAGACACAGTCCTTGCAGTAGCAGGGAGGAGGTTAGCAGCTATAGGCCGGTCAGTCTCACATCGGTGGTGGAGAAATTAATAGAAACCCAGTTAAAGAAAAGGTTGGTAGAGTATCTTGAATCCAGTGTGTTACAAGACAGACGGTAGCATAGATTCGGGGTTTGGTCATGCCAAAAGAATTTGACTGAGGTCTTCGACAGGGTGACCAGAGAAATAGGTCAGGGGAGGGCAGTGAACATGATCTATCTGGACTTCTGCAAAGCCTTGAACACTGTGCCATGCAGGAGACTAATAAGAAAATTTGATTGGGTAAGGAACTAGTTAATGGACAGGTGACAGAGGGTGGTGGTTTATGGCACCGCCTAATGTGGGGACATTGACCAGCAGGGTGCCGCAGGGCTGAGTACTGGGACTGGTCATCTTTAATGTCTTTATAAGTGACACTGCAGATGAACCATAAAAAAGGTACGCCTTTTGCAGATGACACCAAATCTGCAATAGGGTAGATACTCAGGAGGGGGTGGAGGAATGCGTGAGATCTTGCAAAACTTGAAGTGGTCAAGAGCATGGCAGTTGGAGTTCAGTGCCAAAAATACAAAATCATGCTTCTACTATAGGATTTTGGTGGGGGAGTATTGTCATTCGCTAAGCAGGAAAGGGACCTTGGGCTTATCCTGTTTGATGACCTCAAAGTGGCAAGGCAGTGTGACAAAGCACTGGGTAGGGTCAGTGAGATGCTGGGATGCACTGGGAAAGTTATCTGCAGCAGGAGGAGAATTTGGTGTTGCTACTGTATCACTCACTGGTAACCCCCCCACAACCACCTGGAGTATTGTGTTCTGGAGGCCACAACTCAGAAAGGACATAGACAGGGGTGGAGGCATTCTAGAAGAGGGCAGCTAAAATGGTGCAGAGCTACCCCAAAAGCCCTATGAAGAAAGACTGAGGGATCCCAACATGTACATCCTGGAATAGAGGAGATAGAGAGAGGCCACGATAGAGACCTACATGTACCTCACAGGGGTGAATAGTGTGCAGTAGGGGGGTCTATTTCAGTTGGTGCCAGGTGATGTCCATGTGGAGAAAACCATGCACAGCATAACCGCGCTATGAGTAGCGTGCATGCCTTTCGAGCGTCAGGGGAATTACAGCAATACAAAAATATCGCTACCCCCTGATGCTCACCACGAAGGAGGAAGTGTTTATGAACACTGCCAGTCGGGTGCTCAGTCGTCCCGCTCCCATGCTGGAGTGGCTAGAGCACCTGACCCTGCAGTGAATGGGTTTCATTCCTGACTTGGGAATCTTTTACTGTTTTTTTTTTTCTTGCCCCTAAGTCCACACCCCCTCGGAATTGTTATAATAAGTCTGGGGGGGTGCCCCTTTGTCCCCCGCAAAACAAACAGAAAACTGTTGAATGGGTTTTCATGCTGTCTGCTGCTGCATGGTTGTGGTGTGCGTGGTGGCATCCGCAACATTATGACCCCATGCCATTTCAATTATGAAAAAGCAGCAGGACCAGAGTACATATGATGAAGCTGAGGGGGAGTTTAGGAGGAATGTGAAGAAGTACTACTTCACTGAAAGATTGATATGATGGTAAAGGTGCCATGAGCTTTTCCTATCAGAAAATTCTCCTCTCAGGACTGAGAGTCTCCTGTCAGGAAATTCTCCTGTCAGGAATGTCATTCTCCTTTCAGGAACCTCCTGGTACGGTTTTAACCTCTACAGCTAACAAACTGAGCTTTATTGCTGTGTCAGCTTTGTGGTGTACTGGAAAGGTCTACAGCCTCATGAACAAGAGGTTGTGGGTTTGAATCTAGACAATGACCACTCACTTATGTTTTCTCAGAATTTCACTTGAGTGGTGATCCATGGTAGTGGTGTGGTGTTAGAATAGTAATTCTATATGTGAAAAGGGACTTGCATGGTGGAAACACTAAGTGCAACGAGTGGGGTACCACAAGTGTCCTGACAGGAAAATCTTGTGGCACCTTTACCGTCCTTGCTGAAAGAGTGGTGAATGCCTGACCAGACAGCCAGCGGAAGTGATGGAAGTGAAAAGAGTAGGGAGCTTCAAGGATGCATGGGATAAACATAGGGGAATATTAGTAAATAGGAAGGAGGAAGGGTCGCCAGAGATCATTTAGGGTTCTGCAGATACAAACTAGGCAGGGGCAATCTGGGCAGACTGGGTCAGCCAAGGAGTCCTTTTCTGCTGACAAGTTCTATATTTCTCTGTTTGTCTGCCATAGTGATTAAAAAAAAGGCTTACATAGCAAAATCAACAAAGTATTGTGGTCCATCTTGTCTGGCCCTCTTGCTACACGGCAGTGATTTTACCTGTAAAACACAGAAACGTAGAATATGTCAGCAGAAAGAGATCTGTTGGTCCCATTGTATCCACCCATTCTTACCTAGCATATGTTGAATGAGAGATCCCTAGAGGTTCTTCACTCACCCCTTCTTACTCCTTTTCACGTGTGGTCTTTAATAAGCCCTTGTATGCATCCCACCCTCCTTTGAATCCCCCACTGACTTTACACAGACGGTCTCCTCCAGCAGCCTATTCCACCCACCAATGTCTCGGTGAAAAAGTACTTCCTGTTATATCTCTTAAACTTGCCCCTGTCGGCTTAATGGAGTTGCCCCTGATGTTTGCGTTCCCACTCAGTCTGAACGGTTCCCTGTGATCTTTTTTATTTACTCTGTAGATATATTTGTACGTTTCAAACATGTTCCCTCTCTCCTTTCTTGCCTCACACATGTAGATGTTCAGATCTGAACATGGACACGTGGTGGCACATATTAGTGGGAATGCTGCCACGGCTGCTCATGCCACAGAACCTTCAATGCTAGTTTCTCTCATGAATGTGTTTAGACCTGCTTTGAAAACCTGAAATGTTCTAACATCCACAGCTTTACCAGGTACACATCTCTTTGCTTTGTGGTCTGGTTCTGAGAGGGAAACATACAGCGGCAACCAACATCATCAGTTGCTATGGAGACAACTTTGAGTCGTCCTGGTCATCTGCCAGGCGACACTTCACCCAGACTCAAAGCTCTGGCATGAATTGTCAACCTGCACAATTTGTCCCGGAGAAGTTTATTTTATAATATGTACATTGGGGGTGGATTGTCTGGGGATGAATTGTGCAGGTTGTCGATTCATGCTGGAGCGAAGAGTCCAGGGCAAGTTGTCACACAGCGACATGACTGGCACAACTTGTCATGTAGCCAGTTGCAATAGCATTCGCTGAGCATTAAGACTGCACTGTGGGTCGCCTCTGCTGTAGTATCGTGGCATGCTGTACCAAATGCTAATGACACTGACAGTGTTGGCTACCACTGTAAAGCCTGGCTTTCCCCTTTTTCTAGTATAATTGGAATGTTGGACATCTGTGTGGCCTCTTTACCCCTTCAGTGCTGACATCTCGAAACACCTTTCAGCCACATGGCAACAATTCTGCAGGGCATGGTAAGACATAAGCTAGAAAATAAGGGTTGGACTTTTCTTCATGGAATGGCCATTCCTCTAAATGTGTGACATCTTCACAGGAACACAGAAAGTATTTGCGATGGGAGAAGGGTGGACAGCACGTACAGGTCTACCTCTCCTACTAATTCAAAAGCCATTAGCTAGTTTGTTTGAATGAGTGAGTGAGAGGAAAAGCTAATGACAGTCCTTCCAGATCTGGAAAATGTTCAAATGACAACAATTCCAGTTAATATGATGGTGTTTACACCAGAAAAAGGCTAGCATAGCCATGTATAAACTGCTCTCCCACTATTTAGTGGTACTAATCAGACGATGGTGTGGAGGCCGTGTATCTAGACAGATTATTCTTCAAGTTGATTTTGTCTTTCTTGATAATTATGTTAAGCGATAGGCCTATCTGGCATTGGTCTTGTTAAACAAGACACAACTGGAGATTGCTTGACCCTGCAAAGTGTGAATGTAGCAATGGAGTGGGTAGGCGAGTAATATAGAGGTTAGCAACATTCACCAAGTCACTGCAGTCATGTGGTGTCATGCCTAAAAGTCCCCCTCCCAGCTCACCCTTACCTTTGCTGCCCCAGTGGGCATACTCATTCCTCACATCCTGGACTGACCCGACTGACAGTATCCCTGGCAGTCCTGCAGACCCCCACCTGGACACAGTATCAGTGCATCTCTTGCTTCCAGTGGAACCCTCCTCCCTGCCCCTAACCAAGGTGCTGTTCTTTTGCAGTGTGTCCCTACGCCTCCATAAGTGAGGGGGCTGCTGGGGTCATGAAAAGTTGCATTTAGCTTTGACATGGCCATTATATTTTATGAATGTCTATGCAGGCTATTTGCTTAGTGCCCCACCCCCCTTCCCTGCATGGTCTCAAAGACACCTTTACAACCACGCAGGGAAAGCTTGTGAGTTCAACTCCATTATGCATTTCTCACTCTACCTACTACTACTACTGAATCCCTGGGCCACTCCACCCCTCATTTTTGCACTCATATACTACTGCTTATTGCAGTTGAAAGTTGTAGGCTGAGTGTATGGTCACCATTATTGTGTACTAAATATACAGTATATGTTCTTATTAATGATTTCGATTTGTATACTGTAACTTAAAAAGGTTATTTTTCACTGCTGTGATGTCCTCCCAGCACCCACTTGGAAACTAGATGTTTTACGTACTGTAAATATGGGTATCATGGTGTGCAAAATTTTAAATAAATAAAATAAATAGCTTGAGAAGGTCGCAAAGACACGACTAATACTAAGTGGTCCAAGTGACAACTTGGCACCACTCACTGCAACTGTGCAGAAGGCCCAAATTGAAACCCAGTGTATCCAGAAGAAAGAGTTTTGCATGGCATACAGTGTTACTGATGCATTTTTTATGTTTGCTTGCATGCATGCGCAAGAAACATTACATGGCAGCTTAGGAGAGAAGCGGATTGTGGAGGTGTGGCACTGTGGCGGCCAATGCCGACACTGCATTCTTGGTCTTGGCAATGCTCAACCAGTGCAGGTGCAGTGTCCTAATGACAGTGGTTTTGCAGAGTGCCACCAACTTGTAATGATTTCGTTGCTGCAAACAGGGGCCACCTCATCATTGCAGCATCAGCCATTGTGCTGCAATGAGGGAGCGACCCGTCATTGCAGGGCTGTACCTACCTGCCTGGTGTAACATTTCATCAACGAGGCAGTGGCTATGCTGCCTCAGAGCCCCATGAAAGCTGACAGGGTGCCCGATCCCCCTGTTGGCATGCCCCCAACCTAGTTCATTTGCCAACAGGGGAGCCCACTCCCCGTCAGCATAATGCCCCCCATTTGTTGTGTGCTTAGGGGGGTGCCCAGTCCCCCTCAGCATCATGCCTCCCCAAACAGTCTTTCTTTGCTGATGGGGGGCCCAATCCCCATCAGCTTCAGTCCCTCCTCTCCCAAAATGCAGGTGGTACACTGGGAGCCCACCCCAGTGTGCAAAAAACAAACCTGAAAAACAAAAACCTTCCCGCGATGCTTTTTTTTTCTCCCTGCAATCAAGAAAATGGTCCCTCACGGTGTCTCGTGCCCCTCACCCAACCCGCAGTGATTTTCTGTGCACCCTGCCTCCCCACACGCCCCTCTCACCCCATACTTACCTCCGGAGCCCAGCGCGACGATCTTCGGTGGACCGGGAACACATCTGCACTCTTCAAAGCCAACTGCATACTGAAGAAATGCCGGTAAGCTGTATAATGGCATAAATAGATTTTTTTTCAACTTTGGTGCATATCTCTGAGGCAATTTTGGGAATTTTGGCACCAGATTTTCAACATGGGGTTATTGGAACCCTTCCTCATGAATTCAGTCACTGTCATGGCGTTATTCGGTCCCAAGAGGTAATTTCGGGGTCACTGCTCAGAATCACCTTTTGGGACTGATTAACGAAACAACAGTGCCACTCTTCATGAGGGGGGCTCTCAAAAAGTCTATGTTGCAAATTTGGTGAACAAAATCCAAAAAATGACTGTTTTACAAGTGTGCATTGCGCAGTTTCCAAGCACGCTCGTAACTTTGTAAATTTGTAATATTTTCACTCCAGATTTTCAACATTGGCATTATTCCACACCTCCTTATGAGAACAGTACAGCTGTCATTTTACACATCATGGACGAAATGTGTTTTCGCACTTCCAGTGCAGAATAGTGCCGTCGCTGTGGGAAATCAGTTTTCGGGACAGATTAAGAAAATAACAGTGACACTGTTCATGAGCAGAGGTCCTAAAATGCCTATGTTGAAAATTTGGTGACAGAAGTCCATAAAATGATTGTGTTACAAGCGTGCATTACGCAGTTTCCACGCACCCTTGTAAATTCGCAAATTTGTAATATTTTCACGCCAGATGTTCAACACTGGCATTTTTCACACCTCCTTATGGACAGTACAGCTGTCATTTTTCATATCCTGGCCAAAATGTGTTTTCGCACTTCCAGCGCAGAATAGCGCGCGGTCGCTGTGGGAAATCAGTGTTTGGGACCAGATTAAACGGCGGCAGGGGAGAGAGGGGGAGTGAGCGAGCTCAGCAGAGCTGTCTGGACTGCTGTGTATTTCTTTGTGGGCAGAAAAAGGCGCCAATGCAGGCAGGAGCCCAGTACAAAAGAGCAGCCTACAGCACCGGGAGAAACAGAATGAGCGAGTGAGAGAGGGGGAGTGAGCAAGCTTAATGGAGCTCTGTCAGGACTGCTACAGATTTCTTTGTGGGCAAAAAAAGGTGCCAACACAGGCAGGAGACCAGTACACAAGGCCAGCCTGCAGCGCTGGAGAAACAGAACAAGTGAGTGAGAGAGGGGAGGAGCGGCTCAATGAGCTCTTTCGGGACTGCCGGATTTCTTGTGGGCTAAAAAGGCACCAATGCAGACAGAAGCCCAGTACAAAAGGGCAACCTGCAGCCAGGAGGAACAGAATGAGTGAGTGAGAGAGTGAGGAGGCTCAATGGAGCTGTGTCGGGACTGCTGCAGATTTCTTTGTGGGAAAAAGTCACCAACACAGGCAGGAGCCCAGTACAAAAGGGCAGCCTGCAGCGCTGGGAGAAACAGAATGAGTGAGTGACAGGGGGGAGTGAGCGAGCTCAACTGAGCTCTGTCGGGACTGCTGCAGATTTCTTTGTGGGCAGAAAAAGGCGCCAATGCAGGCAGGAGCCCAGTACAAAAGGACATCCTGCAGCGCCGGGAGAAATGGAACGAGTGAGTGAGGGAGGGGGAGTGAGCGAGCTCAACAGAGCTCTGTTGGGACTGCTGCGGATTTCTTTGTGGGTAGAAAAAGGTGCCAACGTAGGCAGGAGCCCAGTACAAAACGGCATCCTGCAGCGCCAGGAGAAACAGAATGAGCGAGTGAGAGGGGGAGAGTGAGCGAGCCCAATGGAGCTCTGTCAGGACTGCTGCGGATTTCTTTGTGGGCAGAAAAAGACGCCAATGCAGGCAGAAGCCCAGTACAAAAGGGCAATTTGCAGCGCCGGGAGAAACAGAACGAGCAAGTGAGAGAGGGGGAATGAGCGGGCTCAACGGAGCTGTGTCGGGACTGCTGTGGATTTCTTTGTGGGCAGAAAAAGTTGCCAACACAGGCAGGAGCCCAGTACAAAAGGGCAGCCTGCAGTACTGGGAGAAACAGAGAGAGAGAGGGGGAGTGAGCGAACTCAACTGAGCTCTGTTGGGACTGCTGCAGATTTCTTTGTGGGCAGAAAAAGGTGCCCAGCAGGCAGGAGCCCAGTACAAAAGGGGCATCCTGCAGCGCGGGAGAAACAGAATGAGTGAGTGAGAGAGGGAGTGAGCAAGCACAGCAGCACTGTCGGACTGCTACAGATTTCTTTGTGGGCAAAAAGGTGCCAACACAGGCAGGAGACCAGTACAAAAGGCCAGCCTGCAGCGCTGGGAGAAACAGAACAAGTGAGTGAGAGAGGGGGAGTGAGCGAGCTCAATAGAGCTCTTTCGGGACTGCTGCGGATTTCTTTGTGGGCAGAAAAAGGCACCAATGCAGGCAGAAGCCCAGTACAAAAGGGCAACCTGCAGTGCCAGGAGGAACAGAATGAGTGAGTGAGAGAGGGGGAGTGAGCGAGCTCAATGGAGCTGTGTCGGGACTGCTGCAGATTTCTTTGTGGGCAGGAAAAAGTCACCAACACAGGCAGGAGCCCAGTACAAAAGGGCAGCCTGCAGCGCTGGGAGAAACAGAATGAGTGAGTGACAGGGGGGAGTGAGCGAGCTCAACTGAGCTCTGTCGGGACTGCTGCAGATTTCTTTGTGGGCAGAAAAAGGGCAATGCAGGCAGGAGCCCAGTACAAAGGACATCCTGCAGCGCGGGAGAAACGGACGAGTGAGTGAGAGAGGGAGGAGCAAGCACAACGGAACACTGTCAGGACTATAGAGTTGCTCACTTCTCCCACCCAGAGTCCTGTGTGGTCCTATATTACAGCAGGGTCTCTGGGGTGGAGACAAAGCAATGATTGATACTTTAGGATTCCTGTAAGAATATAGATTTAGTTCTGTTTATTTTTCTAACTGAGCTAAGTACTGAGCTATACTGTTTGACTGCTGTAATAATACATATTTATTTGTTCTGTTTATTTTCTGTAACTGAGCTGAGTGATACTTGGAGAGCAACAGGATTTCTAACTGGGCTAGTGAAACTATATGACAGCTGAGAACAAAAAGTATGGTAGCTAAGGTGAAAACAGACAAGGAGGCTGTAGATTGCTACAGTAATACAGTATCTAACGGATGAGATTTGAGACTGAATTACCCGGCTGGCAAGGGATCAGTAGGGGACTAGGTGGGGGGCCGGGAATTTGAGTAAATAGGGGCCTAACAGTTGTAGTAGGGCACAGAACTGGGAGTAAGAGCCCGTACTATAAGATGGGGGCCAAATGGGCAGAGCCACATGTCAATAGGGCAGGCATCTTTGGAAGGGTGGTGGGTGTACAGGATGGGGTCTGCCATGATCCTGGACTGGGCTTGAGGATGGGGGTGTATGGTCTGTAGATGACTGGCTGAAGTTGAGGGAGGAACTGTGAGGTTAGGAGGAGTCTAAGTGGCAGGGCAGATGAGTATGGCAGGCATCCGCTGGGGGGGTAGGGGATGGCAAGGTGGGGAAGAAGAACAACTAGGGACTGAAACTGACCCCTAGTATCAGAGGCACTAGCTGAGAGAGAGGAGAGAAGGGAGGGGGCCCAAGGCAGGGGGGGCCTGATGGGGGGAAGAGACAGGAGGAGTACCAGGGGACAGAGCAGATGGACTGTGGGTAGGGAGGGACTGGGGCAACGGAGGGAATAAGTAGGAGAGGGGAACCGGGAGAAAGATGAGGAGGGGTATTGACTAGGAATAGATTTGAGCCACTGTGAGGGGGGAGCAGGAACATACTGAAGGGGGGACAAGGGCATGAGAGAGGGATGGCAACAGGCAGAGGAAGAGATAGCAGGATGAAAGGAGAAGGGGGGTGACTGGAGGACAGAAGGCTACAGGAAGGGAAGGATGGGAGGGGCATCACTATCGGGGTCAAGAGGAATGGGGCTCTAGAGTGACAACAGCAGGGATAGGAGGGGTTGGAAATCAGCAGGGAGGAGGGAGGAGGCCCATATGGAAGCCGGTTAGAAAGTAGTAAGGCTGGGAAGGGGTTCCATGGGATGGGAGGAATAAGGCAGAGAAGAGGGGTGAGGCAGAAGTAGGGGTGCAGATACAGTAGTCGAGAGGGGTGCAGCTGATCGGGGTAAGGGCAGGAAGAACTAATACTGGGGTGGTGGAAGGGCATTAGAAGGAAAAGGGGTAAGGGACGGGGGTACTGTCCTGGGGGATTCTATACTGAAAGGGGTGAGATAGGCTTGGAAGGGGAACGCACAGTGGCATTTGAGTTGAAGTTATCCCCGGTTGACTGCAAGAGGGGCAGGGCAGGCACTGCTCAAGTGTGCAGCGAGGGGAGGAAGAAACCCATTTAGTGTTGCATGTGGGTACAAAATGACTTGGCAGGGGAGATTGTGGAATAGTGAGGGGAGGTTCACAGGGGCAGGCAGTGTGAGGGGGTGGGGAGTTGATGGCATTCTCGGAGGTATCTTAGTACCATGTGCAAGCACAGGGAGGAAAGGTTAGGATCGAGAAGTTCCAACGAGTGGCTGAGGATTGGTGCTACACCAAAATTATGCGGTTAGTGACTAACTGGGGTAGGGCCTGGGGAATAGTGACTTATACATGCAGGGACAGGCTACACTTGAGCAGGAGGGAGTATTAAGGCGGGATTAGAGGGTATATCTCTACTAATGATTTAGACCCAGTGCGCTGAGGGCTGAGGTGTTGGATGCTGGACCTCATGCCACGCTGGTGACCTGGGTTCAGGAATGGACTCGGGCCACCGGGGGCTGGCTGGTGAGAGGAAGGATTGAGTGCCCTATGACTGCTCTCCTTCCTCTGGGGTTGGTGGGTGTATGGCATCATGCTGCAGTGGCGGCTGGCAGAGGCTGACTGCACTGTAGTTGTGTGCTTGAGAGGGGGGAGTGCAGTGGGCGTCGGCACTACGTGCCTTTGACGCCATAGCACATCCGGCTCCCAGGAAGAAAATGGAGGTGGAAAACAGCAGGGCGATCTCTTCACCGCTGATGGCCATGCCCTTCACCTCTGGACACGAAAGTGGACGCACCGTGGGCATGGGCCGACCCTGGCAAAAAGGCAAAGTTTTCTCTGCGCGCACGACCTGGTCTGAATTGCAGGAGCCGAAGGTCGCTAGAGCCCATCATGGCAGGAGAAATAGTGACATGATAAAAAAACTAAGATGGATTTAAACTAGTGGGGGGGAGTGGCCAAAAGACTGGGGAGCCTAATGAGCTCACCTCCCTAGATATAGGTAGAGGCGGAGTTACCCCAGGAGGGGGCGGGCAGAGTGGTCTGAGTGTAATACAGAAGGCACCACCAGTAAGTAAGAATACGGAGGAGAAAGGGTGCAGACTACTGGGAGGAGGAACACAGGCCAAGGAGAAGAGTGAGGAGAAGGAGGGGTACGGGTGGAATGCGGTCTCTCTCAACGCAAGAAGCCTGGGGAACAAAACTGCAGAGCTTCAGGCGCTCCTTTCAGAGGGGAAGGTGGACATTGCTGCAGTGGCAGAGACTTGGGCCACAGAATATCATGATTGGGACTTGACAATCCTGGGATACAGGATATACAAGAGGGACTAGGGGGTTGGAATGGGGGGTTGCACTCTGTGAGGGAAGGGATCAAATGCATAAGGGACGAGGGAGAAGAAGAGAGGACAGAGGCACTTTGGTGCAACTCCTGACCCAAGGACAGAAAGCTGAGGCTGGGAGTGGTGAGATCACCAGCCCAATCTGGGGAACTGGATGGGAGTTGGCAGAGCAGACAAGGAGGGTGTGTGAGATGGGGGAGTGGAGAGGTGGGGATTTTAACCTCACTGGGGTTGACTGAGACCGCAGCCACTGCAGTACCAGGGAGCAGTGCTCCTTGGATGCATTCCAGTCGGCCTTCTGACACAACTGGCAAGTGGGCCCACAAGGCTGGTAGCATTCTGACCTAGTACTGGCAAATGGGAGGCAGTGAGGGAGGTCAGGGTGGAGGACCCACTAGCAAGTAGTGACCACAAACAGTGTGGCACATTCTCTCTGGGCACAGGGGAGACAGGAGGCACGTGCACTAAGGTGGTGGACTTTAGTAGGGTGGACTTTGGGAGGATGGGAGCAATACTGCAAGGGAGACTCCAGGATATAAGGCCGGGATGGATGCAGAACAGAAGTGGTGAGCTGGTAAAGACTGGCCAACAGAGGCCACAGTAACTCGCACCAGGGCCAGGAGTAAGAAGAGCAGAGCCAAGAAACCATGCTGGCTGAACAAGGAATCTGCAAGGGTGAGGGCAAAGAGGGCTACATACCAGAAGTACAGGAGAACAGAAGGAGAGGATAAGGAGGCTTACAGGAGTTGATCAAGGAGGTGGGCCAGGAGGTGAAAAAGCTAAGGCCCAGGACATTAGGTTAGCACAGGGCATAAAAGGAGGGAAAAGGACTTTTAAGGTATGTCAGAAAAGAGGATGCAAGGAACATATTGCAGGATAAAGCGGAGGATCAGTGGAAAAGGGGTGAGCAAATGAAACTGTAAAATTAATACCTGCTCCATTTCTACTAAGGAGAGGATGGTCCACTACAGCATGGGCTGGGGGTGGGGGAGGAGGGACGGACAACGGATCGCAGGGAGTAGGGTGCTAGAGGGCTGAGGGCAGTAAGGTGACAAGGCACCAGGTCCCTGAGGCATCCACCCCAGGGTGCTGGAGGAAGATGGCGGAGCTGTTGGCTGAGCCACTGGCAGATCTGTTCAACACCTCCCTGGAAATGGGGTGTGTGCCCCAGGACTGGAGGGTGGCCCATGTGGTGCCCATACACAAGAGTGGGCCTAGGGAGGAGCCAGGAAATCATCGGCTGGTCAGTCTCACGTCCATAGTGGGTAAGCTTATGGAGGCGATACTGAAGGAGAGGCTGGTGGCATTCCTAGAGAGTAATGGCCTCTAAAGTGGGTGGCAACACGGGTTCATCTCAGGGAGGTCTTGTCAAACCAACCTAACAGAGTAATATGACTGGGTGACAAGGGAGCTGGACAGGGGCCATGCGGTACATGTCCTGTACTTGGACTTCAGTAAGGCCTTTGATACAGTGCCTCATGGGAGACTAGGGGGAGCTGACGGCAGTGAAGGTGGGAAAAAATCTGACTAAATGGATAGAGAACTGGTTACAAGGGAGGGTGCAGAGGGTGGTGGTGGGGGGGGGGAGCTGTCGGCACCCAGAACAGTGACAAGCAGGGTGCCGCAGGAGTCACTGCTGGGCCCAGTGCTATTTGGGCTCTATATCTCTGATACAGCACACGGAGTGGGGAGCAGGGTTAGTCTGTTTGCAGATAATACCATATTGGGGGCGGTGGTGGACGAAGAGGACAGATGGGAAAAACTGCAGGGGAACCTAACCAAACTAGAGACATGGTCGGTGGAGTGGCAGCTAGGATTCAATGCAAAGAAGTGTAAGGTGATGCACTTCAGGACTAAGAACCAGAAGAGGGACTATTGGTTGGGGGAGTGAGGTTGGGGATTACAGAGGAGGAGAAGGACCTAGGGGTGTTGGTAACTGGGAGCATGAACAACTCGGCCCAGTGCAGGAGAGCAGCGGCGAAGGCAAACAGGATGCTGGGCTGCATCACAAGGGGGTTCTCATCCAGACACAGGGATGTGATCCTACCTCTCTACAGATCATTGGTCATACCGCACCTAGAGTACTGTGTACAATGCTGGAGGCCATGCCTGAGGAGAGATATAAAGTTACTGGAGGGGGTGCAAAGGCGGGAAACAAAAATGTTAAAGGGAATGGAAGGATAGGAATATGAAGTTAGGCTGAAGGAGCTGAACATGTACACACTGGAAGAGAGGAGGGATAGTGGGGGATATGATTGAAGCATTTAAATACCTGAGGGGGGTAAATAAACCTAGCACCGAGGGGGTGTTTAAACTGAGGAGTGGAAGAGAGATGAGGGGGCACGGACTAAGTCTGAAGGGGCACATTTCAAGAGGAAATGAGGAGGCACTACTTCACTGAAGGGGTGGTGTCTAGTTGGAATGTGCTGCCAGAGGGGGTAGTAACATGTAGGACAGTCAATAGCTTTAAGAAGGAGTGGGATAAAGCAAGAGTCTAGGGCACGGGCTGGGACAAGCAGGGGAGGAACTGAGGGGCGGAGGCTGGGGCAGCTGCAATCTAGGGTGCTAGCTGCACTCTTGGACAGACTTAGATAGAGCGATTGGTCTGTTCTGCTGGCAGGTTCGTATGTTCGTATGTAAAATCACAGTGACTCTGTTCGTGAGCAGAGGCCCTAAAATGCCTATGTTGAAAATTTGGTGACAAACGTCCCTAAAATGACTGTGTTACAAGCATGCATTGTGCAGTTTCCACGCACTCTCATAACTTCAAAGATTTGTAGCATTTCCACTCCAGATTTTCAACATTGGCATTTTTTCACACCTCCTTATGAACAGCACAGCTGTCATTTTTCACATCCTGCCCGAAATATGCGTTTAAACATCTGGCTCAGAATAGCATGGTTGCTGTGGGAAATCAATGTTCGGGACAGATTAAGAAAATCATAGTGACAGTGTTCATGAGCAGAGGTCACAAAATTTCCTATGTTGAAAATTTGGTGAAATAATTCCAGTAAATGACTGTGTTATGCGCATGCATTGCACAGTTTCCATGTACGCTCGGAATTTCAAGCATTTTTAATATTTTCACTACAGATTTTCAACATTGCTATCTTCACACCTCCCTATGAATGGTACAGTTGTCATTCTTCACATCCTGCCAATATGTGTTTCTGCACATCTGTGCATAATGGCATGGTCGCTGTGGGAACTCAAATTCAGGACACATTGACAAAATCACAGTGCCACTGTTCATGAGAAGAGGTCCCAAATGCTTTCATGAGGTGGGGGTTCAAAAAGGCCATGCTGAAAATTTGTAGTGCAATACCAACAAACGCCTGGGCTAGGATTTCTAACCATAACGTCCTTCCTTCTCATTAGATTGACAGGCATCAGAGGCGTGCCTTTGATTGCTAACTGTAATGCTCATGCCATCTCCATCTTCTACCCTGTAGCCAGTGACAAGCATCGAGGTGTGCCTTGGACCCTTCGTCTTGTAGAGTTCACCCCATTCTCCTATATACCCCATTTCAGTGTATGTCGTTATGGAGTGGGGGTGACTGTAAAGCTGAACACCAAGGCGCAATCAACACTTGTCGGGTCTGCAGGATAGAGTGAGGTGAAATGGCATGAATGTTATGGGCAACAACCCAAACGCATGCCCCAAATGCCTGTCTGTCTCTGCAGAGTGGAGGTGGGTTGCGGAAGTTCAATACTTCACTGCCATTCCTACTCTGCATCTAACTCTTGCATTTCCAATGCTAATACCAGCAAGCAACCATTCGGCATTGACAAATGCTTGTTTCATAACTGAGATTGCTGGGTACCTACAGCTCAAAGTGTGGGGCACAACACTTTACTGCCCAGTGTGACTAAATATGCCTTAAGAAGCTGAAATAAAGGCTTCTTAAAGGTACCATGTTTAAAAAATAAATATGGTGAGAAAACCTTTTCTTTTACAGCTGCTCAGGTATGGAACAGAGTTATTTCAAGTGTTGGGCAAGCTACAAAAAACTTAAAAACATTAAACACTGCTTTAAGACAAAAACTAGCAGTACAATGTAACTGTAATGATTAGGTTGTACTTATGTGTGTGTTTATGTCTGTCTATAAGTTTTGTCTGCTTTTATTGTAAATGCAAATGTCAACAGGAGCACCTTAAAATGGGACTAATAATCCTAATGGTGTTACTGTAGTACCGTTCCTGTAGAAAATTAACAACTTTTACTACTTACTGTAATGTAAACAATTCATAGGAGCTACAGAACCTTGGTGATCAGTCTCTGAGTGCTGCTTGTAAAAATGGTGAATTTGACTACTGCCATGCCATGATGTAGATCGAGGAGGCGGCAGTCCGCACTGCCATTAGCTCCCTTTAGGAGTTAAAGTGTCAGTCATTAATATGTCATGGAAACCATCAAATAGACAGACAACAACACAAGAGAAATCTAGCCATCCTCCCCATCTTGTTCAGGGATCAGTGAGCAGTAACCGCTGTTCAGTAGTTTTCATACTGTCCATTTTCCCCATGAAGTATTGCTCCATTAACTCCGGCCACCACCACCGTCAGGGGACTGGAGCTGCAGGTTTTTAAAAGGCATTTGATAAAATCCCTAGGGTATGTTTTCCTTCTGCTGCCCCTGAGCAGAAAAGGAGGGGGGGGGGCACTCATTAGTTTTCTCCTGTGAATCTCCTTTATTGAATTGTGTGTCTTTAGTATGTTAGGATTGATTGAAACTTTAGTTTTTAATGTTTGCTAATGGTTGGCACTCAGTGCCCCTTCCTCCATCATCTTCAGGAACTTAGGGTGTCAGATCTGTCTTTTAGTTTGTCAGGTGCGCCTCAGAGCCTGTTCTGAAGGCTCCGCGGTGTCTGTCTTTGATTATTTCACAATTAGATTTGGGTGGGAGGGAACAGAGGGCAGTGCAGGCTTTCTGACTTGGAGGCTGTTGCTTCTTTTTTGTGTCAGAGGGTCAGAATATGTTTCTGTGAGATCAGCAAATGTTTCGAGAAATCTGAGTAACACTGCACATTCAGATTCAGCAGGCAACTGAGTAGGGAGTGTTAGGTACAGCGTAAGTTGAATGGTTTGTAGGTAACAAGCTTGGCACTGCAGGACTGTTTAGCGATAAGATGGTTGGTACTGTTGGTTGTTTAAGCAATATGGTATGACAGAGTGTGTGCTTCTGTGGGATAATGGCACACCTCAGGAAGTGAGGCTTGAGGCAGTAACGAGTGTCTTATACACCAGAAGTGTGCCGCTATCCCACAGTTATGCACACCTTTGAGTGCCTTATTGCAATTATAAAATGGTTGCTCTGATTTGTATTTTTAAAAACTGAGTAATGTGGTTCAGAAAAGTAAGTATTTTTAACCTGTGCTGTTGTGCTGGAAAAACAGTCATGTGATCACATCTGACCAATCACAGGTCTTTGCTTCTCTTAGTAATTTTGATACTTGAGCTAGAACTGTAGGAAGTGTAAACTTAAGTTTTATTGAGTGTTTTAAACACAAATACAAATGCATATAAGCAACATAACTGATGCAACCTTCCTGGGCACATGGTACTGTACAGAATGGGAACGTTGTTGCAGCTATTTCTAAGAATTATCATTATTTTTTTTAATTTTTATCATGACATATTTTTCTCCCACAGCTCGGTCGGCAATCATCTGGCCGCCATCTTCCTGCATCCCTCAAAACCTCGGCAGGCCCATGCTACTCGGGCTGGCGCACACACAGTGCCCACAGGGGAGTCCCCTACTCCCCCCACCAGGTCTAACCTGGTAGCGGCTTCTCTGGGTCGATGGGTGCAGAGGCATGGCTATCGTCACGACCAACCACCACCATTTTTCTCCGCTTTTCTCCCTCTGGTGTATGGCCGTGCAGTGACATCAAAGCACAGCATGCCAATGTCTGCGTACTCCAGCCCCCAGATGCACTGCACCTTTAGTGCCCCCCAATTGCACTGAGGGCGCTGCAGAAGCGATGCGGAGCCCCGAACCCTCCCCAGGGAGAGGAGAGCAGTCCATTGGACACTCAATCCTCTCCCCTCCGACCGACCCAGATGACCCGTGCTTGCTCCTGAACTCGGTCACCTGGCATGGCGAGAGGTGTGGCATCCAGTGCCTCAACCCTCAGCGCCACCGGCCAGCTATTTCTAAGAAATTATACAAGGCGTACACACATACTTTATACTGCTGGGAGGAGAAAGAGGATAAGCACTTCGGATAGGGGAAAGCAAGAAAGGTGCAATGAACAAGGGAAACTGACTAAAGATTTGTAACCGCACTGCAGATGTTTGGAAACTACAGCAGGGTCACATCAAGGCCGGACCAGAAAGGATATCTGAGTCTGAAGGAACAAAATCTGTTCTATTGTTCCTCCATCTGTAATATGTTACGTTGTCACATAGACATTATTTTTTCCATCAGTACTCGGTTTAGTACTAAAAAAGTATTAAAGTGGCCAGGAAATCATTTCTAATTATCAGCTGCTTACAATGTTTAGTTTTCAAAAATGATGTTTATACCCTGACCAAAAAGGTTTAAAAGGCTATATCCATGGTTCTGTGGGGTGGCTGGCGATTCACACCATGCATTCTGCCATCCGGCACGTGTACCTTGCTTCTTGCAGCTTTCAGATACTTGTTTTCTGTGCTGTGCTGCCTGCCCTGCTGTAGGGGTCCCATCCCCCTTGCCACACCTTCATTCGAGGAGGATGCTTGCCATCATCCCTGCCTACTATATGCCAGCTTGCTTCTGTCTCCATGTTCGTGCCTCTAATCTACGTTGGATGCATTGTGGGACCTGTAAAGAAGAATTCAGGGGCATATAAGCTCCAATTTCGCATACACAACTTAATAGCCTCCTCGAGGTGCAGTTTCTGGAATGTCACAATAGTTATACTAGACATATGGGCTTTATGGGCATTGATCTTGTCTGCCCTGAGGAGGAAGATGACAGAATCCAAGATCTTACTTCGAGAGGGCTCTTGCAGTAGGTAATTACATATAGGACTGAAGCCAGCAGATGTCAGGACCCCACGGAAAAATTTCTAGCTAGCAGTCTCTGGCACCGACATCATGCGACGTCAGTATAAAGGGGCGGTCCCCCACACCCGCCTTCCAGTTCTTTCCCACCATTAGCTCGTGTCAGCACCTCGCAGTAAAGCTCAATGCTCGTCAGCCTGTCGTCGGTAGTTATACCATCAGTTTTTTCTCGATTTATTCGACAAATTGTTTACTTTTTCAGTGGTGTATGTCATCCCCTACACCCTCCAAGCACAAGAATATGTGCGACTCATGCAGCGCCCAACTCCCGCACATGGACGGCCATTCCCAGTGTCTCTTCTGTCTGGGCCTGGACCATCAGGTGGAGAAGTGCCAGCATTGCCTGAAATTCAATGCCGCCACCAGCAGATGGAGGCAGCAGTCCCTGGAGGCCCACATCCTAAAAAAGAAAATGTCATCCATGGAAAAGGAGTTGAAAAAGCTCCGTCAGGCTTCTACTTCCCCCGAAGGCCATCATAAGAAGAATTACAAGAAGAAGCATCGGGACCGGGGCTCCTCTTCCACCGCAACCGTCTGGAGTTGCCGTGTTGCAGGTAACATTCCCCAGGCTGTCACTTAATGGCCGTCTTGCAGGCTTCCAGGCGGTGGCCCTCCGTCTGGCTCGTGCTTGGGCCCTTCAGGTACCTCCAGGCTTTTGGAGGCCGCCACTCCCAGTAAGGCTGCCGCTGTGCGACCTACTGGTGCGAGTGGCTCCGGTAAACCGGACGTCGGCTCCTCTGACACCTACACGGAATTGGCCACTAAGTTGCCTGACCCTTCGGGGCGGTGCACGGCCCCAGTTCCGCCCGACCAGACCGCCCCTCCTTCGCGGCCTGCCTCAGGCGAAGGGTCCGCTAAGTCTGACATTGGCTCCTCCAATGTCCACCCGGACTCCGCCAATAAAATCGGATGTCAAATTGCCCGATGTCCACGTGGTGGCCGAGCCAACGCTGGACCTTCTTTCATCTGCCATTCCCGGATCTCCACAGCCTTCGCTGCCCTCTGGGGACCCTGGGTCTCCTCAGCTTGACCCCGGGGATTTTTCCTCTCCTTCCCTGGCCATTAGGTCTCCCTCCCTCTGGGCCGGATGACCTGACATCGGTTCCCTGGACACCGGCCCAAATGCCGGTCCTGCCTACTCCGGGCGACATCCCCCTCCCGGATGCTGCCCCCACACTGGGCCCACCGCCTGCCGGGCTCCCTGTACTAGGTCTGCCTGCTGGGCACCTCGCCGGGCCATCTGCCCCGGCAGATCCCTTGGTTCCTGGGTATCCGACCCCATCGTATCCGACGCCGTCATACCCGGGTCCGCAATATCCGGTGCCCCAGTACCCAACGCCAGCCTATCTGACGCTGCAGTACACGGTGCCTCATTAACCGATGCTGGGGTACCCACCGTCCGGTTATGGATACGCTCCTTACTGATACACTCAGTATCTGTATCCCTCTCCTCCTCCTCCGCCGCCCCCTCAGCCACTGGTGGACTTGAAGGAGACTTGGCTTTCCTGGTGGGCTGAGGCCAAGGCTCAGCTCACTAGGAGGCAGAAAATCATCTTCCGACGCTGGTCCCAGTTCGGACCCCTCGTCAGAGACGGAGACCCCTTCCCCACTCTGGATACCAGAGGCGAGTCCTCCAGTTCCAAAGCAGGGTTGGATATGCTTCCCAAGGGGTCCATTCCTCCCCCGCACCAGGAGGTGGTGTCCTTCTCTTCCTCTTCCTCCTCGGAGCCTTTGGATGATTCCAATGGGTGCTCCGACTTGGACATCGAGCTCCGCTCTCCGGATAGGCCCAGGCCGAGGACCCCTCTGAAGTCTCCTCCGGAGGATCCCTCCTTTACGGAGTTGCTGTGCAAAATCCAGGCTATCCATCAGTGGCACTCTTTGGAGCCAGATCCACAGCGGCAGAAGCTAACTGCCCATTTGTATCTGCCCGAGGTTGCTCCTACCTTGGTCCCACCCAGGATCGAGCCTCATGCGGACCTTGTTTCCACTATCTGGAAGCAACCGTCTGCCATAGCCCCCCTTCCAAGGAAGGTGGACAGGCTATATCAGGCTCCCGAGGGTGTTGAGTTTCTTACCTCTCACCCTAAGTCTGACTCAGTTGGGATCAGCGCCGCCCATGGCCGGACAGCCAATCCAAAGCACTTGAGCTCATTCCCCCCCCCCCATTCCCAATAAGGAATCCCACCTTCTGGACCAGTATGGGAAGAAAGTCTTTACTTCTTCCACTCTGGGTATTAGGGCCTTGAACGACGCTGCCCATATGGGTGATTACCAGAAGGCCGTTCTTAGCAAGATGGAAGCTAAACTGGACTCCCTTCCTGAGTCACAGACCAAACAGGAAGTGACAGACCTGGTCCGATCTGCTCATTCGGCCAGTAGGCACATGCTTCATGCTTCGTACAATGCAGTGGACGCTGCTGGTAGGAGCTCAGCGTTCGCCGTAGGCTTGCGGCAATGTGCCTGGCTCCGAGTGTCGGGTTTGGTCCCTGAAGTGCAGTCTGCTATCCAGGATGCGCCCTTCAGGGGTTCGTTGCTGTTCGGTGGTGATGTCAAGGATATCATCACCGGACTGTGAGAGAAGGGCACTGCTCTCAAGGAGGTTAACGACTTGTACAGAGCCATTCAATAGCAGCGCTGTCCCTTTCGCAAGCGGGCACGGGCCAAGGCAAAACCTCAAGGGAAGAGGCCAAATAGCGGGACCCTCAGGCTGTAGCCCCCACCCAAATGAGCAGCGGAAGCTCCAGCCGTGGTGCTGCCCCACACCACCTGACTCCTCTCCTACAGCCTCTGGCCCTTCCAGAGGAACTGGTAAGGAGGAGGTTCTCCTTGCATCTACCGGGTTGGGAGAGGATCACATCAGACGTTTGGGTGCTCCAGTTGATAGCAGAAGGACACTCAATAGAGTTTCTTCAGAAACCACCCAGAAAACCCCCTCCAAGGTCATCTTACTCCCCGGAACACCTTTTTCTGGTTCAGGAAGAAATCTCTGCCCTTCCTTGGAAGGCGGCGATAGAGCCCATCCCCCTCCATCTCAGGGGGACGGGTTACTATTCTCATTTCTTCCTGGTTCTGAAGAAGTCAGACAATGTGTGGCCCATTCTGGATCTCAGTTCCCTGAACCTGTTTGTGGAATACAAGAGGTTCCGAATGCTCTCTCTCTGCAGAGCCTTCTTCCCCTGCTTCGGCTGGGACAGTGGCTGTGCGCCCTGGACATGCAGGATGCCTACCTGCATATCTCTATTTACTAGTCCCACCGTAAATACCTCCGGTTTTCTTTTCAGGGGGACCACTACCAGTTCAGGGCCCTTGCATTTGGTCTCTCCTCGGTCCCCTGAGTATTTACCAAATGCCTTGCTATGGTGGCGGGCCCACCTGCATACCCAGGGAGTTCAGGTTTTCCCTTACCTGGATGATTGGCTCCTGGTGGCCCCGTCCAGGGAGGATCTCCTGCGCTCCCTTTCCCTTACTCTGCAGGTTTTCACCAGCTTAGGTATTACCATCAACCAGACCAAGTCCTATTTTTTATTTATTTTTTGTTTTATTTTATTAAAATAATCAGTTTTACAACCTTTGAGTCAGAGACTCGTTTACAAAGGTACCTCGTCGCAGGGAGGGTGGACACAACAAGTAAGTGAAGTTTAGACAGAGGTTACATACAGGTGAGATACATACATACAGGTGAGTTACATGCATTGTTAAACAAACACAGTTGTTACAGTTATTCATGAGGAGTCATACTCAGACCTAGAAACCAGTACTTAGTCATCCGTGGAACCCAGTGAAGACTTAGGGGGACTAGTCTAGACAGAGTTATTTGATCCCATCTCAAAGACTCCAGCTTATCGGGGCGATCCTGGATACGACTTCCGGTATGGCCTTCCTGGCTCCGGACAGGGGGGCCACCCTTCAGGCTCAGTCCAACCTTTTGTCCAGATGCAGGTGGGTCATTGCTAGGTTGGTCCTTCGCCTCATCGGGCTCATGGCGGCTGCCATCCCAACAGTGCCACTCGGCTCCACATAAGAATCTCTCAGTGGATGCTTCTGTCTCAGTGGGACCAATTGGTGCACAACTTGGATCGCGAGATCCTGGTCTCCTCTCCAATGGTTCGGGACTTGCAATGGTGGATGGTTCAGGAGAACCTTTGCCGGGGAGTTCCCTTCTGTCTTTCTCCCTCCTCCCCAATTCTAACAACATACGCCTCCGGCGAGGGTTGGGGAGCTCACCTGGTATATCAGAGGATCCAAAGCTCTTGGTCAAGGCTCGAGCAGACTCTTCACATCAATGTACTCGAGCTGAGGGCTGTCCTGTACTTCTTACAAGCCCTACATCTGTATCTGCTTCCCGGTCATCTAGCTGTTCAGACCGACAACATGTGCATCATGTGGTACATCAACAAACAGGGAGGAACCCGTTCCTACCCTCTTTGCAGGGAAGCGATGCGGGTTTGGGATTGGGCGATACTTCACAACCTTCACCTCACGGCGGTTCATGTTCCGGGGGTCGAGAACACTTTGGCGGACCACCACAGCCGGTCGTCCGCCCAAGCACACGAATGGGAACTAGATCAGGGGATAGTAGAAGACGTCTTTCTACGCTGGGGAACCCCTCAGGTAGTCCTGTTTGCCTCTCCACTCAACGCAAAACTTCCCGTCTTCTGCTCGCTCGCTCCAGGGCGTGGAGTTTTTTTGAGAGACCCTCTGTCTCTAGACTGGAAGGGCAGATTCATCTATGCTTTCCCCCGATCTCATTGATTCCGAGGGTCCTACACAAACTCTGTTCAGAAGGAGCTCGTATGATTCTCATCGCTCCATTCTGGCCCAGGCAAGTGTGGTTCTCTCTTCTGCAACAGTACTCAGAGGAACCTCCTCTTTCTCTTCCTCTGTCGCAACTCTTGCTGACCCAGGATCAGGGGACCCTGGTCCATCCAGGACTCAAATCCCTTCAGCTGCATGCGTGGCTCCTGCAGACATGATTCAAACCCAGTTCGAGGTTTCGTCGCAGGAGGCAGAGATCCTAGTGGAGGCGAGAAAGCCCTCCACTTGTTCCACTTACACCATGAAATGGAAAAGGTTCTCCATTTGGGCCTCTTCCAGAGCTTTTGAGCCATTCTCCTGCCCTGTTGGGAGGCTCCTGGATTACATGCGTCACCTCTTCAACCTGGGTCTCAGTCACTCCTCCTTGAAGGTTCACATGGCGGCTATTTCCACTTACTATGTTCCCTTTGGGGACAGGTCTTTTGCGCAGCTGGAAGTGTCCTCCATTTGAGACCCCCCGTTCGTGCACCTGCCCCTCCTTGGGACTTGAATTTCATTCTCGAGAAGCTTACCCCGCCTTCTTTCGAGTCAGCAGCATCAGCAGACCTTAAGTTCCTTTCCTGGAAGGCTCTCTTCCTGGTGGCCATTACTTCAGCTCGACGAATTTCCGAGCTTCAGGCCTTAATGTGCAAAATCCCGTAATTGATTTTCCACAAGGATCATGTTGCTCTGTGTACCAACCCTAAGTTTCTTCCTAAGGTGGTAGCAGAATCTACGCTGAATCAGTCCATGGAACTGCCTGCGTTCTTTACGCAGCATTCCAATCAAGGAGAGTACCTCTTACATACTTTGGATGTTCACCGGATTCTGAGATATTATACCAACAGGACAAAAGATCTCAGAAAGACTAATCAACTGTTTGTCTCTTTTGCTCACAAAAGAGAGGGCAATGCTGTCTCCAAGCAATGCCTTTCAAAATGGTTGGCTCATTGCATCACTTTCTGTTATGACAAGTATCCCAAGACCTTACCAGGTCAAGTCAGAGGTCACTCCACTAGGAGTGTTGCTGCCTCTGCTGCTTATTTCAGGAATGTGTCGGCGGCTGACATCTGTGCAGCCGCAACTTGTACTTCTGTCCATATCTTTACGAAACATTACAGTTTGGACATTGCCTCTTGCCGTAGAGCTGGCTTTGGGTTGGCTGTTCTGCAAGGTCTTCTTTCCTAAGATCTTCGCAGCCAGAGGATCTGTGTATGAGTAGTCTCCTCCTCCCGTGAGCTTCTCTTTGTTCCAGACTGCTTGGGACTCAGTCCTACATGTAATTACCTACTGCAAGAGCCCTCTCTAAGTAAAATAGTACAGTTCACGTAAGAGCGCACGTAACAGTAGATCTTCAAGAGGCTCTTGCAGGTAGGTTACCCTTCCATTCCCTTAGCTTTTTCAGCTCCTTTCCAGGGGAAATATCTGCCTCGCCCATCTCGCCTTTTGGCCTTTGGCAGGAAAGAACTGGAAGGCAGCGTGGGGGACCGCCCCTTTATACTGACATCGCATGACGTCGGTCACCTGACGTGGGGACGGTCCCCCACCAGAGACTGCTAGCTAGAAATTTTTCCATGGGGTCCTGACGCCTGCTGGCTTCAGTCCTATATGTAATTACCTATTGCAAGAGCCTCTCTCGAAGAACTACTGTTACGGTAAGTTCTTACGTAACTGTACTTTCTTCTTTAACGTGAGAGTAATTGTGGATATGTTGTTCATTCACACTCTTTGGCATGTCCCTTTCCACTTTAAATTTTGCCGGAAGTCTTCAAGCTGGCTCCTCCCACCCACCTACCCGGGTGGTATAACGCTCGGCTCTGCCCCATAATGCCAGATCTTCCTTTCCGCTGGAAGATTCAGGTTGCCTCCCTTGTGCTCACGCATTTTGTAGGCCCCGGCTCTAAAACCTTCAGTTATTCCGAAAAATTAGTCTAGTTCGCATAAGTGATCGTGACTCCATACCTTCGATTATGGAAGACAAGTCTTCCCCTGGATTTTGTCAGTGCCCTTGCAGCCAGAAGATGTCACGCACTGATCTCCACACCACTTGCATTTATTGTCTCAGTGTCGACCATGACACCTCGAAATGTGATTTGTCTCACTTTCCATCCTAACGTCCTTGATGACAGTCTCGCATGTCTGAAGTTGGGGAGGCCGGAGAAACGGAACCCTCTGGTGAAATCCAAGGAGGCTCAGTGGACGGTTTTTGAGGCTGTGGGATCCACCGAGCAACTGGAATGGATACAAGCATTTGAAGAGGAAGCGGCTCGGGCTGCAGAAACTACTCGGAGCTTCTTTGTTCTGCTCAACCTGGGCTCCACCTTCTTGGGTTCCTTCCAAGAGTTGTGCCAGTCTCTCCCTACCAAGGGAGAAGGTCCTGTGGGCACACACTCCTCTCAATCCCGTAAGCAGGAGAAGGAGCCGGGATCGTCTTTGCCCCAACAGAGGCATTCTTTGGAGTGGGAGAGTTCTCGGTCCCAGGAACATGCAATCTCGACTTTAGTTGAGATTGCTTCTTTGGCCACTGGCTTCTCGTCTTTGCCATCTGGTCAGTCGACTAAACAGTTGATTGACGATGTAGAAATCTTCATCGATCCGATCGATCCTTTATTGCCGACTCCGGTCAACGATTCTCTCAATCGAACTCCAATTCGGACTTTCCCCGATGAGGAGGCCCAGCCTGCTGGGACTCCCATCGAGGAAGTGGTCCCCGACCCCGTGAAATCACCAGTCCCGCGGTGTCTTCTGGCGACTACCAGATCGGCCTGTCCGATCTCGATCGAGGTCTTGGAACCCCTCAACAGAAAGGCAGAGGAAAAGCCATAAATGCTCTAAAAAGAGGCAATGCCATCGGTCTTCCTTTTCCTCCTCGGATGAGGAAAGGCTCCAGCGGAACTCCATCGGCACTATGAGGCCCTCATGTGGCAGCAGCTGATTTTGACCAGGCACAAGTCGATTCCCAGCTTCCACCCTGGCCATTACTTGGCTTTCGCCTCCTAGGCTGAAGCCGACTTCTTTTGAGCTGATCAAGTTGGTTCCCCACCTGCAGAGCTGGAAAAACCTCCAGTTCTGCCTAAATCGGTCTCTCTACCAACTGTGGTAGAACCACTGCCCAAGCAACCTGTGGGAGGGGCTCCTTCCAAAGAAGATAGGCCGGACAACGGGATCCCCCAGCATCTATCAGTCACTGTCACCCCGGACCACCCTCGTCGGGTCGAAGGTGACCTAGGTGGTCGACTGTTATATCCGGATTCTTCGGATTCGGATGTGACCAGCCTGCATTCTCAGCCCGGGGATGACGAATCAGCCGGTGGGTTAGAGACAGAGGAAGGTCCCTCATCCTTCCAGGACATTTTCCACCTCATCTCAGAGTCCACAGGGATGCCCTTGGAGCCAATCCAGAAAAAGGTGGAGTACCCTGTCATGGACATCCTCAAGAGAGGGGAAACCCGATGGAGGCCTTTCTGGTAGCCGAGGCCATAGTGGGCTCGGCTCTTGAACTTTGGCAGTGCCCTGCCTCTTGTGCAGCTCCGTCTGCCCACATGGCCCACAAATATGCGGTGCCTATGGGGTCTTTTGCAGGGTTCACAGAGCACCCTTTGGCTGAGAGCCTGGTGACCGCCTCTGTGTTCAGGTGCACTGGCAGTTCTGCCGATACTGACCAACCTCCTAAGAAAGAGTCCAAGCTCTTGGACCATTCAGCCAGGAAGGTCTATGCGGCTTCATCCTTGGGCCTTCATCAGGTAAGTCCAGCCATCATCATGGCACACTTCTCCCACACCCTCCTAGGGTCTTTGGATGAAGTTCTCCCACATCTCCCAGCGGACATGCAGACCACAGTCAAGCAGGTTCGCAATCAGGGCTGAACCTGTTGCCAAACAGCAGCTTCAGACAGCCCTAGACATTGGGGATTCTTGTGCTCGTTCGATGGCAGCCGCAGTTGCCTCTTGTCACAGGGCTTGGCTGAGGCTCTTCTCCTTCCCAGTGGATACTCAGTACAAACTAGCTGACTTGCCTTTCTTAGGGACCGACCTGTCAGGTCCAGGAGTGGCTGGTCACCTTCAGTGCATTGAGCAGTCCAGTGCCACCTTGGGATGTTACTTCTGCCAAGGCTTCTTCGGGCAAGAACCAGCAGAAGAAAAAGAAGAAGCCTTTTTCAGCATTCTTCCCCTGCGGCTCAGCAGTCCTCCTTTCAAGGAGGACAGCAGCAACAGCAGCAGGCTCAAGCTTGGCACCCCCGGCCTAAGCCCAGGCCCTCCCAAGCCCATAAAGGAGGCCGAGGTTCCTGTCCCGGTTCCTCCTCCTCTAAGCCTGCTCAGTGATGGGGTAGTGGCTGCCAACCCCTCTCCCGTCACGCCAGCTATGGGTCCTCCCGTGGGGGGCTGGCTCCGCCCGCCACTTCCTTTCCACCTGTCCGCTGTCACTTTGGACAGATGGGTTCTCAAAGTGGTCAGTCAGGGACTGCCTCTAGAATTCAAGCAATACACTCCAAGCTGAGCCTGCGCCCCTCGGGAGGAAAGCGTATCCTCTCAGACTCAGTCAACGATGAGCAAGTCGGAACTCATGCCTTCTCAGGTAATGGACTTCATCTGGGCAAAGCTTGGCTCTTGTCAAGCCAGAGCTCAGCTTCTGGCGGACAGGGCGGAGGTTCTCTCCTCCTTTGCCCGATCATTTCTGGTTGGGCAGTTGCGCCCTGCCCAGAACTTTCTGCCCCTTCTGGGTTTCATGGCAGCATGCACCTCAGTGGTCCTTTGGGCCCGGTTGCACATGCACCCCCTCCTATGGGAGCTGGTCGCCCAGTGGACTCAGCGCCATGGTCATTTCGACCAGCTGATCACTGTAACCCAGAAGATGTGGGACCCTTCCCACTGGTGGACCGCCCCAGACCGGTTGCAGGAAGGGATCCCATTTGTCTGCCCCGAGCCGAAGGTCATCCTTATGACCGATGCCTCGCTCATGGGCTGGGGAGCCCACATAGGGGACAAAAGGGCCCACAGGCTCTGGACCCCTGAGGAGTCCCAATGCCATATCAACCAATTGGAGCTCAGAACAGTCAGACTGGCACTGTCAGCTTTCGCTTCTCGGCTCCGGGGTCAAGTGGTTCAAGTCCAGATGGACAATACCATGACCATGTACTACCTCAACAAACAGGGCAGCATGCACTCCCGTCGGCTATGCAGGGAGGCACTCCGCATCTGGACCCTCGTCAGCCGTCTGGAGGCAGATCTCCTAGCCATCCACGTCACAGGAGCCTCAAACCTTCTGGTGGATGTTCTCGCCACTTAGGGTGAGACATCCCACAGTGGTCTCTCCATCCAGATGTAGCCATAGCCTGTTCTCCCACTGGGTAAACCGATGGTGGACCTGTTTGCCTCCAGGGACAACACCTGCTGAGGCTGTTCCATCCCCACCCCTCTGTAGGGCTCCACTGCAGGGGATGCCTTCTCGAGGCCGTGGACCCTAGCAGGCCTCTTCGCCTTCCCTCCTTTCCCTTGATCCACAGGTGCTTCTCAAGGTGAGGAGAGGACAGAAGCCCAGCGATCCTGGGAGCCCCTGACTGGCACGGCCGCCAGTTGTGGTATCCATAGAAACATAGAATTTGACGGCAGATAAGGACCGCTTGGCCCACCCAGTCTGCCCATTTCCCTACCTACTGGATAAGCTGCAGATCCTAGTTAACCAGCAGCCTACTTCTTCCTACCCCCACCCCCCCTAGAATTGCCTTATGTGACTGTCCCATGCATGCTTGAGTTCCACCACTGATTTTGACTCCACAACCTCCTCCAGGCCGTTCCATGCATCCACAGCCCTCTCAGTGAAAAAATACTTCCTCACATTACCTCTGAGCTGTCCCCCTTCTATCTTCACATTGTGCCCCTTGTTCTTGCACACTCTTTTTTTTGAAAGATGCTCCTCTTGGACTTTGTTGATTCCCTTAGGTACTTGAACATTTCTATCATGTCCCCCTCTCCTCCTTTCCTCGAGGGCTATACATATTAAGCTCCCTTTCGTCTTTCTTCATATGTCTTCGGGTGCAGACCCTGCACCATTTTAGAGCCCTCCTCTGGACAGCTTCCATCCTGTCTATGTCTTTATGGAGAGATTGGTCCCAGAACTGCACACAGTACTCCAGATGGGTCTCACCAGCTGTCTGTACAGAGGATAATAACTTCCTGTTTTCTACTGGTGATGCCTCCCTATGCATCCCAGTATCCCCCAGCCCTCCTTGCTGCCCTCTCACATTGCTTGCCCACCTTAAGGTCATCTGATATGACTACCCCCAGGTCCCTTTCCATTTTTGTTGTTGTTAGTATCTCACCCCCATTGTGTACTCTTCCCTGGGTTTTGTTTTCCCAGGTGCATTACCTTGCACTTCTTAGCATTGAATCTAAGCTGCCATACATTTGACCATTCCTCTAACCTTGCCAAGTCCTTTTCATCCTTTCCACCCCCACCTGTGCATCAACTCTGTTGCAGATCTTTGTGTCATCTGCAGAGAGACATACTTTTCCTTCAGTCCTTCTGCAATGTCGCTTATAAAGACATTGAAGAGGACCAGGTCCTAATACTGAACCCTGCGGTACCCACTAGTAACCTTCCTTTCTTCTGGGTGGACTCCATTTACTATTACTCTCTGTGTCCTATCTCCAGCCAATTCTTTACCCAGGCTGTCATCTTGGGACCACTCCCAGGCTGGCTAACTTGTATATTAATCTTTTGTGTGGGACTGTGTCAAATGCCTTGCTAAAGTCTAGGTAGGCCATGTCCACAGCCCCTCCTGATCTACTACTTTGGTCACCCAGTCAAGAAATCTATCAGATTTGTCTGGCATGACCTTCCGCCAGAATCCATGCTGCCTAGGGTCCTGTGCCCTTCTGCCACTAGATACTCAACAATTCTTTCCTTCAGAAGTGATTCCATCATTTTCCCTATCACTGTGGTTAAACTAACAGGTCTGTAGTTTCCTGCTTCTGCCTTGCTCCCACTTTTGTGAAGGGGAATCACATCTGCCCTCCTCCAGTCCTCAGGTACCACCCCATCCTCCCATGATTTGTTAAAAGGGTAGTCAGTGGTGTCACTAGTTCTACCCTTAGTTCTTTTAGAATTCTGGGATGAATCCCATCAGGCCCCATTGCTTTGTCCACTTTAATTTTAAGAGTTCTTTCAGAACCCTTTCTTCTGTAAATGGGCTGGTATCAACTTCTGTATCCAGAGTGTTTCTACTGTTTGTTTTTATGCACCTCCCTCTTCATTTGTAAATACTGAGCAAAATATTTGTTTAGTATCTCTGCTTTTCACAGTCTCCTTCTGCCCACCCTCCTCCCTCCCTTTATTAAGCCTCACTATCTCTCCCTTGGTCTTCCTTTCGCTCCCTGATGTACCTATAAAGGTTTTATCCCCTTCTTAACTGAATTGGCTATCTTTTCCTCGGTTTGGGCCTTTGCTGTTCTGACTGCCTTCCCAGCCTCCTTTTGCTTTAACTGATACAGTTCTCTGTCCTGCTCCTTCTGCAATTCCTTGTACTTCCTGAATGCTTTTTTTTCTTGAACCTTCACTGCCACTTCCTTTGAGAACCATAGTGGTTTCTTACATCATTTTGTTTTGTTTATTTGCTTCACACAAAGGCTCGTTACCTCTGTGATGGCAGTTTTATTATTCCCATTGTTCTTCCACCCTCCTTCCTGCCCATTTGCTGGTGCATTCCTTAGGCACTCACCCATTTTGGCAAAGTCAGCCCTCCTAAAGTCCAGTACTTTTGTCTTTGTATGGCTTGACTCTATTGCTGTGTTTATTGTGAACCATACTGTTGATGGTCGCTAGTTCCCAGATGGCTACCCACTTCTATCTGTGATCCCTCTCCATCTCCATTTGAGAGAAGCAAGTCTAATATTGCTCCCTCTCGAGTGGGCTCCAATACTAGTTGTCTAAGGCATGCCCCTGTAAGCATCTAGAATAACTCCACTCTTTGAAGTGGCAGCTGCAACTGCACTCAGTTAACATCTGGCATATTCAGATCACCCATCAGCAATATCTCCTTTTTCTGCCATTCTAAGTATACTTTCTATCATTTCCTTGTCCATTTCCTCCCCCTGAGAAGGGGGTCTGTATACAACCCCTGTGCGGATTGTGGTGCCATTGCCTATCTCCAAATTTACCCACAGTGCTTCTTCTCCTCCCTGTTTGCCCTTTTGTTCTGTTGCTTTTATTCCTTCCCTTATGTAAAGAGCTACTCCTCCTCCTCTTTTACCCTCCCTGTCCCTCCTGTAGATAGTGTATCCTGGTATGTTTACGTCCCAGTCATGGTTTTGTGTGTACCATGTTTCTGTGACTGCCACGATATCCAGATGTTCCTCCTCCATCAAGGCCACTAATTCAGGAAGCTTGTTACCCAGACTATGGGCATTGGTACTCATTGCTCTCCATTTTTTGATGGCTTTACCTTCTGTTGCAGCATCCCCCACTGACCGTTCTACCTCGGTCTTTTTCTCATTTGGTACCCTGTTTTGTAGGGAGAGGCTGGGATTTTTCTGCTGCTTGTCAGTGCCTCCCCCTTTGACTAGTTTAAAAGCTTGCCAATGAAGCATTTAAACCGATTGCTCAAAAGATTTGTTCCCTTCCTGGACAGATGCAGACCATCTCACAGTATAGGCTGGTGTCCTCTCCAGGTGGAACCCCAGTCCCAATGAAGCCAAACCCCTGTGCTCTGCACCATTTTTCAACCATTCATTAAACTGCATGGTGCTAATTACCCTCGCCTCCCCATGCCTTTGACAGGCAGTACCTCTGAGAAGGATACTGTGTGTGCTACTGTCTTAGGCCCCTCCCAACTCTGCAATGTCCTCCTGCACTGCTCTAATCTCATGATGAGCCAAGTCATTTGTCCCTAGGTGGACAATTACATCCAGCTCAGACTCCCTTGCAGCTGTTCTCGTGATCCTGAGGATGCGCTTCCTGTCCCTCCAAGCCATGGCACCAGGCAGGCACCTTACTTCAGTTTTCCCAGCTCCCCCCAGTTCTATACCCCTAATAATTGAGTCCCCCACCAGGAGCTGCTTCCTTTCCCTGTGGTGTCCTCTGCCTCCTTCCTGTGGGCCTCCCTTGTGACAGTTGTCATCAGTCTTCTCTGTGGGCGCATCCATAGGGGAGCTATGCTCCCCCAGAATCTCCTCAGCCTCAGCTGCAGGCTCCCGGAGTGGCTTCCAACATGCCCGCACCTGATATCTCTCAATCAGGGGAAGGTATTCCATCCGGACCTTCAATCCCTGCCCCTCAAAGCCTGATACCTGAGGGCTAGAGTTCCAGGCTTTGGGGTCTCTCCGAGGATGTCTTCACCATGGTGGAGGCATCCAGAAAGGAATCGACCAGTAAATGTTACACCTTCAAATGGAAATGGTTTTCCATTTGGTGTCAGGGCAAGGGCCTGGACCCTCTATGCTGTCCTGTGGCTAACATTCTTGACTACCTTTGGTCTCTCTCCAAAGGGGGTCTGCGGTCATCGACCCTTAGGGTACACCTGGCAGCCATCTCTGCTTACCGGGCGCGTACCGGTCAGCCGACAGCGCAGGAGACAGTGGTTGGGCACTTTTTCAAAGGTCTGGATCACATATCCCCTCCGGTGTGTGAACCTACACCTCCATGGGATCTTCTGCTGGTACTGGCAAGCTCATGGGCAAGCCATTAGAACCAGTGCACAAGTGTGCCTTGTCACACTTGTCATGGAAGATGACCTTTCTGGTGGCTATCACGTCTGCCAGAAGGACAGGGGAGCTCCAGGCGCTTTCGGTGGACTCCCCCTTATCTGGTCTTCCACAGGGACAAGGTTGTCCAACGCTGCCACCCGAAATTCCTTCTGAAGGTGGTGTTAGAGTTTCACCTTGACCAAGTGTTAACTCTGCCAGTATACTACCCTAATTACACCTCGGAGGCCGAGTACAGGCTCCATACTTTGGACCTGAGATGAGCTCTCTCGTATCATAAGGAGAGGACGGCGGAAATTTGGGGAGAGGTTCGCCAGCTGTTTGTCACCTATGCTGAAGCCGCTTCTGGCAGACCTGCAGCCAAGCGAATGATTGCAAGATGGATCACATCATGCATTAGTCTATGCTATGAGTTGGCGGGCAAGGAGCCTCCCAGAGGGATAAGAGCTCATTCTGCTCACCATACCGCTGCATCGGTGGCTGCTTCCAGGGACATCCCTATCCAGAAAATCTGCCAGGCTGCTACCTGGAAGTCAGCAAATGCTTTCATCACCCACTACCACATCGACCTTGAGTCATGCCAGGATGCTGGTTTTGGGGCCTCAGTTCTCCAATCTCTCTTTCCTAAGTAGGGGTTGTGCGCCTTGCCTCCCTTCTCCCAGAGAACTGCTAGGAGTCTGTCAAAGAGTGTGGATGAACAACATAACCACGATCCTAGCAAAACAGGTTACTCACCTGTAACAGTAGTTCTAGGAGTGGTATATGTTGTTCATCCACACGGACCAACCTGACCTCCCGGCCTGCGGACGACTGAAACCTGGCTTCCAGCGGGCTAATATCTGGTGTCATGGGGCGGAGCCAAGGGTTATACCACCCGGGTGGGTGGGAGGAGCCAGCTTGAAGACTTCCGGCAAGATTTAAAGTGGAAGGGGACATGCCAAAGAGTGTGGATGAAAAACATATACCACTCCGAGAACTACTGTTACAGGTGAGTAACCTGTTTATGTTCACCCTATGGGCATGCCACCCACAAGGCTTGAATAATCACTGTGACATCATTCCTTTTTTATGACATGTATATATTTGTATTTTGCAAATTGTTTATTGAATGTATCTAAATTCTATTGCATTTATTAGTACTTCATTATTTTATTGTTATGACTCGCTCTCGTCATTACAGGTTTCCTGCTAAAGAATTTATTTCTATATATGTCTATTTATTTATTAATTTATTTAAAACATATTTTCCCAGGTAAGCACACAGAGCCGAGGGCTCATTTCCAATTATGGGGGAGGGGGGTTTAGGAATAGGATGGTGCAATTACACAGTACGAGCATACGTGACACATATATGAGGAATGTGCGTACATGACACATATATGAGGAATGTGAGTACATGACATACATGAGGAATGTGCATACATGACACATACATGAGGAATGTGCATACATGACACATGCATGAGGAATGTGCATACATGACATACATGAGGAATGTGCATACATGAGGAGTGTGCGTACATAACACATACATGATGAATGTGTGTACATGACACATGCATGAGGAATGTGCGTACATGACATACAGGAGGAATGTGCATACATGACATACAGGATGAATGTGCATACATGACACACATGGAGGAATGTGCATACATGAGGAATGTGCGTACATGACATACATGGAGGAATGTGCATTCATGACACATACATGAGGAATGTGCATACATGACACATACATGAGGAATGTGTGTACATGACACATATGTGAGGAATGTGCGTGCATGACATACATGAGGAATGTGCATACATGACACATACACGAGGAATGTGCATACATGACACATGCATGAGGAATGTGCATACATGACACATGGAGGAACATGCATATATGACACATACATGGAGGAATATGCATACATGACACTTACAGGAGGAATGTGCATACATGACACTTACATGGAGGAATGTGCATACATGACACATACAGGAGGAATCTGTGTACATGACACATACAGGAGGAATGTGTGTACATGACATACAGGAGGAATGTGCATACATGACACTTACTTGGAGGAATGTGCATACATGATATAATGATACATGAGGAATGTGCATCATAAACAAATTCTCAGAAATGTATGAAGCTTTTGAACTTATAAGATAGTTATTAAGTAAGCATTAATCACCTCCACAGGAGGTAATTTCCCAGAAATTAATGCATGGTTGGGGGGTGCACGAGGCTGCAGACTGAGGGCTTCCCACCACCCAACCATGCATTAATTCCTGGGAAATGACCTCCTGTGGAGGTGATTAATGCACTTGTAATACGGAAGTGCTACAGAAATTGACTACCAACATCATTATTTGAAACAGAAACAGAGACACGTATTTTTGTTTGAGTTCCTGTATGCTACTCAGCGCCATATGTTTTCCAACATCTAAGATCAGTTCATGTTGTGACTGCTACTAGTTCAACATTTAGGTTGTTGAGCTGTACTGTCATTCAGCCCATGTCTCACTGTCAGGTAAGACACCGTTTGTGCTGCTGCTCGAAACCACATAACTATCATCACGGCTGAGTGAGTGACTAGAAAAATTCATCTTTGTGTGCTCAGGTAGCGCTTTTCATGTGGACAGTGTTTGTACTACAAAATGAAGCGGTCATTTCCAGGGAATTAATGACCGCTTCATTTTGTACCACCGGGTGTGTTTCCACCTATCATTGTGCCAGATTCACGGCACAGATTATTTGCCATGTTACAAAAGTCTGTATTTGTATTCTATCATTTTTTTTCTATATTTACTTATATAGTAAAACTTCTGACATTGGGGCAATTCATTTTGTTTTTTCTTTTTGTTTTTTTATTTCCCTTTCCTCCTGTTCTCCCCCTCCATACATATGTTTGCCTTACTTTTTTTCTGTCAGCTTATGTCTCTAGCCTGATGTGAGTTTTGTTGGCTAAACGTTTCACCTTGTAATTCTGGGCTCGTCATATGGCCTGTTAGATTTTCTTTTGTCTGGGTAGAATTAAAATACATGCTGCATCCATCCCTGAGTATGTTTTTCGCACACCACACTTGCTCATTGTTCGGGGTTTTTTTCTCTTTTAGTTTTATATTTTGCTTTGTGGGCTTTAGTCACGCTATGTGGTTTCTGGGCTACAGCTGAAACCTTTTCAGAAGTCTGACTCTGTCTGTGTGATACAGATACGTGATCTGCAATGAATATTCCATGACATGCTAATGTACCGTGTGCTGCGTAACAAGTGCACCAGAGCATCTTGGCTCGCTAATGCAGAATACTTCAACTCCTCCCTTCAGTCAAACTTAAATAGCCCATCCAAATTCTGGAAGGTCATCCACTCCCGTCTTCTCCCCCCGGCTTCAAATACCACACACTGCTTCTAAATGTATACAACTCACTCCTCTCAGACCCAGGGGTGGTGGCTGCCAAGTTCAACACATACTTTACCTCTTGTTCCTCAACTCTCCTCTCCTACTGCCTCCCACTACTCCACCAGACACTTCCGCAGGAGCCTCAAACTCGCTAGGGCCTTGCACCTTCTCCTACCAATCTATTACACAAACTGAAGCCCTTGAGGCCCTACTGGCCCTAAACCCTTCTAAAGGTAATTCCCCCGATGGGCTAGGCGCCAAACTCCTCCTCCTCTCTGCACCAGCCATAGCAACACCACTAGCCAATCTCCTAGACATCTCCTTTACCACTGCTGCTGTCCCCCAGGCCTGGAAACACGCCGTTGTCATTTCCCTCCCAAAAGGGGGCTCCCCCTCCTCCACTTCAAACTACCGCCCTATCTCTCTCCACCCAGTCCTTGCAAAACTACAAGAACACCTGGTACTCGCCCAACTTACCTCCTTTCTCTCCGACTCTAACGTCTTCACACTGTTTCAGTCTGGTTTCAGACAGGGCCACTCCACTGCTTCCTCCTCGTTAAGACTCACTGACACCATCTTCTCTGGAATGGATAGAGAGCAGATCTCCTCGGCAATGTTTGTCGACCTCGCTAAAGCATTCAACAATGTCTCCCTCCCCTTGCTGTTAAAAAACCTCTCGGATGCAGGCCTCACTATCTCAGCTACTAACTGGCTCAGTGCCTACCTCTCAGGAAGAATACAGTCAGTAAGAATTGCGGATGCCACATCCTCCCCCCTCCCCATGACTACTGGTGTCCCCCAAGGGTCAGTACTTGGCCCCATCCTGTTCTCCATTTTTCTCAACAACCTACCACAAATCTGCACAGCTTCATCTATTCACATGTATGCCGACGACACCGTCCTATTCGCCTCCGGCTCTTCCCCAGAAGAAGTAGCATCCAACCTCCAGTCTGACTTCAATAAAGTTCAGCTCTGGTTCAGTTTACACCAGCTCTCTCTCTCAACACTAAAAAAAATATCACCATGTCCTTCGGCACGAGACAGAGGCTATCCCGACTCCCCTTGCTCCCCTCTTTCCACACTCAGGACGGGACAGCCCTGGAGGACGTCGCTTCCTTCCAATATCTAGGGGTATGGCTCGACTGTCACCTTACTTTCTCCAATCACATTGATGCAATCATAAAAAAACTTCGCCCCAAGCTAGGTGCCCTCTACAGAAACTGCTCTTGCCTCCCTTTTATGGTTAGGCGGGAACTAGTGCAGAAAATGATCCTTCTTTCCTTAGACTACTGTGACATAGTCTACAGCGCTGCACCTAAATCCACCTTATCTAAACTAGACTCCCTCTTCAATGCCTTCTGCCATTTCACTCTCGATACCCCCCGTTCCCACCACTGTGACCTCTACCGCTCCCTCACCTTTCCTTTCCTCGAAAATCGCTGACTACTGCACTGCTCCAAGTTTGTCTCAAAATTCTGGCTTGGCACCCTCCCCTCCTACCTCTCCTCCATACTGTTGTCAGCTCCCACACCCCCTCATGCCCTCCAGTCCCTTGACACCTGACTACTAAATATTCCCAGATGAAAGACCTTTGCTGGACAAACAGCCTTCTCACACCGTTTCCCAAAACTCTGAAATGCTCTCCCCCCATCAAATTCATCACTCTTCTTCTACCCATTCCCTATCAACTGCAATGGCAAACTACCTCACGGTAAACTGTGCCTGCACTCAATAAATTAATGACCCCCCCTCCAAATTCCCATTGCCTGACCAGCGGCACCGCCCTATCCTTGGAAGCTGGCATATATAAAAAAAATGGCGCTTACTCGCCTTCTCTTGTCTCTCTCTGTCCTGCCTAGATTTAGCCCCAAGTGTTAATCTACAGCAGCAATCCGTATTCTATGTAGGTATGTATGTATGTCTGAAGTGTATGTATACACTGGTATACGCTTTTAGCTGACTGTTAACCAATGTTGTAACCAAGTATTACCATTCTACTCTGTATAGCTGTTTAATTGTATCACTATTGTGATAACCTGCGCATTATCCTTCCCTTGTAACCCTTCCCCCAGGTTGCACCAGGAGACAAGCATCGTTTTGCTCAGTGTGCCTTTCCTGGTGAATCAATTTCAATAAATAAATAAATAAATAAATTAGTATGACCATTGTAAAATGAGCCAAGATATCAGTTAGCCCTGCCCCTTGATGAAGCATTATCGGTTAGGATGTAAAGCATTGGAGTAACCAAGTGCCACACTTTCTCAATATATTTTAGTTTTGGGCAATAAGAAAGGTGGATTTTGCAGCTTTGCACCTTTCATCTTTGTGTGTGCTGTAAGTACCCAATATGTTCTGCCATCATCCCTGCCTGCCATGTGCCATATTGCTTCTGCCTCTCCTCCATCCCATCTGCTGCCCCTTGCTCTTCCTGTATCCCATTGTGCATGGCACTGTTAGAGTTGTACGAATACTTTTCAATGCTCCTGCCTCCCTTGGCGGTCACCTACTTCTAGATCTGTGTGGCTCCTCATCCTCCTCTGCTGCATCTTTCTGGCTGCTGACTGTGCCGACATTTCTGCCTTGCTGTCCTGGTTTCCTGGCATGGCTGCTCTTCTGGTGAGTTCCAGGAATGTGGTTGCCTGTGTTGGTCCCATGTGCTTGAGCCTGCTAGACTCCTACCTGCTGCTGCTGGGGTCTCCTCTTGCTGTGCTCCTTGCTGGCTCATACCGCTTTTCTCTGATAGCCAGCTTGCAGCTATTGAAGGTCCCCCATGCCGTTGGTGATGTTGCTGGCCATCCTCTGCATCCTGTTTCCCTGTGCCCTTTCCTTTCACAGTGGCCCTGCCCCCTGCTGCCTGTTTCCTGTGCTTCCCTGCTTCGATGGCTGTACTCTCCTTTGGTGTCCCATTGCCGCCACCTACCTCGTGGCTGCTTAGTTGCACTCCTGCCTTGGCCATCCACTGCCTTGGCAGTGCTTGACCCTCCTAGATTCTTTGTGCTTTGAGTCTGCTGATCCTCCTTCCATGCTAGCAAGGCACACCAGACTACCCAGGTGGTCATCCAGCTCCTCTCCTCACACTCATGCCATCCTGCTTCATACAGGGCTTTACCCTCTACTACCATGGTACTATACCTTCCATGCTTTCTGGCACTTACTCCAATGACTACTGGGCACCTTCCCCAGTGACTACCGGCACTCATCCCACTGACTGTCAGACTCTCGCCCCAACACTTAACTGTCCTTTAAGGGCATCGTGATACCATTGAGACTTACCACTCAAGGGCTTGGCGCCAATGATTCTACTTGTGGTTCTTGTACTTCATAAGAGAGAAATTGGGCAGCCAGGCCTGAAGCTGGTGTTTCACAAGTCTTCTCCTTGGGGTCCCTTCAGCAACCCTTATGTTCCTTCAGCATAGGGCCTAGACCTCCATACACATCTCCAAGGGTGGAGTCCTCAAATGTGGGGGCTTCTTTGGTTACAGGGCCGAGTCTTGTAGCACCTTCATGATGGTGGAAGCATCAAGCAAGATAGACAGCGAAGGTAGTTTATCAACTTCTAATACGAAACAGCATATCAGGTTTTTTCAGAGTCCTTTCGGGTGTACCATGTACAAGGCGACTGCAATTGAGTGCTTTCAAAAAGGGCGACATCACGGGCGCTCTGGTACACAGCTACCTGGCAGGGTAGCGACCGGATATGGGGGTAGGCGACTGCAGCGATGGGATGTTGCTGTGGCATACATGCACGGGAGGGAGGACCATGTCACATGATGGGTGGAAGGGAGGGTATGTGGGGTGTAGTGTGGTCAGCTGCTGAGCTGGCCATGTAATGGTGGGTAGGTGGCGGACTGGGGTTGGGAGGTGCCGTCTTGATTCTGGACGTGATCGTGTTTTTGGGTTGGGGGTTTTATGTTTTTTTAAGTTTTACAGCCCCCGAGTTGAGAATCCTTAAGTAGGGAAGTGCATAACATAGAAAATCAGTTGTCGGTTTTCTAGTTGCTGCGAGTATACATCGCCGTAATTCATTTTTAATGATGTACACTCGCCCTAATGGCGAATGTTATTCCACGATCGCCGTTATTACATAGAACCGTTCTTTGGGGGTTAATAATTAAATAAAGCCCCGGGGGGAAGGTGATCTTAAGGTCTTGGATCCCAGGATGTTTCTCCACAAGGGGTTTTCTTCTTCTACATGCTGAAGAGCATTATAACTTATTTATAAGCATGTATCCCACTTCCTGCCTGCCCTGATATTGTACTGAAGATGATCCTTCCTTTCTTTGATTATGGTGACATAGTCTGTAGTGCTGCTCCCAAATCCTCCTTTGCCAGACTGGACCCCCTCTTCCACTCCTGCCATTTTGCTTTGCACTGTCCCCCTTGTACCCACCACTGCTCTCTCTAATTCTCCCTCCCTCCCTCCCCTTGATGCCAGGCACCTTTTCCACTATGCCACCTTCATATGCAAATTCTGGTTTGGGTCCCTTCCTAACTTAGCTTTCTCCTTTCCTCCCCCATCTTACCTCCTACCCATTCTGCAGCAATGTTTCCCATTCCCCTTCTGTACCCACAGAAAACCTACTGCTGGCCAAGCTGCCTTCTCATATCATTTCCCTAAATTGTGGTCCTTTCTTTCCTTCTCCAACTGCTCTGCTTCTTCTCCCTAAAGTTTTTTTATTTATTTAAAATTTGATGACCGGGAAAGGCACACTGAGCAGAGGCTCGTTTCCAAATGCAACCCAGGAAAATAGATAAACACTTACATACAGAGGAAATACATACAGTCTTAGTACAAAATACAAGTGCAGTACCAGATTATCAGGTATTTACATAGAGTTACTAGATTGCTGAGTTGTACATAACATAAAGAAAGTACAAACTAGATGTCTAATTCAGCTAGTTGGATAAGGTTGACTGTGCATTCATATAATATGCAGTTTAGAGGAGAGGATGGGGAGGGTGGGAGGCTAGGAGTGGCAGGGGCATCTGGGGAGGGGTAGGAGACAAATTTCCTGCTTCATTGCAATGTGTGAGGGAGCGTTTCTTAGTTGCGGGGTTTGTTGGCTCCATAGGGAAGGGAGTCTGAAGGAGAAAGCAGATTTTCCAGCTGTCAAAGATGGTAGGGGAAAAGAGAGAAGGAGTGGGTGTCCCTGCTACGAAGGGTGTAGGGGATGAGCTAGCCAGAGAGAGCATGTCTGAGAGGTAGGAGGGTAGTAGGCTGAACCAGAATTTGGATATGAGGGATATCGAGTGGATGTGACGGTGGTGGGATAGAGGCAGGATGCCGAGGGAGGAGTAAAGGGAACAGTGGTGTGTTCTGTGAGGGGAGTTTGTGGTGAAGCGGCAAAAGGTGTTTAGGAGGATGTCAAGTCTGGATAGCGTAGAGGCAGGGGCAGTGCTGTCTACTACTGCTGCATAGTCAAAGATAGATGTGATCATTTTAGTAACAATTTCACATCTGACTGGTAGTGGGAGGGAGTCTCTGTTGCAATGCAGCATATATAATTTGGGGTGGAGCTTTGAGGTGATGGCATCTGTGTGGGTAGCGAAATTTATGTGGGGATCTAGCCACACACCTAGATATTTGTAGGACGACACAAATTCAAGTGGAGACCCATTTGGGGGGGGTGATAGCTGGGGGTGGGGCCATTATGGCCAGTTTGTGTGCGATCTGAAGATCATTGACACCGTTTTGGTAGTGTTGTTTTTCAGCTGGTTTGCTTGGAGCCAGGACTGCATGCTAGGGAAGTCACATTGTAGGAGGGTGAGAACATCATTTTGGGCTGGGCTGGAGGCAAAAAGGATGGTGTCACCTGCATACTTGTGTAAAAGGGAGCTGGGACAGGTAGAGAGGAGGTCATTGATAAAAATTGAGAACAGGATGGGATCCAGGATTGATCCTTGTGGTATGCCACCAAGTATGGGGTTGGGGTGGAGGAGGAGTTGACCATTCGAAAAGATTGGAGTCTATTACTTAGATAGGATTTGTTTTCTATTCTCTGTTTAGGCCTGCACCGCTCCTCTCTCTCAGGGATTCCCAAGGTATCTGTATGGCTCAGCCGCACCTCTCGAGCACCCAGCAGGACCAGCCCCCATCCAGCCGCAGTTTACCCCCAGGCAGGGAAGGAGGGAGTCCAGGCTGCCTCCCTGCCTACACAAATCATGTTGGGCTGTCCATTCTGTCTCTCCAGGGTCGGTCTGTTGGCTCAGCACTGAGGCCCGTTGCCAGGAGCAGATACGGGGTCCTTTTTCTCATTTTCTGCCCTATGTCCCTGAGGATGGTGACCAGCGAGGGGATCCAAGGAGCATTCACATGTTGAGACGTGCCACCACTGCAGATCCCGGCCAACATCCTCCCCTCCCTCTAGGCACTCCCCAGCTTCACCTCCACCCATGTGCACCCAGGTGGCAGCATCGCAGTGGGAGCAGATTCCCTCCCTCCCCTGAGAAGGAGAATATCCCTGGGATGCTCAGTCCTCCTCCCTTCCCCCAGCTGGCCCTCTGATGACCCGTGCTCATTCCTGAACCCCAGTCGCCAGCATCGCAAGTGGTAGCTGTACTGCTGTGCTGGCGGCCGGCCCTGCTCAGGTAAGATTTGAGCCATTAAATGGTGAGGGGCAGCAAGGCCTGCAGCTTTGAGCTTTGTAAGTAGATGGGGATGAGAGACGCAGACAAAGACCTTGGCCAGGTCAACAAAGACTGCAGTAGTTAGGTGGTCTTGATCCATGGCAGTGTAAACATGATCAGTGACATGTAGCAGGGAGGAGATGGTAGAATGGTGCTTACAGAAGCCAGATTGTAATGGGGACAGGAATCCAGATGTAGTAAAGAATTCTGACAGTCTGGATTATACAAGGGATTCCTGAACTTTGGCTAGGGCTGGGAGGAGGGAGACAGGATGGTAGTTACCTGGTTGGGATGGGTCACCGCCTTTATGTAGGGGGATTACGCTGGCTGTTTTCCAAGCTTGAGCTATGGTTCCTGAGTGGAAGGTAAGGTTTAGTAGATGGGTCAGTTGAAGCAGCAATTACAGGGGCTGATAGGCATAGGAGTTTGGAGTGAATACCGTCGGGGCTGCATTTTGAGGTGTTAAGGTAGTAGCGGGCTTTCAGAATCTCCTGCATGGATATGGGTGTGAAGAGAAAGGCATTTTGCGCAGAGGTTCAGGGAGTGGGGGGGGGGCGAACTGGGAGAGCACATGTGGCAAAGAACTTATTCAGGATGTCAGCTATATTGACAGAGTCAGTAATGGAGAAGCCATCTTGTTTTAAGGTAGGCAAGGTGGTTTGTGTGGGGGGATCGATAAGGGAGTGAGCTTCCTTCCAGAAAGAGGAGGGCTGAGCATTTTGTAGATGTGTTTTAAAGTAGTCAGCCTTAGCTTGACGGATGGCTTTGGTGCAGGTATTTTGGAAGGTGGTGTATTTTTGACAGGCTTGTGGGGACAGAATGGACTTGTACTGTGTCCAGGCCTTGTCACAGGCTTTACATTTGGCAATAAGAGAGGATGACACCCAAGGATGGTGACGTTTTTTGACTCTGGTTTTGTAAAGAAGGGAATGAGAGTCCCATACCAGATTGAAAGTGGATAGGAAATGGGCAAAGGCTGTGTCAATGTCATTGGCTGAGTAGACGTGAGACCAGTCAGCATGCATCAAGTTATTCAGGGGGGCATTAGTGTCTCATGAGCTTAGAGGGCGGGCTGTTATGTATTTGGGAGCCGACTTAGGGAGCTGTGTTTTCCTAATGCAGTAAGAGATGCAGTGGTCACTTGGTGTGTCTGACAGTACTCCAGCTGTGGTGATTCTATGAGGGTGGGAGGAGAGAATCGAGTAGAGAGTGGTTAGGGGAACGGGGATTGTAGTGGGTGAGCCCTGAGATCAGCTGGGTGAGGTTGAGTGTTTTAGGTTTTGTGATGGAGGCTTTGGAGGATGGGGAGAGTCAGTCGGAATTGAAATCGCCCATTAGTATTAATCCTCCATTTGTGGTCAGGGATGGTAGGGTGGACAGGCATGGGATAATTGAGTTGGGAGCTAGCCACAGGGAGACATAGATGACACCTAAGTAGATGGGGAGTGTAGAGGGGAAGGAGAGGAGGGCAAGGATAAGTTCATGGGACCCAGGGCTAGTCTCTTGTTTGGTGATTGAGCGTGACTGTGTTTGCATTACATAGAGTGCTTTCCCTCCACCCCATTTGCCATGATCCTGCCGAAACAGTGAGTAGTCGGGAATCCTTAAGGAGGAGTTCGGGGTCTTTGCCAATAGCCATGATTCTGTAATGCAAAGTATGTCTGGGGAGTGTTGGGCCAGCCAGCATTTACTAGATCCAGCTGTGGTAGTAGACTTTTTATGTTTATGTACACTAAACTTAGATCGTTGTGAGAGTTCATTGGTTGAGAGGTATCAAGAGGACCAGGGTTTGTTTCATTGTCCCCAGCGAGAAGTAGTATGAGGAGGAAGAGGGAGAAGGTAGCTGGTAGTTTGCACCCCCTTGTGCTTAAGGTGGAATTGTGAGCAGTGTGAGACCACCATAGGAAAACATTGTTTGTTGACATTTGTGCGGGTAAGGCACTGGCATGAATTTGCAGGAGAGGGGCATATGGAGAGGGGTGGGATAGTGGGGGGTGAGAGCGGAGGAAAGAAGGGGAGAAGAGAGAGGCAAAATGAGTGGGAGGGTGCTGGGTATATGCAGCCGGTCTGTGGCATTGGAGGGGAGGATGACAGGAGGTGAGAGAAGTAGCAAAGTATTATAAGTATACATTACTACTGGGCTTGAGGGTGCAGCGGTAGAGTTAGGGAGTGTGCGCAACATGACTTCAGTTGAAACTGAGGGATGTGCACTTGAGCGTTAGTACTTAGTACCAGAGTAATGTGTAGCTTATTTACTTGGATTTTACTGACTCCTATGAAGGATCTGGGTGTGGAAAGAGCCATAGGGAGTCCTGATATGGGGCTGTTGGCTGGGATTAGGTAGGATTCCCAGGGAACAACCTAGAGTAAAGTTGTTTGGCTTGGGCTAATGGGATCAAAAAGTAGTCATTGTGCTAATTTTGAGGAGTGGGTAATATGAAGTGGTGGGGGGAGGAGCTGGCTTGGCTCAGAGGAGTTTCAGGTTTGTATACAAATATTACATGTAAGGTCAGTGATCGTCCACTATTGCAGTCAGATGACATGACTAATTTTGGCTGGAGGGAAATCAAATTGAGAGCAAGGCTCCAGACGGATGCCGTTTGGACAGCACCAAGAACTCCGGATAAGGGGGAGGGTGGCGAGATATCCCAAGTGGAAGAATGAGATTGGGGGAAAAGTTCACTGATTGTTTTTGGCATACATTATATAAAGCGGACTACCATTGGGTGGGAGGGTGGTTGGGGAAGGAGGGCAGGAAGAGAGTAGCAGTGCCATGCAAAGCGTGGTGCCGTTCTTAAGTAGGAAGGAAGATATACCTGGGGTGTGCTTCGGTTCCTCAGGCTGTCTCTCTTCTAAATGCTTCTTCATGACACTGTGGCTAAGTCATGGCACTCGTCACAAGAGACTACCTGCTCCAAGTGGGCTGGTTGCTGTTTTGTGTTCATGTGATCTGCAATTGCTTCCAATAAAAGGTAAAATCATTTTTCTGCCTGGTCTACATAGAAACATAGAAACATAGAATTTGACGGCAGATGAGGACCGCTTGGCCCACCCAGTCTGCCCATTTCCCTACCTAATGGATAAGCTGCAGATCCTAGTTAACCAGCAGCCTACTTCTTCCTACCTCCACCCCCTAGAATTGCCTTATGACTGTCCCATGCATGCTTGAATTCCACCACTGTTTTTGACTCCACAACCTTCTCCGGAAGGCTGCTCCATGCATTCACAACCCTCTCTGTGAAAAATACTTCCTTAAATTACCTCTGAGCCGCCCCCATCTTCAAATTGTGCCCCTTGTTCTTGCACACCTCTTTGAAAGATGCTACCCTCTAGGACTTTGTTGATTCCCTTGAGGTACTTGAAAGTTTCTATCATGTCACGCCTCTCCCTCCTTTCCTCGAGGCTATACATATTAAGCTCCTTAAGTCTCTCTTCATATGTCTTCCGGTGCAGACCCTGCACCATTTTAGTTGCCCTCCTCTGGACAGCTTCCATCCTGTCTATGTCTACCTTATTAACTGCATCTGAGTGAGGAGTGCTGTAACTCAGCCACAGTGAGTTGTATTTAGTCACTGGCACCCATCCCACTGAGCAGCATTTACTGGGAACTCTCTTGTTCACGACTTTACAACTCCCACCTGCAACAGTCCTTGACCCCTACCTTAGATGCATTTACTATTCTTCACTGAGTGCTCGTGCCATGTTTTTCTCTTGATTCCCCCTCCGCCATTACACTGTGATGAGGTTATTTCACTATGCCTTTCCAAGCTTAATTTTTATCTACCATTAATAACTCTGGTGTACTGTTTTACTTTGCACTGATTATTGTGCTCCTTGTTGTGTGCTGTATTGCTTGCATTAACCATTGTTTATGTATATCGGATTATGTACTGCAATTTTGCTCCTTTATTGTACTATTCTCCCCACCCCAGGACTTATCTGGAAATGAGCAGCTATCAGATCAGTATGTCTTTTCTGGCAAAACTTTTTTTAAATAAATAAATAATAAAAAGGCATTTATATATTTATTTGGAATTTTGCATACCTGACTAGCTCCTTTTCAGTACAGCACCAATATTTCAAAAGGGTCCTGGGGACATTACAGCAGCACTGTTAAAAGTTACATAGAAAAAAGTCATATTGATACACATAAACTGGAATCCCTATATATGTGTATTTAATCCAGTCCTTTGTATTTATGTCGTTCTCATTCAGAACACTCTGACCACTGTACAGGTTAAGTAATTGCACAACAATGTTCAGTACAGTATCAAACAATGCAAGGCTATGAATTTTTTTGAAAACAACATAATATGTATCACAATACAAAATATTGTATAATTTCAGACATTCATTATACACTCAAAAAGGCTGTGTGGATACATATATATATATATATGGGATATACAATGGTGAGCTGTCAGATAAATGATTTATCTACACAAGTGCTGTTTGACCTCGGGGAACTTCACGAGTGGCGTAAGCCACGAGTGAGGTGTCCGAGGTCAAACAGTACAAGTGTAGATAAATCATTTATCTGACAGCTCACCATTGTATATTTCTATTTATGCAATAGGGATGCTTCTTATCAGTGTGTGGGAACATTTGGTTTTGACTGTTTATGTTCTTTTTAAATGGTAATTTCTGGGACTTTCTGGGACTTTTGGTTAACTTTCCTGGTGTATGTCCGCTTAGCGGGGTGGTTGCTATTAAATGAAACACCACTGATTTTGTAGAGAACTTCTTGCTGAACAAATGTCATGGTGACAGTATCATGCTACCTTTTTTGTTTTAAAGTTATTCACATTTGTTTGTCGAAAAAGTGAAAAGAAAACTGAATTTTATGCTGTTTTTTGCTAATTTTGAAAAAACTAAAAGGTATCTCTGAATGAAACACCACTCATTTTGTAGATATTTTTATGCTGAACATTTTTCGTGCTCACAGTACCATGTTATCATTTTTCATTTTAAAGTTATTTATATTTGTTTGTCTGAAAAGTGAAAAGAAAATAGGATTTTTTGCTGTTTTTTGCTAATTATAAATAAAAAAAACTAAAAGGTATCTATAAATGAAACACCACTCATTTTGTAGATATTTTTGTCCAGAACATTTTTCGTGCTCACAGTACTATGCTATCATTTTTCGTTTTAAAGTTATTCACATTTGTTTGTCAAAAAAGTGAACAAAAAAGCTTTGATTGACAGTTTGCATTTATCCCACATATGTGGAAATAAATGGATTTATTCAATGGCTTTTGTCTCACACCTATTGCATAAATATATATATTATATATATAGATATTTATATATCTAAGCAGGTGATGGAGATGACTGGCAAGTGACCTGAGAGGGTAGGTTTGGCTTGGCTTCGCTAACAAATTGCCAGGGTATCCAGGGTACAGTCCATATATGCACTTGTAAATCAGAGAATCCCACTTTTGAGTTCCCATCTACTATCAGGACGAAGGCCAAGGCTGTTGCATAGAGTTGAAGTTATGGGTTAATAATATAATTATTGGATGTATAATACCATAATGACTCTACTGTGAATTGGTCCTGGATGGTGGTTCCATACATGTCTTGTCAATTGTGAATGTATTTGTAATATTTTTATGGTTGTTTTTATGCTGTGCAGTGTTCAGACTGAGCCTTTTGGATGAGCGCTATATAAATAATAATGGATTTGATAGGATTGCTTTTCCAGCAAGGATCTCTCATCCATCACCAGACATACTCCCCAATATATAAAATATATGTTCTGTATTTTAGAGGACCACGGGGGTCAAATCAAAGCCACAGCTCAGCTAACAAGGGAATTCTTAGTTGAGCTGTGGTTTTATTTTTGACTCCTGTGGCCCTCTAAAATATAAAAAAATATATTTTAAATCAAGCTCCCACTGATATTGTTTATTGTTTATTGTAAAATCTAGGAATTAATACCTTTGAGCCAAGGCTCTTTTACAAAGGTTCCGAGTCGAGACATTTACATTTACAGAACAGACAAAGGTACAGAGTTGCACAATTAGGTAACAAAGAGAGAAAAAAAAACTAGATAAAAATTGATATAGCTGTACAGCAGAATAAATAACTTAAGCACTATCATCAGTACAGAGGTCACATGTGCTCAATTTTAATATAGCGCACCCCACCCTCTAAAAATTCCTACATCACAAAATGCTGGAGTGTGGGGCAAAATAGGGACAGAGCTTTACTGAATCGGCACCAGGTGTGGTGGAGAGGATGCAAAGGGACTTGGCAAGGTTAGTGGAATGGTCAAATATATGGCAGCTTAGATTCAATGCAAAGAAGTGCAAAATAATGCACCTGGGAAACAAAAACCCAGGGGAAGAGTACACAATGCGGGGTGAGATAATAACAACAACAGAGATGGAAAGAGACCTGGGGGTAGTCATATCAGATGACCTTAAGGTGGGCAAGCAATGTGAGAAGGCAATAAGGAAGGCTGGAGGGATACTGGGATGCATAGGGAGAGGCATCACCAGTAGAAAACAAAAAGTTATTATCTCTCTGTACAGACAGTTGGTGAGACCCCATCTGGAGTGCTGTGTCCAGTTCTGGAGACCCCATCTCCACAAGGACATAGACAGGATGGAGGCTGTCCAGAGGAGGGCAACTAAAATGGTGCAGGGTCTGCACCAGAAGACATACAAAGAGAGATTAAAGAAGCTTAATATGTATACACTTGAGGAGAGGGGGGACATGATAGAAACTTTCAAGTACATCAAGGGAGTCAACAGAGTCCAAGAGGGTAGCACCTTTCAGAAAAAGAGATGTGCAAGAACAAGGGGGCACAACTTGAAGATGGGGAAGGCTCAGAGGAAATGTAAGGAAGTATTTTTTCATGGAGATGGTTGTGGATATATGGAACAGCCTTCCTGAGGAGGTAGTGGACTCAAAGACAGTGGGGGAATTCAAGAATGCATGGGACAGACATAAGGCCATTCTAGTGGGGGGTAGGAGGCTGATGGTTAACTGGGATCTGCAGCTTATCCATTAGGTAGGGAAATGGGCAGACTAGGTGGGCCAAGTAATCATTATCTGCCGTCAACTTCTGTGTTTCTAACATAAGAATGGGAAAATTATGTAAAGTGTTATGTTGAACTCTAGTTTAGGTAAACTACCTGCGGGGGGCGGAGGCTTGAGGAAATCTGTTGCTCTTTAAGACCACCTGTACAGAACATTGTCCATACAAAACAAAACTAATACAAAACACAGTTTTTTAAATCAGCATTATTTCTGGTTTAGTCAAATATGAATCATTTGGAGGTAAGAATTTCATTTCTACAAATACTGTAGGCACATCACAAACCACTGCCAAGTAGCACAAATGTCTTTTCACCTTTAAAAGTGTTATATTTGTAGAGAGCGTTTTTCAAACATGAGGAAGAAGAAGTAGAAAAAAAGGCATATTTCTATGTCTCTGCCACAGTGTCAATATACCCACAGGACTACTTACAATACCATATGTGTTGCTGCTATACTAGTTGGAGTGTAAAAATGGCAGAAATAATATTTCACCTTTTAGTCTTGTCTCTCTTGTAAAAAGAAGCCTAGGAGACCGAGTGCTTCTGGAAAACATCTCTGTTAATTAAAAGTAGTCCTACAGCAGCGTCGTCTTACCAGCTGTTTCTCTGAACCTAAAGGGCACTGGCAAACTAGGAAAACCAACAAGAGGCTTCATCAGAAGACTAAATAATTCAAAAAGATCAAGTCTAAAAATAATTTCCATCCTGTAGAGCAAAACTGAGCCTAATTGTTGGAATCATCCAGAGGGTGACACGTGCCAGTTGGGAGCCCTCGTAGACAGTGGCATATATTCACGAATGCATTTGTAGGGCATAAGGAGTTTTATTTTACAGTTATATTCACAAGGCAGTTTCTCAATTTTATTTGTTGGGGGGATTAATTCATTTCTTATGGTTTTATTCCACTGCAGTATCAGATCTGCCCCTTAGGTTGGGAGTAAAACTACTAGGGTAAAGTGAATCCAAAGGGCTAGCTGAGGCAAGTTTACTTATAAGGAGCTGGAGGTTCGGGGACCTGTACTGGGCAACAGAGAACAGTGCAATACAATGACATCCATGATAAATAAAAACATAGACAGTGATGGCAGAAAAAGACCAGAGGTCCATCCAGTCTTCCCAAGTTCCCTTATAATTCCTGGAACCTGCTGTTCCTCCAGGGTACTAACCCCCCCCCCATCCTCTCCCCAGTCTCCTCCTTGGTCCTGTCGCCCCCGGTAACCACTGTTCCCTTCTGTCCCAGCCCTGCTTGAATGTTTGTTACTGTGAAGGAGCAGAGGTGCCATATAAGGAAGCTTATAAAAATGAAGGTGAATTACAGGGTAAAAAGGAGTATAACATCTTCTTTTAAAAGACCCTCACAAGTTTCTGGAAAATTCTAGAAAATTAACTACAAGAATCAAGGAATTACACCAGAGAAAGGTGTTTAAAAAAAGAAAGGCAGTTCCCTAATGAAGGGGTTCTTTGTACCCCAAAATTTAGGAAAATAAATCTGGATGTCATAAAGAGAGATAATAAATATATGATATTCATTCCAATCTGTTTCTCCTTCTTCCAGATTTAGAATGTTAAGAATACCTTTTTCTCAGCTGAAGCAATCAGAATTTGTTATTCTTAATTCTTTAGCATGTGAAGGACTACTTTTCGCAGCTGGTCTGATCAGTCTCTTACTCCAACCAGAGCAGTAAATCGGAGCACAAGTTAAGCTACCCCAGCAGACACCTACAATAACTACGACCTCACATGCTGCTTAAAAAATGGCAGCTCTTACATAAACTCCTCACATTGCACAAATAAACCACAGTGTTAGGAGTCTGTTTGTGAAACTGGCTTCCTTTAGTATTATAAACAAGCAAAAAACCCAAGTGTTAAGAACTTGCAGGCTTTCCATGCCACGTTAATGTGGTGACATCATTGGCACTTGAGTTTAGTTATTTATCCAGCTACTGGGAGACAACCTGTAGCTAGCCAAAGAGCCTCTGGACTGGCATCAGTAATTTGCCAGGGCAGGGCCAATCACAGTCTATATCTCGCCTAATTTACAACAGAACCCCAAATTACAGGCAATCCAGAAGTTTCAGGAGCCCTGAACCTGCATTTCACAAACTTTAGACTTTCACCCAGCATGGCTCCATGGCCTCCCAAGCTTGATCTGCCCGCTGTCCTCCCGCAGATACCTACCGTTCAGCCTGCTCCTTTCACCTTTGTGAAAAATCAGTCAAGGAGATGTACTGCAGGTGCCTGGCGTCATGAAGAGTGTGGGATTTCATGGGCCGTAGCAGTAACTGCTGAATGTTTCAGCATCTCCTCTGGCAAAGTCAATCACAACCCTCCTTATTCTCTCCCTCAGCACTGGACAAATCCCAGCAGCAAGGAAAGTAGCCATAGTGACCCCTTTCTGCTCCAATCAGGCCTTCTTTCAAATCCTTATAACTATCTGCCCATCTATGTCCTATTTGATCTCAATAAACTGGAAAATCTGCTGCACAAACGACTGATGGACCATATCCATATTCGCCTCCTTATCCTTCTCACCGAAGCACAATCAGGCTTCTGGCCAAACCATTTCACCTGCACTGCACTGTTGAAAGTCACAAATGACCAATCAGCTGCCCTTGATGCCAACATCCATACAAGTGTGATTTTCATAGACCCAAGGCCTTCAACACGGTAGACCTATTTATTTATTTAAGAGATTTACCAGGAAGGCATGCTGAGCAGAGTACCGCTCGATTCCAGATGTGCCCTGGGGATTTTTGGGTACAATGGGAACATGATACAAACAATAACACTGACAGAGGAGCAATGGAAGAAAGCAAACATCATACATTTGGAGTAATATAACAGCAGTGTGTAACAGACATTCTCTCCAAATTACAACAAGTGGGCCTGGAATAAGATGTACTATCCTGGCTCAGATACCACTGCACAAACAAGTCATAGACAGTACCCCAGTCAATGGAGAAGTCTCTACTGCATGTTCTCTCAACCTTGGGTCCCACAATCATCTATCCTTGGCCCACTGCTTGTTCAGATTCTCTATCAATGACCTCTTGTTCGTATGCTCTGATCACAACATGAATAGCCTTCTCTACACAGATGACAACATTTACTCTAAATAAGAATCCATCTGTGGAATTAACAAGCTACTCCAAACAGTCTTTGACCAAACCCAGGTCTGGATTGGTGCAAACAAACTGCTGTTGAATTGTAAGAAAACTAAAGTCATGACTTTCAGTGAGAAAACCACATTCTCACAAGCCGTATAAATCTTCCTTCTTTCAGGATAACCTCTGGAGGCAGTACAATCCTTCAGATATCTTGGGCTGTGGCTAGATGGACCTGAAATTAAACTTTGAGACCATGTCACTTGAACCCCCAGAAGTGTTCACAAAAAGCTAGGTGCACTATATCACACTCACACCTGTCTCTCGATAAACACATGGAAGCTAAATCTTAGACAATCCCTGCTCCCAGCTCTAGAACATGGCAGTGAAGTGTTCAGGTCAGCCCCTGCGCCTTATCTGTGCAATATCACCATTATGTTCAATAACATCCACAGGTTCGCATTGGCTTGTAGCAAAACCACCCACCACTGTCTTCTCTATGGCAACCTCAGCCTCCTTTCACCAGAGAAAGGGAGGGAGTTGAGATGGGCAACCCTAGTTTATAAAGATATGCGTGGAAATTATCCAGATCACTTCAGCAGCCTCTTACATAAATTCAACCAGTCACACACACCAAGATCCCAGGAAATGAGCCTACTCTATGTATCAAGAACAGGCAAGACCATTGGAACTAAATCCTTCATAATACCTGGTGCTAACTACCAGGAATACCCTCCTAATCGGTGCTTAAGAAGCTTGAATCATCCGTATCTTCAAGAGGCCCATGTTCAGTAATCCCAGTACCCCATGTGTATGCCCACATCTTTCACAATTGATACCCCAGCCTCCCAGTTTCTCACTTCACCATCTTACCCTTATTAAGGAGACCACTCAAAACTAACCCTGTAAATACGTACATATCGTTTATATTCCACTTGATATCAAACTGTGTAGTTTCAGTTAGTATGTAAATGATTTGTACATACGAACTTACGAAGAAGGCCATTTGGTCTATCGAGTCTTGCAGGATCCACAGCTTGAGCTAATGTCCCTGCCCTCCCTCCCAACTCCTCCCATCCTCCCTACCTATGATCCTTACCTTCCCCCATGCCTATCCCAGCCTCTCTTAAAGCTGGCCACTGTCTTCAATGAGATGACCTCTTCCTGCAGCACATTCCAAGTGTCCACCACCCTCTTTGTGAAGAAGTGCTTCCTGACCTCCCTCCTAAATCTCCCACGCTCCAGCTTAAGACTGTGCCCCCTCGTGTTATGGATGCCACTCAGCTTAAAGAGACCCTCCTTATCCACCTTATTTATCTCTTTCAAGTACCTGAAGGTCCCATTCATGTCCCTCTCTCTCTCCTGTCTTCCAGGGAGTACATGTTCAGTGCCCCCAATCTCTCCTCGTATGCCTTACCCTGCTGACCAGCTGTCATCTTTGTAGTGCATTTGTAAGCAATACCTGCTACTGTAAAATGTCCCCTGGGACCTTCTTACATTAGGTTTGTAGCCTAAGTATGAACATCCTGTTTTACAGAAATTAAAATAAATAATTTGTATTATTTTATAACCCCACTATAAATGGGGGTTCCCAAAAGTCTTCCTTGGGTGCGCTTAAATGCCCACTGCCAAGCAGGCATTCTGTGTCTTTACAGGTGTGAAAATGCTTGCATGCAAGTACCCTGTTCGCCTCCGTGCCTGTCCCTTTAAGAGACATTATTTTTGTAGTGTGTAATTAATCTGGGTAGGGGCCTAGTGTTTCCAGGCTCGAGTCCCGCCCCGAGCTGCAATAATATTGCTCTGTTCTGTCATTGCTAATGTTGCAAAGGGAGCTCTGTTAGAACTGGTAATTGTTTGCTGATTAGCTGCTCTAATAATAATGTTATTATAGTTGGTCTAACCTGCCTTTCTTTGCAGCATGAACATTTCTGTATTGCACCAGTCAGTACCTTTTGGTGACCTTAAAATGTAGTCTGTCCCCTGGGGTCTTGTGGGAGTGAATTTCTGTAGTAATTGTAGTTTTTTCATTTTGGCGCCTAAATGGACCTGGAGGGGGAACCCTTGCTTTGACAGACTATTCAAGGGTGATACGGCCGCTGCTTAATCTTATCCAAGGCTATCCCCCTACCATCCGCAGAAAGGGGGCCATCAAGGAAGAAGAAAAGGTGTACTTCCGGACAAGTGAACCCTTTGGGCCTCGGTGGACTCCTGAGTGTGAGGCAGCTTTCTTCAAAGTCATCTATCAGCTCACCCACACCCCCATCCTTGCCCACTTTCCAATTGTGTCACGCTTGCTGTAAGCTGAATCCAGCGCTACCGGACTGACATCCGAGTTGTTCTCCTGGCCTGGGCTCTGCCACCTTGGCCCAGGCAGCTACTCACACTGCAGAGAAGACTTATCAATGAGAGACCTGCCTGGGGATCAGCTTCCTGCTTAGTGTCATGAACAGGAACAACACCACGGTGAATCGTATGGGCTCTGCTTCTCCTGACAAACCAGCAAGTCATTCTGCAGTCTCCATTTCGTCCATCCTGCGTCCTGTACTGGGTAGCGTGAGTAAACACCAGGGTAGCTCCCTACAACATCAGCTAAATCAAAGTGTGTCATCTGATTAGATTGTTTTGTTTGATTATCACAAACTGAGCCATCTGGCTCGGATTACAAATTGTGGGTTACTGTGCATGACTCTTTCTTCCCATCATTAGGGCCCCGACCAGCTGCGATGCCAGCCTACTCCAGGCAATGCTTCAGGCTAGCCTGCATCAACAACTGGGTACCCAGAGTGTGTGTGTGACTGTGATGAGGGACTCTAAAGTGCATGCCTTGTAGCCTGATTGAATCAGTTGCTAGACCAATCAACCTGATTACGCCCCTTCCTTGTTCAACCCCCTGAATAAATCAGATCTGACTCTTTTTGCACTTAAACTGTTTGTGGTGCATCTCTGTACTAATAGCACTGTATTGTTGTTGTTGTCTGTGTCTAATCTTATTTTACAGGGGGTCTCTAGGGTCAGACAGGTGGAACCAGCCCTGGTGGTAAATGCAGTCTGAGTGGGGATATATTTGTGGTTTGTGGGTTATTGTACCTGTGTATTCTGTTCATTGTTTAGACCACTAGAGGGGAAAGAGGGGGGTCACAGAGTCCCGGAGGGCTGTACCCAGGTCAGCTACGCTACCACCAACCCTGTCGTCTGAGTGGAGGCACCCGTCTTCAGTACCCAAGCCCCTTAATCTGCAACTAGTCACACAGGCAGGGGTACTAGCCCTTGCGATAGCGCCACCCAGGGGTTACATTATTAGGAATATTGTACACTAGTGAAGCCTCATTTAAGTGCAACACTAGTTTTAGACTCCTGGGGGAAATTACAGCAGTGCTATTACAGATAAGTTACACAGAAGAAGTTGCATTGACACACTTAGTTAAGGATCACAATCTACAAATATATGTATACTGTATTCTGTGATGCAGTAAATGAAACTAGTGCCTATGCAATAATGTAATACTTGGGTGTCATAGTGTAAATATGAGTCTATAAAGGATTGAAAGGCGTTAAGGTGTAGGAATACAAGAATAAGGGAGTACAGGACAGCAGTAAGTGACAGTGTCACCTAGCTTATGTCTGACAATCCACAGCTGCATGGGCTGTGTAGGTGAGTAAATGAGTCTCACTTGAAGATCACAATTTTCCTGGATTCTTTAATGCTGTCTGGTAGGGAGTTCCAGTTAATTGGAGATGCTACGGTAAAAGCTTTATCTCCAACACCATGAACTCTTGACGTTTGATGCAGGTGGTTGGAAAATAACCTGAGGTGGTAGGTCTGGCTAAGCTTTGTTAACAAGTTGCCATGGTATCCAGTATACAGTCCGGACACCAGGGTTGATACAGCCTTTCATCCACCCAGTTTTCACATAGTCCAGTTCAGTTTGAATTACACAACTTCACGCCTTATGACCCACTCACTGTCTTTTCCATCTGTGCAATAGCACACCCCAGAGAGGGTATTTGTAATTAGACATGCAGTAAGAACTTTGCAGGTGGCTGAAGGTTAGTACAAATGTACACCTTGTCATAGAGGACATACAAACATATGAGGAAGCCAGCAGAAAGAGGCCATTTTGTCTTCAGTATCTAGTTTACTCATATTGCAGGGTCCTTGGCTTACGCTACTGACCCAGCCCCCATCCACCCCTTCCTTGACCCTTATTTTCCCCCTAACTCTATCCCAGTTTCTCTTGAAACTGCCGACCTTCCTCGATAAAACCACTTCTTCTGGCAGCACAGTCCAACTTGCTTCCACCCTATCCATGAAAAAGTGCCTCCAAGTCTCCCTCTTGAACCCTTCCCCCTCCAATCTGAGACTGTGCCCACTCATGTTTCAGTCTCCACTATGCCTAAAGAGACCCTCCTTATCCACCCTATTTATTCCTTTCAGATACTTGAAGGTTGCAAACATGTCCTCTCTCTCTCTCTCTCTCTCTTTCTCTGTCTCTCGCTCTCTCTTCTCTCTCTCTGTCTCTTGCTCTCTCTTCTCTCTCTCTCTCTCTTTCTCTGTCTCTCGCTCCCTCTTCTCTCTCTCTCTCTCTTCTCTCTCTCTCTCTCCCAGCGAGTACATGTTCAGGTTCTCCAACCTCTCCTCATATGTTCTACACTGCTGGCCCATGATCACCTCGATGCCATCCTTTGCACCGTCTCTAGCAGGATAATGTACTCTTTAAGGTATGGGCAGCAGTGCTGTTCAGTGTACTCCAGATGTAGCCTCATTAATGGCCTGTACAAGGGCAGTATTACCTCCTCTCACCTGCTGCTGGTCCCTCTGACAATGCAGGCCAGCATTTTATTTGCCTTTGCTGCCGCCTTCATTCACTTTGTGGAGAGTTTCAGGTCACTAGTAATCCTCGCTCCTAGATCTTTCTCTGCCTCCATTTCAAATACCTGGACCCCTCATAGGCTGTACTCAGTCCTGGAGTTCTTGGCTCCTACATGCATAACTGTGTTTCTTTGCCTTGAAGCCAAGCTACCAAATCCTGGATTACCGCTCTAGTTTTTCCAGATCCTCCTTTAGGCCCTGTATCCCTTCTGCTGTGCCCGCCCTCCCACAGAATTTGGTGTCATCTACTAATAGGCACATTTTGCCCTTAATGCAATCCCCAATATCACTTATGTGTAAGCCCCCTCTCATTCTGAGAGAGGCTTAGGCTCTCTTTAGGGACCCTTCTCCCCTTTCAGTTGCCCCAAAGGTTTAGGGATTTTAGTGCCCTGGATGTTAAATTTTTGTTAGCCGCCACTTGGTGGTAGCAAGGAGTAGAGTTTTAGAGATGTAAATAGGCAGGACAGGAAGGAGAACAGGTTTTTTTTTTTTTTTGCTTTTTTGAGAAGGAGGAGAGAGTAGGACATTGATGGGCACCACAGGGCAGTGTGGGGTGGGGGACCCCCCCACCCCACTTTAGGCAGGCCAGCTTCTACAGAGGTGGTGCGTCGGGTCCCCTGGGCGAGCATCCGTGGGAGGGTTCCAAGAGCCAGGTAGCTGTGACCATTTATTGTGGGTTCCCAGGCTCTGGGAGGTGGTAGGGAGAGTAATGGAGGTGCAGGATAGGTAGGCTCCAGGGTCCAATTTAGGCCCCAGTAGATTGGAAGTGATCTTGGGTTGTCAGGGCTGCAGTTAGTTGTGGCAGGACTGTTGCAGCTCTGATGGCAAGGCAGCCCAGGGACACTGGTGAGAAGGCCAAGGGGGAGCCTCTTGTTTGGAAGAACAGGCCTCAGGGCTGCAAGTCTTTAGCTGAGTGGGCTGCGGAGTGCCCTGGAGGTATCCCCTGGGTGCTGGTTTGCACATATCGGGCAGCAAGTGGTTGGTGAGGAAGGGATGGTTGGGCAGCAGTCATCTCTGGGTCAGGCCCACAGAAGAGCTGGGATGCTGGTCAGAGAGGCAAGAGATGTTGGGAGACTGGGCAGACCAGGAGAGTGACCTGGGTGAGACAGCACTGGGGTATGGTGCGGTGGGTTATGCTGGTGCCGCACTATCCATGTCCCTTGTAAGGCTGGAAGAAAGGGCCAGGGAATGGGTTAGGGAGAAGCTGTGTGCATCCCCATACAAGAAGAAAAAGGGATAAAGCCTCAGCTTGCTTGATCAGTGAAGCATCAGGTACAGTGGTGTGAAAAAGTATTTGCCCCCTTCCTGATTTTCTCTATTATTGCATATTTGTCACACTGGATGTTTTCAGGTCTTTAGAGAAAATGTAATATTAGATAAAGGGAACCTGAGTGAACAAATAACACTTGTTTTTTATTTTTTTATTTCACCTATTTAATGAAAAAGCTAACCAACACCAACTGGCACTGTGTGAAAAGTAATTGCCCCTTACACTTAATAACTGGTTACACACATTTAGCTGCAATGACTGCAACCAAACACTTCCTATAATTCAATATCAGTCATTCACATCGCTGTGGAGGAATTTTAACTCACTCTTCCTTGCAGAACTGCTTTAATTCAGTAACATTTGGTAGGTTTTCGAGCATGAACTGCTCGTTTCAGGTCCTGCCACAGCATCTCTATTGGGTTTAAGTCTGGACTTTGACTAGGCCACTCCAAAACTTTAATTTTACTTCTTTTTAGCCATTCTGATGTGGACTTGCTTTTGTGTTTTGGATCATTGTCTTGCTGCATGACCCAACTACACTTCAGCTTCAGCTGACGGAAGGATGACCGGACATTCTCCTTCAGAATTTTCTGGTACAGAGCAGAATTCATGGTTCCTTTAATTTTGGCAAGTCATCCAGGTCCTTAGGCAGTAAAGCATCCCCACACCATCACACTACCACCACCATGTTTGACTGTTGGTATGGTGTTCTTATGTGGAATGCTGTGTTTGTTTCTGTGAGACATTATGGGATCCATGTCGTCCAAAAGTTCCACTTTGGACTCATCTGTCCATAGAACATTTTCCCAAAAGGCTTGTGGATCATCCAGGTGCTTTGGCAAATGAGAGACGAGCATTTATGTTCTTCTTGGTTAGCAGTGGTTTCCGCCTTGCTACTCTCACATGAAGCCCATTTTGCCCAGTCTCTTTCTGATTGTGGAGTCATGAACACTGACCTTAGCTGAGGCAAGAGAAGCCTGCAGTTCTTTGGATGTTGTTTTAGGATGCTTTGAGACTTCCTGGATGATTTTACACTGTGCCTTGGGATAATTTTGGCAGGCTGCCCACTCTGGGAAGATTCACTACTGTTCCAAGTGTTCTCCATTTGGAGATTATGGCTCTCACTGTGGTTCGATGGAGTCCCAGAGCCTTAGAAATAGCTTTGTAACCCTTTCCAGACTGAAAGAGGGCAACAAATTTTTCTGATCTTTTCAGGAACTTCCTTTGATCATGGCATATGTGCTGGTTGAATCTTTGTGCTGGCAGCGTGACTCTGATGGTGAGGGTCAAAATAAGTGAGGTTTATATTGAGCAGGGCTGGCTTATAATCAAGCCTGGTTGTGTTCAATCAGCTGACTCTAATTATCCTTTTAATTGGATTGATTTAACTAGGGGCAATTACTTTTCACACAGTGCCAGTTGGTGTTGGTTAACTTTTTCATTAAATAAATGAAATAAGTAAAAAAAAAGTGTTATTTGTTCACTCAGGTTCCTTTATCTAATATTATATTTTGTCTAAAGACCTGAAAACATCCAGTGTGACAAATATGCAATAATAGAGAAAATCAGGAAGGGGGCAAATACTTTTTCACGCCACTGTACTTGCCAGTGCCATAGGGATCTTTGGAACTTCACGGTCCAGGTTAAGTAGGTTGTTAGGTTCCTGGGGAAAAAACGAATTTGCTGTATGTGTGAGCTGTAAAAGATCTTGCTCTGCCTTAATTTCTGCGATCCCTATTTGCCCTTCTGAATCATTTGGGCTCAGGAGAAATAAAGTGATTTTGTTTTAGTAAAGCATCAGGAGCTGGTTTCGGTTTGTAAAGGAGGATCTTAATGAAATGTAAATCCTTAAAGATGTTTAACCTTCCAAATGAGTTCCATTTCAGGGGGCCTAGTTTAAAATCTTGCACCTCTGTGGTTTCGGAGTCAAAGGTAGGGGGGCACTGCAGTTGAAGAAGAAAGGAGCCTAGAAGCAGAGGACCTCAGTTTGAAGTTGGGGTTCCACTATCCTTGAAGTTTTCCCAGCTGTCTTGAAGATGTCTTCAGGTAGGCCCAAATGTTTTTCCAAGTTTCTGAACACGTGGGATTATGTCTGGTGAAATTTCTATGTGTTTGGGCTGCCCACCACCTCCCCGGGAAGATTGTGTTTTTGTTTGCCCCTAGACATTGGGGAAGAGAGTCGGGGGGGGGGGGGCACATACGAAAACACTGAACAGCACCAGTCCCAGTGCTGAGCCCTGCGAGACCCCACTGCTAACCCCCTTGGTGTTAGACAGCTCACCCACCACCACTCTCTAGGTCTTGCCTCATTAATGTTGCCTTTTGCCTGCCCAATATCACATTTTTTAATTACTTAGCACTTCTGGAATCCAGTGATATCAGTTGAGTGGAAGTAATTTTAACTAATTTGTGTGCCCCCACGGGTTACTGTGTTTTTAAGACTCCCTTGCTGCTCATACATCAAAGGTGCTCACTGCAGATGACAGAGCCACACTGCTGTATTAGCCACAGGACCAGGAATTGCCCAGTATTTGTGCTGATTAAATTGAATGTGACATTGTACCCATGTAGGACTGCTTCTAGATGTTTTGTTGTGCTTAAAACTGAGACCTGTGTGTCAGTAAAGACTTTTTTGGAAACAATGCCGTTCGGACAACAACTCAGCAGCTATATTCACCACGTTTGATCCAGCTTGCCATGGCAATGGGGTTGAAGGGTAATATGGCAACCAAGCAGGGACGTTTGCCTAACTCAGGAGCCATGAGGGCTCATGGACTACTGGTGGAACTATTTAATTCAGATGCCTTTCCAGCAGCTAATCACCTGTTGAGAGACAGACCTCCAGCACTGCCTGTAATGACTGACAGCTCAACCGATGAATCAGCACTGCCTGTTCCCCAGGAATGAGGGGAGGTGGGGGGGTCATCCCAAGTCAGTTCTGCCTGAACTCCTGAGGAGAGAAGATCTTCATGAGTCCTCCTCGTGTAAGCAGGGCCACTGAGTGCTGCAGAGACAGACTAGTCTTCTGTCTGAGGATTATCAGAGAAGTGCAAGCCAATTCCCTGTTTGAAAAAGGAGACATTTCCCTGCTGAACATTTCAGACTGTGAGGCCACCACTGGAGTGACAGACTGTACTGAACTTCTGCCCGAGATGCTGTGGGATCTGTTCAGTGGGTATGATACCCCCGGTACTAGGCTATCACCACCCCATGGGACTAGATGCCCTGACAGGGAGTATGGAGCAGACTTCCAGTGGCCTGATCTACTGGAGGATAGTCAAACCTCTGAGCTGCACCAGCATTCTAGATGTACAGCGACGAGAGAGAGAGAGTGAGAGGGAGTGATTAAAGCCACCAGACACTGCCAGAGAGGGTTCGTTGCAAGCTGCTGCATAAATACCCTGCACAGCTAGGGACATTCTGTGGTCCAGGAATCGGTGCTTTCCCCTGATTATTGCAACCTGTAAAATAGTTAGGAGACCATTTATTGGATTTGACCAGCTGGCCAGGAGTTTTAACATAACTCTGCTTGAGGTCTCCTTCTCTTACAATTGCATGGCCTTTGAGTTTCAGCTTTTCAGTTTGCAAAGCAATTGCTAACTTTTTAATTTAAGTTCACCACTGCCAGCCAGTCACAAGCAGCAGCAACTTCATGCAATGCTGCCATTGCTGGGTACCCAGTGAAGCAACTGGGAGCTCCCAGTGGTTAAGGGAAAAAACTGGTACCAATGGGATCATGAGTAGTACCCTCAGCACAGGAGAGTTAAGGTAGTGTACTGTTTTCGGCACAGTGATGGGGGATGGGTTATCTTTTAAGGCTGAACTGGAGGAGGCACATAAATGAAGCCAAAGGAACAGAGATACAGTCCCCACCGCTTATACCAGGTGCATTGGTGTAAGGTAATTTTGCCAGGTATAGACAGCAGATGCTAAAACCGCAACATTTCTGCAATAGGCTGTACACTCCGGGGGGGGCGGGGCAGTGGAAAGGATACAAGAGAGCCACAATGATGGCTAATTTATTTATTTATTTAATTATTTAAGTCTTTGATTACCGGGTAAGCACACTGATCTGAGGGACCTTTTCAGGCATGACCCGGGCCACAAATATGGCACTGCCGAGGTAAATATAGATTCTCAGGAATACAGCAACACAATAAATACAGTACAGTTTACAATATGTTGGAGGAAGTCAGAAAGAAAAAAAAACACATGACAGTTTACAGTTTAGTTCACAGCTAAATGAGGCAAAACAAGTTGTAAGGGCAGAGTTAGTAGTTAAGATGGGTGGGAAAGGTACCATGTTGTTAGAGATTACCCTGAAGAGCACAGGCATTTAGTAGAGATGTGCAGAATTGGAAATTTCAGAATCAGTGGAATTTCAACACAATTTCGCAAAATTCAGCGACATTTCATAAGAATTTTTAAAATATAGTAATTTGGTTATAACTCCGCCACCATTCAAGCTAGAGCTCTGATATTTGGCACATATATATATATATATATATATATATATATATACACACACTTTGGGTCAGTGGCCACTAATTCACCAAATAACATGAAATTTGGATGGATAGTTTCAAAATTATAGATACTCAAATGTCATTTTCTTGTTTGTGTGAAATTTCATGAACATTTTTATCTGCATATATCTTAATCGTCTATTGGGTCAGGGATCTAAAATTTGGCATGATTTCTTGATGACAGGTGTTCTAACAATGCACCAGATTTCATGACAATATGATGCATCGTCTCAAAATTATATGTGCTCAAAAGCTGTCATTTTATTTTTTTCAAGAAATTTCACGAAAACTTTCATCTGCATGTAACCCCCCTGTTACCCGGGGTTACTAGAATCCCAGTAAGACCTAGTGGTAGGCAGGGAAGGCAGCTTGTGAAACTCCAGTTAAATGGATTTCACACTGTCTCACTCTGTTCTCAGTCTCAGCTGAGACTGAGGGATGACATCATCTTAGAACTGTCACAGCTGCATAAGCCACACTGGAATGTTGCAGTTGGAGGTTAGTGTAGAATGTTGGGGATTTTGAATTCAGTCTATGTGCAGTCTGAGTGAGAGACAGTAGTACAGCTGAGTGTGTGCATGCTCTCAGAGCTTTAAGCTCTGTTTTAGAGCTACTTTTGGAAGGTGTGTTTTTCCACCTGAAGAGGAACACAGGAACTGGTAATTGAAGTGGTGGAGACCGCTTTCAATGGTTCAAGAGCCCCATCCCTGAGGGGATGGGGGGAAGGTTTTTGTCTGTTTTCCAGGGGCAACCCCGCTGTGTCCAGCTAAGGGAAAGAAGCTGCCTATTGAAGTTGTGCTGAGGCACCAGAAGCTCTGAGAGAGAAATTCCTTGTGGAGGAATTGCCTGTGGGGCACCTGCAACCAAAGGGTGAGTTCGCTCTGAAAAAGGGCCAAGTGTTTTTTCACCTGAACAGTTGGAAAGTGGGGATTGGACTGCTTAACTCAGTGGGGGGTCTAAAGAAATGGACAATGCCACTTAAAAGTATGTTCAAGTCCAGCACAAATGGGAAGCAAGACAAGTAGATGGAATGTGATATACATTTAGCACGAATCTACATTGCAAAGCTTTACAGGATGAGGTGTTTACTGTCCAGAGAAATGGCCGGGTATGAATTGTGGGAGCAAGAGGTGGAGACCCCCATCAGTAGCAACCAAATTCACTCTCACGGATTTGCTCTGAGACATCTTTTACTTTCTCTCAGGTACTTGGCCAGTGCCTGAGAAAAGTACCCAGACGTGGGATTGAAAGGAAGAATTCCCTGATGGAGCCGAAGAGCTCTTAGGTGGTTTAGGGAGCCACCAGAAAATGTTTCTATGAAGTATGGAAGGTGTCCGAGTAGCCGGCAAGGGTGCTGAGCCAGGGAAAACCCAGAACAGTGTACAAGTTTGGGCTGTGTAACCCAAAGCAGCGTGCAAGTCCAAGCTATGTGCACGGTGGGTTCAGAGCCTGAGGGCTAAAGTTTTGAGGAAGTGTTCTTGTTTCTTTTAATCTGCATTACCAGGAGTGTAGCCCCATGAGGGTCCATCTATGCTTTGTTTATTCTGTTTGGATGTGAATGAAAGCCACACTTTAGAATCCCATTTCTGGTATTGGACATTACAGTTATTGCTTCCTGTGTTCAGAATTACTTGGGTGCCCCTGTGCAGAGTAGCCAAACCTAGCCTTTGTGCCAAGTGACCTACTCCTCCCCGAACCCAGCCCACCTGGTATTGCTGTCAGATTCAAATGGCATACCGGCTCTGGGGTTACATGCATATAACTCAGGCACCTTTGGAGCTAGGTATGTGTAAATTAGTATGGATAACCTTTTTGTAATGCTTATAGAATGATCTAAATATGGACATAATTAGACAAGAGATTTTTAAGTTACAGAGTCTCAAAACTTTACTATGTAAATATTTACAAAACTTTGTGAAAACTATCAAATATCTGGATGTTTGTAACTTCTCTGCTCTTGCATGCGTAAAGTAAACATTTGACATGCATATCCATAGCTAGTGTATCCTGGTGTCTAACACAACTGGATAAATTGGTTAAACAGTTTTAATTTTGCAGAAGAAGGAAATGATTAGTAAAATTTTCTTTCATATTTATAATAGCATATACTGTAGATGAAACATCCAGAATTTTTTTTGTGTATGGAATTTAACATTAACAATGTACTTATCACTACTTCATTTGATAAGCTGGGCTGAGCTTTTTGCAGTCCTGCTGTTCCTCTCTGATTGACTATTCCCCAACCCCTTCTCTTTTGGCATAGCCAGATTGACTCAGTAGAAATACTGATCTCATTGATATCCTCCTTGTTCTTTACAGTGAAAAACTCCCTTAAAATGTGAGTCACCTACTCCTTTTCCTATCGACCTACCCTGTTAGAATAGCCAGAATTCTTTCTTTCTGCTGCCCAAGACATTGTCTTACCCCACTACATCTTTTTGAGAACCTCTAAGGCTGAGACTTGCATGTACACCAGGCTCCCCGGATCATAAATTTACGGGATGTGATCCTTAAATATCCTGCATTCAGGTTGTAATTGTTGACACTGTGCTTTCTTGCTCCAACCTGGAGGTCTACCACTGTTGTGCTACCCAGCTCAGCTGTCAATTTCTTGGTGAAACTGTGCATCTAACTCCAGAACCTGGTGACCCCCTGCACTACCTGCCTCTTATACCCCTATCTTCTAATTAGAATTATCCAGATAAGGCTGAGTGAAGTTAGAAAATTCTAGTTTTATGGAATTTTTCATGAAGTTCTACAATTTTCACAAAGAATCATGGGATTTGACTTTAAGTACACATGTTATTTTGCAATTTCTCACAGCAAGCAATTAATAAAATTGGCACACACAGTCTCCTTGTAAGATCTAAGAACCTACCAAATTTAATGGTATTGCATTCTCTAGTTTCAAAGTTTAAGGGGTTTAGTTTATAAATTTGTAGTTTACATTCTTGCAAAATTAAATTTTTAAATGTTGTGAAAGTTTGACTGCTTTTCATTCAATCACATTTAAAGCTGAAAATATGAACCTTTTCAGAAATGACCATGTGGTATAGTAGTTTAAATGTTCCAACTCTGGTTAAATTTGGATATGTAGTTTTAAAATTAGAGGGAACTGAAATTTAAATGTTGGCAACATGTTTGGCAGGCTATAACTCAGTCCCATCTAAGGCTAGAAACCTGAAACTATGTACATATACACATGTAGTGATAACCTGTACACCTCTTAATGTTTGTAACATTTCAATGAATACTATCAAAATTATACTAAAATTACAGAAATCCAAATTTTGGCAAAACATTTGGCTACCTATAACTCAGCCCCCCTTGATGCTTGAGACTTAAAACATGGTGCATATTCGCATGCTGGGTGCTTCTCTAAATCCTGATATTGTGAAGAAATTTGGATAAGAAATTTTGTAGAGAAAACAACAAATATGTTGCTGGTGATACCTTTTATTGGACTAACACAATTATATCTGAGGATAGCTTTTGAGAGATAAAACTTCCTTCTTCAGGTCAGAGTCAGAAGGGGGGGAAGAAGAGAAGAGGGGAGTTTTATTTCTCGAAAGCTAGTCTAAGAAATAATTTTGTTAGTCCAATAAAAGGTATCACCCGCAACATATTTGTTGTTGTCTTTCTCTACATTGTTGACTGGACTAACATGACTACCACATTTCTTTTTTTCAAACAGATAAGACATTTTAAAATTATCTCAAAATAACTGAAAATTAAATTCTGATTAAATGTTTGTCCACTCATAACTCCACCCCTTTCAATGTACAGCCCTGACATTTGGTACCCTCTTGTATGCCATGGGATTCTGTGTATGTTCCAGATTTGGTGTTCTTTGGACACATATTTTTAAAATTGTAGTGAAATAACCTAAATTTAAAATGTTGCGAAATTCAGCGGAATTTTCACGAACATTCCACGGAATTCCACAGAATCAGAATGGTCATTGCGCAGGTGAAATTTCATATTCTGCACAGCTCTAGTATTTAGCCTCATTCAGGAACCAGTCTTTGAGTCTGTGTTTGAAACAGCTGTGGGTATCAGCTGACCAGAGTGAAGCAGGGAGCCTGTTCCAGGGAGAGAGGAGCAGCCACAAACAGTGCTCTGCCACCCATTCCAGTGGAGGCCCTAGGGATTTCCATAAGGGGGTCTAAGGACACGCATAAGCATCTGGGAGGAGCTCTGGCCTTCAGAAAGGTGGCGTAAGGTGATGCGGTGTGGTTTCTAAGGGTGTTGTCAAAGGTACAACCTAATGCATAGTCATAACAACCAGAGAGTGGGAGCCACCCTAGCCCCAAGTAGAGGTCACAGTGGTGAGTGGAGTAGGGTGCCAGGAGTGCGAAATGATGTAGGTTATTGTATACCGAGTTTAGACACAAGCGCAGGGCAGAAGACACATGGGAATATATGGGGGAGCAGTATTCAATGATAGGGAGAAGGTTACGTGAGTGCAGCTTGGTGGACACAAACACTTTAATTAGTGTCATTCACACCTACTGGCAGAGTCATTTAACCCCCACAGACAGTGTTACTTTTGTCAAATCCCCCCCCCCACCGAAATAGGTGGCGGTTCTCAGATGCTATAACCAGTGATTTCTGTGTTATCACCTATGGGAGTGGCATATGGCAAAAAGAAAATGCCCGAAATAACCAAATGCCTGGGATACCCGAGGGCGGTATAAGGGGAGTGGACTGCAATTTGACTGCTCCTGGATGGTAACTAAGAGTGGCCATGTGGTTTAGCCTGGGACTATGAGGGCACTGGAAGACCGGTCAATTGTGCTCTGTCTACCTATCTTGCCACTAATCCTCATTTCCTCTTCTGTCCTAACTAAAGTTGTGTTTGCTTTGCTTGAATCTCAGTGTGACCATAACTGGGAGCTGGGGGGATACTGCATCCCAGTAGGTTCTATCGCACTTACACTAGGCCCACTAAATTAAAGATGTGAGAACCAGGAAAGGCGTTATGGTTCCAAAAATTTCTGATAAACCACAAAAGGGTCCAATTCTTATCCGACTCATATCAAAACTTTCAGAATATTTCAGTGTGTAAAGTGCTAACACAGTTTTAACCATCACTGTCCACTCTTAAGCTATTGTCAGTAAAGGGAAAGGAATTTTAAAATGGCTTGGAGGGGCACTGCACTACCTCCAGTCTCCTTTTGCATCATTCTAATACCAACAGCAGCCTTTGTCCTAGATATAGACCTGCTGGGGGAGTACACTAAGCTCAAAATGATCAGAACTTTATCAGAACCTGGAAAAGGAGAAGGGATAGAAAGGACCTTGAAAATTACAGACCCATCAGTTTTACCTTAATTTTAGCTAAACGGAAAGAGTCACTGGTCTCGGAAGACCCAGTGATCTACCTGGAAGTGATGGGCTCCAGGACAGTGCACAGCATGGATCATGACATGAAGATCTTGTGAAACCACCCTGATTGTATTCTTTGTCTGGGTTACAAGGATCGTAGAAGAGGGACAAGAAGCAGATCTGCTCTCCCTCAACTTCAGCAAAGCATTTGAGTTGGTGCCACTTAGGAGGCTGCTGAAGAAGTTAGAGAATTTGGGAGTAGGAAAGGAGCTGCTAAACTGGCTGGGGAGGAGACAAAAGGTGGTGGTTAACAAGGTCAAACCAGAGTATAGGCAGGTCACGAGTGGGGGTGCCGCAGGAGTCAGGCCTGGGACCTGTCCTTTTCAGCATGTTTATCAACGACATAGGGGAAGGCATACAGGTAAGATAGGTTCGTAGGTGTCAGTTACAAGTCCAGGAGCTCAAGAACCATTTAAGGACTTGCCACTAATCAGAGGACAAATTCCTATTTTTTATTTCCCATATGCTGGTCAATTAAGTGCATAAATGCAGATAAATTATTACCACTAACCATAGCCATGGGAAGTGTGTTCCATATTTGGCTTCAGCTGTTTTGGGGAAGCTCGCAGCTGCCAGCATTTGGGTTTGCAGTGGCTGCCCAATTGGACAATTCAGCTTGGGGCTTGCTCACCATTGGCTGGTTTCCTCAGCCTGAGCTCCCCATTGGCTGTGCTCTGGACCGGTGCTGAGATCTGAACCTGAGGCACCTGTCCCTGCCTTCCTCGGCACTGCATACTGCCATTTTGACATATTTTCAAATATTTTCTCCCACCCACCCTCCCCCTCTGGCACTCTGTAAAGAGACTTTTTCCAAAGGCTCCTCCCCTTACCTCACCGTACCTTCCCTTTTAAGGATACACACACCCCTTTTCACTCCCTTACACAACTTGCCACTGGTCAGCTCCTCTCTCCTCCAGTCCTGCTGTACCTTGTCCTACTGAGTTCTTAAGCACCTCACTCTTCTTCAAAATGAAATCTCTGTCTTTGCCCTTTGTGGCTGTCACTCTCCTAGGCACCCTACTATCAGTTGATATATGTGCCTCTATTCTATCCTCAGACCAGGCCGCCTCCTACACTTTGCTGAAATATCCTGCCCTCTCTCTCCTCCTCCTGCCCAAATTGGGTGGTACACTGTTCAGTCCCCTCTTTTGCCTTTCTCCCCAACCTCGAGCGGTGCCTGCTAGGTCTCTTCCTGCATTCCATTTCTTTCTCCCTTTCACTCTTGAAAACACTGCTCCTACCATTTCATATTTTCTCTGCTACTGTTAGGTGGGAATATTGAAACTAACCCAGATCCTTGTAAACACCTCCATCACCTCTACCTGTAGCACCTGGGTTTAATGCCCCTGGGTTAAAAATCACACACATGAACATATGCAGTCTCCCTGCTAAATTCCCTGACCTCAAAGCCTGGGTTTCCTTCCACAGTCCCCATATACTCTGCCTCTTGGAGACCTGGCTGAAGCCACAGCATGTTGATGCCTTGTTCCAGCCTGCTGGCTTCACCTTACTGTGAAAGACAGACCTGGCAAAAAAAAAAGGCAGTGGTGCGGCTATCCTTGTCAGGGAACCTCTCTCTGCCTCTACCACCCTCTGTGCTGACAGTGATGTCCCCAGTGACTGGCTTATTGCTGAAGTTACCTTAGGTGCATCAAAAAAACTCTACCCGGGCTGTTGCTACAACCCTCCGACCGAAGGTGTTCCCGGTTTACAAAACCTGCTTACTGGGTACGGATCACACTCTTCCCTCCTAGGAAAACTATCCACCTTGGTGACGTCACTCTCAATTGGCAGGGTGCCCTTGAAACAGACTACGCTAACCTGCTGAAGCAGCACAACCTGCTCCAAATCATCACCATCCCTACCAGGATTAACCATCACACCTCTACTCACTCCCTAATCGACTGGGTAATCACCAGTTATGGAGACTGGGTCATTCAAGCTGGCATACTATCTGACTCCTTGAGTGATCACTCCCCTACCTACACTATCTGGTCCTCCAAGGCCTCCCACCATCCCCTTAAATATCTATCATTTTGCAATTTTAATCTCCCTGGCACCTCCCTTCTACTACAGGATGTTAGGGCCATATGCTGGCAAGGCCTCTATGCTCTCTCTGACGTAACGCTGGCTGCTACCCACTTCATTAATATTCTCCTGGATATTCAGGACCGCTGCTTCCCTATTACTACATGGAGTGTTCGTGGCGGTTGTACGCAATGGATTACTAATAAACTCATCTCCCTCGTGAAGGAAAGAGACCGCAAGTGGACTGCCCATAAACTGAGCCCCACCCCTATCCTGTGGAATGAATACCAACACCTTCGCAACAGACGCAAGAATCTGACCAGAATGCTGAAGTGGAACTACTTCACTAACCTGCAGAAAGAGAACTTCGGCAACCCCAAGAAATGTTGGGGCTCCATTAGCTCTCTCCTTACACTAACAGCTCCAATACCCATTTAAGTTCCCCCTCTAGCCTTCTTACCAACCCTGCTGAGGTTGCTTTGGCTCTCAATTATAAATTCATTGATTTGTCCGCCCTCCTCAGTAAACTTCCCCCTTGCCATTCCTCCAGCCAGCCATCCCATGCTTCCCATAACCTCCACTTCCCCTCCCACCTCCCTTTTCTACTTCAAGGCCATATCACCTAACCATACATACAACTTATTAAGGAGCTTGCCTAATTGGGGTAGCCCAGGCTCAAATGGCCTCTCACCTGTATTCCTTAAACTTGTTTCTCTAGTGATTGCTAAGCCTCTTACCTTTATCTTCAATCTTTTCCTGTCCATCTCCACTATGCCTATGCCCTGGAAATCGGCTAAAGTTGTCCCTATCTTCAAAGCAGGTGCCCCCCTCTCATCTGACAACTATCAGCCTATATCTATTCTACCCCATCTAAGCAAGCTCCTCGAAAACGCGGTGCATTATCAGCTATCTGAGTATCTCACTAACTATAGTATATATATGTAGCCAGCAGCATTGCTTTCGTAAACACCTCAGTACTACCACTGCCTTGGCTCTGTCCACTGACCACATCCTCTCTAACATGGATCAAGGGCATGCTACTTGTACGTTTTTTGTGGATCTGGTAAACCACTCTATCCTCTTCACCAAACTACTCTCAATAGGTTGTTCCCCTGAGGCTACAAACTGGTTTCAGAGCTACCTTTCTGACCACTCTCAATCAGTGTGTGTAGGCTCTGCCACTTCTCCTGCATTGTTGATCTCTACAGGGGTACCCCAAGGCTCTATCCTGGGCCTCCTGCTCTTCATGATATTCATAAACACTCTCTCCTCATAGAAACATAGACTTTGACGGCAGATAAAGACCGCTTGGCCCATCTAGTCTGCCCATTTCCCTACGTACAGGATAGGCCGCAGATCCTAGTTAACCAACAGCCTATTTCTTCCTACCCCCCACAAGAATTGGCTTATGTCTGTCCCATGCATTCTTGAATTCTCACACAGTTTTAGACCCCACAACCTTCTCAGGAAGGCTGTTCCATGCATTCACTCACCCTCCTGTGAAATAATACTTCCTCACATTGCCCCTGAACCGCCCCTCTTCTTTAAATTGTGTCCCCTTGTTCTTGCACGTCTCTTTTTCTGAAAGATGCTACCCTCTTGGACTTTGTTGATTCCACTGAGGTACTTAAAAGTTTCTATCATGTCCCCCCTCTCCCTTCTTTCCTCAAGGGTATACATATTAAGCTCCTTTAGTCTCTCCTCATACGGCTTCTCTTGCAGACCCTGCACCATTTTAGTTGCCCTCCTCTGAATTGCCTCTATCCTGCCTATGTCCTTGCGGAGATGGGGTCTCCAGAACTGGACGCAGTACTCCAGATGGGGTCTCACCAACTGTCTGTACAGAGGCATAACAACTTCCTGTTTTCTGCTTCTGATGCCTCTCCCTATACATCCCAGTATACCCCCAGCCCTCCCTACTGCCTTCTCACATTGCTTGCTAATTAAAGTCATCTGATATGATTACCCCCAGGTCCCTTTCCCTTTTGTTGTTGTTACTACCCCCCCCCATTGTGTATTCTTCTCCTGGGTTCTTGTTTCCCAGGTGCATTATTTTGCATTTCTTTGCATTGAATCCTAGCTGCCATACTTCTGACCATTCCTCCAACCTTGCCAAGTCCCTTTTCGTCCTTTCCACGCCTCCTTGTGTATCAACCCTGTCGCAGATCTTTGTGTCATCTGCAAAGAGGCATACTTTTCCTTCCAGTCCCTCTGCAATGTCACTTATGAAGACATTAAAAAGGACTGGACCCAATACTGAACCCTGTGGTACCCCACTAGTAATCCCTCTTTCTTCAGAGTGGACTCCATTTACAATTACCTTCTGTGTCCTGTTGTCCAGCCAATGTTTTACCCAGGCTACCACCCTGGGACCCACTCCCAGGCTGGTTAATTTGACTATTAATCTTTGTGTGGGACTGTGTCAAATGCCTTTACAAGTCTAGGTAGGCCATGTCCATAGCCCCTCCCTGGTCTCACTACTTTGGTCACCCAGTCAAAGAAATCTATTAGATCTGCCTGACATGACTTTCCCACTGTGAACCCATGCTGCCTTGGGTCCTGTGCCCCACTGGCCTCTAGGTACTCAACTATTCTTTCCTTCAGAAGTGACTCCATCACTTCCCTACCACAGAGGTCAAACTGACAGATCTGTAGTTTCCTGCCTCTGTCTTGGTCCCACTTTTGTGAAGGGGAATCACATCCGCCTTCTTCCAGTACTCGGGTACCACACCATCCTCCCATGATTTATTAAAAAGAGTAGCCAGTGGTTTCACTAGTTCCCCCCTTAATTCTTTTAGAATTCTGGGGTGAATTCCATCAGGCCCCATTGCTTTGTCCACCTTCAGTTTTAGGAGTTCTTGCAGAACCCTTTCTTCTGTGAAAAACTGGGATCGACCCCTATCAAGAGTGCTTCTGTTAATTGGATTAGGCACTTCCTCCCTCTTGTGAATACTGAGCAGAAATATTCATTCAGTATCCCTGCTTTTTCGCTGTCCCTCTGCCCACCCACCGCTCATTCTATTCAGCCTCACTATCCTCCTTTGTCTTTCTACACTCGCTGATGTACCTATAAAGGTTTTATCCCTTCTTAACCGAGTTAGCTATCTTTTCCTCAGTTTGGGCCTTTGCTATTCTGACTTCCTCCCTGCTTCCTTCTGCCTTAACTGGTACAGCTCTCTCTGTACTGCTTCTTCTGTGTTCCTTATACTTCCGAATGCTATCTTTTCTTCCTGACTTTCACAGCCACCTCTTTTGAGAACCATAGTGGCTTTTTCACGTTTGATTTGTTTATTTGCTTCATACAAAGACTTGTTGCTCTGTGATGGCAGTTTTGATGATTCCCCATTTTGCTCCACACCTCCTTCTAGCCTGTTTGCTAGTGTGTTTCTGAGGCACTCTCCCATCTTGCCAAAGTCAGCCCTCCTGAAGTCCAGTACCCTCACTTTTGTATGGCTTGACTCTGTAGCTGAGTTTAATGTGAACCACACTGTTTGATGGTCACTTGTTCCCAGATGGCAACCCACTTCTAGATCTGAGATCCTCTCACTGCCCCCGTTTGACAGTACGAGGTCTAAGATTGCTCCCTCACGAGTGGGTTCTGAAACTAGCTGTTTGAGACCTGCCACCTGTAGGGCATCAAGAATGGCCCTGCTCTTGGATGTGGCTGCAGCAAATGTGCCCCAGTTAACATCTGGCATATTCAGGTCTCCCATCAACAGTATCTCCCCTTTCTCTGCCATTCTAAGAATGCCTTCTATCATATCTTTGTCCATTCCCTCCCCCTGACATGGGGGTCTGTACACAACCCCTGTGTGGATTGTGGTGCCCTTTCCAGTCTCCAAGGTGACCCACAGTGCCTCCTCTCCTCCCTGTTTACTCTTTTGTTCAGTTGCTTTTATCCGTTCTTTTACATAGAGAGCTGCATTGGTACTCATTGCTCTCCATTTTCTGATGGCCTTTCTCCTTTTTGCCCCATCCCTGTACTTCTTGCCTTTGTCACTTTCTCCATTTACCCCTGCCCTTCTCCCTATCGACACCTCTATGTTGATGTTTACTGCACTTACTACCATGATTTTTTTGGGGGGGCTAGGATTTCCCTGCTCCTTTCCAGTGCCTCCCCCCTTGGCTAGTTTAAATGCTTGCCAATGAAGCACTTAAACCTATCACCTAGGATCCTGGTTCTTCTCCTGGACAGATGCAGCCCATCATGCCAGTATAGGCTTGCATCACTCCAGGTGGATCCCCAGTCCCCAATGAAGCCAAATCCCTGAGCTCCACACCAGTTTTTCAACCACTGATTGAATCCCATGGTGTGGAACACTCTAGCCTCTCCTACGCCATAGATGGGCAACACCTCCGAGAAGGTTACCGTGCATGCTACTTGTCTAAGGCCCCTCCTCAATTCCACAAACTCTTCCTGAACTTCTCTAATCCCTTTCTTAGCCAGGTCATTTGTCCCTAGGTGGACAATGACATCCATCTCCCTTCCCTGTGCAGCTGCTCTGGCAATCCTGAGGATTCGCTCCTTGTCCCTCCAAGCTATGGCACCAGGCAGGCACCTTACCTCCCTCTCCCCTTCCTCCCCAGTTCTACCTTCCTAACAATGGAGTCCCCACCAGGAGTTGTTTCCTTCTGCGGGGTCCCCTGCCACCCTCCTGTGGGTCTCCTTGTGGACATTCCCAGCATCCTCCTTGGTCTCCACTGTGGGTGCCACCATAGAGGAACCACACTTTGCCAGAATGGCATAGGAACTGTGGAGAGGTACAACTGAGTGGGATGCCTGTTCCACCACCCTCACCTCCTGAGCCCACTGTGGTCCAACCACTCCTCTTCTTGGCAACCTCTGAAGCAACGGCAGTGGCACTGGTGGTCCCTGGATGGAAGAGGAGGTCCCACAAATCCTGGCCAACTCAGCCTGGAGATGAGCAACTCTCCCTCAGCCCAGAGAGGTGCCTGCAGATGGGACAACACCGCATCCTCCAGAATGTCTCCCGGAAGACTGCTGCTCCACAGCCACTGCACTGCACCACTCCCGTCATGTCTTATTTCTGGCCCCTTAACTGTTTGCAATCCTTACTCTTTCCTCTGTTTTTTTTCTCTCTCTCTCTCTCCTTACTTTCTGCCTGTGTGCCCTTTAAGCTCCTGATTGTCCTGTTCTGAGACAAGACTATCCTATATTTCTCAGTAGACCCCTTACTTGCTCAGAGGCAGACCTCCAGCAGCTAGAGGGGGCTGGAGAGCTACTCTTGCCCTTCTAGGATGATGGGTCTTTGGTGGCTCTGTGATCACTCACTTCCTGCTCCCAAACAGTAAGTTCCTGTTGTCAGTCAAATCCTGTGCCTATAAAAGTAGAACTAGCTTTGGGTGGGAGGGAAGGAGGGCAATATAGTCCCAGTAGAGAAGTCCAGTCACACAGCAGTCCTTTCTCCTGGTGTCTTCTGCCAAGCTACTAGCAGAATCTTTCTAAGGTAGTCTTTAAATGTAGCTTCCTTCTAGCTAAGCCACTCCCCCTACTTACTAGATCTTTCTACAAGTAATTTAAACCTCACAGCTATCAGGTCCTTTCAATCACCTGAGATTTACACCTAGATAACTGTTCAGATAACCATTCAGTTCAGTTAACTCAGACAAACACACACTTTTTTTTGTTTTGTTTATTAGTTGTTTTTTTTTACCCTAAATTAAAGGTCCAAGTACAAGAGTTCTACTTCTTCAGTCCCAGCAGAGAAGTCCAGTCACACAGCAGTCCTTTCTCCGGATGTCTTCTGCCAAGCTACTAGCAGAATCTTTCTAAGGTAGTCTTTAAATGTAGCTTCCTTCTAGCTAAGCCACTCCCCCTACTTACTAGATCTTTCTACAAGTAATTTAAACCTCACAGCTGTCAGGTCCTTTCAGTCACCTGAGATTTACACCTAGATAACTGTTCAGATAACCATTCAGTTCAGTTAACTCAGACAAATACACACTTTTTTTTGTTTTGTTTGTTAGTTGCTTTTTTTTTACCCTAAATTAAAGGTCCAAGCACAAGAGTTCTACTTCTTTAGTCCCAGCAGAGAAGTCCAGTCACACAGCAGTCCTTTCTCCTGGTGTCTTCTGTCAAGCTACTCCTCAGATTCTCACCTGTGAATCTCTCTTTTATGCAGATGACCTTGTCATCTTCCACATTGACATTTCCCTTCCCTATTTATCCTCTGCTCTTACCCAGAACTTCTGTGCTGCCCATAACTGGTTTACCAACTTACCAACAACTTGGCTCTAAGCCATTCTTTGCCAGGACCCTTAAAGCTAATTCCTCTCTCCTTATATACCCCCTTGATGGCCCTGCCCTCAGCATTGTCCCCAGTTTTAAATACTTAGGGGTTACACTAGCCTCCGCCTTCTCCTTCATTGACCATAGTAACCTCATAGTCCGTAGGATCAATCAAAAGCTTGGTACTGTTTACCACATCAAACCCTACCTAACTGCTGTGGCTTGCTTGGCCATTGCCAGAGGTAACCTTCTCCCAGTCTTGGACTACTGTTCCCCAATTTACACCCGTATCTCTACCACCCTCTGAACCAGACTTTTGTCTGTATATAATAGCATTTGCCACTTTGCCCTGTCCGCCCCCTTTTACTGTCATCACTGTGACCTCTAACGCTCTCTAGGCTGGCTCTCCTTGTAAGGTCACTTCGATTTTGCCCTTGGATGCATCATAGACTCCACCATTAGTTATGGCCCTACTTCCCCCCTCTCCGCCCTCTGCAAGCACAGATCCATGCCATGATGTCTTCGATCCTCAGCTGCCCCGCTCCTTGATACTCCCAGAATCTCAACTAAGACGAGCAGTAATACTACATCGGTAGCTGCCACTTCACTCTGGAATGGGCTTCCAGCAACTCTCAGATCTTCTAGCATGCACCGCTCCTTGAAACTTAACCTCAAATCTTGGCTCCTGTCCCATGACAGTTGCAACTGTCTGACCAGGTAGCACCCCCCCCTTGCTTGTCACTCCATGCAATGACTTGACCCTGCTCCTCTTACCTGCCCCTGTTGGTAAATTCAACTGGTTACCTGTCCCTGTTGGTCCATCTGACTGGGTAGGTATAGTTTTTATGTTGGGGGGGTTGATTAGGGTTTGATTCATATTGCTCATTGTCCTCTGGTCTGCGTTATCTTCTCCTTTGCTCTCAGTATTGTAATATCATTTGACACCTTTGGCGATTGTAATATGCTGTTACCCCTGCCTGTTTAATGCTTGTACCATTTTGTTCAATGTAATATACCTTACTCGTGCCTCATGGCCCAGGACATGCCTGAAAATGGTCCCTCGGATCAGTGCACCTACCCGGTAAACAAAGCCATAAATATATAAATATTCCAACAATTATTTAATTAAACCACCTTCCTCTCTTTGTAGTTCTATAATTTTCCCTTTGCAGTTGTAATGTATGAGCCCTTGTGGCCCTTCCCAAATTTTCCTTTCTATACAAACCTGCATATTCCCAAAGCATTCCATCTGTGAAAACCTTAAATACAAGCAAAGTTACCCTCTGATTTTACGATAAGCCATGGAAATCATTCCTAGCTCCTGCAGTCTAACTTAATATATTTTATCCTTAGCCGGCCCGGTGGCACTGAGGGTTGGGGCGCTGGATGCCACACCTCGTGCCACACCAGCAACCCGGGTTCGGGAACAAGCCTGAGCCATCAGGGGTCAGCAGGGACGGGAAAGGATTGAGTGTCCTATGGACTGCTCTCCTTCTCCAGGGAGGGGGGATTTCACCAACCGATGCACTGGTGACCTCTGGCGGAGGCTGGAGGCACTACAGTGCACGGTCGCAATATGCAGGGGTTGGAGCTGCGGCAGACATCCTTCGGAGGTGCATGGGAGTGTGCATCAGCTGAGCTGGATGTCATTGCACGTCTGAGCTTCAGGGTATACAAGCTAGAAATACGGAAAAACCCGGACCAGTGGGATAGGCGACGGCACCTTCACTTCACGCTCAGCGCTGGATCTGTCTCGGCTGAGTCTCATATCTCCTCCACCTCCGACCCCACCACTTGCCAGAGTCTGCCTTTCAAGGAGCCCAGGTAGGAGTCAGGCTACCCTTCCCAGGCAGGTTAAACCGGGGGTGTTGGCAGCAGGGGGGGTGGAGAGAGAGGGTTACAGACCATAGCGGTTCTCAGGCGGGTGGCCACAGTAGAAGGATGCCTGAGAGAGTTCCCCTGATCCGTGACTGGAGGGGGAAAAAGAGCTGTCAAAAAAATATATATATGTATATATTTTATCCTTAACTTTGTACACTCTTTTAGTCATCCTTCTCTGTACCCTTTCAATCTGTTTACAGTTAGTAATGCTTTGGGGAGCACAGAAAGGGGCACCATACTCCAAAACGGGTCTAACCAGGGACGTATACAGGGGCACAAGGACCTTCTCCCTCCTACTCTTGTTATTTCTGAGGATATTCCCTATGATTTTGTGTGCCCTTTTGGCCACATTGCTAATCCCTATTGTGTTTGTTGAAGGTTAATATATTTGAGATTATGACTTCAAGATCCTTTTCATTTTCAGTTTTAGCTATAATTTTATTATTGATTATATATTGTGCGTGGATATTGTTATGCCCAAAGTGCATAACTTTGCACTTATTTTCTTTAAACAACAGTTTATGTTTTATGGCTCAATTCTGGAGATTATGTAATTGTTTCTGAAAATGTGCTATTGATGCAGCATCATTCATAATGGAGCCCACTTTAGTGTTGTCTGCATATTTGTAGAGCCACACCCCTCCCGACACTTGCATTGTGGAAACAAGTATGTTAAACAGTAGGGGTCCCTGAATTGATTCCTGGGGCACCCCACTGGACATGTTTCCCCAATCAGAAATGTAACCTCGTATTTGGACCCTTTGTATCCGATCTTCCAGAAACGAACCAATCCAGGCTGTCAACCCACCATGTACTCCCAAGTTCTTGAACAGACTTCAGTAATATCTCATGAGACAATGCGTCAAATGGCCTTGTGTAGTCTAAATATACCACATCCACAGGTAGACCTTGGTCCGGTGCTTGACTCACCAGCTCGAAAAAATGGAACAGGTTACTAACACAAGATTTTCCAGAGGCAAAACCATGTTGTGTTATATCTATAATCTTTAGCTGTCTCAGATTCTCCTCTAGAAACTTCTTGATGAGCTTTTCCATTACTTTTCCTAATACTGATGTAATACTAATGAGTCTATAATTGTCTACCTTAGCCTGACTGATAAATTGGAATGATATGCGCTATCCTCCACACCTTCAGAACTCCCCTTTCTCTTAACGATGTGTTGAAAAGTATTGCCAGTGGCCCTGCAGTTTCATTGGCTATGTTGTATACAAACATTTGGTGAAGTCCATCTGGACGTCCAGATTTGTGAATATCTAGGTTCTTTAGTGTCTCCTGAATCTGATTAGCAGTAATTTCAGTGTCCCAGATTTGATTTTCTGATTTTCCTCCATTGTAAAACATGTGTTATCTGGTTTCTCATAGACACTCAGGAAGTGTTTGTTAAAGACATTAGCCATGTCAGCCTCATTGTCAATTACCTTATTCCCATCTGCGACAGGGTAGAATAGGACCCTGTGCCATTTGTTTTGGAGAAAGTGTTTAAATGCAAGGATCTGTATTCTTTCCTTTTCTGTCTCTTCTGTCTGGTTGCGCAACCTAATTTTCCTTTGAAACCTCGGGTTTGATCAACCCGACCAGTCTCGCAATCCTTTTCCTCTCACTGTCTCTCAGTTTTCTCTTGCTCTCTTTCTTCCTTGTGTGTATATATATATATATATATATATCTGTTAATATAAAATATATGAGAATCAATGTACAGAAATGTAGCCGATATTGGGATCACTTTTGTTTAGAAAATTGTGTTACTGTTGAAATGTATATATTTATAATTTGAGATAACTGTAAAAAGCTAGAGGTTACTTGGGAGCAAATGCCTAAGCCTTTTGCAGTTGCTGTGGTGATCTCAAAGTTCTCAATGTTCTAGCTGCTCCTGAAATTTACAAAGGACAGGATGCCTGCAAAGGATGAGGGTTGAAAAGAGTTATAAAAACAGCTAAGCTGAGCTGCAATGAGATTTTTTACAACATATTTTATTTTGCTTCTGTATATAGTTACTCTGAACAGGTTTATTTTATTTTATGGTACTGCAACTACAAATAAACAGTTTTGTGGAATTTTACAGCTGCTCCTGGGTTTTCTGTATGCTTCCTGACCTGTGCCTCGGTGACACCATCCTTTAAATTAATTGTTTTTATGCATTTCTTAAGCTTCCGATGTAATTGTAGAACTGCTTACAATTATTCTTTTTTGTCTGTTGCCAACTTCAGTTCAGCATTGGCCTTGGCTTTTCTTATTGCCATCTTACATTTCTTAACTTGTGCCTTGTACCTAACCAACCTATCCTGGGTTGAGTTAGCCCAATATTTCCTAAAGGACCTTGTTTTTTTCTTTACCATTTTACTTATTTTAGTATTGAACCAGTTAGGAACTCTTTCCTTGTCATTATACTTTTCTGTTAGTGGGAGAAATTCTTGTATACAAGACTGTAACTTTTTATTAATTACCTCCCATGCTTCCTCTGGTGTAACATGCCTTAATTCCTTGTCCCAATCCTGATTCAGGAGCACTTGTTTGATTTGAATATAATCAGCCTGTGCATAATTCCGAATTTTGGTTCTTCCACTTATCTTTATTACCTCTTCAGTTAGAGAGCATGTAACTGAGTAATGGTAGCTAGAGCCCACGGGTTGAAGTATATTAACATTTTTAATTGCCCCTTCAATATTACAAAAAAGTAAGTCTAGGGTATGTTTTTCTCTAGTATGTCCTTTAACGTATTTTTCCAAGGAATTACTCAGACATATTTCTATGAACCTCTCTTCTGTATGATTACTGCCCTGTAATATATCCCAGTCTATTTTGGGAAAATTAAAATCCCCCATTAAAATGCAGTTGTTGGCTAGTTCCATATTATCTGTCATATTCAGAAACATGGTATTCTCCACTTCATTAAGGCTTGGAGATTGATAACACACACCCAGCGTGATTGTTTCCCTGCCAGTACTAAATTTAATCCATAATTGTTCTACTGAATTATTAGCGATGTCACCTGTCTCAAGGACATGTGCTTTTAGTGATGTGGCTATAAATAGGCCGACTCCTGCACCATTTCTATTGGATCTTGCTTTATGAAAAACTCATAGCCATGAAATACCCTCAACCCAGTCATCCTCCCTCAACCACGTTTCCGTTATTCCACAAATGTCGAAATCATTCTTAATCATTATATATTGCGACTCATCCAGTTTATTTCTAATGCTTCTGGCGTTAACCAGCATTAACTTAAGCTCTTTCCCAGTTATGTTTCTAAATATTCTGTCCTCTGAAATCATTGTTGTGGAATTATCCTGCACACACACTCCATGCCCCTGTCTCCCCAGCTCAACTAGTTTAAAGCCTTATCAGTTTGTGAACTGAACCTCTGCCCCAGCTCTCTACTTCCCCTTCTATTTAAGTGCAGCCCATCCTTGCTATATAATGCATAATTATTACTAAAAACTTCCTAAGTTTTTATGCACTGAATTCCCTGCATAAGGCACCATCTTCTGAGCCAGTTATTCACCCTGTGTATTTTCTGGTTTATTTCTACACTGGCAAGATTTCAGAGAAAATTATGGTACCATTTACATCTCTGACCAATTTCTCTAGAGTAATATATTCCAGTAACATCTGGTCCTCTCTAATATGTCTCAAGTCATTTGTACCCGCATGTACCAATATAATTGGTTTGTCTTCTTTTTTCTTTGCTATTCTCATCAGTAATAATGACACATCAGCCAGTTTAGCCCCAGGTAAATATGCACTAGTTACCCTCTCCTTTAAATTTGTAGTTGGGTAGGCATCCATACATTTAACTATAGAGTCGCCCACTATATATGTATACTGTTATTTCCCCTCCAGCTGTGTTTCAGCTACATTTGCTACTTCCATTTCAGTAATATTCTGATTTGCTCTACCGTGGGGTTGTGTATCACTGGTATATGTTTGTGCTTGGATCTGATCAGACTGGGCCGTATCGTCAGGAACATTAATTAGCACCTCTGCTCTGCTCTGTCTCTTATCAACATCATGTGATCCCTTGGCTATAACTGTTTCCTGTGCAACCTTCAGTAATTCATCAGTTTGATTATTAATGCTATCTATCAAATTCAGTAGTGGGTCAAATGAATTTTAAGTGGGGGAATGTTACATTTCATTGCCCTCCTTCCCTTGTGTTTGTGCTGACCTGATATTCCCAATCTTCTCCACTGTCTACACAACTCTGTTCCCTTTTGTGGCTAGTTTCATTGCTTTTTTCATAGTTTCTTTGTTCACTCCCTCAGATGTACTAATCTGCTTAAAACACTTCAACTCCCAATTCCAGTCCCAATATTTTAACTTTCAGTTCCTTTAATTCCAGACACTGTCTGCATATATATTCAACCAGGCTAGTGCTTACTTCTATACTGAACTTACTGCATTCCTTACATTTAATACCCAATTCTCCACTTTTGACTGTTACAGTATAACTTTCCATCTTACGTAACAATCAGGTGGATTTAATCTGTCAAACGCCGTGTATTTGTCCCTAACAAACACAGCAATTTGAACTTACTGTGAAAAATGCACAGTGTTACACGAGGTCCCTGCACACTTATTGGTACCCTCAGAGGTACACCGTAGACAGCTAGTGCTTGGGTATATGTTGTACTAACATATAGGGCTAAGGGCATCTACCGTATAGGAGTAGATGTCAGGATATATGTGTGCATATTATTGTAATACACTTTGCTTGCTAATACATATATATTCTTCTATGTGTTTTCTGTGTATTTCTTACTTATAAGATGTTAGGACACCTGTTCCCTTGGAATAATTATGATATATAAGTCGGCATTGCCACCTTTCAGTGATTTGTACTACTACACTGAGTTATGTAAGACTCTGTGTAAGTACTCTTTTGTTTCACAAACTAATGACTACTACAGAATTGTATAATGTTATCTTGTACCGTGGAGCCTCCTCTAATTTAGCCAATAGGGTTCATCTCTGTAACTAGAAATGTTTCTATCTTACAGTAACCATAGTAATTATCATAGGTATATAATATGAGACACTAAGTCGTGTACCTCGGAGATCCCAAGAGACACAAAGAAACCTTGAGGTATAGGGAATGCTTAGCACTGGCTCCTGGTTCGTACTGGTAAGAACTGCTTAGGGCAACTGCGATTTTATCATTTTTGGTAGTAATAAACAAGTTTATTACTCTAATGCAACATGTCTGTGATTACTTGCATTACCAATATTGCCAAGAACCTGAGCGTGAGGTTTAGACCTCCTGACAATTGGCGACCACGTGCAGGCAATATTTGGTGTTTGTAAGCTTTCACTACTTGCTACAACTTTTCCCTTCCCAACGGGGATGGTAGATGTACATTTCCGTATCACCGCTCCCATTTTCAAACCAGTTTGTAGTCACTTACAAAGTCTGGCTGTTTTTCTCGGGTGTGGTCAATGCTGACATGACCCACTCCACAGCAGCTTTGAATTGTAAGCCTACAAATTCTACAGTAGCCCGACTGTGTATAACGTGTTCCTGCTGTGGATCGATACACAGCAAGGTGCCTTTTTCATAGTTTGATTTTTTTTGTTCCCTCCCACACAATGGCCACCATATCAAATATCTGCGCAGAACTGAGATTTGATGTCTCTAACTTCCTTGCCTCCTATGGAGGATGGGCTGACTTTGCGCGGGACACAAGTCAATCCGAAAACCCTATACTGGGGATTTAAACCCAGTACACAGAGATGAGACAATCAACCAATAAGCATCATGCCAAAGGGTTGATGGTCGCGGCTCTCTACGCTGCTCTGGAAGCCTCCGAAGCGAGGTTTCAAATCCCTGATCTGCATATTTCGTCTCTTAAGCAAGAAATGTGTTTGCAGGAAATGGAATGTATTAGACTGCAGCAGAACTTGGAGTCTGAACTTCAAACTCTGCAGAATGAAAAGGATTCACTTTTGCATCATTCAACTCAGGCTGGAGAACAGGAACTTTGTATGTTGAAGCAGGAATGTGAAAGTTTGAGACAGGATAAGGGACAGGCATTGCATGTGAATGATTTGTTAAGTACAGCGAATGCACAGTTGAGTGAGGAGATGGGAGAGCTACGGGACGAGATAAAGCAGGTACATAATGACTTAGAAGTGGCTACTAGGGACAATCACGAATTGAGTGCCGTGTATAGAGTGTTGCAGAAGCAAATGCAGGATGAGGTTGATATGGATCTTGCAACTGTGAGTCATGCAGAATGTAAAACCAAGATGGCGAAACTGCGCCATCAGCGGGGAGGGTCTGGCTGGACATGTTAAGGCGATGGGAGGTGTAGCCCCTGCCTTACACATGTCATCTGAGGAGGAGGTATCAGATGATGACATCTCTCAGTACAACACCCAGTCACACCCCTACTATGGCCCAAAAACCCCACCCAGCCATTCACAACATGGCGGATCCCCACTCCACCCTCACCATGTCATACGTCGTCGACATTGTGACTCCCATCATGGGAGACACCAACATGGCGGCCCCTATGATGGGGAGGAGCAGGCCCAGGCCTGGTCCCGACTGCACCACCGATAGCTGTTATTAATGTGAAAGACAGGCAGGAGATAGAAACAATGATTGAAAATGCAATCGGGTAATATACTTATTCCTGAGAGAAGTAAACGGACCATTAAAACCCAAATCATGCAGCTTCTACAAGAGGCTGGCACTCAGGATGGTATTGTTTGTACTGCGGCTGAGGCGGCAGCCCAGGCTGCCCTAGACAGCACCCGAGATAACCTACCTCCACCTGATCAGCCCAATAATCCCCTACAAATGGCCTACTGTGTTCAGCAAATAGCTGACAGTATCGGTCGGATGAACCCGTCTGACAATCTCAGCTGCCACTTGGAAAAGGTACATTCTAAATGTGAGATGCTTAGCCTCGCTGCAGAATATCAGGTCCAGATACTACACCAGACCATCAATCCTAGTTTGTGGGCCAAACTCCCCGATGCCATCCGCCAGGACGGCAGCGTCACCTTTGATGAGGTTGCAGCTGAACTCATTTCTGCACACAGCCCAGGTGTAGTAGGAGTGATGCTTGCATACCTTGTAAATCAGAATGCAAAGGAAAGTCCAGCAACTTACCACCAGAGACTCTGGATGGCCTACCGAGCAGGAAAGCACCTGGTACAAGAAGCTGCAGACATAGATCTTATTGAGTACAAGACCCTGTTCCTTAGGAACATGATTCCTGTAGTAAGAGAAAAGGTAGAGCCAACCACCTATCCCAACATGGACAGGTTTGCTGACATCCTTCAGAAAACCGAGAGTCTACCAACTCTACATCCGTGATCTGGGCTCCAGTTCCAAGAAAGTAGCCGCCGTGGAGCCTATTCAAGAGGCCGTGACGCACTACACGGTGGAAGGGCAGGCCCAACACAAACAGCCCCTCCCCACAGACAAACAACACCTCCAACAGGCCCAACAGCAACAGCAGCAATGGGGTGGGAACCGGAACTATCATAAGAATAAGAAGCACAAGAATAAGGGCAGACAACAACAACAACAACAAAGAACAGGCCCTTCGTATAGGGAGATAGCCGAAGAAAATCGGAAATTCCGAGAGCTCCTGGGGCAAGTGCGCTCTGTGGCAGATGCTGTTCCTGCTCAGTCCCTTGTGGCTGTACAACCGGTGACCCAAACCCTGATGGGCCATGGTGACACTGGGAGTACAGGCCTTTAGGCCCATACTGGTCTGAACCCAGAAGCTCCTCCCTATATAGCATCAGTGCAGCATGGTGAAGTGGTTCAAAGGAGCCAGGCCCAACCTCTCCATGCTCCCAGCAGTACAGATTGACAATTACAGGCCCCAGTCCAGATTGTAAACAAGCTGGTCTTGGATACAAACGGAAGGCCCTGCACTGAGGCCGAGGTCAGGGCCGCCTACTTATAGTGTTACTAGATACAAGTGTGGCTGTGTCTGTATTACATGATGACCATCCGGACACATCTCCTTGGTCCACCGGATGGAAGACCAACATGTCAGGAATAGATGGTACTAGATTACCTGCATATCGGTCTCAACCCTTGCAGGTAGAGTTAGGCCACTTAAATGCCTCACACACCTTCCAACTGATGGTATTGCATGATCATCCTAGTATCATAGGAATTGATTTTCTTGCATCACATGGCTGTGTGGTGGATTTAGCTAACATGCTATTGATACAAATTAAGGGTCAATACCACACTATTTTGATCCCTGATTCACACGTTGTGGCAACAATATCTGCTAACAACAAAGAGTATGACATCATAAATTTGTTCAAAGGCCATGAGCTTTTCCCAAAGCTTCTTCCATTTTGCAACAGCATTTGGAAGTGTTTGCAATCAACAAACATGACTGTGGCAGAATGCACACTTTCATCGAAGTGCCAGGCCCGGCACATGAGAGGCAAAGGCAATACCCTTTTCCAACTGAGGCCTTGCCTTCTCTCAGAGAAACAATAGTCACTTCTCAAGCAAGGGGTAATCAGAACATGCATTTCTACTGCTAACTCCCCAGTGTGGCCCATGAAAAAACCCACAGGTGTCTGGAGACTTACTATTGACTACAGGAAATGAAACCAGGTCACCCCCAGTTGTACTCCAACTGTGGCATCCGCACCTGATGTGCTATGACTTTTGACCCCTGACCTAAAATGGTTCAGTGCCCTGGATATCTCCAATGGTTTTTGGTTACTACCATTGGCTCCCAAGAGTCAATATAAGTTCACCTTCACCTTTGAAGGAAGACAGTATACGTGGACTTGCTTACCACAGGGATTCCATAACAGCCCGTTCCTGTTCCATCTGCATATGATGGACACCCTTGAGGGTTTCTCAACTCCCCAATGTTTCTTGCAGTTTGTGGATGACCTGTTGCTGGCAACCGCCACACAGGAACAACACTTGGATCTCTTGGATGAACTACTGACTCTCATTCAGAAAGCAGGCCTAAAATGCAATCCAGCAAAAGCACAGCTATGTCAGAAAGCAGTACTCTTTCTGGGTCTAAAAATAACTGACCAAGGCTGAAGCCCTACCTGGAAGAAGATACAAGGACTGCAAGACTTACCATTGCCTACCAGTGTGGCAACTCTTTGATGGTTTCTAGGTATGGTGAGCTATTCTAGAGATTTTATCTGTGATTTTGCTCAGAAAGCCGCTCCTCTGTATGAGCTATTAAAAAAGGACATTCCATGGACTTGGGGCCCTATACATACCCAGGCTGTGATGTCACTGAAGTAGGCTTTGGCCTCCGCCCCAGCTCTGGTCAACCCCAATCCATCACTACCATTCCATCTGGAATGTGCCACCTCTGACATTGCCATGTCAACAGAGCTGGCTCAGAAGGTTCATGGCACCCTGAGACCTACTGCATATGCATCACAGCTCTTGACCCCAATGGAACAGAAGTACAGCCTTTGCGAAAGGAACCTTCTGGCCACCTACTGGGCTGTCAAACACTTTCTGTATATCATTGGGTACTCTCCACTGATTATTAACACCAACCACACACCAACTACCTTTCTGCTCTCAGACAGAGTGAAAGAAGGGTCAGTCTCTAATACCAGGCTGACACACTGGTCATTTCTTCTCCAGGATAGAGACATACAGGTGCACCTAACAAAAATTCCATCTATGCTGACTCATGGACTCCTTTTCCAAGGAGAACCCCATGACTGTACACTGCAGTCACCTGATCTTCCAGATCAAGGTCCTTTTCTCCCTGCCACGCTACAAATACTTGACAACACCACTTTGTGTTGTATCTTTACTGATTGTTCAGTATCCTACTATCAGGAAGAACAAATTGCAGGGATGGGCATTTTAGTAATCTACCCTTATGGTAACACTGTTAAAATCTCTAAGCATTGCAGTGTAGCATCATCACAGTATGCAGAGATGGCAGCGGTGGCCTGCGCCCTCGAGTTCATCCAGCATGGGACCGAGGATACCATCATTTTTATAGACTCTAATTGGGTTTGTTGTTCTCTTACAGTATTCCTTCCTTTCTGGCAGAAGAACTCCTTCCTCTCTTCTGACAGCAGCCAAGTGAAGTACAAGGAACTGATAATATACATACATTCACTGGCACAAAAATTTGCACACAAACTCTATGTACACAAAGTTAAAGCTCATTCCCTCCATGATCCCTACCATGCCTTCAATGATACAGCAGATACCCTTGCCAAGGAAGGGGCCCAAGGGGGGGACACATGGATGATGGATCATCCAGAGGCCAATGCGGCTGTACATTTTGCAGCACTCAGGAAAAAACCTGAACCCTTTTCCCCCCTTGGACCTCTCAGCAGCCCAAGTTGATACTGAACTCAAATAAGTGTTCAGATTCCTTGACAAGAGTACCGAAGAGAAACTTCCCATACATAACCCCCTACTGGAGGCATGAAGGTAAGTTACACTTGTCACCAGATGACAAGCTCATCTGGTACCAGCCAGATGATTCCACCATCAAGTTGTGGGTGGTCCCCAGACACCTTAGGTCTGAATTTTTGCACCAAGTGCATGACACACTGACTGGTGGGCACCATGTAGTGGAAAACACCCTCCAGAAGCTTAAGACCACTGCCTGGTGGCCTGGTGTCACCAAAGATGTCAAACAGTACATAGATAACTGCCTTGTTTGTGCGTAAAACAACCCCATCCCCACCAAATGAAATGCCAAACTTTTACCACAACAACACTCTGGCCCTTGGAATACCATACAGATTTATTTTATTGGTCCCTTAACCAATATCAGCAGAAATAACAAGTATGCTCTTGTGGTAACTGACCTCTTCTCTAAGTGGGTTGAAGCTTTCCCCACTAAAACGTGCACCGCTAAAACCACTGCCTAAATCCTGGTGGAACAAATTTTCTCCAGGTGGGGCCTACCTCTTAAGGTGGACTTTGACAAAGGAACCAGTTTTACAGGTGAGTTAATGAAAGAATCTCTTGAACTCCTTGGAGTGCAACAAAAGTTCCACATACCCTACCACCCCCAATCTTTAGGTCAAGTAGAGAGAGCCAACAGACGGATCAAGCAAATGCTTTCCAAATTCATTGAGGATAATCTCAAAACCTGGGATTCCCTACTGCCGTTACTCCTTATGGCAATTGGGGCACACCCTCAGCCACTACCCAGCTCACACCCTTTGAGGTGATGACTGGAAGACAGATGAGATTACCTGAACTCCTGTTGTTTGACCTGCACACTCCCACTGCAGACCATGTGTCTGTAGATCAATATGTGGAAAAACTCAGAAAAGACCTTATACGCACACACTTGTATGCTACTAACTGCATGGGTAAGGCCCAGCAGCAATCCAAAATACACTTTGACAAGCATGCACAAAAAGTGGATTGACAGGTTGGAGATCAGGTAATGGTCCTCCGATTTGCACATCCCACACATTCCTTCTCCAATAAATGGGAAGGCCCATATCCCATTGTCAACAAGCTCAGTCCAGCAGTCTATCAAGTTAGACTCCTGCAAAATAATAAATTGACTGACAAATGGTTACATGCAAACCAACTGAAACTGTATAAAGGAGTTTAATTACTTTTTCTCACCTCATTGGGCGGAATAGTACTGACTTACTAATGTTTGATTTTGCTTTTCAGATACACTGACAGGATGGCTATCTTGTTCCATTATCTCCTCATCTCAGGAGTTATCCCCTGCATCCAAGGCACTGTACCGAACCTCCAACCACACCTTGATCATCCAGCATCTCCTTCAGAGGGAGTATCCATCAAAATACCCGATAGTCTGATTACTGTCCAGGAAGGTTCCGATGCTTACCTCACTGCCTTGGTTGTGGCTCCTTATAAATCTACCCTACAAATTGAGTGGCAAACCACATCGCAAGGACTAGTTCTCTCTGTGGACAAACTCTCCAAAGGAACTTTCTAGGGTTGGCCCAATACTACATTATCCCCAAATGGTTCTCTGTCCTTGCTACAAACTGCTCTCAGGCATTCTGGTTTATACAATATTACTGCCTTAATTGATCCTTCATATTGTAATTCTCTGTCTATGGATTCTGCTCAAAAATTTTGTGCTGTACACAACATGGCTTCTGCTGCCATGTACCTCTCTGTGTTAGCACCCACTGATAAACAGCTTTTGGAATGTCCAAAGCACACCCCTGGTCCCCGCAGTTGTCTAACAGCTACTGCCCTCCCTGGTTCATTGATTAACAATTTACAATTTATGCACATACTTGTGTTGTTTAATCTTACTTACTGGAATATGAAAGAATTTGGTATGTGTTACAATACTAATATGTCAGCATTTTATAGTATGTTATTGCTTGATAATTTAGCTGCATTTCAGATCCGTACTCAAGACCCTATTGCCGGGGTCCATACTACTGAACATAGAGGCAACTTCAGGAGAAAACCCAATCCTGATGATCAAAGTCATAAATGTAATACATGTGCAGTTGACAGTTCTGATGTCACTGGTGCAACAGGTACTGTCACAGGTCTCTTTGGTACGGCCATGTCTACTTGGAATAAGGCAGACATTGCTGCTATCAAATCTCATTCTGCCAAATTTCAGACTGGTTTGGTAAATAATATACTACCCCCATTATTGCATGGTGTGGATGACCTTAGTCAGGAAGAAAGATACACTGTATACAACATGCACGACACTGCTAATGTATTTACATACTCTAAAGAAAAGATTAATGCACTCATTGCACAGAATATCAAAGAAGCAGATGAACAATACATTGTTAGAGAAGTTATCTGCTCTGCCTATGGCTCATACATTATCACTACCATCAACAATCTCTTCCGTGATCTAGAATCTGGAAGAATCCCTGATATCATACATGACAGACGCATTTCCAAATGGTATTGTCCATGAGGTAAAACCCCTAGCTGTATTTATTTTTTGTTTGTTTTTATTTTATTTTAGTCTTTGGTAACTGGGTAAGGCCCACTAGGCACAAGTGCTTGTTTTCAGGGGCGACCTGGGAGCACTGGGCAGTTAAGTGACTTGCACAGAGTCACACAGTATGCAAGTGGAGGTTGTGAGAATCAAACTTGGGTCTGGTCTGCTCGATGTACCAAGCTTGTTCATACCTCGTTCTTCTAACCTCTAGGCTATACTGCCAGCCCAAATATTGCTATGTGTATGCAACAATCTTTAACTATTCCTCTCTCTACAGCTAGAAATCTGGGTTTTGTGACCAGGCACCCTAATACTGGTCCTTGTTTTACTGCTAAGAAATGTTCTATAAGATATACTCTGTTTGTTTCTTTTACTGTCTCTTTACCGTGCTTTGATCCCACTACAGCTTTGTTCGACAAGCTGGCACTGGTATACTCCGTTTGGGCACCTTGGTGAAGACATCTATAGGAAACGCCTGGATCTACCTCCTCTACTGGTTTTCCATCCTTTCCTGTACACCTGGGTCACTCTGCACACAGACTGCTGTGCGAAGAAACAATATATTTACTTGTGTCAATGTGATGTATTTGATGTTATTCAACCTGTATGTGGTTATTGTCCAGATAGCATTGATTGGACTTTTTCCATGGATGATGACATCAGCACAAACGGCACAGATTTCTCAGACTCAACATTGGCTCCGGATAAACTCTACCAATCTTATCGTGAGGAGGTTCATTACCTGTCAACACGGATTTCCAAGACGACCTACACCTGCCCGATTCAGTTGCAAACGTGGAGACTCCCCACTGTTCAATCTCAGTATAATTCTGATGGAGAGTATTGCGTGGTTACTAATTTCAAAAGCTATACTAATGGGTCTGAAACATGTGTTATTGATACCCCCAATTTCTGTTTTGTCCCACACCAGAAAACCGTTATTGGACATACCATTATAACCCCTGTCCCCCTTATCGATGCAGACATCATTGATGGTAACCCTGATTATCTGCTCACATTTTCTGAATAGTTACCATATTTTAATGTACACATAGACCCACTCACACTTACATTAAATCACTTTTAGACAGGAAAGGTACACGCCTCATCCACATCCGCAATAATATGACCAAGGCCAATGAAGCTGTCCTTTCATTAATAAATGATGGTGACATGAATGATGCATAAACTAACACCTGGTTAGAAATTACTTTTAAAGGTTTTGTTATTATACAAGCATTTTTGATATTTTTCTTGATTATTATGCTATGCTGCCTATGGCGCACACAGCGCCAACTCCCTGAGCAGCTCAAGTTCCTTTACAAAGCACGCACGTCGGGTTTGTAAACGACCACTGCTCCCTGTTCTTTCCCTAGATTTGCCTGTGTTGCCCTTGGAGGCAACAAGGGAGGATGTTACACGAGGTCCCTGCACCCTTATTGGTACCCTCAGAGGTACACCGTAGACAGCTAGTGCTTAGATATGTGTTATATTAACATATAGGGCTAAGGACATCTACTGTATAAGAGCAGATGTCAGGATATATGTACGCATGTTATTGTAATACACTTTGCTTGCTAATACATATATTCTCCTATGTATTTTCTGTGTATTTCTTACTTATAAGATGTTAGGACACCTGTGTTCTTGGAATAATGATGATATGTAAGTCGGCATTGCCACCTTTCGGTGATTTGTACTACTACACTGAGTTATATAAGACTCTGTATAAGAACTCTTTTGTTTCACAAACTGATAACTGCTGCAAAATTGTATAATGTTATCTTGGACCATGGAGCCTCCTCTAATTTAACCAATAGGGCTCATCTCTGTAACTAGAAATGTTTCTATCTTACAATAACCATAGTAATTATCATAGGTATATAATATGAGACACTAAGTCTTGTACCTTGGAGATTCCAAGAGACACAAAGAAACCTCGAGGTATAGGGAACGCTTAGCACTGGCTCCCGGCTCGTACTGGTAAGAACTGCTTAGGGGAACTGTGATTTTATCCTTTTTGGTAGTAATAAACAAGTTTATTACTCTAATGCAATGTGTCTGTGATTACTTGCATTCCCAATATTGCCAAGAACTTGAGAGTGAGGTTTAGACCTCCTAACAACAGAGTGGTGGCTACTGCTCCTGCTATCCTGGGTGTCTCCGCGCACAACACCTCGGAACTCGCAGCACTCATTCCAGCAGTTTATTAAATGTGCCATGACCCAGAAGTAGCTCTGGGGTCACGGTCACAGCCCTCCGCACAAATCAGCTTTACTGAACAATTACAATAATGTTCAAGCCCCTAAGATGATTAAAACACCTAGCACTAGCCTGCTTGGTGTAGCCCAGCAAAAATCAGCTATGTTTTCAAGGCTCTGTAGTCTCCCCACACACCAGGGGAAACTACAATATCCAGAGGCACTTCCTGTAGATCAGTGCCCCCTCTCACAAGTTTGTTGTGTCAGAAATTAGGCTTCCAAATGCTAGCACAGTTAGTACGTCGCTGTCTGCCTCTTTGCAGATCACATGCAGGTCAGTGTCAGTGGCTCAGTAGGTAGCACACTCACCTCTGAGGCCGGGAGATTAGAGGGCTGTGGGTTCAGTTCCCACATCTGGCACTTGGGTTAATATCCCAGTACTGACACTGTAGTGCCGCATGAGAGGGGTGCTGCACTTATGAGGTGCCGTCTCAAATGAGACATTAAACTGAGGTCCCATCTGCCTGGATTGGTGGTAGTTCAGGTGGATGTTAAAGATTCCATGGTACTTATGGAAAAGAGCAGGGGAATTTCCCTGGTGTCCTGGCCAAATTTCCCTTATTCACTAAAAATACCATCAACAGCTTAATCTGGTTCAAGGTCAGTTGGCATTCATCTGTATCCCCGTCCCCCGGGTCGTGCCTGAAAATAGGCAGGATTTGTCTAGTGCACCTACCCGGCCAACAAAAACTAAATAAATAGAAACACAAAGCTAGACAGTCAAAAGGACATGAGTGAATTGCAAATGGACCTGAAACAGTGAGAGAGATGATCTAAGGTTTGGCAGTTGAGGTTCAGTGCCAAAAATTGCAAAGTGATGCACATAGGGAAGAGGAACCCTAAGACAAAATATTGGATGGTGGGAGGCAGGTTAGCCACTACTTAGAAAGAAAGGGACCTAGGCGGCATCACCATACATGACTTCCTCAAACAAAACAGTAAGTGCAATAAAGCCTCCAGCAAGGCAACCAGAATGCTGAGGTGTATTGGAGGGGTTTTGATAGTACGAGGAGGGAGGTGACATTTCCACTATATAGGTGACTAGTAAGGTCCCATCTGTGATAATGTGACCAGTTCTGGAGTTCCCATATGAGAAAAGACAGGGAAAATTTGGAATTGGTAAAGTGAAGGGTCACCAGAATGATTCAGGACCAACAGGGCAGATCCTATGAAGAACAACGAGAGGCAGTGACCATGAAGTCACCCGAGGCCAGAAGGGAGAGGAGTGACATGATAGAGACCTTCAAGTTCCCGAATGGAATTAACAAGTTGAACAGTGAGGAAAAATTCACTAGGAATTGGGAGTCAGTAATAAGAGGACATGACTGGAAACTGGCAGGAGGGAAGTTCGGAAGGGATTTAAAGAAATGTTACTTTACAGAGAGGGTGGCTGAGCAGTGGAACAGCTACTAGTAGACGTGGTAGGAGCAAAGACCAGTAATGGGTTCAAGCACAGTTGTGACAGAGTAAAGGGTCTGATAATTTCACCAAAGGAAGCTGGTATGATAGGCATGGGGGAGTGTACCTCTCAATATTTTGACACTGAAATGAGGGTCACAGACACTCAAAACTAAAGCACAAAGAGGGACACTGTCCCTCATAATGAGGGGCACAGCCTCAGAGATGGAGATACATGCTCAGAACACTGTGGAAACCATTGTGTTTACCTGTACTAAGTTTACTTTTAATTTAGCATCTCAGAATATTACGAATTTCTGCTTCAAAGTCTGAATTCATAGCACATTCTTTGTGTGGGCAGCACATTTCTCATGAGGGACAGAACCATTTTGAGGGATAAAATGAGGGACATCCTTTGCAATCTGGGACAGTTGAGAGGTATGTGAGGGAGTAATGGAGAAAAAACCTTTTCTGGACTGTAGATCACGAGGTAAGGGAGGGAAATATATAAGGGTCCGACTGAATGAACCAGTGGTCTTTTTCTGCCTTCAGTGACTAAGCTTCTATCTAACCACTGAACATAAACTGCACTTTTCTTTAGTCTGTTTACAGAAAAGCTGTTTTAATGAGAAGACATTTGTAGTATTTTTAAACCTAGCGAGCAATAGTGCTGTGTGAAAAAAATATTTTGCCGGCAGAATTTGCATGAGTTGGGCTTTCGATTCTGCGAAAGTTCAGAAATCATTTTTGGCAACTTTCATGGAAATTACAGCTTAGAACAGCAGAATAAATGTATGAACTGCAGATTAATGTATTAAACTGTGGAACAAAATTCTGCGGAACTGATCACTGTCAGAGGTCAATTCTGCAGAATTTCTTTCAGCAGTTTCATACATTAATCTGCAGTTCATACTGTACATTCATTCCATAGTTCATTGAGTCACTGAACTGTGGATTGAATGCATGAAATATCAGTGTGTATTGCCAGCCTTGAATTTATAAATATTAAATAATGATTTCCAATCCTTGGTATCTAGTGGCCCCCCCACCTTCCAATCACTGACCCCCATACAATTTAATGTTTTTCTTGTGTCAAGTGGTACCCTCCACCCTCCAGTCTCCGACTGCCCCATACAGTTAATGTTTCCCTGATGTCTAGAGGCAAGCTCACCCTCCGATCATCGGCCCAATACAATTAATGTTTGTCTGGTGTCTAGTGGCACCCTCACCCTCCGATTGTCGGCTGCCTCATACAATTAATATTTCCCTGGTGCCTAATGGCACCCCCCACCCTCCAATCACTGGCCCATATTTCCTAATGTGCATCCTTCTTCTGAATCTCAACTCAAGCGACTGACAAACCCATGCTCACTCCCGTTCCATTTCTTAGTCTTTACATCGTACAGTAGTCATGGAGAAAGTCTCCATGACTACCATGCAATATAAAGACTAAGAAATGGGATTGCAGTGAGTGCAGAGTTGTCAGTCGCTTGAGTTGAGATTTAGAGGAGGGCCACACATCAGGAAATATGGGCCAGTGATTGGACAGCGGGGGGTGCCACTAGACACCAGGGGGAAAATTAATTGTATGGGTCTGGCAGTTGGAAAGTAGGGGGTGCCACTGGGCACCAGGGAAACAGCCGGCACAACAGTTGGATTTCCATTTGCTATGCTGGTGACCCGGGTTTGGGAGCAGACTCGGGTTGCTGGAGGGCCGGCCGGGGAAGAATGCTTGAGCGTCCTAGGGACTGCTTGCCTTCTCTGGGGGGGGGGACAGGATCTGTGGCTTGTCTGACCCCGGGTGGAGGCCTGAGGTACTGCAAGCTGGTAGGATAGACCAATGGGGAGCTGTGTGGTGGACGTCGGCGTAACACCTTGACGTAAGGCACACATCACACAGAGAGAAAACAAGGTGGCTTATCTCAAAAATGTCACGATAGGTCCAGAACAATAGATGATTCAAAGGAAAAAAATGAATTTCTGGAGGGCTTTAGCTGCCCCATGCCTCCTACTTGGGGTCACCACTGTCCAATCCAGGGTGGGTTGACAATAGTGTCACTCAGTATCTCCCCCCAAAGCAGTTATGTCTCGTGCTTTTCTTTCAAGCCCCCATGCTTTTGCACCCCTCCCCAAGTTTCAAGCAGAGTCTCCAATACTATTACAGCTACAGCATTTAGGAGACCACTGAGGGCAAATAATAGAGAGGCAGTGTGATCCAGTGGCTAAAGCAAAGCCATGGTACTGAGAAAGCAGTGCAAAGGTAAACGGGATGCTGGGATGCATAGCTAATGGAATCAGTAGTAGGAGAGAGGAAGTTATACCACCCTTGTACAGGTCACTGGTAAGGCTGCATCTAGAGTATGGAGTTCAGTACTGGTGCCACACCTCAAAAAGGACATTAACCTGCTGGAGAAGATCCAGAGGAGGGCTACAAAGATGATAGCCGGTCAACAGGGTAAGACATATGAGGAGAGGTTGAGGGCACTGAACATGTACTCCCTGGAAGATAGGGGAGAGAAAGAGAGAGAGAGAGAGAGAGAGGGACATAATTGGGACCTTCAGGCACTTGAAAGGGATAAATAAGGTTAATTAGGAGAGTCTCTTTAAGCTGAGTGGCAACCATAACATGAGGGGGCACAGTCTTAAGCTGGAGGGTGGAAGGTTTAGGAGGGTGGTCAGGAAGCACTTATTCACAGAGAGGGTGGTGGACATTTGGAATGCGGTGCCGGAAGAGGTCATCTTGTTGAAGACAGTGGGCAGCTTTAAGAGAGGCTGGGATAGGCATGGATGAAGGTAAGGATCATGGGTAGGGAGGATGGGAGGAGTGGGGAGGGAGGGCAGGGACATTGGCTCAAGTTGTGGACCCTGTAATATGAGCAGACTTGATAGACCAAATAGCATTCTTCGGCTGGCTTCTTCATATGTTTGTATGAGACATGGAACACCCAGGTTTGAATCCAACCAGAGCAACATACATTCAGTGTGACCCTGAGCAAGTCACTTAACCTCTCACTGCTTCACTCCACCCAGCCATAAAACAGGGAAAAGCAGGACCCCACTGATAATGAGATTATTGCATCTGAGCTGAAATATAGTGGGTAAAGAAGAAGGAAAGCGGTATGAAGAGAAAATGAAAAGTGCTCAGATAAAAGAATCAGAAGAAAAACTAAACAGAGCAGGGGACAGTATGTGTCATGCATATGTTGCTCAACAAAAGTCCCCATGCTTTCTGTTTTTCTAGTAAGAAACCATGCATTTTACCTTCAATACAAAAACTAAAAATACAGGATGCAGTGTCAGTTTTTGGGGATGCAGAATACAAGGGTAAAAGAGCTATCAAAATGCACACCTGAAACACAAAACCAAAGCAGTTATCATAAATGAACACTCAAAGCATAAAACCAAACATGGCAAATATGCGTGCACACTCAAAATACAAAACAAAAATGGCTATCAGAAAAGCACACTCAAAACACAAAACCAACATAAATACACACTCAGCGCAAAATCAAAATGGCTACCAGAAATGCACACTCAGCATAAAACCAACAAGGCTATCCTAAATGCACTCTCAAAACACAAACCCAACAAGGCTATCATAAATGCACACTCAAAACACAAAAACTAACAAGATTATCATATTCAAAACACAAACCCAAAATGGCTTCCAGAAATGCACACTCAAAATAGAAACAAGTTTGTATAGATGTTCTGAACAGAAGGACTTCCTCAGGAATGATCTAAAGAAAACGGTAAGTGTAGTAAGTCACTGTTTCCCCTTAAGCATGGCAAGTCTTTTGTTTTGAGCCTCTGTGTTTTTGCAACCCCCGGCTTCCCCCATGTTTCTATCAGACGCCTGGCTCCCAGAGTGTTACAGCTAGAGCCTTTGTGAGTCCAGAGTAAGAAAACACAATAACAGAAAGGAAACAGAAAAATACGTATAAGGACTTGAGAGAAAGAGATGGGGGGTAAGAAGAAGGGGACAGCACATTTTATGCCCATATTTTTTTTTTGCAATTGTTTAACTAGGTGAGGCACACTAAGCTGAAAGCTTGTTTACAGGTGCAACCTGGGAGCACAGGGAAGTTAAGTGACTTGCTCAGGGTCACACAGTATGCAAGTGGGGGCTGTGGGATTCAAACCCAGATCTCCAGATTTGTAACTTAGAGTCTTAAACCACTGCGCTGTACTGCCTCCATATTGCCCAACATATGCCCCCATTCCTTCAGTGTTTTCTTCTTACACTCTGTAGTAATAACTAAACTTCACTTTTATTATATTTGTGTTATTATACTAATCCACAATGTTTTATATAATCTCGTTATAAATATGACCTGGTCCTTGTGAGTCTGTGTGCGTGTGTGCCCGTGTGTGTGTATGTGTGTGATTGTGTATGAGTGTGCATGCATGAGTGTGTGTGTGTGTATGTGTCTACATGTATACTCTGTACAGGGCTCATTGAAGGAATGGTAAAAATCTATTCCCACCTCTCAATAGCTGTGTATGGCAATCTGGAGGTACTGTTTGGCATTAGTGCTTAGCCTTAGCCCAGACAGCACCTGCTTAAGGTATCACAAATGCCAGAAAGAGTGAGACTTACTTCTTTTGTAGTCCCTGCTGGTTAGGCATCAGGCAAGCATGGCTCAGCTCTGGGCACCTCTTCGTACCTGGGACTATGCAACCATCTTGGTAAAGCAACTGCTTGAAAACACCTTGACGCTTTGGAAGCAGAAACAGCTGGAAGGTGCAGTTAATACAGAAGTATGAAGATAAATGATGGAAAACTCACTTGCACACAGTTGCTGCTCCACGTCCATTTTATTTAGGAGGTGGGGGCTACTTTATGGAAGTGTACCATCCTTTGGAGTTTAAGCTGAGGTGCAGATGCTGAATGAGAGCTGTCTCTCGCTGCATTGTAGGGAGCATGGAAGAAATGGCTCCTGTATATGGGAGGGGACAGGTGTACTCTGTTGTGAACAGAGACTGTTACTCCAGTGCATGGGTTGGTAGGATTTTTACTTATTTCATGGCTCTTGCCCAAGTCCTAAATCCCCTTGACCCACCTCAATGACCAAGCCTTTGAATTCCATCAGGCAGACAGTGGTGATGGGACTAGAAAATGTGTTTTTATTGCCACCATAATTTGTATTTCTAGAGCACAAATAATGGAGCACATTTCTAAGCAGTGTACTTAATAACAAGTAAGGAGCATAAACTATGTTTTGAGCACCACAGCCTTGACACAATTATTTCTTATTTTGGTTATGGACACAAGCCAAGCACTACCTGTGTGATGGGTCTTTGTTTCACCTGAGTGTTCCAGCTCACTGGCAGCCCAGCAGTGTTCAGGGTTTGAAGAAGGTGACAGCAGCAGGTGGGGTGCTGAATCAGGTTCTGTTTAAAACAGGGAGCTCAAAGTGAGCAGTTTACTTCCTTTTAATTTTCATGTCTTCATCATCCTCAACATCATCACAGCTCCAAATTATGAAAATGGATACCCACTGTCTGGCTGCTTCAAAAACATTTGTCCATAGTTACACAAGTAAAAGCCCCAAAGAATCAGTGTTGTCATAAAGCAGACATTTCTGTCAACCCCGTCTGTCCCAAACCATTCGCCATCTGTGATTTTAACATACGCAGTGGGGAAGTCAACCTTTCAGAAATCCCGCTTCCAAGCTGGTTCCTCTGCTAGACGGAATCCATCTTCAAGCCACCAGTTCAGTGTGCATGCCCCTTGGCACAGTGGGAAAGTAATAGCTTTGGACAACAGAAAGGCAAAGCTGCATCCTTCCGAGAAGCCCATCAATGCATTTCTACCTTCTGTAATTCTCAGTCGGCGTAATGCCAATACGACTTCTGTAGCTCCTCCTTCAACAGAGACGGGGGGGTGCCCATCTCTGTCATCAACCCCCCCCCCGGCCTTGTCAGGCCTTGTAAAATTCAAGCTTAAAAGTAGCAGCAGCCTTACGGATATAGCTTGTCATCACAGCATCCAGGCATGACATGGCTGCAATAATCAGTCTGTGCATCAGTTTCCTAAGAATGGGGGAGAGTCGTGCCGCAGCTAATTAAAATGGCTGCCATTTCCAACTCCAATCAGGCCAGCTCATATTACTCTCTCTTTTTCTCCAATTCAGTATCAAGGCTGTTGTTCTTAGAACTTGCTTGTTTCATTTTTTGAAATTTTAAAATCTACGGAATGTTACAGGAACGAAGTCAACTAGTTGTCTGGCTGGAAGGTTTAAGAGGCTCTTCTGCAATGTGAAAGAATCTTAAAAATCCTTGTGCCCTGTTTTAAAAGCAGTAGCACATGTCTTGGTGGTGAGCGTAAGGAAGATCAAAGAAACTGTGAGCAGTGGAAAACAGTAAATGATCTAATTCCTAGGTAGACTTCCCTAAATGACCAATAATTGTCTTGTTTTCAAGGGTGCATTTCCAAAGAACCTCAAAGCTGCTTTTGAATAGACTGCACACACACACTGAACGGTGCCAGGAGGGTGCATTAAATCTTACAGAGCTGAGAGTTGATGGAGCAGTATTTAAAATTGTTAGGTGTGCAGATATGGATTGGCAAACTATTAAGCAACATGGGAGCTAGCCATAAATAGCTTATAAAGTGGAAACTATTCAGATTCTTACAGCACAGGGATACATGTCATTCACTCCGTATGGGTTTGGACTAATAACTCCTATAGACTAATACCTTTCAGGCATGTTTGTTAGGCTTCTAAGACAGAAACATAGAAGCTGTTGGCAGAAAAGGACCTCCTGGCCCACCTAGTCTGCCCTAATGTCCCTACCTACCTTGCTACCGTAGAGTCTATGTGATCTCTGGCCTTACCCCCCAGCTGTGTTACTAAAGTCCCCTTGTGTTTATCCCATGCTTGTTTGAATCCTGCTACCATTTCCATACCTGCCACCTCTGCTGGGAGGCTGTTCCAGACATCCACCACCCTCTAGGTGAAGAAGTATTTCCTCATATCCCCTCTGTCTTCTCCTTCCAGCTTCATATAATGCCCTCTTGGCCTTGAGCATCTCTTTCTGTGCAATATGCTGCCCTCCTGTACCTTATTAATACGTTTGAGGTATTTGAATGTTCCCTTCATGTCTGCCCTTTCCCTCCTTCCCTCTAGACAGTACATATTTAATTCCTTGAGTCTTTCTTCGTAGGGCTTCTGATGCAGGCCAAGCACCATTTTCGTTGCCCTTCCGTGTACCACCTCCACCCGGTCTATGTCTTTCTGGAGATGGGGCCTCCAGTACTGGACACAATACTCCAGGTGGGGCCTCACCATCGATCTATACAGGGGTAACACTACCTCCATCTTCCTGCTGGAGATACCCCTCCCTATGCACCCCAGCATTCTACTAGCCTTCCCCACTTCCTTATCACACTGCTTTGCTACCTTTAGGTCAGCAGATTTGACGACTCCCACGTCCTTTTCCTGTTTTGTGGTTGTTACCACCTCTCCTCAAATGATATGTTGCCCTTGGGTTTCGGTGCCCCATGTGCATAATTTTGCTCTTTTTTACATTGAAGCCTAGTTGCCATAACCTTGACCAGTCTTCCATTTTCTTCAGATCTTCCCTCCCCCCCACCGGTGTGTCCACTTTGTTGCAGATTTTTGTGTAATTTGGGAACAGCATACTTTCCCTTCCAGCCCCTCTGCGATGTCACTAATAAAGTAATTGAAGAGGACCAGTCCCAGTACTGCCCCCTGGGGCACCCCACTGGTTACCATACCTTCTTCCAAGTGAACCCCATTTACCACCACCTTCTAAGTCCTGTTATTTAGCCAATTTCATACCCATTTTACTACCTTTGGACCCACTCCCAGGCGGCCCAGCTTGTTTACCAATCTTCTATGTGGAAGATCCATCCAGTCTGCCCATTTCTTTTTCAGCTTTATAAATCTGCCATCAGCCTTTGCTCTGTCAGTGGCCTATCTATTCATACTCATCTGTATTGTCCCCTTATGCCTATTCCATGCCTGTTTGAAGCCCTGCACTGTATTCATATCCACCACTTCCTGAGGTAGGCCGTTCCATGCATCCACCACCCTTTCTGTGAAAAGGAATTTCCTCACATTACCCCTTAATCAGCCTCCCTCTCATCTCATGCTGTGTCCTCTAGTCCTGCTGTTTTTCTTATATTGAAACATGTTAGACTCTTTCACCTTGTTAATGCCCTTAAGGTGTTTGAATGTTTCGGTCATATCATGTCTCTCCCTCCTTTGCTGTAGGGTATACATATTGAGCTCTGTTAATCTGTCCTCATATGTTTTCTGATGCAGTCCCTGCACCATTTTGGTTGCCCTTCTCTGGACTGCCTCAGTTTGGTTAATGTCCTTGTGAAGGTGTGGATTCCAGTACTGCTCGCAGTACGGAACAAAAAGTACTTGTTCAATATATCTGCTTTCTTCTGGTCCTCTTCCACACTTCCCTCCCTTGCTCTTTTAGTCTTACTATCCCTGACTTGGCAATGGTCTCCTCTGTCTGTGCCTTTGCTCTACTAATTGCTTTCCCTGCCTCCACTGTTTCTCCTGATAACCCTCCCTATCCTCTTCCTTCTGTGTTGACTTGTACCTTTTGAATGCCGGCTTCTTTGCTGCTACTTTCTCTGCTACTTCCTTGGAGAACCATAGTGGTCTCTTTTTTTCTCTTGTTCTTCTTGACCTGCCTGATGAGAAGTTTGTTACCTTTTCAATGGCCCTCATTGTTTTGCCTACTGTTTGTTTACCCCACCCATTTTCCCTATCCCTGCTGGGTCTTCCCCAAGCCACTCTCCCATTTTCTTGAAATTGGCCCACCTGAAGTCCAGGACTCTTGTTTTAGTGTAGTTTTTATTCTGGCCCAGTCCTTATATTGAACCACACCATACGACGATCACTGGTCCCCAGGTGACTTCCCACTGTCATGTCAGCAACACTGTCCCTGTTTGACAGTACCAGGCCCGGTATTATCCCCCCACAAGTGGGTTCTTTAACTAGTTGCCTGAGGAACACCCCCTGCAGGGAATCTAGGATTCCCCTACTTCTAGCTGTTACTGCACCAGGGAGGCTCCAATCCACATCTGGCAGATTGAAGCCCCCCACTAGCAATACCTCCGCCTTGTTAGCCATCCTTTGGATTTCTCCTATCATATCCTTATCCCCCCCTCCTCCCCCTGTGCTGGAGGGTCGTAGATCACACGTATGTGAATAGCCGCCCCCTTACCTGTCTCCAGGGAGACCCACAGTACCTCTGCTTCTCCCTGCTCCCTCTGTATTTTCATGGACTCCACCTCCATACTACCGTGTGTGCTTAATTTCTGTGGTGAGGGGGTGTTCTATCATTGCTAAAACTCACTCAAATGTGTTAACTGACTTGCATGGGGGGTTTAGTTTTGCATTTTTTTTCTTTTAGTGCTTAAAGGACTTCAGATGCTACAAGACCCCAGAAATGGGATCTTAGTTAATTCATAATTTCATTTTTGCTGTTACATGCACTCAGCAGCTCACATGCAGGTGGATGCTTACGATGTCTTGCTAGTAGCATGTACTGGTGTTCCATGAATAGCACGTTGGTGAACCATTATCCTAGGATAAACCTGACAGGCTTCGACTCAGGAGGTACTCACAGTCTGGAGGCCAGTCCTCAAGGGGCAGTCAGCGTCTGCATTCCACCCTTGCATGCTGCCTAGAAGTTTTATATTAAATGCATTTCACTTGGGCCCTGGAGGGGGAATCCACACTTCTCTCTCTACTAATACCCCTGGATTTTCACAGCTTAGCTGCTCACAGTACTCTCTGCCTTCTGGATGGTTCTTCCCACTGAAGGGAACATTGAGCCAAGGTACGTGCAGTTTGGTGACCCACCTCCTAATGACCCAAAAGGCTGCTGCTGGTCTCTGACTTTTACCACTTCACCCAAGCTGGTTGCGCTCAGCTTCCTGCTCAGGAAGAAGATAGGCCTTGGCTTATACCAGAGCCTGCAGCAGAGACTCAGTGGCCTGTATTAGGAAACCCCTCCTTCTGGAGCTGCTAGATTAACTTAACCCACTAGAAACTGGCTTCACCGCCTTCATTTACCTAAAAGTAGAGCTGTGCGGAATGTGGAATTCCATCGACGGAATTCATGTGGAATGGTAATTCCGCTTCTGAGATGCTTTTTGGAATTTCTTTTGTAATGCCACAGAATTCCAAAAAGCATTTCTATGCAAACTGCAGAATAATGTGCCAACTCACATATTCACATGTATGCTGATGACACAGTCATCTTCACCTCTGGTCCTTCTACTGTAGCTGTTGAAGATCTGCTCCAGCAGGACTTCAACAACATTCTACACTGGTTGCAATCAAACCAACTCCTGGTCAACATTAAAAAATGGTATCAGAGACCTTCAGGACCAGTCAGAAACTGACCAGAACCACAGCATCCCCCCATTTTCACCACACTAGATGGCACCCCACCTCCCCTTGAAGCAGTGGAGTCCTTCAAGTACCTTGGTGTGTGGTTTGACAGTAAGCTTGACTTCTCAGCCCATATTGACACCATCCATGCTAAACTCTGTCCCAAGATTGGTGCCCTGTACCACAACAAAGACTGCTAGTCTCCCTCAGGCACCAGTTGAAACTCCTACCCCCCACCTGCTCATGTTGACCTTCCTCCTGACACCTTCCTGGACTAGCCTCAAACATCTTTGGTTGGGCCTCCAGCTGAGAACCCACTACCTGCCTACTTATTGCACTTCCTCACCTCCACTGCTCTTCCCTCTACCATTGGGTTAGGCAGATGCTCATCTACAGGTCTTTCACCAGCTATCAGTTTAGTGACTGCATGTGTTTGCTGCCTTACTTTGCACTTGTACTGGCATCTCTTTTGAGCTGTGACCACACTTCATTTCTTCTGTAACAAGTTTATTTTTGTACCAACTTATTTACCAAATGTTTGGTCTATTCAAACATTATGTCTAATGCAAACGGACTTTGGGACCCAGGGCAGCATGGGTTCACTGAGGGCAGATTGTGTCAAACAAACTTGACAGAGTTTTTTGACTGGATCACCAGGGTGGTGGATCGGGGGGCTCGGTGGACCTGGCCTACCTTGATTTCAGAAAAGCTTTCGACTTAGTGCCGCACAAGAGACTACTACACAAAATGGCCTGCTTGGGACTGGGGGAGGTGGTAATAAAGTGGGTTGGTAACTGGTTGGAGGAAAGAATGCAGAGGGTAGTGGTCAATGGGGCAACCTCGGAGGAGTCCGAGGTCATCAGTGGGGTTTCCCCAAGGGTTGGTGCTTGGGCCTCTTCTGTTTAATGTCTTTACAGGGGATATGGTGCTGGATCTGGAAGGGAGGATGAGTCTCTTTGTGGATGACGCACAGGTCGGAAATAGAGTGGACACACAGGAGGGGGTGGAGATGATGCGAAGGGACCTGGAGAGGCTTCAGGAATGGTCCAAAGAGTGAAAACTGTCGAGCAATACAGCTAAGTGTAAGATTATGCATTTAGGCAAAAAAAAAAAATGGGACAGCAGAGTATTCACTGGGAGGTAGAACCCTAAAAGTAAAGGAAGAAGAAAAGGACCTAGGCATCATCATTTCACAAGATCTGAAGGAGGGAAAGCAGTGTAGAGGGGCAGTGGCAAGAGCAAGCAGCATATTAGGTCACATAAGGAGAGGGATCTCCAGTAGGAAGAGAGAGGTTATAGTACCCCTGTAGGCCACACCTGGAGAATGGGGTCCAGCTTTGGAGGCCCTGCCTCAGAAAGGACATGGAGAGGGTGGAGCGAGTTCAGATGAGGGCAATAAGGATGGTGAGGGGGGCTAGAGCACTAACTATATGAGGGGAGACTGAATGACCTGGGCATGTACTCTCTGGAACAGAGGAAGGAGAGGGGAGACATGATTGAGACATTTAAATGCTTCAAAGGTATCAATAAGGTACCTGTGGATAACCTTTTCCAATTGAAAGAGACAGAGGGGTCATGAATTTCAGATCAAGGGAGGGAAATTTAGGGGTAACTTCAGGAAATATTTCTTCACTGAGAGGGTGGTGGACAATTGGAATGGGTTGCCTAAGGAGGTGGTGGGAGAGATGACTGGGGGGGGATTCAAAAGTGCTTGGGATAAACGCAAAGGGTTGTTGGAATGGGAGGGGACTACAGCAAAAGCCTAGTAGAATTCTAGGCACACTGGGCAGACTGGGTGGGCCTTGCATTCCTTTTCTGCAGTCACATTCCTATTGATTTGTTTTGTGTCTTGTAGAGCTGTTTCTCCTGTTCCTCTCACACAGGTCACATCTGGAAATGAGCCTTGGCTCAGTATGCCTCTCCTGGTTACCAATTGTCAAATAAATAAAACAAATCAAATGTTCCGTGGATTTTGTTATCTAGTATTTAATGGATTACATAAATGTCTGAATACTACAGTATGCTACTGTTTATGTAAACTGTGGATTAATAATCTGAAGTTTTATGAAACAAATTCCATTTTCAGAATTTCAGAATTCCATTTCTGACAAAATTTACGGGAATTAGGCAGAATTTCTGAAATTCTGCATAATTCTGGTCGAAACAAAATTTGAAAATTCTGCACAGCTCTACCTACAGGCACTGTACTCTGTCACATAGTCAGAGGGGGCCAATCAAACGGTTAACCCCTAAATGCACATGGGGTTACATTCTCCCACACCTGAACATCTTGCTGCCCTAAGCAAGAAAAATATGTGGAAAAGCCTACAAGGCACTCCTTACAGAGGTGGCTGCACACTTTTTCAACTCTCCTTCCCGTGCCCAGCATAGGCAGAGGATATATTGGGTCAAATGACTTGATGGACAGTCCCACTAGAGGTGTTAGGATCAGTTCATTGGCATAGTATGCCAGTAGAACACATACTCTTCTGCTTGGTTGGTATTTTGGCAATTATAGCCAGCAACCTGAGGGTGAATTCCCTCAGAGTGACTGTCATACTCCTAACCCTCACTATATTGGACATACTGTGCCTCAACCTTTTATTTACCAACCTTTCAACAAGAACAGTACCCTTCTAAACATTCCCATACATGTCTCAAAATGTGACATATTCATCTGACATCAGTCCTATCTTAACCGTGGTAGAATACATACACTGCCTCCAGGACCTTCTGCCAGCTACATCTGAAAGGAAAGATATTTAAAGCCACCATGTTCAACACTACAATAACTGTGTTGTTATATGTAACCCCTCACCCCTGCCTTTTTACCAAACGACAGGTGGCATGCTGTTGGCACTGGCAGCAATACTTGGTGGGGACCTGTGTTCGGGGAGGATGAGGTTACCTGACACAAGGGGACCTAGGTTTGGCTACTCTGCACAGGGACACCCAAGTAAATCCGAACACAGGAAGCAATAACTGTAATGTCCAGAACCAGGAATGGGATTTTTCAGTGTGGCTTTTATTCACAACTAGCAGAACACAATAAAGCATAGATGGACCCCCATGGGGCTACGTTTACTGATAATGCAGATTAGAGACTACAAGGCGGTCCACTTGAAGAATGAACCATTTCTACTGTTTTCAGGCTCTGGACCCACCAGGCACACAGCCCGAACTTGCATGCACTTTGGATACACAGCCCGACTGGCCCGCTCCCCTGCCGGCCACTTGACTGGCGGTTCATTGGAAGAATGAACCCATTTTACTTGTTGTGGCTCCCCACACCACTTAGAGTCTGCGAACCCTAGAGAGATTTCCTTCTTATTTCTTCTGACTCCCATCTCACAAAGAGAATTCTTTACCCATGTTGTGCTCCCTCACACCCTTAGAGTCTACGACTCCTAGAGAGATTTTCCCATTTGCGACCCACGTCTGGGTACTTCCCTCATCACTGGCCAGGTGCATGAGGTAAGTAGCAATCACAGCAGAAATCCGTCGAGGTTGACCTGGTTACTAAAGATGGGGGGTTTGCCCACCTCCAGCTCCCAGCCCATACCGGCCATTTCTCTGGAAAAACTGAAACTTCGAAATGTAGATTAAACGGTAGATGAACTGTCGCACCCCCTCTACAAGATTACTTGAATTCACACAGCACTTTATCTTTTGACACTACTCCATTTGCTTGTCCTAGTACTATAGGCCTCCCAAATAGTAGTTCAAATCCCAGATTTCTTCACATTCCCAAGCTGAAGAAACACATTTTTTGCCCTCTCAAATTAGAGCAAAACACTCACCCTTTCGTTGCAGGTGCCCCACAGGTGAAGTACAACTTTTTCTACTTTTCAAGCACAAACCGAAACTGTAAAAGGCAGCTTTCTTTCTTTAGCAGAAATTAGGGGATTGCCCCGGGAATCTACATGGGGATACTTTACTCCCCCCCGGAGGGAGGGGGCACTGAGACCTAGACAGTGGTCTCCACCACTTGAACACTGGACACTGACCTTCTTGCTTCAAAACAAACAGGAGACTCCTTCCTGCTTGAAGGCAAACTGGAAACTGACTTCCTTCTCCCACAGAAGGTAAACAGGAACTGACTTTGAAAACTCCCAACGTTCTGTCTCATTCCCTCTGCTGCAGATTCCAATGTGGCTTATGCAGCTGCGACAGTTCTATTGGTGATGTATTTCTCTGTCTCAGCTGAGACTGAGAACAAAGTGACACAGTGTGAAACCCATTTAACTGGAGTTTCACAAGCTGCCTTCCCTGCCTACCACTAGGTCTTACTGGGATTCTAGTAACCCCGGGTAACAAGGGGTTACACTCGCCCTTGACCAGGAAAATTACTGTCCCCAGTCATTATGCATCCAGCCGTAGGCCATCCCACCCTATGTGCTACCTGCGGAAGGGAGTGATCAGGCCCCCTCCTACCATGTGCAAGCACAGGCAGGCAACACCAAGGGCCTAGAGGCCTGTAGCTGACATATCAGCCTCTACACTATCCACTTACTATGGACACCTAGTGACTCTGGTAGAACCATCCAGAGCATAGCCCTGATAGATCAGCACTGCGGTCCTTACTGAAGGTCAGGGCCACAGCCTGTCCATCTCCCCTAACCCTCTAGGGAAAACCCATCTGCCTCTAACATAATATCCCAAAACAAAAACAAAACCCGGGGACCTCCCCGACCTTGGGCAACCTGCAACCACAACCCATTAAAATACCAATTTACTGCCTCCTCCCTACCCCCACAACCACACCTGTGGAAGGAAAGGGTTAATACAGCAATAACCATAACAATAACACCACAGTACTTTAAATTTCTACACAATAAAGCACTGAACAAGGTACTCCGATGAGCCCCTCCTCTTCTTGTCTTCTCTTCTGTCTTCCCAGGAACACCTGTAAGAAAAAGAAAGACAAAACACACTCCTAATCTGCATACACAGTCTATCTAAAACCCCTACCTTACAAAACACTGAAAAATCCCAAAAAGATTTTTTTAGAAAAAGGTAGAAAAACAGTATTTACATTAGAATACAGTAATGACATTATTTACAATACACATTTGGGGGGATGGAGTGCCCTTAAAGTCCCAACTAGTGACCACAAGGCCCGAAGGCTAGTCCAATAAAGAGTCTCTCCTGGGCCAGAGCCCAGTGAAGCACAGTTCTAACAGGCCAAAGTCCCGAAGGGGAGAGTCTTTGCAGACAGTTCACACATTTTGAAGTCTGTAGTGTAGGGTGTGTACTGCAATGTCATAAAGATAGGAAAGTTTGGACTTACCAGCCACTTGTAGTACAAGACTAGGCACCGACCTGCACCCTGCCGAAGACTCTCCCTGGCAGCATTTCTTCTGATACAGCTGGGTGGACATCTTCTGGGAACAACAGGAGGGCACATCTGGAAACAGCTGGGCTGATGTCATCTCTGGAGATGGAACCTTAGAACAGGAACAAAAAGAAAAACAGCTGGTCCGACGTTATCCGATTACCAGGCGATGAACAGGAAACAGCTGGGCTGGTGTCCTCTCTGGATCTGAAGTCATCTGGTGGGCCAGTAGATGGTTGCTGGACAGGACAGTACACTGTAGACTGATGAATTGGGGCACCTGAGTCCTGGTTATTAATATTGGGCGGATCAATAAGGGCCTTCACAGTCTAGTGTGCAGTATTGACTACCACTGCTCGCTCTCCATTTTGTAGGCACGGGCTTAATTGCTGGGTGGTCCTTGCACTGAGGCCAATAGTACCGGGGGTCAGGGGCTTGAATTATTACCCCATCTGGGTGCACATAATTCACACAGTGGGAGATTTCACATCCCTCTCCGTCCACCACTCTCACTCTGTCCATAAACAGTGTCCTGCCTCTCTTCCACTAGGTATACTTTTCGTGGAACAGTCTATTCTTTACATGCTGGTTGGCCCCAGGATGCACACTTTTCATTGCTTCATCCCAGATCCAGGATTTCCTGCAGTCCTCAATCTTCCTCCCAGACTTTTCGAGGAAAGCTAGGAAAGGTCATACCATAGATCTCATTTGCCTTTCTACGAACCAGTCTCTCCTCTTTACTTGCTTTGGTCAGTCTGAGACCGCTGGCCTGGCTTGGGGGTGGCCAGTCTTGGTTCTGCCAGCTTCACATCCTCAAGGAAATTAGAAACGGATCCCTGACTTCTTCCTCCTGTAAAGCCAGGGCAGTGGCATCACCACCTTCTTCCATACATTCCTCCAAGGCAAGATCTTGAGGCTGTGTACCCGTTCCTTTCTCACAAGGCCACATAGGTTCCCTTTCATCTTCCTCTTCACTGAGGATCTGAGCCCAGGAGTGAGCAGTCGTTCTCACCCCCGAGACTATCCATTCATCACTAGGCGCGGAGGTCGACACCTCCCATTCAAAGGCCTCCCGCATCTCATCTTCATCTAAGAGACTTGGACTAGGCCCCCCCACCCAGGGGTCTATTGATGCTTTATCCAAACTTTCTTTCTGAGATCCAGCATCCAAAACTTCAACTTCTGATTCTGTCTCTAACTCTGCACCCTCTAGCTTTGTGCCACACTCCCCCGAGGGACCTTCCTCCACAGGCTCCGCCTGGTGCTGTGTGCTGCCAACTGCATATTCCTGAATTTTTGTCCATGTGGAGGCCAAACGAATTGGAGGCGCTTTATACAAGCCATATTTTTGAAGGCATCCAGCACAGTGAGGAATCATGAAGACGTGCCTTCCATCACTCAAGCATATTTGGCATACACGCACTGGATAATTAGGAATCGCCACATCAGGAGGCAGTTGCCCTCCATAGCACCACTTTTCAATATCTCTCAGTCTATTTACTGCTGCTGTTACTGCAACCCGGGCATGATCCGGGTAATGAGCTGGTCCTGAAGCCATAACTGCAGAAAAATAAACAAAAGTTCACTGTAACTGAAAGTCCCACTTTACTGAACACACTCTGTAGTTTTAAATGGCTCCTGCTGCTGTGTTTACTTTACTACCCCACCCTGTAATGGCGGCGGCAGCACTCCTGTGCATCAACATTTAGAATCTGGGTCAAGCCACTGCGCACCCGATTTACACAAGCTACTGATAACTTTTATTCAAACTGCACAACTTGCTCTGATCTGGCTTTAAACACACATTTACAGGATTTTCCTTGGACTTTTTACAAGCTGGTAACATTTATTTAATTCACAGTCCCTCAAAAGCTTCAGGTTTTAGCACAGGATTGCCTGCTTCTACTAGTGTTGCGTTTTGCTACAACCCACAGTCTCTCTCTGGCTGCAAACTTTAAACTGAGGCTAAATTCAACTCCATGCACACATTTAATGGCTTTACAGACTTGCACTTGCTAGCAGGACTTCACACAGTCGTTACTTGCAAAGCGACTAGACTGCTGCACACACATTTTATATGGCATTACTGAAAATCACTGATTGAGCAGTTTTTGGGTTATTTACTTACTGTTATTAGTAGCAACTTGCTGCGATGGGGTAAAACGGCCTGCAGCCAGTTCTTGAAGGCCTTGGAACACAAATGGGCGGGCAGTCTTAGCGATCATCGTTTTAACCACCAAACTCGCTATTTTCACGATCAATTTGCGGGTTGAGCCCAATTTTAAACTTAAAAGTCTATTTTTTGAATGTTTACAGTGCTTTGAATCCTCCGTGATGCTCCTCCACTGCCAGTACACGCACTACACTCTGTCTCCCTCTCGAATACTGAGGCAGTCTCTGAAGAGTTGGCTGAGGGGCGGGACCAATTGCAATCCAACCAACCACACGACACCATGCTAATGAGCCTCTTCTTCCTCATGAGGGCTCCTCTCCTCACGGCGATCGTCGAGCAGGCAAATTCAAACTGTAAAATGCACTTTTTTTTTCTTCCAACTGACTCCACGGAGGGAGCCCATTTCAACCATGTAACATTGCCATTAACTCTGCAGTCTCTACATTTACACAGAAAGCATTTCCAACGTCCAGGGCATAATTTCTCTGTTGCTACCCCTAGTCTTCAACACTTTCCTTCACAGAATTCATTTTAAAGGCATTTCAAACGTCCAGGGCATAATTTCTCTGTTGCTACCCCTAGTTTTCCATACTTTCCTTCACAGAATTCATTTTAAAGCTGACAAAAATGCTGTAAACAATTTTGATGCAGGACAAGTGCACACTCTTTGGCTTTACAGCTCCTTGGTAAACAGTTGGCATTTTTTAAACAGCAGCACAAGATTCACAGCACACAGCAACACACTAGGGAAATTGCTTCAGCTTTTTGGGCTACCCACTGCCAGATAGGCAAAATGCTAGCCCCCTTGCCCAAGCACCTTCCTTCCCGAACAAATCCCAGTGGTGCCTCCATTTTTGTAACCCCTCACCCCTGCCTTTTTACCAAACGACAGGTGGCATGCTGTTGGTGCTGGCAGCAATACCTGGTGGGGACCTGGGTTCGGGGAGGATGAGGTTACCTGGCACAAGGGGACCTAGGTTTGGCTACTCTGCACAGGGGCACCCAAGTAAATCCGAACACAGGAAGCAATAACTGTAATGTCCAGAACCAGGAATGGGATTTTTCAGTGTGGCTTTTATTCACAACTAGCTGAACACAACAAAGCATAGATGGATCCCCATGGGGATACGTTTACTGATAATGCAGATTAGAGACTACAGGGCGGTCCATTTGAAGAATTAACCATTTCTACTGTTTTCAGGCTCTGGACCCACCAGGCACACAGCCCAGACTTGCATGCACTTTGGATACACAGCCCAACTGGCCCGGCTCCCCTGCCGGCCACTTGACTGGCGATTCATTGGAAGAATGAACCCATTTTACTTGTTGTGGCTCCCCACACCACTTAGAGTCTGCGACCCCTAGAGAGATTTCCTTCTTACTTCTTCTGACTCCCATCTCACAAAGAGAATTCTTTACCCATGTTGTGGCTACCCACACCACTTAGAGTCTGTGACTCCTAGAGAGATTTTCCCATTTGCGACCCACGTCTGGGTACTTCCCTCATCACTGGCCAGGTACATGAGGTAAGTAGCAATCACAGCAGAAATCCGTAGAGGTAGACCTGGTTACTAAAGATGGGGGGTTTGCCCACCTCCAGCTCCCACAGCCCATACCCGGCCATTTCTCTGGAAAAACTGAAACTTCGAAATGTAGATTAAACGGTGGATGAACTGTCGTACCCCCTCTACAAGATTACTTGAATTCACACAGCACTTTAGCTTTTGACACTACTCCATTTGCTTGTCCTAGTACTATAGGCCTCCCAAATAGTAGTTCAAATCCTAGATTTCTTCACATTTCCCAAGCTGAAGAAACACATTTTTTGCCTTCTCAAATTAGAGCAAAACACTCACCCTTTCGTTGCAGGTGCCCCACAGGCAAAGTACAACTTTTTCCACTTTTCAAGCACAAACCGAAACTGTAAAAGGCAGCTTTCTTTCTTTAGCAGAAATTAGGGGATTGCCCCGGGAATCTACATGGGGATACTTTACTCCCCCTCCCCGGAGGAAGGGGGCACTGAGACCTGGACAGCGGTCTCCACCACTTGAACACTGGACACTGACCTTCTTGCTTCAAAACAAACAGGAGACTCCCTTCCTGCTTGAAGGCAAACTGGAAACTGACTTCCTTCTCCCACAGAAGGTAAACAGGAACTGACTTTGAAAACTCCCAACGTTCTATCTCACTCCCTCTGCTGCAGATTTCAATGTGGCTTATGCAGCTGTGACAGTTCTATGGTGATGTCATCTCTCAGTCTCAGCTGAGACTGAGAACAGAGTGAGACAGTGTGAAACTGGAGTTTCACAAGCTGCCTTCCCTGCCTACCACTAGGTCTTACTGGAATTTCTAGTAACCCCGGGTAACAAGGGGTTACATATACAAGGCACAATTTCCTTCAAAACCTGTAAATGAAAACTAGCAGGACCCTCAACCCCTTCACAAACACTACTTGACTGTTTTTTAAACAATGACAGACACTTTTTTCTTCCATTCTCTGCACCCAGTACATCTTTTTTCAGTATTCAAACAACAATAAATTTACTAGTAAAGAAATAGTGTCACACAAAGTTTTCAAACGTAAACTATAAAGTCTAGCATACTAAAATTACTAAAAGTCGAGAGGTAAAAGAAGTAAAATAACCCATGCTGCCAAAACAGACATGGTTGCTCAGCAGTCCTGGCTGGTATTTCTCTGGGGGGGGGGGGCACCAGAACAGCTAGGTTAACCCTTCAACAGCAAGTCCCAAAATCACCTTCAGTGTGACAGGAAATGTAGTCTCACTGTGGAGAGAAGTTAGCAATAAGACATAACAGGGTGTTGGTAGTAATGGAATGAATGCACACCCAGGGCATAGTAAAGCATGAGGCTGCAGACTGAGTGCCTTTAGCCCCTGGAAGTACATTCAGGGCACTGCTGCCAAGAACCTGGAATAGTGTATTGTATTTATAAAATGGAGTTAGGATAGTAAAAAAATATAACAATAGAGTGGAAATTGTTATAATTTTAAATTAATAGTTTTTTTCCAGGTGATTTTTCTGCTGGAGCCAGAAATTGATTCAAGGTAGCATTTGTGAACAACTCAAAGGTAACTTGCACAACGTCTGACATTTATATTTCATTTTTGGGGAGCAGAGAATTCTGGCTGCCAGTTTTGAAAGAGAAATTTTGAGATGACACAGCAGTACCTTTTTTATGTGTTTGTAGTACTGTAATTAAGTATAGCAGGTAGCCAATCAGGTTACATGTACTGACATTTGGCTCTTGTAATCAGTGAACTGTTTGGGATGTCCTTAAAGGAGATAGGAAATGTTTTTTTATATAGTTAACTGCCCTTCCATCTTCCTTTTCATGCCTGTTATGTATTCTGATAAGCGCTAATCAATTTTTGATAAATAAATAATCTAGCTTTGGGGTACCCTCGGATATATCTATTTAGAGTTGCATTTTCCTCGCCAGCTGCTGCAGTTTTTTTTTCCATATTTCAAAGGCATTCTACAACATCAGTAATTACCATTCCATGCAATGAATGCATCTGAATGACCTGGAATGGTGTTATTGATATCACAGAATGTTCAGGCAGTATGAAAAGACAGAGTAGCACCTGCGGAGCAGAGAAGAATTCAAGGTAGTTACAAAAGAATCAAAACTGGATTATAGTATATGGTTAGGGCTTATTGTTGGTGGAAACCAGTGGCTTTCTAAATCTTGTTGTAGGACAGTTCAAAGGTCAAAAGTTGTTGTACTATCATTCTTACCTCACATCAATAGTACAACAACTTTTTAGCTTTGATCTGCCTTCTGATTGGCTCACTCCACCAAGCTCAATGGAAAAAAATTATCCAAACATGGCGGCTGCAGTTTAGCGAGCGCAGAGTAGTGGACACTGCTTATTTTGACACGAGGAGCTATCATTGCTCCGTGTCACAAAAGCAAACTTTTTCTTACATTTTATTTAAAAAAATTATGATTTCCGACGCCGGAGTGAGCAGGAGTGGGAGAAGCTGAACAAGTGGCAGAGGGCCAACAGGGAGAAGCTGGAGTGAGTGGGAGCAGGGCAAATCTGGAGCAAGTGGCAACAGGAGCGGGAGAAGCTGTGAGCGGCATGAGGTAAAATAATCGAAATAAGCCCTAACCATATACTATATAAAACAGTGGATGGGTGACCATCCACAACTAAGGCTGTTTCCCTCTCGGGAGTTGATGACATCAGAGAGACCTCTCGAGCTTCGCTCTCGAGGTCACTATGATGTCATCAACCCCCTCGAGGGAAACACAGCCTTGTTGTGGATGGTCACCCATCCACTATTCTATATATTATGAATAAAGTTCAAAAACGCATTAGAATGTTGGACAGACACTAAAAGGAAACTGGAAGGCATCTAGAGGTGTAAAAAACTGTTTCCTGTCATCCACTGTCATACTTAAGTATGACAGTGCATGACCTCCTCTGTCATCTTCCTGGCCGTCCTCTACATGGTACCAGAGCCACACAGGCAGATAGGATAACTTGTATGGTAAACATCAACCTATCAGTTTTGATGTGCATGGTACCCTTCCCAAAATCGCTGAGGGCACCTTACATAGTAACATTATCCATCATAAAACAGATACAGCTCTTTAAAATAACATGGCTAATTTAACACAGTTGGCTTATTTTTTTTTTTAATTTTGCAATTTTTGGCAAGGAAAGGCACACTGAATCAAAGTTGGTTTCCAGGTGTGTCCTGAGAGTTTAAGTGACTTTTCTTAGGGTCACACAGTGTGCAAGTGGCAGTTTGAGTTCACAGTAGTCAGAAAGGTACCAGGAGCAGGATTTCAGAGAATCAAAGCCTGTCACGCAAAGCTTGGTGGAATAATGGCATCTGCATTCCTCCACAGTCCATCAGGTGACTCTATCAGCCTTGATGGGCTTTGTCAGAATCTGGGTTACCTGACCTGACAGGGGACAGATGACATTTTCCCAATCCTACCACTTTTTGCATCTCATTGGTATACAGGGTCAGGAAGGGGGTGATTGATCCTGTGTTCATACACTTGGTCTGTTCCTACAGGACATTAAGATCTTTGGGCTCTGGCTGAGTGGGACCAGAATCACTGAACTGAGTTTCCAGAATGACTGATGCTGAAAGGTTGGGTTCTTTTTCTCAGTTGAATGGGAACTCGGAGGGGGGGGACTCTGTGGGAGTAACCTTCAAGGCTGAGGGTGGCATCAACAAGAGGGTTGTTACTTCCTTGTGGACTGGCCCAAAGGCAATGCTGACTCATGACCCTGTGCACAACGCAGTCCCTGAAGTCACTGCCCTTCCAAGGGGTTGGCAGACATAGACCCAGACCCTCCTTTGGTCATGGGTAAAATAGCAGCTAGAGTCCTCAGTCCCTCCCTCCTCATTTCATCTCCACTCTGTCTTCTCTTCTTCCTCTGTTGTCTTCTGAGGAAACAACTATTGTTTGAAGCCTTCCCTGACCTTTGTCACTATGCCAGATGTGACAGTACCTATGGTGGTGTTGGCTGCACTTGGATTGGGCACCTCTAATGGTTGGGTCACTATCCGTGGTGGGAGCACCACAGGCCAAGTACCAACCTAGTTGTCCACGTCTACCTCCATAGCAGCATGAGATGGAGACATTCAGAGGCATTACATCCCTACCCTGGTACTGGTAAAAGTTGCATTCCTTTAGAAGCTTCTTCCTGTTACATTAGGAAGGAAGAATCTGTTCTCTTTCCCATATAAACTGTTGTTTATCTTGGCCACCCATCTCCTTTACCTGCACTCCCAGGTCCACTCTTTAGCCCTCTCCCCATACCTATTCCTTGGCCTCTATCTGACATTCTAATACACCAGCAGTGGGTGCCCAACTCCAGCACTAGTATCCTTCTTCTTTCTGGCCACCCAATCTAATAATACGCACAGGCGAGAGATACTCAAACCCACCGCTGGTACCCCCCTCTCTCCCAGTCATCCAATCTGTAATGATACACCAGCAGTGGGTACCCAACTCCATCAGCACTACCCCCTCCCTTCTGGCTACCCAATCTTTTAATAATTAACACAGGCAGTGGTGTCCAACCCTGCCACTGGTACCCCCCTTCCTGCTTGCTGTCTGAAATATTGATAATACACCAGTGTCAGGTGTCTAACCTGACTGTCAGTATCCACTTCTGGTTCCTTGTCATGGATCTTCAGTTTCTCTTGATGTGATCCTCTGTCTACAATAAGAAAAAAAACTGTTAACCTAATTCCTGAAATGCACATACTACAAATGCATACTGACTTAGTTTATTTTCAATTGCTTTTTTGTTTTGGTCATAACTCTGCCATTTGGTCCCACTTTGGCCGCAGATTTTCACGGTGGGCTAGTCCCCACTGCCACAGTCCTCCTGACCACAGTGACCAATCAGATGTTACTACTAGGGTACGTCATCACTAATTCAGTCACTGATGAGTGAGCCCATGAACAGGGAGGCTCAGCTGTTCACGGTGGTGACATATGGTTTTCTTTTTTAAAGGACCTAAAAACCTAAACACTGACAACAGCACATTGCATATCCTTTGGGTGAGTGGGGGGGGGGACGGAGGATGGTGTAGGGAGCCAGAGGGTGGAGGGTGGGGCTATTGATATATTTCAGTGGGTCAGGTGTGTCAGGAATTCAACTGGGGTGGAGGAAGGTCATGGTCAGTATAGTTTGAGAATTATTGTGGTCATCCATGGTTATGCACGATTGTTAATTTAGGTGTTTGCTGCATTATAAAACAAATTTTTACTCAGCACAGGGAATTTAATTTTTTCAGCAGCATTAACATTCTGAAATAAATAAAAGCCATCCACACGTACTTTTGAAACAGCTTTTATATACTTACCCACTGCTGCTATTGTTCCTCTTTCTAATGGAATTTCTCCTCATTTACATAACTAAAAAAAAACTGCATAATTGCCTTTTATACCACCATAAAATGAAACTCTTTTAAGATGTGGTGAGGTCTCATATTAATTATTTTATGCCCAAATAATTAATTTCTTTGGGTAAACCTAATTTCTTCATAAATTACAAAAGTGTTGTTATTGTGCTTATTTATATTTGCTTAAAGTGGCAAATTCTGCATTCTGATATACAAATAAATTATGCAAATGTATTTGCTATACCATGCTCTCATGACTATGGACCAACCATGGATGAATTATGATTAACCATGGCTGACCACAGGGTGTTCAGGACAGTCAGAAAACATGCTGGGAAAGACTATAATACAGAGAAATCGTGGTTGAAGAATTCGGTAGCAGCTTTGTCCAAGAACAGTAACCAAATGGAACTAACAATTTATAACATGATATATTAATAAACTGTACATTTTTAATAGAGATATGAAAAAGTAAAACTTCGCCAGAGAAGTTTGTGCAAAGTGCTGAAAATTCACACTTCGTGGAGCTTCACGAAGCTTCCCAGGACCTGAGAAATTTTGACTTCGACTGAATTGCAAAGATTGTGCCGCGAAGTGTGGAATTTTGCTGTAAATTGCGGCTAGGGATTTTTTCTCTGTGACCCTATCTGATAGAGAATTGGTCACAGGGTCCCTGGCACACTGGCAGTCATTGCAAGCTGCTGTTAGCACGACTTGTGCCGTGTTTCGAGAATTGAGCCCATCATGTTAAATTACAGAATCTTTTGTTTGAAGGGCAGTACAGACCAGCTTTTGGATCAATCCAGTCAGGCCACAGTGAGTTTCTGTACTTCTAGGAACTGACAGTTCACTACATCTGTGACCAAGCTGTTACCTCTTGGTCAAATCCAAGGAGTCCTGTGTAAACCCCCCGGGGTTAGAGCATCAGGGCAGTGTACTGCGGCGTACACTGATTGGATATTTGCTTTGGGATATCATAGCCCAGGCCCTTAAAGGCCAAGGGTTAAACTTCCTGCTTTCAGGGGACATCTGCAGTGAGAGCACCCCGGGGGGGGCTTTTTCAGTCAGTGCGGGAGCCCGTAGATGGGAGAAGGAAATGTGGTCCAGGTAGAGTGGGGCTGTTTGCTCGCTCTGTGGTATTATCTGTGGTCCTATGTGGGAGGCAAGATGGAAAGCTCCAGTCCAGAACATGGCAGTAGCCGGGTGAAAGGTGGAAGCCCCTTTCCCCTGTGGGGAGGTTGGGAGCATGTCTGGAGGAAGAGACCAACCGAAGGTGTTGGGTTCAAAACTAAGCCATGTCAGAGCGTAGAGACAGAGAGAGAGAGAGAGAGACTTTGGGACCCCACGTACCCAGTGGGGTCAATGTAAGAAATGTGCTGCCTGCCTTTAAGGGTTGTCCAGTTCATGCCCCTCAGAATATGGACATGGTGTGTGGACTGGTAAGCAGAAATGGACTATAATGTAACTGATCTTTCGGTCCCATGCTGCAAGACCCCCTGTGAGATTTCTGTTGTAAAGCTCCTGGGAGCCATTCTTTTTTTTATTAAAGGATTCTTCACATGTTGCTTTACATGTTGCATTTCATTGTCATTTTTAGTGGGAGCTGCTGACCTTTGCCTTTCAGCCTGGCCCCTGTAGTGGCTGCATGCACCCTGGATCCTAAATGTAAGTCATCTCTGTGTTTCTACTGTGGTTGCCCCCTCCCAAAGGATGTTGCCACCAGCATACCCCTAGACATCAGGGAAGGGGTGGGCTACAAGTGGGGGCTCGTCCGGAATGTTTTGGGGGGGTGCCTTTCTGTATTAAAGAGACCCTGTGGTGTGTCTGGGTGAAGTCATGGGCTACTGTGGACTAAGTATGTTAAACTGTGATGACCAATATGGCGCTGAAGGGCTGAGGAATTTTGCACTCTACAGTCCTGTCTGTTCAGGAGTCCCGCAGGGATCCATTCTGGGCCCCCTTCTTTTCAGCTTGTTCCCAAACACCCTTCCCAATTCCTGCTCAGAACAAGTCATCCTCTACGCTGATGATGCTGTAATCCTTGCCTCACACCAGGACCCCAAACCTCTACAAGACAACCTTCAACTTGGTTTTGCTTCTGTTGAAAACTGGTTTACAAAACACAAACTGATCCTAAATAATAAAAAAACAAAGTCCATGATGTTTGGCAGCTCTCATAACAAGCATAAGCAGCACCCCCTATTCATCAAAACCACCCATGGAGTCATCCTGGCACAGGTACAATCCTTTAAATACTTTGGGATCACTCTAGACCCTCATCTTGCCTGTGGTGCCCACATTGACTATGTAGCCAAAGCTGCTAATACTCATCTTGGCCTACTATACCGGCACAGACAACATCTTATCCCAGAAGCCATGACTGTCTCTGTTCAGAGCTCCATCATTTCCATTATAGACTATGGGCTTATTATCTATGGCTCTGCCACTGCTACCGCTCTTAGATGAGTATCCACATCCCTCAATAAGGCTCTTCACTGGATCCCACCGTCTCGCACATACGTCTGACCTCTATGCACAAACTGGATGGCTGCAACTCACCAATCGGATAAAGTACCTAACCTGCACTATGGTGAAGAAAATAACTATAGGTCTTGCGCCCCCTGGAGTCCGTGTTCTCCTGCACCCTAGCAATAACCCCTGCACAACCAGGGGGGGCTAAGTCACAGCTCCCACAGGTTCCCCACTGTCGCAAAACTCAAGGTCAGAGAGCTTTTGCTTATAGGGCACCTAGCTGGCTAAATGGTCTCTACAGTGACATCTCCTCCACTCCCACACTTGGTGCATTTAAATCTAGGCTCCATCTCTCTCACTGCCTCTAGCTCCTGTGACTGCCTCAGCTAGCTGACCCCCGTGATTAATGCTTTAGCCTCATTCTTTCTCCTTCCTATTAACATTTTGGCCCCCCTGCCAGTCATTCTCCCTCCCATTTGCACTTCCCCTGTTTTGTCTACGACAATGCCCTCGGCTGCCCTGACTACTACCTTGAGGTGTCAGCGTGGCTCAGTTGGTAGCACATCCGCCTCTGGACCAGAAGGTCATGGGTTCTCGTCCCACACTGGGATTGAACTTGCACCTAAAAATTGCTGGCATCTGAGTGCAGTATTGGGGGGGTGCTGTGCTGCTGGGGTGTACTGTCCTTCGGATGAGACATTAAACTGAGGTCCCTTCTGACCGTCCAGGTGGAAGTAAAAGAACCAAGGGCACTCTTCGCAAAGAGCAGGGAACATTCCCGGTGTTCTGGCCAACATTCCCCTTCCCATAAACTGGTTCATGCAATTATCCAGGCTGTGTGTGGGTGATGATGTGCAATATGGCCGCCACCACACATTCAGTCACTTCACCACCAGTCTAGCATTGCTCGAAAAGCACTTTGGGATACTGTGTATGAAAAGTGCTATATAAATGCTGATTCTTCTTGTTCCCTCCCCAATCTCCCTTTTACTCTTTTTTCCTCCCTTTGTTCCACCCTCTCTCTCCTCCACTCTTTTATCCATCCAACTCATTTTCTCCCCGTGTCCCCTCCTCTCCACATCCCCTTCACTATCCCCCCTGTAACCTACCCCCAAAATCTTGTTTTTTTTATATTCTTTGTAACTATACATAATTATACTGTTGTCTGTTTGTTCTTGCTGTAATTGAATTGTTAACCAATGTGGAACCTTTGTAAAGGAGCCCTGGCTGAAAGGTATTTGTAATCCTAGATATAAATAAATAAAATAAACAGTGGATGTAAGCACTTGGAGGGCTGGTGGAGATGAGCTTGTGATCAGAACATGTGAGAGCTATGCAAATGGACTGAGCCCAGTGTATGGACTGGACTACTTAGGCTCGCTTGGGTGGGGTTGATAATTTCCTGCCATGTGCGGATGTGTTTTGGTAGAGAGGACCAGCGTGATTACTGTGCCAGCCCTTATTTTTGCTCCCATGGCATTGAACTTCTATATATTAGGGAGGCAGTATAGCACAGCGGTTTAAGACTCTGAGCTGCAAATCTGGAGACCTGGGTTTGAATCCCACCACCCCCACTTGCATACTGTGTGACCCTGAGAAAGTCACTTAACTTCCCTGTTCTCCCAGGTTGCACCTGTAAACAAGCTTTCAGCTTAGTGCGTCTCACCTGGTTAAACAGTTGGAAAAAAATATATATATTGGACTGTATCTCTTGTGCGAGGTCTCCTACCATCAAAGATGGCTCAAGGACCCTCTGCATCTGATGTGGTTGTGCCATCCCAGATGTTTAAGTGGACGTTGGAATTGGTGGCCAGTTCCGTGATGTCAAGGGACTGTCTCTGTCACTATAAAGGTCGAGGTGGAATCCCTGCCTGTGTGTAAATGGTGTTGTGAGAGCAGACAAATAGTTTGTGGATATCAATCCCCTCTATACCCACAGCGATGACTTCTTTGGAGTCTGAAGGAGCTATAGCAGAGGGATAGGAAAGGCTGTTTGCTCAGATGGACCCAGAAGGGGAATCCAAAGCCACTGTTCCCAGTGACAAGATGGAGACCATCCCCTCAAGCTGGTGCACTGCCTCCCAAACCACCAGATCAAGACAGGGATAGCCGCTCCACAGTTCTTAAAGTGGTGCCATCACCCTGGAGGATTTCAGTGTACTCAGTCAGCCCAACAAGGTGGAGTCAGTAGTGCCCTCAGAGGCTGTTTTGGACCAAAGGCAAGTTCCTTCAGGCTCCTCATCAGAGGTGGGTATAACCCAGACTCTGAGTCACAGTCAGTCACTGGGAGCCCAGGTAAAACAGCCTGAATTGGAACATCTGAGCAGAGGGCTGAGAGTCTGCAGGGTGGAACCCAGGATTGACAAGCCTGAGATCAAGATACAAAACATCTGGGAGGAGGAGTCCAACAAGGACTCCCCGGTGGTATATCAGTTGGTGGTCTTGTCCCCCAGTGGGAGCACCCCACCATATCATGTAGCCCGACCTGGGCTCTGTAGCATCTTCAGGCAGAGTTGAGAACAGGAGCAACAAGAGCGGCAGTATTAAGAGGGTGTGTGGCTCCTGCAGGAGCAGGCTCTCAGAACATCCATCCAGAGTTTGCCAGAGTGGACCTAGGCAGAGCACACTGTCAGAATTGTCAAGGCATCAAGTTGTTCTTGAATATTCATGAATTATGCATTATCATGAATTATGAAATCGGACAAAAAGAATGCTGGCTCCTGATTGGTCAAGAGGTACTTTCAGTTGGGCCATTATTGCAGCACAACAGCCCGGCTGAAAGTAGCTCAACAAAAATAGGTTCAAAAATACATCCACTCTACTAAAAAGGACCCGTTTCATAATCACCATAAGGTACTGCAAGGGGTTTGTTATGGTGGGCTAATGGCTCTTCTTGGGTGGTGGAAGCACTTGGCTTTGCCTCGTGTTTCAGTCCACCCGAGGCTAGCCATTATCACATCATAACACACCCCCTGTGATGCCTTATTGCTTAAATAGCAGTCCAGTGTTCATGAACATGAAGGTCCTTATGATCCACGAAAGTCCACGTATCTCCTCCACTGAACGTTTATGGACAAAGTCCATCAATATTTCTGGTGACCAGAAATTCAGTGCTTTTATAATGGCATATAATTCATCAGGCAACCCTGTTCAAGCCGTATTCTTAAAATACTTTTTCCCCATGTACAAATTAGAGGCATATCCATTCAACCATTAGTTGTTCTATCACACAACCTAAACAATTAACCATGACAATTAAATTAACAAACTCAGCATTTTCTATTGAATAGCTTTTTTCACCATGCATTTTAAAATTAATAAGTTACCAAGAACAAAGGCCTAATTGCTGTTTATATCTGCAGAATCTGAAACTCTTTTAAAATGTAGTGAGTGAGCCCCTATTTGGCTGAACAGCCTCCACGTCGCGATCGCCTCCGCTCCCTCACTAGGGCATTTCAAAAAAGCCTCCAGCATTATCTCGCTGCTTCGAGTACCTGTGACTGCCACACCTAGCCAGCTTTTCTATTCCACTTCATTAGTCCTCTGATACCATGCTCTGCAGTTACCTTCTCCTCACCCTCCCCTTTCCTCCTCCCCCTTCCTAGCCCCACCTACAGCACTTCTCTATGTTCAACAACCGCCTATGGCTGCTTATACCTCCTCTGCCCCTCTTGTTACCCCCCTGCACTCCATCCCCACCCTACCTTTTTTAGCCTGGCAGCTTTGTACCCTCGTGTTATGTTGAGCCATTCCTGAATATTCTGTCTGAAACTGAAATTACCTTGTAATGTACTGTATATTGTCTCAAACTGATGTGGAACCTTTGTAAAAGAGCCTAGGCTCAAAGGTACTTGTAATCCTAGAAACAAATAAATGAATAAATGTTAATACTTTCTAGGGCTCAAGTGCTTTTTGCCTTTTATAACCTATGTTTTGCACTGCTAAACTGATAAAGTGCTGATTTTGTAATGCTTTATAACTCTAACAGTGAAAAACACTGCATTCTGATATGTAAATTGATTTTTGTCTTGTTCAACGTGGTCCTTTAATTCTGCAACTTCATGAACTTTGTGTTGAACAGTACATGAGCTTGTTTTGTGAACTGAGTTGAAGAACATTTGGTGAACTTTGCAGAGTGTTCATATACCATTCATGAACAGTCATCCAAGTTCATGAGTTGATGGACTTAATTTCACCTGCATTAGGACGAGCCTGCAGCCTTACCCCATAGCCTGATCCCGTCAGATCTCAGAAACTAAGCAGGGTCAGGCCCAGTTAGTAGCAGAGTGGGAGACCTCCAGTGAACACCAGGTGCCGCAGGAAGTGGTGTCAGCAGCTCTGCAGGGGGCACTCTCCCCTTGGCTATTAGTAACTGTTCTAAAGCCCAGCATGGTTTTGGGGGGGGGGGGGCACTGTGCTGTTGGAGGTGCTCTCTTTTGGATGAGATGTGAAAACTGAGGTCCTGTTAGCCTGTTCTGGTAGATGTTCAGTTGGATGTAAAAGCTTCTATGGCATGTCTTGAAAAAGAGCTGGGGAATTTTTATTGAATCGAAACTATAGCCCAATACAAAACAAAGAGAACTATACAAAAACAAAAAACGTAAAAAAAAGACTAAAAAACTGAATGTTACACAAGTGCATAGGAAAAGGAATGAAAATTAAACAAAACATAATACTGCAGTTGGGAACAGCAAAAACAAAAAAAGGGAAAAAGGAAGCAAAACAATAATTCTTTCAAATAATGCCTGGTGAAGCATCCACACAACGGTGTGCTCAATACACAAGTCATGTTGGAAGAATCCAGGACATGTTTTTTCACCATACTTTGCAGGAGTCCCTTGATGGCATGCCCCATTCCCTATTGTATATACTCGCATAGAATAACTATGCAGTCCAGTTCCGTTATGGGGGTAAGGCGCTGTTGCATAACAAATTGGCAGAGTGCCTACCAGAGGAAAAGTTTTAACACAGAAAACCATATTGTAACAAAGTGTCTGTGCTATTTTGTCTTACAAAACACAGATTAGTTCATCGTACTGAATGGAGAAAAATGAATGTTCCTGCCAAACAGTAGCTACATGCTCCCAAAAGTGATTGATATAAGGACACTACAGGAAAAGATGTTCTGTGTTTCTAAGAAAGTATCATGTTCAAGTTTTGAACAAACTCTTTGTCTAATCCTTTTTGTTTTCTGTTATTCCACACACCCAGTTTCCCATGGCAACTTAGCCATAAGACGCCTCACATTCTTGAAGGTACTCTTTCTGCCAGCGTACTCAGAGTAGTCTGTGGGTTCAAAGCCAAACCAGTTCCAAAAACAGGAAAAGTGAAAAAGATGTATTGATTGTTGTGAAATGCAGTGCTTTCCTGGTAGTAGATCTCAAACTAGGCGATGACATTTTCCACTGTCTCATTTGTGTTGCTGTAGCTCTGACATATTTTGTATACTGGGATAGTGCCACCAGTCTGGGCCGTCTGTATTTCCCCTGTTCCCATTGGTCAACAAAAAGGAGCTAACCAGTCCAGTAACCATGTCCCTCAATCTGCACAGGTGTCCCTTACTGGTCCCCTGAAATTTGTGTAAAAAAAGAAGATACAGTATTGTAAAAAAATGCAATAAGAGCTACGATATACAAACCACCCTCTAACTGATAAGTAATGTTAGGCATTACCAGATTATACCCACTACCCCATACCATTATAAAAAAATAAACTACTGATACTGGTACCTAAATAAATTGGTGGGGAACAATAGCTGGGAGTATAAATTCCCTTTCTATTATCTTTAACTAGTTTTACTTCAAGTTGATTACGTCTTCTTATAAAATGGCTTTCAATCATAGAATAAATTCTAGGAATGTTATTGATTAAAGCTTCTCCTGACCATGCATTAAATCCCTAGATGTGAACACTTAATTACCAAGCTAAACTAATCTATCTAGCAACAGCCTAACTAAATAAAAGTAAAAGCCTTTTCATTTCAAATAAAAAAAATAAAATAATTATATGCAAAACCCATAACAGTGCATAGATTTCATCACAAATGCATATTCAGGGTACATTGTAAGGCACTCTGCTTTTATTACCAAACTCACATACTCTACCTAGCAACAGCCTAACTACAGGAAAATAAAACCTTTTTCCATAACAAAAAAAAAAGTTTTCCATTTTATAAGTGCAACAACTCACTCAGGGGTATGGATTCCTTGAGAATCAATGCACTTCCCAAGTGCTTTAAAAGTCACTCGGCTGTTTGCCTTGTGCCTTCCAATTCACCCAGAGCGTGCATTCATTCTCTAGAATGCATACCCTGTTGTGGGTTATTGCTTATATAAACCACTAAATGCCACCAAAAATCCAGAATTAAAAAGCAGCCCAAAACCAAATACTCTGTGACCACTGAGTGATGTCTTCAGCATCATCGTAGTTGGTACCTCCGATTTGGTAATGTTTGATGTGATCTTCCACCCAGACAGAGATCTAACAGCTGTCAAACCACCAATTATCACCTTACTTGAGCAAATACAGGAAGAGCAGTATCGGCTTGTCACTGTATCTGTTGTTATCAGTAATTAATTCTAGGCTGCACCTGAAAAAAGGACCAGTGTCTCAGTATGCACACTGGGTTACCAAAATCCAGTCAAAAAATAAATAAAATAAGTTATTTACTAGTTTTTAAATGATGACTCTTCTAGGCAATTTTATTTAACAAAGCTTTTTTTCTGAGGTGTACATTGTCCCTCTTCTGGTCCTCTGGTGAACACCCAGCCCCATTTGTCAAGTTCGGCACGAGGTCATTATGTCGAACGACATAATGCTGCATGGCACAATTGAGCTGCGCGATTATGCCATGAGGCATCTGTCTTCTGTGGGGCTCCACCCCTACCCATGGCCCCCACCAAAGATTCTCAACTCGGGGGCCAACTCGTGCGTAAAGTTCATATGCCTGCTATAATGCCATACGCCATTATGTCGCATGGCATTATGACCCAATACAGTCAAGTTCCATGCTTCTTTCCTCCATGGCAGGGGTCTTTGTGGGAGGGAATCCCCTCCTGGTGACATGACCAGGATCCAGAAGGAGTGAGGGGTACATGGAGTGAGGGGCTACCTGGAGTGAGCAGCTATATGGTTTTACGTGGTGGTTTATGTGCCATCCAGGCAGGGAGTGGAGAGAGAGATAAGGAACTAAATGCTGAAGTAGAGAGGGGATTGGCAAGGGGGAGGCTATAATAGTTAAGCAATATACCATGACAGGGAGTGGGTATATTGGTGGATTTACCATGTCTGGTGTGGTTCGGTCACGAGGCACAGCCGAGTGACTTAACCACACCAGAAGGGGTAAATCCACCCATATACCCACTCCCTGTCATGGTATATTGCTATTATACAATGTTCAACTTGTTGTTTTTGTTTTTGTAGTGATATAAAACTTTTACAGTGGGTATACTGGAGGATTTATCACAGTCATGTGATGTGTTTTGACCAATGAGGTTACAGGATTTTCATACCCCATTGTATAATGGAAGATCTCAACCAGCCAATCATCGACAGGGACATCCCAGTGGCCAGGAGCACCACATGCCAGGCCCTGCTTGATGTCTTACTGGACTGCATGTTGATACAACAGGTCACGGATCCCACTAGCCAGTAAGCCATTCTGATGTGGTACTCACCAACTCGGAAACAGAAGGTGGAGTATGGGTTGGGAAACCACTTGGGTCCAGGGACTGCAATACTTACTGTACTACAGGTAATGTTCACTGTCCTTTACTTTTCACTATGTTTGCTGATCTAGAAAAAGTGCTAAATTAAAAAGGACAGTGAAATGAAAAAAAAAACCACTGTGCTTACAATGGCATACAATTACAGATGATCCGCAGGGGGCTAAAATTAACGGATGCGTGTGCGTTGCCATAGATGGAAAGAGAGAACTTTAAATGGTACAGTATATTGTTAGAGGTGGCCCTGGGCACCTGTAAGCTCTTATATAATGTTGATGTGCTAGATTCAGGGAGTCAGATTTCAGTCTTATGAAGGAAATAGTTTTGGACATGTTAACTGGGGTAGTCATCATCAAGGAAGTGGAGGAGGGTATAAAAGGGGCTGTTCTCAAGGCAAACCAAAAAAGCATGCACGAGAACAGATATTAAGAGAAACAAGTATAAGGGACATATATGGTTCTCTGAAAGAGTCAGGGCTAAATTAAGGGCTTTTAAAAGGTACAAAGAAAACCAGAGGGAAGAAGAATGGAACGCATGCCAGGAGAAAACTAGAGATGCGATAAGGGCAGTCAGAATCACAAGGGTACACATAGAGTTGTGTATTGCAGAGAGGGCCAAGGGAGGGGAAAAACAGTTCCTTAGATATGTGAGAAAAAGAAAAAGATGGGCAGTGCATTGCCAGGCTAATGGAGGGGGAAAGATAATAGAGGAAAGGCAGAAAGCAACTGTCCTAAATGACTATTTCTGCTCAGTATTCACTAGGGAGAATAGCTGGCCCCTGCTGGAACGCATCAAAAAAACAGCTGATAGAGGGGTCCTGAAAATGAAATTGCAGAAATTCCTGGCGAAAGAATCAAAAAGAGGCTAGCAGCCTTGAAGGTAAACAAGGCCCTGGGCTGCCTGGATGGGATGCATCCATGGGTGTTAGGAGAACTGACACTGGTGTTAGCCGAACCTCTGGTGGGGCTATTCAATAGCTCTATGCAGCAAGGGTTGGTTCAGACTGAGATTGGAGGATGGCAGTCATGGTTCCGCTGCACAAGGGAGGGAACAAGGAGTAGCCGGGAAGCTAAACTATAAACCCATCAGCCATTCCTCCATGGTACTGAAACCGATGGAGACACTAGGCAAGAAGATCTAGTGGAACACCTGGAGAAAAACGGACTTCAGGATAGTAAACAGCACAGATTTGTGACAAAGAGGTCTTGTCTGACCAACCTGATAGTACTCTTTTTTGACTGGGTAACCTAGGTAGTTGATAAAGACCATGCTATAAATTTTATCTACTTTGACTTCAGCAAGGTATTTGACTCAGTGCCAAATCAGAGGCTGCTGAAGAGGATGGGGGACCTGGGAACAGCTAAGGAAATAGCGAGGTGGGTAGGGAATTGGAGGGGAGGCAGCAGAGAGTTGTGGTGAGTGCGGTCAGATCTGAGGAAGACATTTCACTAGTAGAGAACCACAGGGATCTGTTCTGGGCCCAGTCCTCTTCAATATGTATAGCACAGTGGTGGAGTCAGTATAGCGTAGTGGTTTAAGACTCTGAGCTGCAAACCTGGAGACCTGGGTTTGAATCCCACAGCCCCCACTTGCATACTGTGTGACACTGAGCAAGTCACTTAACTTCCTTGTGCTCCCAGGTCGCATCTGTAAACAAGCTTTCAGCCTAGTGTGCCTCTCCTGGTAAAATAAATAAATAAAAAATATATGTTCATCAGCAATATGAGAGAAGGAATCCAGGGCAGGTAGCGTCTATTTGTAGATGACACTAGACTCTGAGATAGAGCTGACAACTTGGAGGAGATAACGAAGTTGAGGAGAAATACGACACAAATGTTGGAAATTTTGCATGATGTGCAGGCTGAACCAGGGTGGTATCTGGTATCCACGGATATCAATTCACTTTACACTAGTATCCCCCATGGGGGTATTCGTGCCCTAGAGTATTGGCTTGGGTTAGACCATAATATTCCTGAACATAAAAAGCAATTTCTGTTGTCCTGTACTTAACATATTTTACAAGAGGATTGTTTTTTATTTCAAAGTGACATGTATCTACAGTACAGCTCAAGGGGACAGCGATGGGGGCAATTTTTTCCCCCTCTTACTATGCTAACCTGTTTGGGTTTTTGGGAGAAAGCAACCATCTATGATGTCGAACGATCCTTATTACAACAGGATTGCTATCTGGTGTCGCTTTATTGATGACATTTTTATGGTGTGGAAGGGCACCTTGGCTGAGCTTGGTGAATTTGTTATTTATGTAGAAGAGAGTAATCCAAACTTAAAATTCTCCATTCAAAGCGATTTAACATCTGTCTCCTTTTTGAATTTAAGGATATCCATGAATACAGATGGGACATTTAGAACAAATTTATTCCTAAAGGAGACAGATAGGAATTTACTTTTGCATGCCTCGAGCTACCATCCATGCCATATGATTAACAATATTCTCAAAGCCCAGATGTTAAGAGCTCGTAGGAATTGTTCTGAGGATGCTGATTTTGTTGTGAGTGGCTCAGATATGTATGCAAGGTTCATTGCACGTGGCTATAATACCACACTGGTAGAAAAAGCATATTTGGAAACCCTGGATACCTCTAGAATAAGTCTATTTGAGAGTAAAATACAGGAGAAGGATTTACCTAGGGCCAGTTTTGTGACCAATTACACGAGATATGCTAATAAGATACAGAAAATAATACCGATTGGCACATATTGGAGAGTGTACCTTGTCTGTCTGAAATTACACAACAAAAAACATGGATGGTGTATCGTAGGGGTCCAAATCTAAGGGATAAACTTGTCCATATTTACCAGGGAGACCTTAGGGAAAAGTATAGATAATAGCAATACATGGCTGACGCCCCCTTCCCACAGGTTATTTCTAAGATATTAATGACTGGTCCAGTAGCCAATCAGAAGCCTCGCTAGGCTCATAAATATTTAATTATACTTATAATAGTACATACACAACACCTTATACGCTTGAGGCAAGGTGGGAGATGGGGATGTGATTGAGACCTATAAATACATCCTTGGGGTTAACAGTGATGACTGGTCAACTGTGTTCACCCATACCAAGGGAACATGAGTATAATTTGGTAGCAGGTACATTTAAAAGGGATGTAAGGAAATATTGCTTCACAGAGTTGGTGTTGGACACGTGGAACGAACTGCTGAGGGTACAGGTAAGAGCCTAGTCTATCCCAAGGTTTCAGGTGGAATGCAACAGATACAGGGCAAAGTGACAGGAACCACCACAACTTTTGAACTAGCCCCCAGTCCCTCCCCAGGCCAAAAATGGCATTTTACAACAAGTGGGCCCCCCTTGTGAATCTGATAAATGATTTGGTGGGCCAATTGTTGTCAAAACGTGACTTAGTCAGTCCCCCTGACCCATAGTGCTCCTTTCGACATTGTAGATATTCAATTATCTGTCTGGGAGGAAGCAGGGAGGAGTTATCCTTATCCTCATCAAAGACACTAAGCAGTCTCTCCTATTAGCCTGGTTAGTAGTGTTCATGATTGATGCAGACCGCACCCCCAGGACCACTCTTCCACCTTCGCGCGTGATGCACTTGGATACTGTCAGATGATAGTACCTCTACTGTGTGGTAAGGAGTGCAGTTGGATGGGGGGCAACCGAATGTGCTAGCTGGAATGTGACCACAATTGACCCAACCAATCATGGACTGGGGGTCAGGGGCCCACTTGTTATTAGTGTCCCTTCAGAGCCAGAGGGAAGTTGGGCCTGAAAAGCGGGTTGCTTTAAAAAGACCTATTGACTCCAGGCAGAGGGTCAGTGGACTGATAAATTTAAAGAGCTACTGTACTGCCTAGCATTGATAGTAACTTTCAGAAGTAGTTAACTATCGCTTCTTACATCTGAAGTATTTTTTTCTTTTCAATTTTGCTTATTAGAAGATTTTCTTCCTGACAGTACTAATTGCGATTTGTGGAACAGCACTCTACCTGGAGGCTGACATAATCAGTTCTGAGCCTCACATTTCACCATCACTGACTGTGATATCACTACTTACCATTAAGAGCCACTCTCCTGCTGCTTGACTGGTAACTTGTGACACATGTTACCAATAGAAATGAGCAAAGTTAGGAAACTGCACTCCACAAATTAATCCGCGAATTTCACGCAATTCACAGAGTTTTGAGCGATCCGCGGAGTGCAAAGTTCTGCCTGCGAAGTGTGAAATTTCACCAACAAAGTTCAGAATTTTGTCTGTAAATGGCAGAACACTGCCAAGAATGGCAGAATTTCATAGGCAAAATTCCACCATTTATGGGTGAAATTCCACCATTCATGGTGAAATTCCGCAAAACAAAAGGGCAACGTCACTAGGCGAAATTTGAGGCTAACCACAAAACTTCATGGATTGCTCCATGGAGACAAATTTGCCAACATCACCAGAACTTCACCGGCGAATTAAAATTTCGCAACATCTGTAGTTCCCAATCAGGCAGTAGGGCTTATGCTGTAACAGTAAATGAGATCATGTACTGATGAGATCATCAGAGGAAGAGAACTAGTTATGCCTGTTTCCATGTATGACATGTATGATGTGTATCACATCACTCGCAATACAGTTAGGTAGAAAACCATCTAATCAGCACATCGGAAAAGAAAAACACTTCAGAAATTAAAAATAGTATGGCCGGCCTGGGGGCGTGGAGGGCTGAGGCAGCGTTGTCGGGAGCCGGCTGGGGTGGGAGAGGATCAAGCATCCGGAGGCCTGCTCTCCTCTCCTCTCCTGGGGAGAGTGGGGAACAGCGGTCGGCATTTGCCTGACATCTAATGGAGGCTAGGTGTTAGCATGCCTGGCCAGTACAGTGGGGCAAGGAGGCGGAGCAGCCGGTGGGCTCACTACATGTGGATGCACATGAGGCATGCCCATGTCGGCATTGCACCCTCTGCCCCCGAAAGGAAAAAGTGAAAAAATGGCACCCAGGTTGAGCAGCTTGATGGCAGTCTGCCTATATGCACCGTCTCCAGGTGCTACCTGTACTGGATCTGGTCCTGCTAGGGAGTTGGGGACTGCCCACCACGGAGGGTAAGCCATGGGGCTAGCAAGGTAGTGGCCCAATGGGAGATGGGTGTAGACGGATGGCAGCCGGAGGAAGGAAGATGCCTAGAATAGTAGTAGCCGACCAGGGCCACAGGGGAGAAGAAAAGTAGGCAAAAAAATTAAAAGTAGTAAGGGACTACAGTACTTTTAAAAATGACTTTTTCTGTCTGCTATTTTTTGGCACTACTAGCTCTTTAAAAAACAATTTGTCTATGAAAAGGTGGGTGCTGGAGGGTGAAAGATGACTGAGATTGGGAAGGGGATGGTCAAATGACTGGTTGTATACACCAAGGAAAGGCTGGAGGCCTTTTCTCTGAACAAAAATGCTTTTTTAACTTTTTAAAACTTTTCCAGCTCCTGAGGCTAAATTTACAAAAAAAAAAAAAAACAGGTAATATTCGGTCCTGAATATGAATAATTTAGAAATGTGTGAATTAATGTTCATTACTGTTTTTACACTCCTACACGTATCCAGCACGCACTGTGCTGCATGTGGAAAAGCACAGCTCCAGCTCTTCGGAGTTTCCTGTCTCTCATCTTTCACCAGCAATCCAAGTGAATCAGACAAGTCTTACTAAAAGCTGAAAAGAAGGAAAGTGGAAGAATGTATTACTTATTGGTCTTTGACCTCAGAAGTTAAGAAGAGCCGTTCATTTGTCATCAAAGACTTTGAAAAATCTCTTTATCTCTGTAGCGAAGCCATTGCCAGAGCTGATTTACGGCCTTCCTTGCCAGCAAGTCTGCAATAATCAATAATGGGAGGTAATAGTCTGATCCGTTTTCTATATGTTTTAATTGAAAGGTTCCTTGGTGCCAAGATTAGGAAGCTTAATTAAGCAGCATGGACAGAAGTTCTATCTGGCTGCCTGCAAACTTTGAATGTAGAGAGAGGTTCATTGGTGACGTGAACAGATTGTCTCTTTCAGGGGTCCATCAAGGACTGAAATGGGGCCCCCAACAACATTCATAGCTCAAAGTAGCTTATACTGTACAAGCTGAAGTTGCTGTAGATGCAGTGGGCTGTATTTTTAAAGGGTGGCAGCCTGTGTTAAACCCTCTTTGTGTGGCATATCTGTTTGCTGCAAATGCACCTGTTTTACAGTCTCGGGCAGTTACGACAATTTTCCTGCTTTACCGCAGCTTGCACCAAATCTCAGGGGGAAGCTCCATGACATAAGCTACACCACAAAAAGATGGATCAGCTTATGTCAACTGCCACAAGGATGGAAAATTCCTTTAGACTGCCACAGGCCCCGTGCACCATTTACCTTTGGTGCACCCAGGGCTTGCGATAAAGCTCTGGTTTTTGAAAATCTGGCCTCATGTGTCCATTTCAGAGCCCCTGGCAGGTCCAAAGCAACCACACTACAGAGCAAACTATCCATTTTTTGTGTGCAAACAGTTGGCACCTGGGTGTATGTACGTATGGGATAATGCATGTCAGGGTATGCAGTAGCATGCCTTGGGTGGTTGTTAGCCACGAGGCATAGCCGAGTGCCACAACCATCTGAGAAATACATTATTTCCTTATGCCTGCAAAACCTGGAGTGTATTATTCCACTTATGAAATGGGCTTTTATTTGTTAAAAAAAAAAATATATATATATATTATGGTAGCACGGTAGTGCTACCATAGTTAGGGTTGAAGAGCCCTTTTAAGGTTAAAGGGTCAAACTTTGCACCTTAATAACTTTGCCACCGTTTAACAGATTTGCCTGAAATTTGGAATGCATGGTCAAGAACCATACTTCTTGGGATCTGCCAACTTATGTACCAGTCGGATGTACAGCTGCGGAGTTATTAAGCATGAGCTGCGCATGCGTTTATGGTTTCTGGTGAATTCTTTGCTCGCAACTACAGGTCGCACGGTTTGTGCGACTGATCCGAAAATTTCAGGGAACATGTGGCCAGGGTCCCTGATGTGCCTTTCAAAGATTTCATGAAAAAATATTAAACGGTTCAAAAGTTATTCAAAAAACAAGTTCCCATTATAAGTCAATGGGAAAAGTTAACAAAAAGTTCGAAAGTGTCGAAAATGCAGTTTTTACTTTCACAAATGGCCCTTTTACTGTCGCAAATCTGCCATTTTGTTTTCAGTTGGTGATCAGAAAAATGCTTGGCATTTAAATTTGGGACCCTCAAGCAACATAATTCTTTTTGTTTTTACTTAGTTGGACCCTGAGGATGCTAGGCATGTCTTTATTTTGAGATTAAACACCCTAGAAATATGTTTTTAAAATATCTGGAAAAAGTAGTGTCACACTCATGAAAGTGTCACAAATTTTTGCGAAAGCTTTTGCAAATCACGACACTACTTTTCCAGGCTATGGCAAAATGACAGCAATTATTTGCCATGCTGCTGCAAAAGAACGGTTTGGTCTTTTAGGCTGAAATTTGGAGGGAACGCAGCCAACATCTCATAGATGTGCCTTTCCATGTTTTGGTGAAAAAATATTACAGGGCAGCAAAGTTATGGCACTCCAAAGTTGACGCTTTTTCCCATAGGATAACATTACGCCGTCCGATGCATTACAGGAATCCTTTGCCGCCCTGCTGCAAAATAACGGTTTGGTCTTCTGGGTTGAGATTTGGAGGGAAGAAAACCAACATCCCACTGATGTGCCTTTTGGTGGTTTGGTGAAAAAATATTAAAAGTCAGTACAGTGACGGCACTCCAAGGTTTACGCTTTGCCCATTGGATAACATTACGGCGTCCATCGCACCTTTCGGGGCCCGTATCTCGGAAACGGTGCGAAATACGGACTTTTTGTCGCAAAAATGTTTAACCCCCCAAACAGAAACTAAGTGAAAAACTAGCCAGGAAAGTCATAATTCATATGAAATTTACATTTTTTTTCTACGTTGTACGGTTCCTGAGATATAAGCAATTTAATATTCCAAGTCCTCATTTTCTGCTCCGAGGCCCATCGTTATGTATACATTCTTTGTTTTCACTGTGCTTTCCAATGCATTTTTTGGGGAAAAGAAGGGTGTGCCCTTTCGTTACTGTGGCAGTTAGTGTTTCCAATTGCGTTTCCGTTACTGTTTGCAACACCGTTACCATCTACGCCACCGTGTGTGTTACGGTTTGCGTTTTCGCTTGCGTTTGCGTTTCTGTGTCATTTTGAGTTATTGTTGCTGTTACCATTACCAGTTTCATTTGCAATTGCAGTACCATGCACGTGCATTATGGTGTGTGTTTCCGTACAAGCGTGCGTTTCTGTTTCGTTTCTGTTTCCTTTGGTGTTATTTTTTGCTGTTACTGTTACCATTTGCATTTACAGTTGTGGTACCATGACCGTATGTGTAACGGTTTGCGTTTCTGTACTCGCATTTGCATTTCTTTTTCCTTTGGCGATATTGTTGCTGTTACCGTTACCATTTGCATTAACAGTTGCAGTTCCGTGACCATGCACATTACAGTTTGCGTTTCCGTATACGCCTCCGTTCCCATTTCCATTTCTGTTTCCTTGGCATTATTCTTCATGTAAACTTTACCATTTGCGTTTACTATTGCGGTACCATGCCTGTGTGCGTTACGGTTTGCGTTTATGTGTGCGCTTGCATTCGTGTTTCTGTTTCTGTTCCCTTTCATGTTCTTTTTGCTGTGACACTTAACATTACCATGTGCGCCACTGTTGGCACTTCTGTTTGCGTTGCTGTTCCTGTTACTGTGTCACAAGACAGCATGTGGCGGGAGGGGCCCCACACTCCTGCCGCTGCATTACTTTCACTATTTGGCATCATCATTCTCAAAAAGAAGGCAAATTAGAGGCAAAAAACTCCATTTAATGCATCAGTTAGGGTTGTTCCACAGCGATAAAAGTGAGGAAATTCGGTGTTAGGGTTGAAAACCCTAACTCCGCATTCACCCTCCAACCCCCCAGCACCACACACACACACACACACACACACACATATGCAAGTGGGGGGGACCAAGGCAACACGACCAATCACAGACAACCAGCAGCAGCTGACAGAACTAAAATACAACTGTCTAAATGTACTACAAGACATCCCCACCACCCTAGACCAGGTACTGCCTGCTCACTGGAGATCCACAGCAAAACTGGGGCCAGGTACACCAACGGTAGATATCACTGCTTGCAGGTGCACACAAGTTACCGCACTTAGGACTTGCATGGCCTTAGCTTCAAGCATGGGCACTGCAAGCCTTGCAATGCCCATGCCCTGGCACACCACGTACTGCACCCTGAGTGGAGAGCCGCAGCAACAGTAATGCCATGGACATCTATGGTATATCTTCCTCACTGAAGGTACACACAAGTTAACACAGTTAGAATTGAGGACCCACCATGCAGTGCCCCACCCCCAAGACCATGTACTGCACCCTGAGTGAGAGCCCAGCAAACAGTAATGCCATGGACATCTATGGTATATCTTCCTCATGAAGGTACACACAAGTTAACACAGTTAGGAATTGGAGGACCTCCCACCACGTGCCCACCCCCCAGACCAGGTATTGCATACTGAGTGGAGAGCCACAGCAACACTAAGGCCATGGACATCTATGGTATATCTCCTTGATTGCAGGTACACACACATTAGCACACTTAGGAATTGGAGGACCTCCGCCAGGCAATGCCCCAGACCCCCAGACCAGGTACTGCATACTGACTGGAAAGCCACAGCAAAACTAAGCCAATGGACATCAACAGTGCAACTCCCTCATTGCAGCTGTACAGAGGTTACCACACTTAAGAGATGTATAGTCTCAGGCAGGCACTGCACCCCGGAGAGCACTTACTGTATCCTGAGTGGACAGCCACAGGAAAACAAAGGCCATTGACATAAATAGTACACCTCCCTGACTACAGGTACACTCTAGTTAGCGCAGTTATGAGTTGCATGGCCTCAGCCAGGCAATGTCCCCCCAAACCCCAAACCAGGTACTGCATTTTGAGTGGAGACCCACAGCAAACCTGAAGGTATGGACATCAATGGTACACATCACTGATTGCAAGGACACTCAAATTAGCACAGTTAGGATTTGCATGGCCTCAGACAGGCAATGCCCCACCCAACCAGGTACTGCATCCTGAGTGGACAGCCACACATGGCCTTGCGTATATCAGAGCCCGACTGCACACCTGCTGCTGATTGTCTGTGATTGGTCGTGTTGCCTTGGTCCTCCTCCCTACTTGCAAAGGTGTGTGTGTGTGGTGCTGGGGGGGTGAATCTGCCGAGTTGAGGTTTTCAACCTAACACCCGAATTTCGCTTTAGCTGTGAAACAACCTAACTGATGCATTAAACAGAGTTTTTTGCCTCTAATATATACTGTATATATAGTTAGGGTTGTGTAGCCACTTCTATGTTAAACCCCAAAGTTTACACTTTAATAACTTTGCAATGGTCTGTCCGATCTGCCTGAAATTTTGCATGCATGGTGTGGTACCATAGATCTCTGGATCTGGTAATTGTTGTTCTGGTCAGATTTTTGGCTGCAGAGCATTGAAAAGTGTGAAAAATCCTCAACTTTTTTAAATATTTTGCTCATCTCTACAGCCCAAATGGTTTGTCCGTCTGGTCTGAAATGTTCAAGGTATATGGGGTCTGGGTCAAGGAAGTGCCTTTTGAAGATCTGGTGAAAAAATATAAATCTGTTCAAAAGTTATTAAACTTTAAAGTTCTCCATCATAGCCTATGGGGGAAAAAAATACATGTCCAGCTCAAAAGCTTTTGAAAGCTTTCGCGAAAGCAGTTTTGCTTTTAAAAGCTTTCAAGCTATGCCAATTTGTTTTCAAGCTGCCACCATCTTATTTTCAGTAAGCGGCAGACAAAGCTGCCGAAATTCAATAATTACTGCCTCTAGGTAAACACTGTCTGTTGTGTTTACCTGATCGGGGGCTGAGAAACACACTTGGGGCATCAGATTTTCAGTCTGACCCCCAGAAATGCCATTTTTATGATCAGTACCCAGTAGTGTTGGAAACTGCGGAAGAAACAGATGCAGTGACACTTTTGCGAAAGTGTTCCACCCACTTCTTCCGCAATTTCTGACACTATGATTGTGAAAATAGCATTTCTGGAGGTCAGATTGAAACTTCAGTATATTCTCAGCCCCAATAAGTAAACACAACTGCCAGTGTTACCTAGAGGCAATAAATAAAGAAAACAGTCCCCGACAAAGTTTAACTTTGATGCAGAATCTTGCATCTAAATTTGTGATGCAGGATCCTGTATCGACCTTCTGTGAGAATCACTGACAATGGGGTGCCCAATCCCCATGTCAGTATGCCCCCCCACCCCAAACACTTATGTGGCACACTGGGAGCCCACCCCAGTGTGCCCAGGTTTTTTAAACTATTTTCAATCTTTTCCAGCACCGGGATGCACACTCCCAGCATCAGATACCCTCCATCAAGCCCACTTTCTTTGCCGACGGGGGTGCCCAATCTCCCTGTTGGCAGCATGTAGTCCCCTCCCAAAAAAACTCATGCGGCACACCAGTTTATTAATATCATATATTTCCAACACCGGGATGCCCTCCCTCTCAGTGTCAGATGCCCTCCCCCCAAAGCCCATTCTATTTATACCGACATCGGGTTGCCCAATCCCCAAGTTGGGTAGCCTCTCACTAGTGTGGCACACTGGGAGCCCACCTGCAAGTGCCAAATATTTTTTTTTTAAATAAAATCAATATGTAAATAAAGAAAACCATCCCATAATGTCTTTTTTAACTCTGCAAAAAAGAAAACAGTCCTCGTCATCTCCCAGTCCCCCTCCCCACCTCCTTTGCGCACCCACCTCCTGTACCCTCCTTCCCCATACTTACCCTCTGGAGGTCGGGATCAGCAATCTTCTCTGGACCAGGGACACGTCTGCACTCTTCAAAGCCGAACTGCAATCTGAGGAATCAAGCTAAGCCATATAATGGGAGTCTATCGGGGGGTCAACTTATGCTGATATCTCAGCCAATTTTAGGTATTTGGGCCCAAAATTTTCAACATGAGGTTCGTGGGACCCCACCTCATGAACACAGTCACTGTCATTTCATTACTCAGTCCCGAAAGGTGATTTTGCGGCCGGTGCATGGAATCATCTTTTGGGACCAATTAGCAAAATGACAGTGGCAGTGTTCATGAGGTGGGGTCCCATAAAGCCCATGTTCAAAATCTGGTGCAAAAAATACAAAAAATGACTGCATTATGAGCATGCATTAAATTCCAAACAATGACCGCATTGCGAGCCTGCTCATAACTTCTCCAATTTTTAACATTTTCACTCCAGATTTTCAACATTGCCATTTTTCACACCTCCTTATGAACAGTACAGCTGTCATTTTTTACATCCTTCCTGAAACATGTTTTCCCACCTGTGCCACAGAATGGCACAGTTGCTGCGAAAAATCAACTTTCAGGACAGATTAACAAAATCACAGTGCCAGTGTTAATGAGGGGAGGTCCCAAAAAGCCCATGTTGAAAATTTGGTTCAAAAATGTAAACGTTCATTGCATTATGAGCGTACATTGCATAATTTTCATGCGAAATTCCCCAAGAAATAATGTTGTGATGCCCATGGAGCCTTTCGATGCCCATATCTCAAACGGTTCGAGATACAGATTTTTCGCTACTCACAACTTAGGCCACCATTAGGTGAACTAAGCATGGGTGGAGGTTTCAAAGTCATGAATACCACCAAAGTGGAATTTTTTTTCATAGCTGCTACGGTTACTAAGATATTGGCAAATTAGTATGTCAAGGCTTTATTTTCATGTCTGTAGGCCTGTGTTATGTCCCCGTACTTATGTGTAAGTGGGACCATTATGCAAAAATTTTCAGCATTAGGGGAGCGCAGGGATGGAGGGCCTGCACTCCCAAAACCACATACCAGTTGCATTACACTACATTTACAATGGAACTGGTGTAAATTTTTTCAGTAAACCAGCAAAAGGCATCTATGGAAAACATTACTGAGATATCGGCGAGCACGTCACCTTTTGGCACCTGCATCTCGAAAGTGGGTCAGGAAAGTGCCAATAGTATTGCGACACTACCTTTAGTTTCACAAAAGTACCAGTAGTGTTGCGACATTACCTTTAGTTTTGCGAAAGTACTAGTAGTGTTGCGACATTACCTTTAGTTTCACAAAAGTACCAGTAGTGTTGAGACATTACCTTTAGTTTCACGAAAGTACCAGTAGTGTTGTGACAGTACCTTTAGTTTCACAAAAGTACCAGTAGTGTTGCGACACTACCTTTAGTTTCACAAAAGTACCAGTAGTGTTGTGACACTACCTTTAGTTTCACAAAAGTACTAGTAGTGTTGCGACATTACCTTTAGTTTTGTGAAAGTACTAGTAGTGTTGCGACACTGCCTTCAGTTTTGTGAAAGTACCCTATGTTGATCTATGGGAGTTTTGTGAAAGTTACGGAATTTCGCAGAATTAAAGCCCCAGATGAGCCAGTTGCTTTGCCATTTCATAGCCAAATAACGGTTAGGGCTTTTTTGGCTGAAATTTGCAGTGTAGCAAGCCCTGGCCCTACAGATGTGCCTTTTGGTGGTTTGGTCACAAATACTGATGATGATTCAGTAGTTACAGTGCTCTGAAGTTGCCATATTTTCCATAGGATAACACTGCTGCACCGGCTGCGTCTTTTGGTGCCTGTGTCTCAAAAACAGTTTGAAATATGGATTTTTCGCTGTGGTGACCTTACTACATCTTTAGGTGGACTAAGCCCCCGTGGAGGTATTGAAGCCATGATTACAACTGCAGTGCAATTTCTTTTCATTGGTTGCTATGTTTACTGAGATATTGCCAAATTAGTGTTGCAAGGGTTCCTTTTCATGACTATAGGGGTGTGGTATGTCTCTGGACTTATGTATAGGTGGGAGCGCAGGGCCCGCACTCCCACATATGCAGATCATTATGCAAAAAATGGGCAGTGTGAGGGAGCGCAGGTTCCGAGTGGGAGTGCAGAGCCCAGAGTGCCCGCACTCCCATATATGGATATCAGTATGCAAAAATGGGCAGTGTGAGGGGAGTGCAGGGCCCAGAGGGCCTGCGCTTCCACAACCACATACCAGTTACATTACACTTTCTGAAAAAAAGGTAAATTCATTGCAAAAAAATTCATTAATGCATCAGTTAGGGTTGATAGTACACGACAAAAGTTTGGAAATTTGGTGTTGGTTTACCCTACCACCTATCCCCTCCATATCCCCACCCACCTTTCATACACCAACAGGCGTTGGGGTGTGCATTAAGATCGTCAGACTAACTCTCACCCCATTCTCCCATACTGTACCACCTCAGCTTGTTTACACGTGGAATGTGATGAGAGTTAGGCCGACGACCACAACACACACCCCGATGCCTGTTGGTGTGTGGAGGGTGGGGTCCAATACATTATGCAGAATTAAGTGACTTTTGTGCCATAAAAGAAATTGTAACATGGGTGAGTACATCAGTGACACTGGATTGGCAGAATGGCATCAGGTGACCATGGATTAATTATCAATTAATCCATGGTTCCTCCTGCAGTACCGTTAGCAGCCAGAACAGTAGCACTGAGTGCAGAGGCAGAAATATAGTGCTGAGTGCTGAGCCGCTGACACATGGACAGCAGTATGAGGAGAGCAGGGCTCAGTAACACAACAATATGCAGGCATTGACACAACAATCAAGTACAAGCATGTCCCCGACCCAACTTTCACACAGGAGCTGCTGATCTGTGATGTGAACTGTCCCCATCTTTCCCACCCACCTGTCCCGCGGACCTCTGACATAAGAGTGGATAGTGTACTTGGGAACATTGAGTCTGTCATGTGAAATCTCTGTTTCCCACTCACCCGCCCCACAGACCACCAACATCGCACAGGCTATCCGCCAGCAGGGGGTTTCCTTATGAATACTGTCCCTGTCTTTCCTACCCACCTACCCTGCAGACCTCCGAGGTATGAGCACACAGCATAGCCAGCAACAGGTAACTCTCACTGTCTTCCCCACCCACCGGACCCACTGACCTCAGCACCGTCTACCCAGCAACAGTCACCAAATGCAAGCAGTTCCCGTAGTTACTGACCACCTGGTTGTTTGTGATCCGGGGCACAGCAGGTCAGTCAACGTGGCAGTGAGCATGTTTTAAGAGTCGCTCAGCATGTAGCAATAGTTGCGGTAGTGAATGAAAGAGCTAGCAGCAGTTGACGGAATACACTTGTGTGCCGTACTGTCATCCTTCCTGGTAGAAATGTGATATGTAACTACAGGCATTGCACAGTAAACCTTTCTGCAGCATGATGTGTAAAATCTCTGACACAGCAGTATACCTAAAATGTGCAAGTTGCAGGTAATGGGCCAGAGTTCAGGTATTACATGCTGCCATGCCCAGTAACTCCCGTGTTCAAATTGCAGGATAGCTTTGTGTAATCCTGTGAATGCTGTCTATCGGCTCAATATTCTAGTGTTGGTCACTTCATTCATACTTGTGTTCAATTTGTTTGTATTTTGTTTCTCTTGTTACACAGTAAATGTATTACAACAGCAGATGTGTGGTGTGAATAATTTCAGCTGCAGAAGTCTCCCATGCCATCTTGACTTCCTTTGTTTGCTGCTGTACCCCACTACATCTTGTAACATGGGTGAGATGAACTGTACTGCTTCCCTGCAGTGCTGTTTTCTTACCCATGTTACAAGTGAATTAACCCACTCAAGACTGTGGGTCAACTTGAGAATTAATCCACACCTGGGTGGTTGGAGGCACTTGGCCTGCAGCCTCGTACCCAACTCCTCACCCACCCACCCCTCTGGCGTGGATTAATTCTCAAGTAGAACCATGCTCTCTCGTGGGTTAACCCTTGCTAGGAAGACAATCTCCTCCAAACCCTGTATGTAAATAAATGCCTCCTCGCAGCACAATCACCCAAACTGACCCAGTGTACTCCTCGAGATGACCCTGCCCAAACCAACACAAAGAAGGTATAACCAGGCAAGGCAATTTTATTTATAGGGCACCCAATTCCCTGAGGCTAAAATACAGTATTAAAGTAATGTCAGATTTCAACTGATTGTGAGTACCCTAGTTTCCCTCTCTTCTTTTCATCGGAACATCAAAACATCGAATTTGCCGGCAGATAAAGACCACTTGGCCCACCTAGTCTGCCCATTTTTCCCTACCCACAGCATCATCGCAAATCCTACTTGATCTCATAGATACATAAGACACTGTCAGCAGATAAGGGCCTATAGCCCATCCAATCTGCCCATTTAAGCTTGTAAGTTCACTTTATGTTTTTCTAGAAGTCTGTTGCCCCTCACCTCTGACCTCCAGAATTCCCTTATGTCTATCCCATGCATTCTTAAATCCAGTGATTGTTTCAGCTCCCACCACTTCCTCTGGCAGGGGCGGTCCACTAGTCCACCACCCTTTTCTGTGAAGAAATTCTTCCTCACGCTTTTCCCTGAATCAGCCTCCCTCCAGCTTCATCCCATGCCTCTAGTCCTGGAACATCTTTTCTGCTGGAAAATAGTGTATTCCTGCACCCTATTCCTCCCTGTAAGATACTTGTATGTCTCTATCATATCCCTCTCCCACCTCTCCTCCAGGGAGTATGTATTCAAGTCCTTCAGCCTGTCCTCATAGGACTTGTGATGCAATCCCTGTACCATTTTTGTTGCCCTCCTCTGAACCTTCTCTACCCTGTCTATGTCTTTACATAGGTAAGGCCTCCAAAACTGTACAATGTACTCCAGGTGGGACCTCACTAATGTCTTGTATAGTGGAATTATGACCTCCCTTTTCCTGCTGGTGATGCCCCTGCCTATGCATCCCAGCATCCTATTTGCTTTACCTGCTGCCTTGTCATACTGTTTCCCTACCTTGAGGTCATCAGAGATGACAACCCCAAGATCCCTTTCCTGCTTGGTGCATGCTATATCCTCACACTCCAACTGATATGTTGTTCCAGGGTTTGTGTGCCCCATATGCATTATCTAGCACTTCTTTGCATTGAATTTCAACTACCAAACTTCAAGCTTCTGGGTCCCACTCATTCTGCCTCACACCTCTGACGTGTCCACTCTGTTACAGAGCTTTGTGTCATCGGCGAACAGGAAATTCTGCCTTCTAGGTCCTGCTCAATGTCACTGATGAAGATGCTGAATAGGACTGGTCCCAGCACTGATCCCTGTGGTACCCCACCGCTAACTCTTCCCTCTGTGGAGTGACAGCCATTTACCACCACCCTCTGTGTCCTGCCGCATAGCCAATTACCTACCAACTGCACTACTTTCCTGCCCACTCCCATATTCCCGTTTAATAGCCTTCTAAGTGGCACAGTGTCACCTGGCCCATCCTCCCTCCCCCTTGTCCCTTCTCCCAAGAGTCCCTTATGCTTATCCCATGCATTCTTGAACCCCACCACTATTTTCATCCCCACTTCTGCTGGAAGGCTTGTTCCAGGAATCCAGATCCATGACAGTCAGTAGACAAATTCATTGTTGACTGACGTTACAGCGACCCTTATGTTGAACCGCATTTGCAGTCGGCATAAAGGTGGTCACTTTGGACTGTGTTTTCTTCAGGGGGCTCTACCCCCCACACCCCTCCCGTAACTAAAGTAATCAACTCAGAGTCAGAGCTGATTCAGGGAAGGGGTGCAGGACCCCCAGAAAGCAGTGCCAGGGTCCCGCACCGACACTACAGTGACCTGGCGCTGTTGTCGCTGTAGTGCTGGTCACTGTAAAATTGTCACTGTAGCGATGGCATACCCAGGAATCCGTCACTGTTTCTCTAAAGAAGTACTTCCTCACATCTCTCCTGAATCTTCTGCCCCCTCCCCAGTTTCCTAGCATGTCCCTTGTTCTTAAACACCTTTTGTTCTGAGAAATACTTCCCTCCTGTACTTTGTTTACCCCCCATGAGGTAAAGGTCTCGATCATATACTCCTTTCCGTCCTCTTTTCCAGCAGAGTGTACATATTTAGGTCCTTCAGTCTTTCCTTGTAAGGCTTCTGATGCAGACCCTGCACCATTTTAGCTGCCTTCCTCTGGACTACCTCCACTGTGTCTATGTCCTTCCTGAGACTGTGGTCTGAAGAACTGGACACAGTACTGTAGGTGCAGTCTTGCCAGCTATCTATACAGAGGCAACACCACCTCTCTCTTTCTGCTCGTGATACCCCTCCCTATGCAGCACAGTATCTCACTAGCCTTCCCAACTGCCTTGTCGCGCTGTCTGACCACCTTTAGGTCATCCAATATGATCAACCCCAGGCCTCTTTCTTGCTTGGTGATCGTCAGTACCACACAACCCATTTTGTACTCCGCCCCTGGGTTTCTGTGTCCCAAGTGTGTTATCTTGCACTTTTTCCATACTGAAACCCAGCTGCTATACATTTGATCACTATGAGTTTTCTCAGGTGACTGCTCATCCTTTACACACACACACACACACACACACACCCGGAGTGTCCAACCTATTTCAGAGTTTGGAGTCATCCACAAAGAGGCAGACCTTCCCTTCCAGCTCCTCTGCAATGTCACTTATAAAGATATTAAGGAGGACAGGTCACAGTACTGATTCCCTGAGGCACCCTGCTGGTCACCCTCCCTTCCTCAGAGTGAACTCAGTTTACCACCACCCTCTGTCACCTATCCCCCAACCAATTTCTTATCCAGTTTATGACCTTTGGACCCATGCCTAAGCTACCCAGCCTGCTTACTAGTCTCCTTGCTGAAATCTAGGTAGGCTACATCCACCGCTCCACACTGACCGTATCTTGGTTACACAGTCTGCCCTGATCTAGTCCCTTGGTCACCCAGTCAAAGAAATGTATCAGATTTGTTTGCCATGACCTCCTGACCATGAATCTATGCTGCCTCGGGTCTTCTGACTGGATTCAAGATATTCAGTAATTCTTACTGAACCAATCATCTATGTCTTAGAAATGACTGATCCAGCTGCCGCAGTGTGGAACACGTCTTAAACGCAAGACGTACTCATGCCACACTGCCCAAACGGCAAAGTTAAGTTAGTAAAAACTCTAAAAATGAAAAGTTATTTATGCAATTAGAATTATAATCCCAATAAAAACCACAAAGCTGGTCTTTTCCTTGGAATAACAACCAGCTGGAGGGAGGAGGCCCTCGGCTGCACCGCGGACCACCAATCCCCCAACCGGTTATTAATCCCTCCGAAATGACCGGCTTCTCATTCACTACAAATTTCAAATGAAGAAATTTTGGGACAGATTTTGAAAGTCCCCTTTTTAGTTTAAGGCATAAATATGGCTTTGGGAGGGGTATTTTCACAGCCTCTAATAGCTACTCTGAAGCATCACTAGTGTCAGCTAGGAAGGGGGCCACTCAGTTGCCCTTATGAACAGAGTTCAAGGTGCAGCTGCAACCACCCCAATTTCAGAATGGGGGCCCATAGGAGAGAAGACCCCCCCCCACCCAAAATAAAAAGGCAGAAACCGAGGGCAAACTATTTCCCCTCAGTCTGTGCAGACTGCAAAGACAGTGATACAGAGGCAACAGTCCAGGAAAGGCTTCATAACAGCCACTGATAAGGAAGAAGGGTGTGAAGTCTGGGTGTGGTCTAGGAGAAAGGAGACGAGACATTCTCGGACTTTTTTTTAAATACCGCTTAAAGAAAGGAGCAGTAGCATGACTGATGGCATTCTAACTGTAAATGCAAAATTACAAATGTCTTACTCATTCACAAAAACAAAGAGATTCCACAGTAACAAGGGGCCACTGTAGGGCTTGTCCGACAACAGTACCACTCTGCCACTATGACCCACATTTGGGAGTGGACTTGAGTCACGGGGGTCAGCTGGTGATGAGAGATAAGTGTCCAGCGATTCTCTCCTCTCAAAGGGTGAATGGGTTGTCCCTCCACAGTGTGCATGACACCTAGTGGAAGCTGGGTTTCATGGCAAGTAGGAGGTGCAGAAGGGCATGGCATGCCAAACAGATGCACTGCTTCATTGTGCTGGTCACCTGGAGAAATGAAGCCAGCAAACATCTCCTCACCAGGCGGAATGACAGTCTTTCGCAGGCCTGGCGCCAACATTTGAGCACCCAACCTGATCCACTCCAACTCCCCCATGAGGTATTATTAATTTCTGGAGGATGGTGTATAAGTGGGCTGGGGGACTGTCAAGACAGGGGCCAACAAGGCATCAGTGGAATAAGAAGCTGTCCCTCGATTATGACCCCTCTTTCCTGGTTGCAACCCTTCTCCACATTGTTAGAAAAGCCTGCAGCAACCTCGCTGGGGAGAGGGGTGGGATCTATCAAGCAAACAGTATGCAGTGCCATTCTCAAACCATGGTAACCCTTGCAAGGTTGGTCTCGACTTCAGCTACACCCCCTCCCTGCGAAACCATCTCTCTGTATGTATCCCTCACTAGTTATATACACAAGTTTTGTTAAATGCTTTCAGCAATACATTTACCTCATGTTGGCAGTCCTATCTGTAGTACACATATAGTTATTAATCAACTTCAACAGAGAACTCTGTTTGCTTCACCTACCATATTCTTGCAGGCCAGCTCCTTATTTTCTCCACAGGTGCGCAGTTCACTTCATGGCGTTTCTTCAAAATAATCCAAAGTACATGTTGCAGAATGTCACTCATGGAACGCATTTAACAAACACTTGTCCCCATTGCAGGTAAACTGGCTACTTTGCTAGTGGGGGGGGGGCTGACATCACCTTGATGCACATAGCACGTAGCTAACATTTTGAACACGCCTTCATCAGAGCTACCTGATGCCCCAGTTCGACTTGGCTTAAATAATGTGCTGGTGAACAGATAACTAATGCCTGCAAATGATATCCAAGCAAGAAACTGACCCACCATGAAGCATACAGGATTTTCACTCTACAGACATGTGCAGAGAGAGGTTTAAATGATGACATGCCATCACATGGTTTCCTGTGATGAACTCAGAATGGACTACTAAGCTTACTTACAATGGGTATTAATTGCTAAGTACAGAAGTGCTGAAACCCATCTATCTCTCTATTGTACCTCCTAACATGGAAACATAGAATCTGTTGGCAGATAAGGACATACAGCCCACCCAGTCTGCCCATTTCCTTACTTGGTTTGGCAACCCCTACTCTTAGCTGGACTGCCTTTCCCCCGCTCTGCTGTACAGCAGGGTGCCTTTATGCTTATCCCATGTACTTTTGAAATCTCCATACTGTTTTCACTTCCACCACCTCCGCTGGTAGGCTGTTCCACAGATCCACCACCTTCTCTGTGAAAAAATACTTCCCAGCATTCCCCTTAAACCTCTCTCACTCCGGCCTCATGTTATGTCCCCTTGTCCTTGTGCACTTTCGTCTCTGAAATATGCTCCCCTCCTGTACCCTGTTTATTCCTCTAAGGTATTTGAAAGTCTCTGTCACATCCCCTCTCTCCCTTCTCTCTTCCAGTGAATAGCTGTTTAGTTCCTTGAGTCTTTCCTCATAAGACTTGTGGTGCAGTCCATGTATCATTTTTGTTGCTCTTCTCTGGACTGCTTCCTTTCTGTCTATGTCCTTCCTGAGATGTGTTCTCCAGAATTGGACACAGTATTCCAGATGAGGCCTCACCAGTGATCTATTCAGTGGCATCACCACTTCACTCCTCCTACTGGTTATGCCCCTTCCTATGCACCCCAGCATTCTGTTTGTGTGCCCCACTGCTTTTTCACATTGTTTGGCTGACTTCAGGTCATCGGACATGATAACCCCCAGGTCTTTCTCCTGACTTGTGGTGGCTAGAACTTGCCCCCCCCATCCTGTATTCCTCTCTTGGGTTTCTGAGTCCCAGGTGCATTATCTTGCACTTCTTAGCATTGAAACCCAACTGCCAAACCCTTGACCATTCTTCAAGTAGTCTTAGGTCATTTCTCATTTTATCTAGCCCCTTCTGTGTGTCGGCTCTGTTGCAGATCTTGGTGTCATCTGCAAGCAGGCATACTTTTCCCTCCAGTCCCTCTGCAGTGTCTTTTATGAAGATATTAAATAGAACTGGACCCAGCACAGATCCCTGTGGAACCCCGCTGGTCACTTCCCCCTCTTCTGATTTTATGCCATTTACCACCACCCACTGGGACCTGCCTTTTAGCCGGTTTCCAACCCATTTTACCACTTTAGAGCCCACACCCAAATTCCCCAATTTGTTAAGCAACTTTCTATGCGGAACAGTGTTGAAGGCCTTACTAAAATCCAGGTAGGCCACATCCACCGCCTCTCTCTGATCCACCACCCTGGTCACCCAGTCAAAGACATCGATAAGATTAGTCTGTCAGGACCTACCCTCAGTGAATCCATGTTGCCTTGGGTCTTTTGCACCACTTGACTCTAGGAGTTTCACTACCCTCTCCTTAAGCAGGGACTCCATCAGCTTCCCCACCACTGAGGTCAGACTTACAGGTCTGTAACTGCCTGCCTCCTCACTACTTCCAGTCTTGTGCAGGGGGGCCACCTCTGCCCTCCTCCAGTCCCCAGGTACCTCCCCCATCTCTAGTGATTGGTGGAAGAGTGTTGTCAGCAGACCTGCTAGGACTTCCCCTGAGTTCCTTCAGCACTCTAGGGTGACTCCCATCTGGCCCCATTGCCTTGTCTGTCTTTACTTTTCCTAATTCCTTCAAGACTCTATCCACCGTAAATGGGCTGGTGTCCACCTCTCCCTCCTGTAACATAGAAACATAGAAGTTGTCGGCAGATAAGGACCGAAAGGCCCATCCAGTCTGCCCATTTCTTTTTCTACCTTATAAATGTGCCATCGCCCTTTGCTGTCAGTGGCCTATCTAGTCATACTCATCTGTATTGCTCCCTTATGCCTATCCCATGCCTGTTTGAAGTCCTGCACTGTATTCATAGCCACCACTTCCTGAGGTAGGCCATTCCATGCATCCACCACCCTTTCTGTGAAAAATAACTTCCTCACATTACCCCTTAACCAGCCTCCCTCTAATCTCATGCTGTGTCCTCTTGTCCTGCTATTTTTCTTATATTGAAACATGTTACACTCTTTTACCTTGTTAATGCCCTTAAGGTGTTTGAATGTTTTGATCATATCACCTCTCTCCTCCTTGCTCTAGGGTATACATTAAGCTCCATTAATCTGTTCTCATATGTCTTCTGATGCAGTCCCTGCACCATTTTGGTTGCCCTTCTCTGGACTGCCTCAATTTGGTTAATGTCCTTGTGAAGGTGTGGTCTCCAGTACTGCATGCAGTACTCCAGATGGGTCCTAACCAGTGTCTTGTAAAGAGGGATTATTACTGCCCTCTTATGACTTGTGATACCCCCTACTAATACACCCTAACATCCCCCTAGCCTTACCTACTGCTTTAAAGGTCTGCTTGGATGATTTCAGGTCATCGATGATGATGATACCCAAGTCTCTTTCTTCCTTTGTAACTGCCAGCAACTCCCCTCCCAGCCTATAGGTGGCTTCAGGGTTTCTCTTCCCTATGTGCATGATCTTGCACTTCTTTGTATTAAATCCCAGTTGCCATGCTTTCCTGACCATTTTGCTAGTTTATCCGCATCTCTTCTCATTTTGCCCACCCCATCTGGATCTTCTACTCTGTTGCAGATCTTGGTGTCATCTGCAAACAGAGAAGCCTTACCCTCTAGTCCATCTGCAGTGTCACTGATGAAGATAGTGAAGAAGACTGGCCACAGGACTGATCCCTGAGATACCCCACTTGTGACTTGCATCTCTTCTGACTGCATACCATTTACCACCACTCTCTGTTTTCTGCCCATCAACCAGTTTGCCACCCAGTTGACCAACTTCTGACCCACCCCGAGCCTACCCAGCTTGTTTATCAATCTTCTATGTGGAACAGTGTCAAAAGCTTTGCTGAAGTCGAGGTAGGCGACATCAACTGCTCCCCCTTGTTCCACCACTCTGGTTACCCAGTCAAGAAAATCTATGAGATTAGTTTGACAGGACCTTCCTTTTGTAAACCAATGCTGTCTTGGATCCTGTGCCCCATGGACTACAGGTGTTGCACTATCCTTTCCTTAAGGAGTGCCTCCATAGTCATGCCCACTACTGAGGTAAGACTGACTGGTCTGTAGTTTCCTGCCTCCTCCCTGCTACCACTCTTGTGGAGCGGGATCACATGAGCCCTTCTCCAGTCTTCTGGGACCTCTCCTGTGCTCAGAGACTCACTAAACAGTTCTGCTGATGGCTCTGCTAGTTCCACCCTTAGCTCCTTTAGTACTCTGGGATGTATGCCATCAGGTACCATTGCCTTGTCCACCCTGAGCTCAGCAAGCTCTTGTAGGAAACTTTCTTATGTGAAGGGAGTAGTGCTCACCTCCCTCCCCCGCTGTGTCCATGGTGCTGAGCTGTGGGCCCTGCCCTACCTTCTCTTCAGTAAATACTGAGCAAAAGTATCTATTTAGGATAGATGCCTTTACAGGGTCCTCCTCCTCACATGCCCCCTTTTCTCCTTTGAGCTTAGCAATACCCGCTCTGGACTTTCTCCTTTCACTAATGTATCTATAGAAAGTCTTGTCACCTTCTTTTACTGCTTGTGCTAGTGTTTCCTCAGTTTGGGACTTTGCCTGCCTTACTGCCTTCCCTGCTTCTCTTAGGGCAGTTGGTATGCCTCCCTATCTTCATCCCGCTGTGTTCCTTATATTTCCTGAAGCCAGCCTTTTAGCTCTGACCTTTTCTACTACTGTATTTGAGAACCAAAGTGGTTTCCTTCTTCTTTGCACTTCCTTTTCTGTCTAACACAATGGGATGTTGCTTCAAGTATTGCATCCTTAATGCTTGCCCACTTTGCTTGTACCCCTCACCTGTGTTTCTTTTTGCAGGGCTAGCTTAACTCTATGGCCATCTTCTCAAAGTCAGCTCCTCTGAAGTCCCATATTTTTGCCTTGGAATGGGATGGTTTAGTTGATGACTAAATTGAACCATACCATGTGATGGTCACTGGCCTAAGTGACCTTCTACCTGGAGATCTGTGATCCCTTCCTGTTGGTCAGTACTAGATCTAGGATAGCCCTGTCTCTTGTGGGTTGATGTACTAGTTGTTTGAGGCCCTCCTCTGCAGGAATCCACTATGTGTCTAGTTCTGGCAGATGTTCCTGATGGTATTGACCAATCTGTATCCGGCATGTTGAAGTCTCCCATTATCAGAACCTCCCCTTTAGCTGTCATGTTTGTATATCTTCTAACAGTAATGTGTCTATGTCCTCCTCCTGGTCTCAGGGGCCTGTAGACAACCCCAGTTCTTATAGTTGTCCCATTTCCTGTTTCCAGGGTGACCCACAGATCTTCTGGCTCCTTATTTGTATTCTGAATTCTGTAGCTTGATATTTTCATTGACGTACAGGGCCACCCCCCTTCTCACCGGTCTCTTCTAGAACAGTACATAGCCAGGTACTGAACTCTCCCAAGTGTGGTTACTGGTAAACCACATCTCACTAATTGGTACTATGTCCAGTTTAGCCTCTGACATTATTGCCTGCAGGTCTGGGAATTTATTTCCCAGGCTGTGAGCATTTGTGTACATGATTTTCCATTGGCCAGATTTTGGTGTGTTAGTTGTTGGGTGAGGTCTGGCATTTCCCCTGTGTGTCGTAAGGGGAATCGGACCTTTTTCATACCTGGTGATGCAAATGAACTGCAAACATGCTGAATCCCTGTTTGACCACTACTAGCTGAGGAGGGTGTTCTTCCATTTGACGTATGGGGTGCTGCACCCTCTCCCCATTTGCTAGTTTAAATATTCTGCAAAGATGTCAAACTTCTGCTACTAGCACTGACTCCTCCTTAGTCAGATGCAGTCCATCAAATTTAAAGAACTTTCACTCCCAAAACTGTTGCCAGTTCCCTACAAATCTGTGTCCTTTTCCTGGCACCAGCCCTTGAGCCACATGTTTAGCTCCCCTATCTCCCCTTCTCTGACCTTCCATTCATCTGCTCTCCTCTCCCAGACTGGCAGGATCTCAGAGAAGGAGATGCCGGACGAAATGGATGATAGTTTGTCACCCAGCCTGGTCAGGTGTTCCTTGGTCTCCACAACTGACCGGCAGGCGAGATCATTAGTCCCTATGTGTACCAGGACGTCAATGTTTTCTCCTGCTTCCTGAACAGTTTAGCAATGCGGTCAGTGTATCTCCACGCTGATGTACCTGGGAGACATCTGACCATTACCCCTGACTGGAGATAGGTATCAACCTCCCGAATCATGCAGTCTCCTATGATCAGAAGTTTTTTGAATTTTTTTGCTTTTTTTGTTTTGGTTCCTGATTTGGGCAAGTTTTGTTGTGCTAGCTCCTGTGCTGCAGTGTCCTGCTCTGCAGTGTCCTCTGCCCCTTTGTTTGATTTCAGAGATAGAGGCAGATACCTGTTTGTAGTGTTTATATGGTTTTTGGAGGTAATATGTTGGAGAGCACCGAGTGATGGGGCACCTGATTTGCCCCTCCTAGCCACCTGCCAACCTCCCAGACCAACTACCCTCTGTGGTTGAGGTTCTTCTGTTGGATGTTGGGAAAACGGCGGGTGGTTCTTATAATGTATTTCCTCTGGAATATGAAATTTGAGGCACGCAATCTCTGCCTATGCTGCCTGGAGCTGAGCCCTAAGATCTCCAATGGCCCAGTATGTAGGACAGTGTCCTAAATCCTGTAAGACTGTCCTTCTGAAAAGTGTTCCACAGTACCTGCAGTTAATGATATCCATTCCAGATAAGTTGCTGGGTTTATAACCTGGTCAGAGTAATTAGAAGGAAGAAAATGCAAGTAATGGTTTGATTTTCTGCTTTGTTTTCGTATAACTTGTTATAACAAGTTAAATTACAAGTGCTCTGTAAATGAGCTCACCTTGTGGATGCCCCACTGATCCGCACCTTCCTGCTTTGCCACAGGAAATGTCACAACTGTGGTACCCTATAAAAGGAGTGTAGTGTGGGGTGGTTGGGGATGGGGGTGGGTGGCTGGGCCCGTCCCCTGCCAAAAAAGAACCACAAATGAAGAAACAAGGAGGTAAGAGCAGAAACAATCAGTCAACAACAAATGCAGTAACCCTGAAAGCTTATCCTAACGTTAGATAAAACTGTAAAACCTGTAAAGCACCACCTGTAATAATTTCAGAGAAGATATACCTAAGAAACACTCTACAGAGAAAAAATAAAGCAGTAACAGAAGATATACCTTGCAAAAGACAATTTGAATCAGAAGATTACAGCAGTAATCTGTTAGCACACACCTGTAGGCACACCTTGTAATAATGCAGAAGAAGGTATACCAGCAACAACAATTTGAATCAGAGAAAAATAAAGCAATGAAATGTTAGCAACAAACAGTAGCAATCCCTGTGAGTACAAAATAAAAATAACAACACACAGTAAATCTGCTTAGCCAAAAGAAATCTTAATCCTTTCACTTGCTCAGGTAAGGTTATCTGCTCTGTCCTTTCAAGCAATCTAGAAGGAAAGAGCTGGGGTGAAACTAGATGCTTTGGCCACCAAACCAAGTCTTCTACTTCTACATCTGTACATCTTTCCTAGTGAGTCTTGGCCCCTTCCCTACCTCTTCCTTGGTAAATACTGAGCAAAAATACTTGTTCAGTATCTCAGCTTTTTCAAGGTCGTCCTCCACCCACCCAACCACCCTCTCACTTCTTTAGCCTAACAATACATTTGTGGACTTCTTTCTCTCGCTAATATAACAGAAGAAGGTCTTGTCTCCCTTCTTAATGGCCTGTGCTGTTCCTTCCTCCATTCTTGCCTTAGCCTCTCTGACAGCTTTCCCAGCTTCTCTCTGCTTCTCCAGATATTTCAGTCTGTCTTCTTCTTTTTGTGTCTCTTTGTATTTCCTGAATGCCTTACTTTTATCTCTCACTTTCTCGGCTACTGACTTAGAGAACCACAGTGGCCACTTCTTTCTTTTGCTTTTGCTAAGCAGTCTGACAAATTGACTTGTCACTCCTGCTATGGATCTCTTGTGCCTAAGCCACTGTTCTTCTGCCCCTTCCCCCATATCTTCTGCTGCCAGGCAATTTTGAGCTGTTCCCCCATCTCCATGAAGTTGGCCTTCCGGAAACCTAGGATCTTAATCTTTGAATGGCTTTCTTCTGCCAACGTGTTAACTCTAAACCACACAATTCTGTGGTCACTGGTACCAAGGGGACTGCCCACCTCAACATTCATGATTCTGTCCCCATTTGTCAGCACTAAGTCCAGTACAGCCCCCTTCCTGGTGGGCTCAGCCACCAGCTGCCTTAGGTTTGCCCCATACATGTGGTCCCTGCTCCTTGATGTACCTGCAGTCTGGGTATTCCAATCTGCATCCGGCATGTTGAAGTCATCCATTAGTAGTACTTCCCCTTTGGCTGCCATATTATGGATGGCTTCCACTAATACTAGATCTGTATCCTCCCCCTGCGTGGGAGGCCTATAAACTACTCCAGCACAGATGGTTGTTTTGTTCCCCGACTCCAGAGTAACCCACAATGCCTCTGCTTCATCCCTAAACTTCTGTAGCTTTAATCCCTTACTTTACATACATAGCAACCCCCCCTCTCCTCTTCCCCCATCCTTTCTAAAAAGTGTATACCCTAGTATGGCTGCATCCCAGTCATGGTTCCCTGTGTACCATGTCTCCATAATAGCCACAATGTCCAGGTTTGTGTCTGCCATCAGTGCCGTTAGGTCTGGAATTTTGTTTCCCAGACTGCGGGAATTTGTGCACATGACCTTCCACCCTGTGTGCCCCCTTAATGTTCCTTGTTTATTGGTCTTTGGCCTTCACCGCATTAGTGATGTACATTCTGTTCTCTCCCCTATTCTAACCATGGTAGTTTTACAGTTAGATATTATGCTAGTTATTGGGTTCTCACTGCTTTCAGTTATGTCCTGTAAAGGGGGGAAGGCTATGATAATCTCCTTGAATGTGAATGCCTCCCCCCTTCGCAAGTTTAAATGATCACTAAGGATGCACTTAAACTTCTCAGAGAGGATACCTTTGCCTCCCCTGGATACATGCAGGCCATCTGGAGAATATAGTCCTTCATCCCTCCAGGTGAGGCTCCAGTCCCCAGTGAAGCCATACCCCACCTCTCCGCACTATTTCTTCAGCCATTTGTTAAATTCAGTGATGCGGATGTCCTTCCCTTCCCCCTTGCCATGGACAGGTAGCACCTCCGAGAAGGTGACAGTGTGCTACTTGCCCAAGACTCCTCCCCAGCTCCCTGAACTCTTCCTGTACTCATCCTACATCTACCCCTTCTCTATCCAGGTCATTAGTCCCCAAGTGAATAGTGACATCCAGATCCCCCTTCTTGCTACTGCCCTTGCAATCCTAAGGATTTGCTTACCCTCCTTCTGAACTGTGCCTCCAGGTATGCACATTACCTCCCTCTCACCATTGCTACCTGACCCTAGCTCAGTCCCTTGGACAATGGAGTCCCCAGTCAGGATTTGCTTCCTCCTCCTGTGTGTTCTCCTTGTATCTGCCCTTGGGGTTCCATCCTGGATGACCCCCTTAACCCCCATGGTGTTCACTTCTGGAGATATTGCGCACTCTCTATGCTCTACCAGGATGGCATATGAGTTGTGAAGTGCCACCAACTGGGGGATGTGCCTCCGTGCTGCCTCCCACACCCTTCCTGAGCCCACCATAGTCCATCCTTCCCTCCTTCTTGGCAACCTCTGAGGGAGTGGTGGTGGACATGGTGGTCTCTGTATGGGGGGAAGGTCGTCTGTATCCTCGCCGACTCTGCTCTACTCTGCACCTTCCTGCCTTTTCCACCTTCTTTCCCTCCCACTCATGTTTTCTTTTTTGCATACACTTATTTTTTGGAAAGTTTTTCTGATGTTATTTGAGAACAATTTTTTGATGCAATGTGCATATTTACTTTTTTATTGATCTTATCTGATTTATATATTGTATCTATCACTGAGTGGACAAACTAATTATCTGGTAGCCTGGATACCATTTGCAGATCTTTTTTATTTTATTTTATTCTTTTTGGTAACACAAATGCCTGTTTTCTGGGGTGACCCAGGAGCAGTGGGGTATCCTTCCTCAGAGTCACACAGTATGCAAGTGGAGATTGTGGGAATCAATCCCAGGTCTGCTGGATGTACCAAGCTCATTCATAGCTCATTACTCTACCCTCTAGGCTATACTGCCAGACCTTAGTCATGTGACCACCAGCAGGTTATTTAAAGTGAGTTGGACTGGGGCAACAGGTAGTTCTGATGAAGGCATGTCCAAAATGTTAGCTGTGTGCTACATGTGCCAAGGTGACATCGGCTCCTCCCCTTACCGGCAAGGTAGCCAGTTTGCCTGCCATGCAGGTTATTTGTTAAATGTGTTTTATGAGCAGCACTTTGCAACATGTTGTATTATTTTGAAGCAGCGCCATGAAGTGAACAGCACACCTGTGCAAAAAATAAAGATTTGTCCTACAAGAATATGGTAGAAGAAGCAGATGGAGTTCTCTGGTGAAGGTAATAAAGTACTGTATGCTTATTGTAAGTGGGGCCATTGCCATCTGGTAAATGTATTGTTGAAATTCTGAACAATGGCAAATAGCACCGCATCTGTCTCCCTATATTGGGAGTGGGCGCTGGCAACTGTCGGGGCAAAAGCGTGATTATGTCGAATGCTGTTTGAAATTACTGAATTGTATTGTAAAGAAAAAAAATTGGTGCATGTGAGTGGTGTGTGTTGGGGGGGTATAAATGAATGTTAAATACCCTATTCTGGACATTTGCAAACATAAATGTTTAAAGTTAAACACCCCATCTCCCCCCCATTGAACCTCTGCTGCAGATGCCTAAGTTTTCATTAGGAAAAAATAAAAACTCAATAGCTATGTAGATAAAAGCTCAAAAAATGCTCCTATTGCCATACAGAATAACGTCTGTATTATACTTTTTACCTGTGTACGATGCTTATTTTTGGGTCTTGCCATGCCTCCTGCTGCCTGCTTGTGGACCCTTCCCTCAAGGTCTGAGTCCCCCCCCCACTGCCTGATCTAAGCAACTTGATGCTCCAGACAACCTCAGCATATCTGTTGGAGCAGGATGCCCCCTCCTTTTAGCTGAACCACAGCCAAATTGGAGGAAGCAAAAGCAGGATTCTCACCAGAGCACCGGTGTTGTGAAGGGGCAAGCCTCACAGAGTGCCAGTGAGCACAGGTGAGGATTGAATGGAGTTAATTCCTATTACACCACAGTTTCCTGTTATCTTATACTATACAGGTATGGTAGCACCTGTATATTGGGTTGAGCAGGCAGTTTGATGTTAAACTCCAATTTTTGCACCTCAATAACATGCCCATTCCTAGACCAAATAGCCTGGCATTTGGCAGGTGTGCAGTCAGTGCCAGGATCTCTGAATCAAACTTGGTAACAATCAGTTCTGTGATTTAAAGGTTCTAAGAGGTTGAAAACACATACAAATATAGAAATTCAGACCTTTTTTGCTTACTAATAGCACAAAAATACTACAAATGTGCTCTGCATTATGATGTTATAAAACAGATTTCAACCATCTTGTAATTTGATTGGCTGTCAGTTCCTGAAAGCCTTGAGATTATCAGAGCACACACCATGGTTTGACACTTTTTAGGCAGGTAAGTCCCATTACACAGTGGAATTGATATGCCTATCACCAGCAGTAGAAGCAACAGAAGATTCTCTCAGTGCTTCACAGGTGGGATTTAGCTCAGTAATCACTAGCAGCAGGAACAGGAAGAGTCTCTTAGTGCTTCACAGGTGGGATTTAGCTCAGTAATCACTAGCTACAGCAACAGGACAGGTCTCTCTGTGCTTCACAGGTGGGATTTAGCTCAGTAATCACTAGCTGCAGCAACAGGAAGAGTCTCTTGGTGCTTCACAGGTGGGATTTAGCTCAGTAATCACTAGCAGCAGGAACAGGAAGAGTATCTTAGTGCTTCACAGGTGGGATTTAGCTCAGTAATCACTTGCTACAGCAACAGAAAGGGTCTCTCTGTGCTTCACAGGTGGGAATTAGCTCAGTAATCTCTAACTGCAGCAACAGGAAGAGTCTCTCGGTGCTTCACAGTTGGGATTTAGCTAAGCATTCATCATTTGTAGCAACTAGAGATGTGTGAAGTTGGCAAACATAACTTCACAAATTAATTTGCAATGTTTGCCAAATTCACAAAATGTGATGTGCCAACTTAATGACATTTTTGGCAAGCGAACTGGCACTTTTTCAAGCAAAGTCATGTAAATTCACTAATGAAGCTGCAACCTCATACTGACGTTGCCTGAAAAAGTGCCCCAGGAATACACATTGTAAAGTGGTGAAGGCAGCAATCCACAACTTCACTGGAACTTTGCTGGGGAAGTAAAATGTTGCAAAATCTCTAGTAGCAACAGCCACAAGATGAACGATTTCCTTTTGCAGCACTAACCTTAGAGATTTATTTCTATATTTTCAATGGAGACATAAGCTTAACACCTTAGTAAATAAGTTGCAGTGTCCACTACAGAGTTCCTCTCTGGAAGAGCTCTTTATGCAGGAAAGGGGAGCCACCAAACCTTTGCAACAAGTATACAATATACTAGTAAAAAGTGGGACACACCAGACATGCTACCACCAGAGGTCACTGGGCCAGGGACTTGGGGGTGGGTGAGGGGGAATCTTGCTGTCCGAGACAGACTGGAAACTTGCAGTAAATACAGTTCTTACCTATTCCAAAAGTAACTGCCTGTGACACATTCAATTTAACTTTCTACACAGAATATATTTCACACCAGTACCGGTGCACATGATTCATCTCTTATGCTCAGATAGATGCCCTACATGCAGGGTGGGGAGGGTTCTTTTTTCCATTTAGCATGGGCATGTCCCAAGTTTTCCAACTTTTGGACTGGGTAGTAAAAATATTGGCAAAACTCTTGGGGAAGCCCCCTGCAGCACAAATGGATGTTATTCTTCTAGGACTCCCACCACTGGGAGACCACCACCCTGGGTGCTCTCACCTGTTGTGGCTTCTGGGACTGGTGATTGCAGAAAAGCTAATTGCCCAGGAGTGGCTGGCAGAAATGGCACCAAATCTGACCCAATGGTGTAACCATCTCTTAGAGTGTATGAAACTGGAGAAGATCCAGTTCTCCATTCAGGGGAGACAGCAGGCTTATGACAAAAAGTGGGCATCCTGGAGGTGGCATTAGAGTCTGGAGGTTTCCCTCTGTGATCCTCCATCACTTCCCAATCTACTTGATAGAGCACATTTGAGCTGAACCTTGATCTAAGACAAAGGGGGAAGGAGGGGGGAATGGCCGTGGGCTGCCCCTAGATGGGACCTGCATGGTGCATACTAAGGCAAAGAATACCTACAGCATCTTGATGATGTAGTCTTCCAAGATATACCACATATTGTGATTCCGAAGCTTTGTTGATTGGTTAACTGATGTGGGACCTGCATGCCTTGGCTCTCTTTTTCCAGTCCTTTCAGCACTGTAAATGTGGATATTCCAAAGTATTTATGATGTATGCTCAAACCTCAATAAACAAGTTAAAAAAAAAATAGAGCCACTATACCATTAAAGACTTCTCTTTCACGCTCATCCATGCCCATCTGTCTTAACAGTTTTCTTTATCAGCCAATGTCCATTTTATAAGTGCCATAACCCACTCCAGAGTTTGGGGGGGTTACTCTACTAAAACCATGATTATGGGGACTGGAAGCCACTTGGATTTGCTTGTGCCAACATCTGTAACTATGGTTTATTTAAAGGGAAAGGAGAAATTGTTTAACCAGGAAAGGCACACTAAGCCAGAGCTTGTTTCCAGGTGCGACTTGGGAGCACAAGGAAGTTAAGTGACTTGCTCAGGGTCACACAGTATGCAAGTGGGGGCTGATGGGATTCAAACCCAGGTCTCAAGGTTTGCAGCTCAGTGCCCTTAACCACTATACTACCTTGCCTCTTTAGCCTGCTGTCTCCCCTGGATGGAGCAGAAAGGCATGACAGGGCATAGGATATGGGGGGATTTACCAATGCCTTGTGTGGTGGGTCATGAGGCCACACATCCAGGGACTTAAACCACATCAGATGTAGGTAACTCCCCCAATTGTCCACACCCTGGAGTGCCTTATTGCAATTATACTTTTTTTGTTAAAATAAATATTAGATTTTTTTTATTGTTTGTAATTAATTTTATTGAAATATCCTTCTTCCATATTTAGTTACCCTCTGTCAGTCATCAGTGGAAGTAAACTTCTCCCCCAATTACTGTTGTGTTACCCCCCCACACTGTATTTAGTTGAAAACTGGGGGGGGTGCATCAAATTCAAATCTGCTGTTGAATACCTCGAATACCGGGTGTATTCAGTGTATACCCAGATACAGGGTATATTTGAAGTATTTGACAGTCAGGTGTTCAGTGAGACTTTGAAATCTTTTGAGATCTCCTCCGCCAATCCCCAAGCTGCTCAGAGTTTTACCATGTCACCTGCTTGTCAGTGCACAGAGACACTCAAGCTGAGAGGAAGCAGTTTCTTTCTGTGAAAGAGCTGTGGTTTTCTGAATCAGATTTAATAGTCTTTGCAGACTTTTTTGACTCTTCTGTTTTGTTCTTTAGTGGAGAGACTGTGGTGATCCACTTGGCTGACTGATAGGTTGTTAAAAGTATTTTTTATATTTGCTGTGTGCACCTGTGCCATGAACATTTTGTTAGGAGAGTGGCTTTTCAGGGGTGTGACACATTGTCAGTGCAATGCAGAGTAGTCTGCAAGGGGCTCGTCAGTGTCACACCAATCATCAGCCTGACTGATCATGACACAATCCAGGCTTACTGGGCAGAAACTTGGTGTATGTCAAAGGAGAGAGCCAACCCAATCATAGGTCAGCTGTTTCCTTTGATCTATGCTTCCCAGCAAGCATAGCAATGTCTGTTACTCTGTGCCCTTTACTGTTCTCCCACCCAGCCCTCCCACTCAGCACCCACCAGCCACAAACATAACACTGCCACTGGGGGTGCCAATCCCCCAGTGTTGCCACCTGAAATAAAGAAAAGTATCCTTAGTAGGTTTTTGTTTGTTTTGTAAATGTACCCCGTAAAAAAGAAAATTGTCCATCTATGTCTGTTGCTGCCTCCCTTACTGTCCCCCCAACCCTTCCACTTAGTACACCCCAGCTCCACAAACATAACAATCAAACTGGGGGTGCCAAATCCCCCAGTGTCACCACCTGAAATAAAGGAAACCATCCCTCATAGTTTTTTTTTCCCTATTATATACTCTGTAAAAAAAAAAGTCCATCAATGTCTGTTGCTGCTGTGTCATTAGTTCCCCCACCCACCTCTCCCACTTAGCACTCACCACACCACCCCCAAGCCCTTACTTACCCACTGAGGGGTCCAACAGCTTAATCCAATCTGGACTGCAGACATGTCTTCACTCTTCAATGCCAGACCATGAACTGAGAAAATCAAGTATGTTGTTCAATGTAATTCAATGATGTTTTGAACTTAGTGACATAACTTGGCCATTTTTGAATATTTTTGCCCCAAATTTTTAATATGCCTTTTTTGGGATCCTACCTCATGAACAATGGCATTGAAATTAAGCAAATCTGTCCCAAAAGGTGATTTAGCAGTTGCTGTGCAAAATCACTTTTTGGGCAGGAGTTGAAAATTTTCTCTGTCCTTGTTCATGAGGTGGGATCATAAGAAGGCTATGTAGAAAATTGGGGGTAAAAATATTACAAAACAACAGCATTATGAGCCTACATTGAAATTTGAAAATGCAGGCTCATAACTTTGGTAATTTTTCAATATTTTGACCCAAAATGTTCAACATAGCCATTTCTTCACAGCACTTCATGAATGTGACAGCTGCCATTTTTCAGATTATGGCGAAAATGTGTTTTTGTGTCCTGAAAGGTGATTTTGCATTCACTGTACGAAATCACCCTTCAGGCAGGAGTCAAAAAAGTTCTCCATCCTTGTTCATGGGGTGGGTTCATAAGATGGATATGTTGAAGATTTGGAGTAAAAATATTAAAAAAACAACATTATGAGCCTATATTATAATTTATGAATGCATGCTCGTAACTTTCTTAATTTTCAGTATTTTGACCCCAAATTTTCAAAATAGCCATTTTTCACCCCATCTAATGAAAGTCACAGCTGTCATTTCTCAGATTCTACCCAAAATGTGTTTTAACACTTGTGACGCAAAATGACGTTTCAGCCATTGTTTTATAAATGACACTTGTCATGCTTGGAAGGAGTGGTCATAAAAAGATTATGTTGAACATTTGGGGTAAAAATGTGGAAAAAACAACTACATTATGAAGAAAGAAATTGTTCCCGCATTTTCTCATAACTTAATTTTTTTGCATATTTTGGCCCCTAATGTTCAACATATCTCTTGTGTTACCCCACGTTCTGAAAATGGCAGGTGTCATTTTTCTAATCCCCTCCGAAACTTATTTCCACAGTCACACAGCAAAATCACCTTTTGGATGGAATTTTAAAAATTCCCCCTGTCTTGATCATAACGTCAGGTCATAAAAAGACTGTTGGACATTTGGGGTCAAAATGTGGGAGCCCACTTAAAAGTAGATATTGCCTCTTGGCTGCCCTGTCCTGCATGATTACAATCTAACAATGTGTCAAGCAGGACACCACTGAAAATGAGCTCACCCCCCACAGCTAGTAGTGGAACCAGTGAACCAGAGGAGTGGCTATCTCTGCAAAGCAGTGTGCAAAAGATGGAGATTAGTGTCCAAAAGGTGGATAAGCAGAAAAGGGGCAAAATTCAGCAGAAGGGCAAACAGCAAGGAGAACCAGGGATAAATGACAACCAAGGAAGGGGCTGGAGTAGAACAGTGAAGCAGTCTAGGGAGGTCAAATCATGGAAAGCCATGTGTGCAAATGCCAGGAGCCTTAGCAACAAGATGGAAGATCTGGAGGCTGTCATGGTACAGTCAGACCTGGACATTGTGGCCATCACTGAAACCTGGTGTAATGATAACCATGACTGGGAGATGGCCATACCTGGCTACAACATATTCAGAAGAGACAGAGCAGGCAGGAAGGGAGGAGGAGTGGCACTGTATGTGAAAAATGACATAAGGCCACACAGATCCAGGAGGAACAAATGGGGAGAGATACTGTGGGTTAAGCTGGAAAGGAAAAATGGGCCAGCCATCTCGACAGGTGTGGTCTATAGACCACCAGCCCAGGAGGAAGAAACAGATAGGAGCTGAAAGCTAGCCATTCAAAGGATGGCAGACAAGGGTGAGGTAGTACTGGTTGAGACTTCAATATACCAGACGTGGACTGGAGCATCCCAGCAGCAGCATCAACTAGGAGCAGATTTATCCTGACTCCTCTTCAGGGTGCCTTCCTCAAGCAACTGGTCATGGAACCAACTCGGCAGAAGGCAATACTGGACCTTGTGCTCACAAACAGGGACAGTGTGATGGGGGGTAGTGGGGAGCACCTGGGTAACAGTGACCAGCAGTCATTGTGGTTTGAAATCACAGAAAGAGCAGAACCAAACCACACAAAAACACGTATCCTGGATTTTAGGGGGCAGACTTTGGGAAAATGGGGAGATACTTGAAAGAGGCATTAAGGGAATGGGACAGGAATCAGGGGTTGAGGAACAGTGGGCAGTATTTAAAATGGGGATTATAAGAACAACAGAATTATGCATTAAGCAGGTTAGCAAGAGAAAAGGAAGAGGAGACCATTATGGTTTTCCAAAAGGTAGCAAAGAAAGTGAAAGCCAAAAGATTGCATTCAGGCAATACAAAAAGACACAGGCAGAAGGGATAGGGAGAAGTACCAGGAGAAACAAAGGGAGGCAGGGAAGTCAGTAAGGGAAGCCAAAGCTCAGACAGAAGAACACATTGCAAAATCAGTGGGTAAAGGGACAAAACCTTTACAGGTACATAAGTGAAAAAAGAAAGACAAAGGGAGGGATAGTGAGACTGAAGGGGAGGATGGGGCAGTGGAGGATGACAACAATAAAGCTGACATATTGAACAGGTATTTCTGCTCAGTCTTTACTAAGGAAGAGGGGTAATGGGTCTGAAGGGAGTACAAGGGTGAGAATGGTGCAGAAATGGACACAAGTCCCTTTACACGAGAAAGGGTCCTGAAGGAACTGGAAGTAATAAGAGCTGATAAAGCAATGGGGCCAGATGGGGTGCACCCAGGTCCTTAAAGAACTAAGAGAGGTGGTGGCTGAACCTCTGGCTATCCTGTTCAGCCAATCACTGGAAACAGGGAGGTACCCAAAGACTGGAGGACAGCAGATGTAGTCCCCTTATACAAAAGTGGGAACAAAGAGGAAGCAGGGAACTACAGACCAGTCAGCCTCACCTCGTAGTGGGAAAGATCATGGAAGCACTACTGAAGGAGAGATTGGTGGAACATCTGGTTGTCAATGGACTACAGGACCCAAGGCAGCATGGTTTCACCAGGGGAGGTCATGTCAGACCAACCTCATTGAATTTTTGACTGGGTGACTAGGAGGTGGATCAGGGAGGGCAGTGGACATGGCCTATCTGGACTTCAGCAAGGCCTTTGACACTGTGCCACATAGAAGACTATTACACAAACTGGGGAATATGGGTGTGGGCAGGACAGTAGTGTGGTGGGTAGGTAACTGGCTGGGTGGCAGGACACAGAGGGTGGTGGTAAATGGCTGTCACTCCACAGAGGGAAGAGTAACCAGTGGGGTACCACAGGGATCAGTGCTGGGACCGTCCTATTCAACATCTTCATCAGTGACATTGCACAGGATCTAGAAGGCAGAATTTCACTGTTCGCTGATAACACAAAGCTCTGTAACAGAGTAGACACACCAGAGGGTGTAGACAGAATGAGAAGGACCTGCAGAAACTTGAAGAATGGTCAAGGGTTTGGCAGTTGAAATTCAATGCAAAGAAGTGCAAGATAATGCATATGGGGCACAAAACCCTGGCACAATATATCAGTTGGGGGTGAGGATATAGCATGCACCAAGCAGGAAAGGGATCTTGGGTTGTCATCCTGATGACCTCAAGGTAGGGAAACAGTGTGACAAGGCATCAGGTAAAGCAAATAGGATGCTGGGATGTATAGGCAGGGGCATCACCAGCAGGAAAAGGGAGGTCATAATTCCGCTATACAAGACACTAGTGAGGCCCCACCTGGAGTACAGTGTACAGTTCTGGAGACCATACCTACGTAAGGACATAGACAGGGTAGAGAAGGTTCAGAGGAGGGCAACAAAGATGGTGCATGGGTTGCATCACAAGTCCTATGAAGTCAGGTTGAAGGAACTGAACATGTACTCCTGGAGGAGAGGAGGGAGAGGGGGATATGATAGAGACACACAAGTATCTTACAGGGAGGAACAGGTGCAGGAAAACACTATTTTAAGCGAAAAGATGTTTCAGGACTAAAGGGCATGGGATGAAGTTGGAGGAGGACGATTCAGAGGAAACATGAGAAAGAATTTCTTCACAGAACGGTGGTGGACAAGTGGAACACCCTGCCAGAGGAAGTGGTGGGGCTGAAACAATCACGGATTTAAGAATGCATGGGATAGACATAAAGGAATTCTAGAGGGCAGGGGTAAGGGGAAATAGACTTCTAGGAAAACAAACTGAACTTACAAGCTCAAATGGGCAGACTAGGTGGGCCATAGGCCCTTATCTGCCGACACTGTCTATGTATCTATGTATCTATGTATCTATTGCATCTCATCTGCTATATCCTCTGCCAATATATGCTAAAAATGTGTACAAGCAAGACCCAGTACAACAGCAGTACCAGCAGCGAATATTTGGCATTGACAAATGCTTGTTTTTGTGGTGGTGTGTTTTTTTTTTTGCAACAGAACAAATCATGTTTTAATCTTCAGGGTGGTGTGTGTGGGGGGGGGGCTCTGTTTGCAGTTGCAGGCCAGTTCTTGCTGGCTGGCTGGCTAAAAAGGGGCTTGTTCCTATGACTTCTTTACAGTGCTGAAAAAAAATTGTTTTTTGTTCATTTTTCAGTAAATAATATACTACTGTATCTGTTTGCTGGGGGGGCAAAAATATTAGGGTGTGGTCAGCTCACTGTGCTGTGTTCTGAAGCTACTGCCAGTTTGCAAGGATAGCTTTGCTTATTGTTATTTACGTTCTGTAGTGTAATTATTTAAATTATTATTAACAGAAATCTTATTTTTTGCTCCTGGTGCTGCAGTCTTTGTTTTGGTAGTACACTAAGGCACCACTGCAGTCAGTGTATTAAAAAAGGGGGGAGGGGCACCGCCTTCTTTGCTTTGAGTTGCAGCTTCGGGATTACACTTGTTTCTGCACCTGTAGTTAGCTGAGCTGTTATTTCTTAAAACACACATATAAAAAAAAAAACTTAAAGAGCTCCTGACATGGTTGGAGAAACTTTGAAAAATGTAAGATTTAGACACAATTCAGTTTACATTTTATATATTTTCTGTAATTCTTTAAGCTCCAGCAAACAAGATCACTGTCAGGTACACTTTATCTGCTCTGGCTGCTTGCCTACACCTGACATTACAACCCCCTGCTTATGATCTCATAAATATCTCCATAGCAACAGACTGTGATGTCATAAACATAACTGCAATGTCAGGTGTAGGCAAGCAGCCAGAGCACATAGGGCCAAGTCTTGTTTCCATGCAAATGTCTTTAATAATATATAAATAAGGGTGAGAAGTACAGTAAACATATGAAATATAAGCTGCATTATGACTAAATATTAAATTTTTCCAAACTTGTCCCAAGAGGGTCAGAGGCTCTTTAAAGAGACCCACAAAGGTAATCCAAATAGCCCCTGCACCAGGTATATGGGTGCATTACATCATAGGAACCCTCCTCAAGTGAATCTTGCCCCAAATAATTAAGTAGTAAAAAAGTTGTAACCATCGTAAAATCCAGAAAACTGGATCCCAAGAACTTCATGGTTTCTGGTGCCGCCCATGCTCCACCCCCACGCTCTGCCAAGTTATGACGTGATGCTAGGGAGAGCATGGGGACATGCTCCATTATACTCTATGGGCAGCACCTTTCCAATCATTTTTTTTACATTATAATGGCAATTTGTTGAGGAAACGTGGGCCCTGGTTGACTAACCTGCTGGAGGTGTCTCTTCACACCACTGCATGCTGCATTTCAAAAACAAAACCAGTTCCTGACTCTGTTGATGGTACTGCTGGTGGTGGTGACTGTGGTGCAGGCAGACAGCAAGTGACCAAACACCAGCAAAATCTTGTTTCCAGTTTTTGGCCAAGTACTCAGACAGGCACAACACCAAGGGTTCAATTTTAGAATGAGATGTGGCAGCACAGTGAACTTGCAGGAGGGCGTTTGGCACAAGTTGCAACTTGCGCCAAACATTGCAGCAAGTGTGATTTTAAAAGTTTTATGTCACAAATGCCCACCACAAGTCCGGAACGTGGGATGCAGGGAGTTAGACCAGGTATTCTGTGGTCTATCTTTCCATCCAGGATCACGGCACTTGCTCCAAACCTTTGGCACAAGGTGCCATAAAGTGGAGAAAGTGTCACAACTGTGCCATCCCTTCTAAAATCAGACTGAACTGTGTCCGAGGGGCTTTGGCGCAGCTGCATTGCACTTTGTGATGAACGCAGGACTTGACGCAAGCCGTGCATACACTTTGTAAAATCAAGCCCCAAGTCTCTCACAAACTGGTTCAGATGGTAAGACAGCAGATGTGCAGTTCCTGGTGCCCCCTTCCCAGCCTAAATCACCTGAATGTGTCCACTCTGGAGCCAGGGCCAGGAGCAAAGCTATGCCAGCTAGGGCAGGCAGTATAGCACAGAGGTTAGAGTAATGAGCTGTGAATGAACTTGGTACATCCAGAAGACTTGGGTTTGATTCCCACAACCTTCACTTGCATACTATGTAACTCTGAGCAAGTCACTGAACCTAGGTACTCCTGGGTCACCCCTGAAAACAGGCACTTGTGCCTAGTGAGCCTCACCTAGTTACCAAAGCATGACTAAATAAGTCAACACATTTCAAGAGCCTACTCTCACAATAAAGGAAGCATTTCAGGCCCACACAAAGTCCTTTTTAAATCACCCCACAGCTGTTCAGATCATGCAGCTCGTAAGTGAGATGACTGCACTGGATTTGCAACCTTATTCTGTTGTTGAAGGCACTGGATTCCACGGATTTCTATATTTTTTGCAGCCTGGATACCACATCCCATCACAAACTACTTTTTCTCATATAGTCATGCCAAATATTTATTTATTTAAAAGTTTTACTAGGAAGGCACACTGAGCAAAGTATTGCTCGATTCCAGATGCGTCCTGGGGAAGGGGACTTGGAGGAGCAAATAGTCATACATGCAATTAAAATAATTAACATAATACAAAAAGGGGTAAATATAAAATGTACAGAGTGCAATTCGAAGTGAAAACAGGGGCAAGAAAAAACATGTTGAAATACATACATGGGGCACAGTGGCAATATGTGAGAGAGTTTCCAGGGCCAAAAGGGCGAAAGACCAATCGGGGGGGGGGGTGATCATAGCTTAGCTGCAGGCACAGGTTGAGGAGAAGTGGGCATTGATTAGGGAGCTAAGGAGCTGGGGGGAGGACATGTGCTGGATGCCAGCAGAGAGGGAGTTCCATACTTTGGGCATGCAGTGATGGAAAGCTGCTTGCCCAGTCGAGGAGGACATGTGTGGAACAGCCAGTAGGCAAGCATCTGAATTTCTGAGGGAGTAAGTCGTGGGGATACGAGTAGTAAGAATGGAGGCAAGATAAGGGGGTAGGGTCTGGAACCAATATTTGGCCATGAATTTTGTACAGTGTGACTGCCGGTGGTTGTGGAGCGAGGGGAAAATTGAGTGACTGGTAGAGCTCACGGTGGTGGGTGGTAGGTGGGCAGTCAGGGTGAATCTACAGAAAGAGTGGAAGAAAGAGGGTCCAGTCTGGCTAGGGTGGACTTGGGAGTGGCACTATAGACTACGTTACCATAGTCGAATATAGGGAAGATAATTTTCTGTACCAGTTCACGGCAGGCAGGTGGCAGGATGCATCCACGGTTGCAGTGGAGGGCACCCAGCATCAGATGAAGCTTTTTGTGGATGACATCGATATGTACAGAAAAGTCCAGCTGCTGCTCAAGCCAGACCCAGAGGTATCTAAAGGAGGAGCAAGCCTCCAGAGTGGTCCCATCCAGGGTGTGGAAGGAGGGGGTGGAGGAGAGCCGAGAGAGTCTCTGTCTCATGACGAAGGACATAGAGACAGTCTTCTTGGCACTCAGGGAAAGATGGATAGCACAAAACCAGAACTGAACATCATTGAAGTCCAGCTGTAACCTGGTCACCACAGCAGTGGTTGAGGGGCCTGAGACATACAGAACCCTATCATCTGCATACATGTGGAAGGAAGAATTGGGGCATGCGGTTGGCAAGTCATTTAGGAAAATGGAGAAAAGGGGCAGCCCAAGGACAGAGCCTTGGGGGACACCATAGATTACTGGGAGGGAGGGAGGGGAGGTGGAGCTTCTGATTCTCACAGATTGGGAGCAACCTACCAGGCAGGAGTAGAACCATTTGGTGGCTGGGGTAGAGAGCTCTGCAAGGGTGAGCTTGGTAAGGAGGAGCGCATGTGAGACAGTGTCAAAAGCCTTTGCCAGATCGATGAAGATAGCAGAGGTGATGTGGCCCTTGTCCATGCCATCAAAGATAGAGTCTGTGAGATGTAGAAGTGATGTGGAGGTGGAGTGATCCTTCCTGAAGCCAGACTGGTATAAGGAGAAGAAGGACGAGATGAGAAAGGGGGAGAGTTGTGCAAGTGCAAGGTGCTCCTGGAGTTTAGCCAGAATAGGGAGAAGGGGAAATGGGGCGATAGTTGCCTGGTGCAGCAGGGTCGCCACCCTCAGGGAGGGGGATGACTGTTGCATGCTTCAATTCTGAGGGGATTGATGTCACGGAGAAAGACCGCTTGACTAGGTCCGCCAAGGGAGCAGTGATGGCAGGGACAGCCAGGTGTAGCATCTTGGAGTCCGGCCCGGAGGGGCATCTGCCTTTATTAGGGTTTAGGGAGATCAAAGCTTTGTATACTTCCGAAGGGGTAACCTGACGGAAGGAGGAGGAAGTCAAAGTAGGAGGGTCAGGAGCTGGGGTGGGGTGGAGGCTGAACTGGGGGGGGGAGGAGGAGCACAGTGTATCAGTGCATCTTGTAAAAAAGGTGTTGAATTCCGTGGCAGCTGCAAGGGGGTCTGTTACTGCCACATCTCCCACGTTAAGCACAGGTGTGGGAGGGTGGGGAGAAAAGGGATTTGATCACCTTCTAGAATTTGGATGGCTGGTTTAGGTTTGCATGGAAGGAATCTTTGAAATAGGTTGCTTTCGACTGCCTGATTTGGCTAGTGCAGGCATTTCAAAGGGAGCGGTAGGTGGCATGATTAGTGTGTGCATTGGATGTTTTAAAGGACTTCTAAGCTTGATCTCTGGCTCTCATAAGGGTATAATGTCAGCAGAGATCCAGGGTACGAGGCATTCCATAGCCACAGGTGGAGAAGTTGCTGAACCAAGTTGTGGGCGGGGGTTTTCCACTGCACATCCGCTGTATGGCCCAGTACAAACTCACTACATGCATACCTCTCTCTCACAGCACACTGGTGTTCATTTATACCAGTAGCACATGGTGGCATAACTGCTGCTGACTCCTCTTCCTCTCACCTTGGCTGTAGCAATACCCCATCTCACTGGATGCCTGCTCTCCATAGTGTTGCAAACACACTGGTGTTAACATTCTTAGGTCTTTGCAAGAAGTGCTTGACTCATGGATTAGCAAAACAGGTCCGCATGTTGGGTTCTTTATTACAGATGATGGGAAGAACGTGGTAAAAGCAGTTTGTGATGGCCACTTCCAAGCAATCCACTGCTTTGATCATACATCGAACCTTTTGGTCATTGGTGCTCTCCAGGGAAGTGTGAGTGCTTCTCATATTGTTGATACTTCATGAGACCATCTGTAGCCATTTCCATCATTCTGCTAAGGCAACCAGAAAGCTGCAATCTGTTCGGGACCAGTTTGGTTTACCAAACCATCGGCTAATCCAAGATGTTAGTACATGATAGAACAGCACATTTTATATGTTGCAATACTTGCTGGAACAGAAGCAAGTTCTGTTTGTTTATTTGTTTAACGGGTAAGCACAACTGAACATTATATCCTTTTACAGGTGCAACCCACACAGTCAAAACATAACTAATACATTCACATACAAGTAACAAAATAAACACTATAGAAATAACATTCCATGTCAAGATTTCATGTCATATATAAAATCAATTAAAACAACTACAGTCATATAACGATTGGTAATGCAAAAATAGACATTGTGAAAAAGCAGCTATGTGAACAGACCCCTGATAGCAGTTGGAATATGGTTCCAAATAATAGGTGCTGTATAAGAAAAAGCCCTCTGTCCACTAACATTTTTCCTAAAAGGAAACATCAAAGCAGTCCCACCCTCCCTAGCCCTAGTTAACATGCCTAAATCAGAACACTGCAGAAATCTGTGTAGGCTAAGTGGCTCACCTGATTGTAATATTCTATACACAAACTTAGCCATAAGATAAATATGGTTAGCATGAATTGGAAGCCACCCCATTCTATCCAAAACTATACAATGATGGGTGACACAATTGAGAGACAGTGCAAATTTACCCAATGTTTGCAATAGGACAGACTTTTTAGACACAAAATTTGCAGAGGCATTATCAGTGACCAAAGAGGCGTACGTAACAATAGACAGTAGGCACTGTTTGACAATGGCCATTTCAGTTTCATCCATCATAAAAGACCTTAACCTATACAACCTGCCTAACTTACTGTGGATTTTTGAATGAACACTACTCAAATGAGAATCATAACTTAACAAGCGGTCTAATACAACGCCCAGATATTTAAAAATAACCACATTCTCTCAAACATCACCATCTAATGGTTCAACATGAAAACACGTGTAATGCCCCAAAGTTGGTCATTCCAGAAAAAAAATAAAATAAATAAACTAAAAGTCCACAGGTGCTCAGGGTACCTGCTGCAGGTGTAGGCAGCAGGGTACAATGCTAAGGGGCCCCTAGAAATCTAGATTCAACCTCCTGGTACAAGAAAACACTGTAAATAGTAGAAAAGTGCCTTGTGCACTTACAGCTGGTCAAAAGTCAGATGTTAAAAGCAATACATGTCATAATGGTGTGGATGGAATGTTGTGCTGAGTGGCTCATGCACAGCTTTCCACTCCAGCCAATCTAGAACCCAGGGAGGTTCAAGTTTCAAAAATCATTCTACAGTTAGGTCAGTTGATCCTGGGCAGAGGTTGAGGAGACAGGACCCAGAAGTCAGGGGCACAGTTTAGGGCTTACCTTGTGTTGAAGCCGTCCCTCTGGGCTTGCTATGGTCCTGTGCTGCCTCCCCTGCCCGAAGACTCCCTCTGCTGCTTCAGTCCGTGGTCGGTGGTGCCATCGGGGCACCACGAAGATGAAAACGGCCGTTCCCTGTGTTTTAGGGCTTAAAAGCCCTCCGTTTATTTATTTTAGCCCCGAGGTCTTTAAACAGTTTTCTCCGGTCCCATGCTGGCGGCAGAGAAGCGCTGCATCGTTTTCGGCCGTCGGAGGCCCCTCGAGTCGTCCCTCTTGCTGCCTGTTGCTCCCTCCCACTGCCAACTCACCTCCCACCTCCCTGTGACTGCAGCAACTTCCCTGAAGACTGCAGAGCGGTGAGTCGGCAGCAGCACAGGCAGTGCTGACCGCCAGTTTATAAAAGGGGACTGTATTTGTTGTGAATAGCGCATTAGGCACTTGCAGGAGGCAGCCGAGCGCCGCAGGGGCATCGGGTCCTTAGGACCCTTGATTTTAATATTAATTTTGGAGGCAGGACTCAGCGACACCCATGGGGAGGGGCTAGGGCATTAAGGCCAGTTCAAAGGCCTAGGAATATTTATTAAGGGGGCGGAACTCAGGCGGGGTTTGCCGAATAAGTGACAGCAGGCACTGGGAGCCTGCACATTTAAAGGGGCAATGAATTTAAAAGGGCAAGTCAGGCCCAGAGCTAAAGTAGGGCATTAGGCCCATTATAAAGTGGGGCACCAGGCCCAAAGTTTAGAGGGGCATTAGACCCATTACAAAGTGGGGCACCAGGCCCATTAGGAAGTGGGGCACCAGGCCCAAAGCAACGTGGGGCACCAGGCCCAGTATTAAGTGGGGCACCAGGCCCAATGCAACGTGGGGCACCAGGCCCATTGTAAAGTGGGGCACCAGGCCCAGTATTATGAGGGGCACCAGGTCCAAGCTAATGTAGGGCATCAGACCCGAGGTAAAGGTAGGGCATTAGGCCCAAGGTAAGCCTAGTACTATAGGGAGGCCCCGGCCTAGCGGAATAGGGCAAGTCAGCCTAGTGGTACTAAAGGGAGGCACCGGCCTAACGGAATAGGGCAAGCCAGCCTAGTGGTACTGAAGGGAGGCCCCGGACTAGCGGAATAGGGCAAGCCAACCTAGTGGTACTATAGTGAGGCCCCGGCCTAGCGGAATAGGGCAAGCCAGCCTAGTGGTACTAAAGTGAGGCCCCGGCCTAGCGGAATAGGGCAAGCCGGCCTAGTGGTACTATAGGGAGGCCCCGGCCTAGTGGAATAGGGCAAACCAGCCTAGTGGTACTAAAGGATTCCCTAGCCACAACGTACTGAAAGGGATCCCATTCCAGAAGACCCTACCTATACAAACAGGGGTTCATTTGAGAGTGTTCGATTTGCCTATACTGTGAAACTACTGTAATTACTGTACTGCTTATGCTGAACTATTACCCTAAGTACCTGAACTATTGCCCTAAGTACCTGAACTATTGTCCGAAGTACCTGAACTATTGCCCTAAGTACCTGAACTGTTGCCCTAAGTACCAGAACTATTGCCCTAAGTACCAGAACTATTGTCCTAAGTACCTGAACTATTGCCCTGAGTACCTGAACTATTGTCCTAAGTACCTGAACTATTGCCCTAAGTACCTGAACTATTGCTCTAAGCACCTCGACATTGGCCCTTATCAGTATTAGTTACTCCTGAAGTTATAATTTGCCCCCCTCCGGCAAATTATTGTATCATTCCACAGTTCTTTGGGCATTCTTCAGTTATATGTTTACTACTGTACGAAGACAGTCTCAATCTTCTACCACACTGCAATCTCATAGTGTGGTCTGTAATGCTACGTGCTCAGAATCAGTCTCTGCTCAGAAGAAGACGTCCTCTCAGCATTCTTCACTCCTGGGAGATCATCCATCAGCTCATCACGTCCGTTTGTGTCGTCCGACGAAGTCGAGTCCGTCGTCAGTCGTACAAGTCGTAGCCGCCTTCTCTTGTTTTCACTGCTTGAAAGTACGTCCGCCGAAACACATCACGACAGCCGTGCCAGTGTCGTTACGTATGGTTCCTGTTCCAGATGTCCCGAAGTTGGACGCCCTCTACAGAAGAGTGAGCTCATCCTGGAGAACCTGTTCTGCGCCCCACCTGGTCGTTCGCCGAAAGTTGAGTCCATCGAAGCCCAGTCCGGGATGCGTCTGCCGTTTCTTTGTTTTGTGTTAGTTCCTGATCCTAGGATTGCAGAGTCAGTCATCATCTCTTCAGGTTCTTATGGTTCCTGGTCCTGTCAGAGTTCCTTCCGAGTTCAGCTGGCCCTTGGAGTGCCGCAGCATCAGTCAGGTCGTGGTAGTCCTCCATTGGATTCATCGCCACGCAGATCTTGATCTTTCTTCATCCTTGGCGTCCCTGGAAGTTGGTTTTGGCCGAGGACCCCTTTGTTTCAGTGTGTTATTTCCGGAACCAGTTGCTTTGGTTCTAACTTCCAGCAGCCTTGAAGAGAGTGGGCTTTTGCCGAAGATATATGGTCTGTTTACCAAACCTCTCACCACCCCAGTGGCCTTATCTAGGTCCTTGCTGGGAATTGAGATTAGGGTTCTACAGTTCTGTTTTACTTCCCTTGTAGCTACCAATGAAGAATGACGGTGTACACGAAGACGCCGGATCTCTGGACTCTTGTAATATCCGGACTCTTATGGACATGTGTGATGCTAATTACCCTAATGCAGTGCTGAGTAGCTTATGTCACCTGATTCTCATTTAGAGTACTGAAGTATAGAATAGTGCCAGAATAAGAGTGGCATTAGGCCTAAAGTTTATTCTTGTAGTAATAACCGTAAAAGTGGTAGATAAAAAGTGTTTCCCTGTTTCCCTGCCCTATTGTTCTCGGGCAACCCCTCCTCCTTCTTGTGACTGTGTCTGTCTACCCTCAGTGCAAAATAAACGCCCTGCGGGCATCGAAATACTAAGTTGACTCCTGCCTCTCCTTGTCTGGATGACAGTTATCCTATCCACATAATTCGGACCTTGGTGCCTGCTCATCACATCTCGAGCATCATCATCACAAATTTTTGGCGTAGTCGGCAGGATAGAGATAATTATTTATCCGAGGAGTCCAAAGTTGGAGTGGCTTAGTAAGAATATTTTAGAGATTTTAAGAGTGTTTTATTAACGTAAGACTTCATAGAGTGCTAAGTAAGATTTTAGAGGTTGTTAAGATGATACATTTTATAAAGTGTAAAGGGAATATATGGGGACATGTATTTTTAGGCGGGCCCGAATCTGTAATGCCCCAAAGTTGGTCATTCCAGAAAAAAAATAAAATAAACAAATAAACTAAAAGTCCACAGGTGCTCAGGGTACCTGCTGCAGGTGTAGGCAGCAGGGTACAATGCTAAGGGGCCCCTAGAAATCTAGATTCAACCTCCTGGTACAAGAAAACACTGTAAATAGTAGAAAAGTGCCTTGTGCACTTACAGCTGGTCAAAAGTCAGATGTTAAAAGCAATATGTGTCATAATGGTGTGGATGGAATGTTGTGCTGAGTGGCTCATGCACAGCATTCCACTCCAGCCGATCTAGAACCCAGGGAGGTTCAAGTTTCAAAAACCATTCTACAGTTAGGTCAGTTGATCCTGGGCAGAGGTTGAGGAGACAGGACCCAAAAGTCAGGGGCACAGTTTAGGGCTTACCTTGTGTTGAAGCCGTCCCTCTGGGCTTGCTGTGGTCCTGTGCCTCCTGCCGAAGACTCCCTCTGCTGCTTCCAGTCCGTGTGGGTGGTGCCATCAAGGCCTGCAGAAGATGTGGCCGTTCCTACGTTTAGGGCTTAAAAGCCCTCCGTTTATTTATTTTAGCCCGAGGTCTTGAACAGTTTTCTCCGGTCCCACGCTGGCGGCAGAGAAGCGCTGGATCGTTTTCGGCTGTCGGAGGCCCCCCGAGTCATCCCTCTTGCTGCCTGTTGCTCCCTCCCACTGCCAACTCACCTGCCGCCTCCCTGTGACTGCTGCAACTTCCCTGAAGACCACAGAGCGGTGAGTCGGTGGCAGCACACCCAGTGCTGACCGCCAGTTTATAAAAGGGGACTGTATTTGTTGTGAAAAGTGCATTAGGCACGTGCAGGAGACGGCCAAGCGCCGCAGGGGCATCGGGTCATTGGGACCCTTGATTTTAATATTAATTTTGGAGGCGGGACTCAGCGATGCCCACGGGACGGGGCCAGGGCATTAAGGCCAGTTCGAAGGCCTAGGAATATTTATTAAGGGGGCGGAACTCAGGCAGGGTTTGCCAAATAAGTGACAGCAGGCACTGGGAGCCTGCACATTTAAAGGGGCAACGAATTTAAAAGGGCAAGTCTGGCCCAGAGCTAAAGTAGGGCATTAGGCCCATTATAAAGTGGGGCACCAGGCCCAAAGTTTCGAGGGGCACCAGGCCCATTACAAAGTGGGGCACCAGGCCCATTGTAAAGTGGGGCACCAGGCCCAGTATTACGAGGTGCACCAGGCCCATTGTAAAGTGGGGCACCAGGCCCAAGCTAATGTATGGCATCAGGCCCGAGGTAAAGGTAGGGTATTAGGTCCGAGGTAAGCCTGGTACTATAGGGAGGCCCCGGCCTAGTGGAATAGGGCAAGCCAGCCTAGTGGTACTATAGGGAGGCCCCGGCCTAGCGGAATAGGGCAAGCCAGCCTAGTGGTACTAAAGGGAGGCACCGGCCTAGCGGAATAGAGTAAGCCAGCCTAGTGGTACTAAAGGGAGGCCCCGGCCTAGCGGAATAGGGCAAGCCAGCCTAGGGGTACTATAGGGAGGCCCCAGCCTAGCGGAATAGGGCAAACCAGCCTAGTGGTACTAAAGGAGGCCCCTGCCTAGCGGAATAAGGCAAGCCGCCCTAATGGTACTATAGGGAGGCCTGCCCATGGAATAGGGCAAACCAGCCTAGTGGTACTAAAGGATTCCCTAGCCACAACGTACTGAAAGGGATCCCATTCCAGAAGACCCTACCTATACAAACAGGGGTTCATTTGAGAGTGTTCAATTTGTCTATACTGTGAAACTACTGTAATTACTGTACTGCTTATGCTGAACTATTGCCCTAAGTACCTGAACTATTGCCCTAAGTACCAGAACTGTTGCCCTAAGTACCTGAACTATTGTCCTAAGTACCTGAACTATTGCCCTAAGTACCTGAACTATTGCTCTAAGCACCTCGACATTGGCCCTTATCAGTATTAGTTACTCCTGAAGTTATAATTTGCCCTCCTCCGGCAAATTATTGTATCATTCCACAGTTCTTTGGGCATTCTTCAGTTATATGTTTACTACTGTACGAAGACAGTCTCAATCTTCTACCACACTGCAATCTCATAGTGTGGTCTGTAACGCCACGTGCTCAGAATCAGTCTCTGCTCAGAAGAAGACGTCCTCTCAGCATTCTTCACTCCTGGGAGATCATCCATCAGCTCATCACGTCCGTTTGTGTCGTCCGCCGAAGTCGAGTCCGTCATCAGTCATACAAGTCGTACCCGCCTTCTCTTGTTTTCACTGCTTGAACGTACGTCCGCCGAAACACATCACGACAGCCATGCCAGTGTCATTACGTATGGTTCCTGTTCCAGATGTCCCGAAGTTGGACGCCCTCTACAGAAGAGTGAGCTCATCCTGGAGAACCTGTTCTGCGCCCCACCTGGTCGTTCGCCGAAAGTTGAGTCCATTGAAGCCCAGTCCGGGATGCGTCTGCCGTTTCTTTGTTTTGTGTTAGTTCCTGATCCTAGGATTGCAGAGTCAATCATCATCTCTTCAGATTCTTATGGTTCCTGGTCCTGTCAGAGTTCCTTCCGAGTTCAGCTGACCCTTGGAGTGCCGCAGCATCAGTCAGGTCGTGGTAGTCCTCCATTGGATTCATCGCCACGCAGATCTTGATCTTTCTTCATCCTTGGCGTCCCTGGAAGTTGGTTTTGGCCGAGGACCCCTTTGTTTCAGTGTGTTATTTCCGGAACCAGTTGCTTTGGTTCTAACTTCAGCAGCCTTGGAGAGTGGGCTTTTGCGAAGATATATGGTCTGTTTACCAAACCTCTCACCACCCCAGTGGCCTTATCTAGGTCCTTGCTGGGAATTGAGATTAGGGTTCTACAGTTCTGTTTACTTCCTTGTAGCTACCAGAAGAATGGCCGAGTACACGAAGGCGCCGGATCTCTGGACTCTTGTAATATCCGGACTCTTATGGACATGTGTGATGCTAATTACCCTAATGCAGTGCTGAGTAGCTTATGTCACCTGATTCTCATTTAGAGTATTGAAGTATAGACTAGTGTCAGAATAAGAGTGGCATTAGACCTAAAGTTTATTCTTGTAGTGATAACCGTAAAAGTGGTAGATAAAAAGTATTTCCCTGTTTCCCTGCCCTATTGTTCTCGGGCAACCCCTCCTCCTTCTTGTGACTGTGTCTGTCTACCCTTGGTGCAAAATAAATGCCCTGCAGGCATCGAAATACTAAGTTGACTCCTACCTCTCCTTGTCTGGATGACAGTTATCCTATCCACGTAATTCGGACCTTGGTGCCTGCTCATCACATCTCGAGCATCATCATCACACACGTCCCCAAGGTTTTTAATCTAGGAGATGTTCCAAAGACCATAGTTTTTGTTTTCCTTACATTTAGAACCAATTGATTTGCATCTAGCCAATGCTGGAGACTACTCATCTCTGTGGACAAAATAAAATTGAACTCAGAAATGGTTTTACCATGCATATACCACAGCATCATAAGCATAAAGCTTTAGGCTAACATCTTGCAATGCAGTAGAAATCCCAACGAAGTACAAAGAAAATAAAACAGGACCCAATATGGAGCCCTGTGCTACTCCATATTTTACTGCAAGCTTCCCAGAGAAGTAACCCCAGTATTTCACCATTTGATACATATTTTGTAAATAATCTGTAAACCACAGCGAAGCAGGATGTCCTATACCCAGTACACTCAGCCTTTTAATCAGAAGTTCGTGGCTAAGCAAATCGAATGTCTTGGTCAAGTCCACGAATGCGACCCCAGTTAAACATCCATCCTCCATACCCTCTAGGACCGCGTTCGTGAACTCGACCAAGGCAGTCACTGTCCCATAACCTTTCCTAAATCCATGCTGATACCTTGACAAGAAGTTATTATTGTCAACATAATCAATAAGCTGCTTAAAAATGATCCTCTCCTGAATCTTAGCGATGGCAGACAAAATAGAAATGGCTCAATAGTTCCCAAAATCATGCGGAGAGCCAGATTTATGCACAGGCACCCCCCACTGCATGTTTCCATAAATCAGGCACCTCAGTCGTAACAAATGATAAGTTTATCACAATGCTAATAGGGTAAGACAGAACTTCAGCTGCATCACGCAGTAAGTTAGGCAACAGACCATCTTGGCCAGGTGAGCTATCAGGTTTAAGTTGACGTAAAAATTTACATACCTCCTTGGGGTAGTGACTTTTAAATAAAACTTAAGTTTATTATCATCAAAAGTAGATTCAGTGAAAAAAGAGTTATTGTTATAACTATCACAGAAATATTTATCCAGATCAGCAAATCTTTTATTGAACTCATTTGCTATAAGTTTTAGGCAAGAAACCATATTGTCACCCAATTTCATAGACATCACAGAGTTCCCACTAGGATTAATCGCATTTTCAACCGTGTTCCAAAATGTTCTCTTATCTGAAAGCCCATCAATTTGTTTTTGCCTTAAATAGCTACTTTTTGCCAGTTTGATCTGTGCCTTACACCTGCTGTGCAGGAAGCGACATTCCTGAAATGTCCTCAATGATCCAACATTCTTATAGTTTCTTATAGTTATAGTTAGTATATGTATCATCTACCAACTTTGTTTTATTTTATTATTTTGATTCTTTAGTTTTTTAGTGTAATATTGTTTTGTTAATTTCCTGAGGCTGTGAGAGAGCCCTGGGTTATTTTATTTATTTTGTTTTACTTTTAGAAAGTATGTTATTAGAAGAGTTTGTGTGAGGGTTTTATTTATTTGGGTTGGGTTTAAAGGGTATTTATTTAGATTTGAAGGAATATTTGGTATATTCTGTTGAGTCACGCAAATGTGTTGGAGGCCCGCCCCCACGGTTGTGTGCTATTCACCCTCTGCTCTCCGTGTCCTCCACCCCTTTTCCCTTCCCCTCTTTAGTTTACAACATGCCAGTGCTGTAGGACACTGGGTATTGTGCATAGGGGAAGGGGGGCAGAAGCACGCGAACAGTGAAGAGTGAATGAGGGGAGCCATTGCATCAGGGTGGTAAGCTCCAGAAGATGCCCTGGGGTGCAATGGAACCCAGAATGTGGTCCGTCATGTCTGGTTTCCATACCCAAGGGCACTACCAATTGTGGTAGGCAGGTGATCCAGGCGGCCCAAGAGGTTCGTCCAACTCGAGCGGTGTTATGCAATGCCAGGTCCATTCAAAACAAGACTGCAATTATTGCATATCTTGTTGAATCAGTGGACCTGGCATGCATCACCGAGACCTGGCTGGACGAGGACTCTGGCCCCATTTTGGAGGCCTTAACTTCGGCCAGGTACTCAGTGATACACCGCCCGAGATTGGATCGTGGGGGAGGGGGGGTGCGATCTCTTTCAAGACCGAACATAACCTCACGAGTGTACCAGTTGAGGAGAATGAGTCATTTGAGTGTGCCGTAGTAGCAGGTGTAGGTTATCGGATCGCCCTCATCTACCATCTACTCGGTGATGAGAAGCGATTCCTTCAGGAAGTTGCGGACTTCATCGTCGATATGGCATTTGAGTCGCCCAGACTGATGGTTCTGGGTGACTTCAATGCCTGGGTCGATGACGAACTCTCGCAGTTTGTACAGCACTTCCTCCAGTTGATGACATCTCTGGGCCTCACACAGGTAGTTACCGCTGCTACTCATATACATGGACACTCCCTTGACTTGGTCTTCTTCCTGGGGATCGAAGCCTCTGACTTAGGGGTGGAACCAGCTGGGTGGTCCGATCACTACACTGTGGGGTTTGGCTTTAGCACCCCCTTTCGTAGGCCTGCCCCTGTGGAGATGGTTAGGTACCATCCCTTATGAGATGTAAGTTCTCAAGGCTTAGCGGCGGTGTTCAACCTTTCGTCCCTCTCAGTGGCAAACAATGATGCAGAGACCTTCGTGATGGGCTATAATTTGGCCATTTCGGTGGCTCTGGATCTTATTGCTCCAGTCCGAGTTCATCCTCTCTCCCTTTGCTCTTGCTCCCCATGGTTTGATTGAACTTTGAGGGAGATGCGGTGACTAGGACGAAGGTTAGAGCGTTGCTGGCGGAAATCCGCCCTTGATGCCGACCACCTTAGATTGATGGACCATTATCAAGCCTATAAATCTGTAATCACCCATAAGAAGGCAGAATTCCTGTCCGGGGAGATTGCAGCTGCTCAGAATCGACCAGCTCAGCTGTTTCGAACTGTGGACAGACTGTGCAACACAGCCTGTCTACAAGTTCGAAAAGCCTTTTCGCAAATTGAGTGCTATGAACTTGCTCGATTTTTTGCAGTTAAGGTGGCTGACATCAGGGCGGCATTCCAACCTGCACACTCTATGGGTGTTGCTTTGGATCAGCTCGAGGCCACTGCTTCTCGGCCTTCTTGGAGTACCTTGCGGTACATCCAGAGTGTACACCCTATGTGCTGTAGTTTGGACCCAGGACCAAGTTCCCTAATTTTGGGATGTATTGATTCCATTGGTCCAGTCCTAGCACAGATAGTCTGGTGCTCCTTGGAATTTGGTGAGTTTCCTAGCTCCCTGAAAGAGGCAGTGGTGACACCCCTCTTAAAGAAAGCTGCTTTGGACCCAGACTGCCATGCAAACTACAGACCAATCTCTAACTTCCCTTTTTAGGGAAGGTGATTGAGAAAGTAGTGGCTGCACAGTTGGAGGACCATTTGACCGCTCATGACATCTATGAACCACTCCAGTCCAATTTTCGAAAGAGATATAGTACCAAGACAGCGCTGGTTCAGGTGCTCAATGATCTCCTGATGGCTAGAGATCGGAAGTGCCGTTCCGTCTTGGTCCTTCTGGATCTCTCTTCAGCGTCTGACACTGTGGACCACAGGGTACTGCTGGATCACCTGAGGTACATCTGTGGACTATCGGGTACAGTCCTCAGGTGGTTTACATTGTTCCTCACGGGAAGAACTCAGAGAGTGGTGTCTGGGGTCTACCTTTCTTTTGCACCTGACCAGGATGGAGCTCTCTCAATCTTTAATAGCTGTCTCTCAGAAATCCAGGAGTGGATGGATTCCAGCTGGTTGAAGTTGAACTCCAAAAAGACTGAGGTGCTGGTTGTGGACCCAGATCACCGGATAGGGAGGTTGGGGGTTGGTTTGCCCTCTGGACTTTTTCTTGGCGGCTTATCACTCCCAACCTCTGAATGGGTGTGAAACCTGGGGGTAATTTTTGATGAAGGGCTGACCCTGCATTCGCAGGTGTCAGCTGTTGTCATATATTCCTTTTACCATCTAAGGAATATCACCAGGATTAAGCATCTGGTTCCTTCCGTTGATCTTCCTACTCTGGTCCATGCCTTTGTGTCCTCGCGCTTAGATTATTGCAACTCCCTCTACCTTGGGCTTCCTGGGGTGGAGGTCCACTGCCTGCAGCTGATGTAGAATGCTGCGGCCCGGCTTTTGACGGGATCGTCTCGATCCTGTCACATTTCGCCGGTCCTACGTGGACTGCACTGGCTGCCAGTACAGTGGTGGATTACCTTTAAAGTCGGTTTTCTGACTTTTAAAGCCCTACACGGACTGGGCCCAGATTATCTGAAAGAACTTCTGGTCCCTTACTGCCCTGGGCGATCGTTCCGCTCAGCTGATGAGGGATTGCTAGAGATTCCAAGGGTGTGTTTGAAATCTTCTGAGGCCAGAGCATTTATGCATGCGGCCCCTACCCTTTGGAATTCTCTACCCTGTCGCTTACGGGAGTGCACAACTGTGGAGGGATTTAAGCAGGCTTTAAAAACGTTTTTGTGGCACCAGGCATTTGGTGACTGACTGACTGACTGACGGTATGATGATACTGTTGATTTTATGTGATTTGTGTTTGTTAATGTTTGATTTTTTATTTTAAATTTGTAAGGCACCTTGGTACTTGAAAGGCGCCATAAAAATAAAGTTTTATTATTATTATAGTGCTCCCATGCCTTATCTCTGCTGCACATTAATTTCATCAACAAGAAGTTTAGCCAACCTAATAAAGTTCTAGATGAGTTATTCATCAAGCAGGATATTGGTGGGGTACTGCTACACTGGAACTGGAGCATCACTGAGGGCATGGTACACATTCTGTCTCCCTTTGAGAAATGCACCCTTGAGCTTAGCTCCAATGCAGCTTCACGGAGTTGGATCATTCTAGCCATCCATCTTCTCATGTCAACCACCAGGGAGAGTTTCTGTGGGTGCAGCACTATGGACTAGTTTCCAGAACACATCAAAGAACTCATTGAAGGGATTACTAGGGAGTTAAGATTACAGTTTGCAACTATACATGACAATACTAGCTACATGTTTGCAGATATGTTAGACCCAAGATTCAGATGTGAAGCACCGTGCCTGTCCATGCAGAGTCATAGAGTGAGTGAGTACCAGCAGCAACTGAGGACAGGCTGAAGGACTTCAACATGTACTCCCTGGAGGAGGGAGAGAGGAAATATGATAGAGACATACAAGTGCCTTACAGGAAGGAACAGGGTGCAGGAATACACTATTTTCCAGAGAAAAAGACGTTCCAGGACTAGAGGGCATGAAATGAAGTTGGAGAGAGGGCGATTCAGAGGAAACGTGAGGAAGAATGTCTTCACAGAAAGGGTGGTGGACAAGTGGAACACCCTGCCAGAGGAAGTGGTGGGGGCTGAAACAATCACAGGATTTAAGAATGCATGGGATAGACATAAAGGAATTCTGTAGGTCAAGGGTAAGGGGCAACAGACTTCTAGAAAAACATAAAGTGAACTTACAAGCTCAAATGGGCAGACTGGGTGGGCCATAGGCCCTCTCTGCTGACAGTGTCTATGTCTGTTTGTAACTGTGTAGTGAACTTGAGGGAGTCATGAGGGAGACGGACCTGTTCTGCTCGGAGAATTCTGAGGGGTCAGATAGTTCTGGAACAACTGGAGTGGCATGCCACCGACGATGAGGTTGCCTGCTGATGCAGGAAGAAAGGGTGAGTTGGCAATATGGGCCTATGACCACTGCACCACAGGTTATAAAAGCACAGCACTATGACTAGTCACTGCTAATGAGTTCTCTGCTGAACAAGCAGCGATGGAGGAGACGTTTGTTGCCACATTCTGCTGAGCAGATGCTCACTAATTATTTGGATGAACCGACTGTGGACCTTAATGCTGACCATCTTGCATTACTGGAACACCAAATTCTGTCCTTCTTTGTCCCAAGTAGCATGTAAATATCTTGTGCGCCCCCTGACAAGCATACCCTCAGAGTGCCTCTTCAGCACTACAGGAGATACTGTTCACCCACATCGCTCCCGTTTGCAGCCCGAACATGTGCAGGAACTTCTTGTTATTAAGCTCAATGTGCATCCGCTTGGTTCTTTTAAGTGAATGGGGTGTACTAGTCAGCCTGCTAATGTGCTGTCAATCACTGCCTGCAAACTTTGAATACTGAACGGACTGCTATACTTATCAGATGTGGCTGCACTTTTTGCTTGTTGTTTTGACTAACCTTATGGCTTTAGCATCATTGCTGCTGTTAAAATGACAATGATTTTGAAAAATTACTGAAATCTTTTTCTTTTCTTATTTATTTTTTTGTTTGTAATGTGACTTCTATCCTGGTATATCCAGTGGCTGGGTTACAAACTTGAATTCCTATTATGCTGTTAACTTTCAGGCCAGACAGCAATCAAAATAATAGTATAAAATGTAAAAAATAAAATCACTTTAAAATTGTTTTAAAAAGTATGAAAATCTAGATATCTGCTCCACTCTGCAATTCATCTTTGCTTTTCTGTCTCCAATTCAAACATAGTCTTTCATTTTTAATTCCTTCCTCTGTGAAACTGTTTTCTCTGGTGATACCCTCCTGGTCTCCAATACAGATGTTCTCTTCATTGTTTCAGTACACCTATGAGACAGAAAAGAACATGTAAAGAATATGCCCAATCTGTTAAAGGAAAACACTGGTTACCTTTGTGCATTCTCTTGTCATTGCGTATGCCCCCAATTAGTGTTTCTGTGTAACATAATATTGGTTCTAACTGCATTTTTACCATTTTGGCATTAAAACCAATGTTTAAAAAAGTGCTCACAAACTTCCATTTGTGTATTTATTTTATTTATTTCATGTTTAGGATTATACAATGGCAAGAAAAAATCCTGGACTCTGATTGGTCAGTCTTGGGCTGGCCCCGTGCTGTTATCCCAGTACAATATCACAGGTCTAGTCTCGGCCTCACTGTGAACCTACAGATGATTGTTTGGACCTAGAGCTCTTTTTTTGCATCTCCTCTTAAGAAACAAAAGTATTTTTCCACACTATTAAAAACGTTCTTTAAAATTATTTTTTTATTTTATATATAACAACGAGCCATTATATAATAGCAATAATGCCCTCCAGGGTGTGTGTCATTTGGGATAACGTCACACCTCAGCTGTTGGAAGCACTCGGCCTGCAGCCTCGTGCCCAACCACCTGAGGCGTGACGTTATCCCAGCACAACACACACCCTGTCGGGCATTATTGCTTAATTAAATACCTTTGAGCTCTAGGCTCTTATGGCAGCACATAGCAGGATGATAACTGATGAAAATACAAAACAAGGTTACATGGGTTACAAACAAGGTTACATAGGTTACAAAGTGTAAATATTTGTTTTTATTTGTAAGTAGCCAAGCGCAGGGAGTACAACAACACTACTGGAGTGTGGTAAACACTTGTATATTATCGTAAATATCTTGGAGTCACCATGAATCCCAGGCTCTGGTCATTTGTGGTAGAGAAATAGTAGCAGCCAGTGGTGGCTTTGTCAAGTGTAGAGAGAGAGGGGGAGTGAGAGGGGCAAGGTGTTGGGAGAGTGGTGGGGGGGTGAGGGAGAGGTTGTAATTGAAAGGAGGATATAGTTTCAGGAGGTACATCGGCAGATATTATCAAGGGCAAGATGGGAGCGTAAGTCTTTTTTGAAATGGTTTAGCTTGCCACAGCTTAGTAATTCAGCTGGGAGATCATTGAACCACATTGGTCCCTGATATGATAGTGATCATTGGGCAAAAGTGGTGCACTTGAACACCTCCTCTGGCTGCTCTTCTGCTGTTTACAGTGAGTTGGTGGATAGTAAATAGGCTAGAGGTAGTCTTAGGTGCAAGCCCCATCAAAGATTTCTTAAATAGGCAAGCCTGGTATTTGACGCATAGTTGGAGAGGAAGCCACCCAGTTTTAGAGTACAGCGTGCAAGTGTGCATCAGGTGGTCTGCCCCAAGCAAGGCTGCTGGCAGCCATCTTGTGGGAGCCACTTTCTCCCAGTTCTGGGATATGCTAATGTGCCCCTACTGATGCAGTGCATTGGCTGGCCAGGGGCACATTAGCATATTCTGGGTGAGAGAGCAAGTGGTTCCCACGGGATGGCTGCCAGCAGGTGGCAGCCCAGCTAATGGAAATTTTCAAGCAATTTTTCAAGCTGAAGTTTTAATAACAAAATGCAATTAGAAAATATACTTTTTATACAGAAATGCTAATCAGGGTCATAAGTATGCACTGGTAGGAAAGCACACAAAGGTAACTGGTAAACTACACTTATGCTGTCTGACTTCATCAGTGCGGCATGTTTTCGCAACCTAGTATTACCCTCTACCCATGATGAGCAGAAAACATAGCTTCTGGCAGAGAACAGCAACAGGAAGGAGGTGCTGTTAGAACTATACTTCTCTACTTTAGTCTCTACTGGGACTAAAGAACTAGAACTCTACTACTGGGACCTTCAATTTAAGGTAAAAACAAACAAATGTAACCCCCAGTCGGCGCTAAACTGAGAGGGCTACTACCTCTGCCTGTGTGGCTATGGAAAGGTTGAGGGGCCTCGGTCCTATGACGTGGTGCCTCCATTTTTATAACCTGAAATTTGGGGAGAAAGGTGTCACTTGGCATGGTGATTAGGTTCGGCTACTCTGCACAGGGACACCCAGATAACTCCGGACACAGGAAGCAATAACTGTAATGTCCAATACCAGAAGTTGGGATTCTAGAGTGTGGCTTTTATTCACATCCAACAGAATAACAAAGCATAGATGGACCCCCAAGGGGCTACACTCCTAGTAATGCAGATTTATGGAGATCAGAACACATCCTCTTTACACTGAAACCCTCAGGTTTAAACCTTGGGCCCTCAGCCGAACTTGTACTCTTCTCTGCTTCCCTGGCTCGGCTTCCTCACAGCCCTTGACTACCTTTCCTTCCATGGCCCGACTCTCATGCCAGCCCTTGACTACTTTCCATATAGCATGGATCATTTCTCGGTGGCTCCCTAAACCACCTCTGAGCACTTCTGGCTCCATCAGGGAATCTTCTTCAACAATCCCACGTCTGGGTACTTTCTTCAGGCACTGGCCAAGTACCTGAAAGAAAACAACAGGTGTCCCAAAGCAAACCCATAGAGGTGAATTTGGTTACTACTGATGGGGGCTCTCCCACCTCTCACTTCCATAATTCATACCCAGCCATTTCTCTGGACTTTAACACCTCATCCTCTGAAAACACTTTACTGTGTAGATTCTCTTTAAATGTATGTCACATTTAATCTACTTGTTCTTCCATTCCACTTGTGCTGAACTTGAAACATACTCTATAAGTGGCTGTGTCCATTTCTCTAGACCCCCACAGAGTTAAGCAGTCTAATTCCCACAACTTTCAAAACTGTACTTGGCTGTCTTTTCCTGACCCCACAGTAACAGTCACTTAAATTCATCTTGTCTCAGGTGAAAACACATTGGCCCTTTAGCAGAGCAAACTCACCCCTTGGTTGCAGGTGCCCCACAGGTTTTTTCTCTTCAAAGAAATCTCAACAAACTTCTGGTGCCTCAGCACGAACCTAGATTTAGGCAGCTTCTTCTTCCTCTAGCCGGACCAGGGGATTGCCCCTGGAAGTAGGCGGAAACCTTGCCCCCATCCCCGCAGGATGGGGCCCTGAACCACTGGAAGCAGTCTCTACCACTTCACTTGGCTCTCCTTGTGTTCCTCTTCAGGTGAGAACACACACCTCAACAAAAATATAGCTCTTTGTCAAAGCTTAGGGCTCTGAGGGCCTGCAGCTGCAGCACACCTCTTACTCTACTGAGCCCACTAATGAACTCTCTTTCAAAATCCCCAACATTCTATCCTAACCTACAATTGCAACATTCCAGTGTGGCTTATGCAGCTGCGACAGTTCTAAAATGATGTCATCCCTCAGTCTCAGCTGAGACTGAGAACAGAGTGAGACAGTGTGAAATCCATTTAACTGGAGTTTCACAAGCTGCCTTCCCTGCCTGCCACTAGGTCTAACTGGGCTTCTTGTAACCCCGGGTAACAGGAGGGTTACACTAACAAAAAAAAGAGTTAGTGTGTCTGAGTTGGCTGAAGTGAATTGTTATCTGAGCAGTAATCTAGGTGTTTGTCTGAGCTGGCTGACGTGAATTGTTATCTGTGCAGTTGTCTAGGTGTAGAAGGAGCTGTAAATTAGGGGGAGTGGCTTAACCAGAAGGAAGCCAGGTGTTTGGGATTTAAAAACTGCCCTAGGTAGCTTCTGGCAGAGAACAGGCAGACAATAGCAAGAGGAAGGAGGTGCTGCTAGAACTATACTTCTCTACTGGGACTATATTGCCCTCCTTCCCTTCCCTTCACCCCCCCACCCACAGCCAGTTCTGCTTTTATAGGCACAGGATTTGACTGACAACAGGAACTTCCTGTTTGGGAGCAGGAAGTGAGTGATCACAGAGCCACCAAAGACCCACCATCCTAGAAGGGCAAGAGTAGCTCTCCATCCCCCAGCTGCTGGGGTCTGACTCTGAGCAAGTAAGGAGACTACTAGAAATATAGGAACTTCCTGTCTCAGAACAGGAAGATCAGGTGCTTAAGGGCATGAAGGCAGTAGATAAGTAGGAAACTATATATATATATATATATATATATATATATATAATTTGTGTGTGTGTGTGTATATATATATATATATATATCTAGGAAAGGTGAAGTATTAAAACAACAGTTAAGGGGCCAGAAATAAGACATGATGGGAGTGGTGCAGTGGCTGTAGAGCAGCAGTCTTTTGGGAGACATTCTGGAGGATGCAGTGTTGTCCCATCTGCAGGTACCTCTCTGGGCTGAGGGAGGAGGTTGCTCATCTCCAGGTTGAGTTGGCCAGGATTTGGGGGAACCCCCTCCCACCAAGGGACCACCAGGGCCACCGCTGCTGCCTCAGACATTGCCAAGAAAGAGAAGCGGTTGGACCACAGTGGGCTCAGGGAGGGTGAGGGTGGTGGAACAGAGGCACATCTCTCCAGTTGTACCTCTCCACAATTCGTATGCCACTCTGGCAGAGTGTGGTTCCTCTATAGAGGCACCTGCAGTGGAGACCAAGGAGGATGTTGGGAAGCTCCACAAAGAAGACCCACAGAAGGGTGGCATGGGACCCCACAGGGGAAGGAAACAACTCCTGGTGGGGGACTCCATTGTTAGGAGAGTAGAACTGGGGGAGAGAGGAGAGAGGCAGGTAAGGTGCCTGCCAGGTACCATGGCTTGAAGGGACAGGGAACGATTCATCAGGATCGAGGGAGCAGCTGCACGGGAGAGGAGGCTGGATGTCATTATCCACCTAGGGACAAATGACCTGGCTGGGAAAGGGATCAGAACAGTGCAGGAGGAGTTTGTGGAGTTGGGGAGGGGCCTTAGACAAGTGACACGCATGGTAACCTTCTCAGAGGTGCTGCTTGTCTGTGGCATGGGTGAGGCTAGGGTGCTGCACACCATGGGATTCAATCAGTGGCTTCATTGGGGACTGGGGGTCCACCTGGAATGATGCAGACCTGTACTAGCATGATGGTCTGCATCTGTCCAGGACGGGAACCAGGATCCTAGGTGATAGGTTTAAATGCTTAATTGGCAAGCATTTAAACTAGCCAAGGGGGAAGCACTGGAAAGGAGCAGGGAAATCCTGCCCCCCCCAAAAAAATATCAGGGTAGTTAGTGAGGTAAACACCAAGATAGAGATGTCGATAGGGAGAAGGGCAGGGGTAAATGGAGAAAATGACAAAGGCAGTAAGGACAGAGATGGGGCAAAAAGGGGTAAGGCCATCAAGAAATGGAGGTTAATGAGTACCAATGCCCATAGTCTGGGCAACAAGCTCCCTGAACTGGTGGCCTTGATGGAAGAGGGATGCCTGGATGTCATGGCAGTCCCAGAAACATGGTACACAGAGAACCATAACTGGAATGTTAACATACCAGGGTACACAACTTACAGGAGAGACAGGGAGGGTAGAAGAGAAGGAGGAGTAGCTCTCCATGTAAGGGAAGGGATAAAAGCAACGGAACAAAAGAGTAAACATGAAGGAGAAGAGGCACTGTGGGTCATCTTAGAGACTAGAAATGGTACCACAGTCCGCATAGGGGTTGTATACAGACCCCCATCTCAAGGGGAGGGAATGGACAAGGATATGACAGAAGGCATCCTTAGGATGTTGGAGAAAGTGGACATATTGTTGATGGTGGACCTGAATATGCCAGATGTTAACTGGAGCACCTTTGCTGTAGCCACATCCAAGAGCAGGGCCATTCTCGATGCCCTGCAGGGGGCATGCCTCAAACAGCTAGTGTTGGAACCCACTCGGGATGGAGCAATCTTAGACCTCGTACTCACAAATGGGGACAGTGAGAGGATCTCAGATCTAGAAGTGGGTAGTCATCTGGGAACAAGTGACCACCAAACAGTGTGGTTCATGATAAACTCAGCTACAGAGTCAAGCCATACAAAAGTGAGGGTACTGGACTTCAGGAGGGCTGACTTTGTCAAAATGAGAGAGTGCCTTAGAAAAGCACTAGCAAACATGCAAGAAGGAGGGCTGGAGCAACAATGGGGAAACATCAAAACTGCCATCACAGCGGCAACAAGCCTTTGTGTGAAGCAAATAAATCAAAATGAAATAAAAAGCCACTATGGTTCTCAAAAGAGGTGGCGGGGAAGGTTAGGGAGAAAAAGATAGCATTTAGGAAGTATAAGGAAACACAGAAGGAGCAGGACAAAGAACTGTACCAGTTACAGCAGAAGGAAGCAGGAAAGGCAGTCAGAATAGCAAAGGCCCAAACTAAGGAAAAGATAGCCAACTCGGTTAAGAAGGGGGATAAAACCTTTTATAGGTACATTAGGGAGCATAGAAAGACAAAGAGAGGGATAGTGAGGCTGAATAGAATGGACGGTGGGTGGGCAGAGAGGGACAGTGAAAAAGCAGGGATACTGAATGAATACTTCTGCTCAGTATTCACAAAAGAGGAGGAGGGGGAGGTACCTAATCCAATTAACAGAAGCACTCTGGATAGGGGAGTCAATCCCAGTCCTTTCACAGAAGAAAGGGTTCTGAAAGAACTCCTAAAACTGAAGGTAGACAAAGCACTGGGGCCTGACGGGATTCGCCCCAGAATTCTAAAATAATTAAGGGGAGAACTGGTGACACCACAGTACTGACTACCCTTTTTAACAAATCATGGGAGGATGGTGTGGCACCTGAGGACTGGAGGAGGGTAGATGTGATTCCCCTTCACAAAAGTGGGAGCAAGACAGAGGCAGGAAACTACAGACCTGTCAGTTTGACCTCTGTGGTAGGGAAAATGATGGAATCACTTCTGAAGGAAAGAATTGTTGAGTACCTAGAGGCCAGTGGGGCATAGGACCCAAGGCAGCATGGATTCACAGTGGGAAGGTCATGTCAGACGAATCTAATCAATTTCTTTGATTAGGTGACCAAAGTAGTAGACCAGGGAGGGGCTGAGGACATGATCTACCTAGACTTTAGCAAGGCATTTGACACAGTCCCACACAAAAGATTAATAAACAAATTAGCCAGCCTGGGAGTGGGTCCCAGGGTGGTAGCCTGGGTAAAACATTGGCTGGACAACAGGACACAGAAGGTAATACTAAATGGAGTCCACTCTGAAGAAAGGGGGGTTACTAGTGGAGTACCGCAGGGTTCAGTACTGGGTCCAGTCCTTTTTAATGTCTTTTTAAGTGAGATTGCAGAGGGACTGGAAGGAAAAGTATGCCTCTTTGCAGATGACACAAAGATCTGCAACAGGGTTGATACACAAGGGGGGTGGAAAGGATGAGAAGGGACTTGGCAAGGTTGGAGGAATGGTCAGAAGTATGGCAGCTTGGATTCAATGCAAAGAAGTGCAAAATAATGCACCTGGGAAACAAAAACCTAGGAGAATAGTACACAATGGGGGGGTAGAAACAACAACAAAATGGAAAGAGACCTGGGGTAATCATATCAGATGACCTTAAGGTTAGCAAGCAATGTGATAAGGCAGCAAGGAGGGCTGGGGGGATACTGGGATGGATAGGGAGAGGCATCACCAGTGGAAAACAGGAAGTTGTTATCCCTCTGTACAGACAGTTGGTGAGACCCCATCTGTAGTGCTGCATCCAGTTCTGGAGACCCCATCTCTGCAAGGACATAGACAGGATGGAGGCAGTCCAGAAGAGTGCAACTAAAATGGTGCAGGGTCTGCAAGAGAAGCCATACGAGGAGAGACTAAAGGAGCTTAATATGTATACCCTTGAGGAAAGGAGGGAGGGGGGAGACATGATAGAAACTTTTAAGTACCTCAGCGGAATCAACAAAGTCCAAGAGGGTAGCATCTTTCAAAAACAAAGAGATGTGCAAGAACTAGGGGACACAATTTGAAGATAGAGGGGGGGACGGCTCAGGGGCAATGTGAGGAAGTATTTTTTCACAGAGAGGGTGGTGGATGCATGGAACCGCCTTCCTGAGGAGGTTATGGGGTCTAAAACGGTGGGAGAATTCAAGAATGCATAGGACAGATGGCAATTCTTGTGGGGGATAGGAAGAAATAGGCTGTTGGTTAACTGGGATCTGCAGCTTATCCAGTAGATACGGAAATGGGCAGACTAGTGGGCCAAGCGGTCCTTATCTGCTGTCAAAGTCTATGTTTCTATGTTAATGTAACCCCCCTACAAATGGGGGTTCCCAAAAAGTCTCCCTTGAGCTTGCCTAAATGCTTACTGCCAGGCTGGTGTCCTGCATTTTAGCAGTTTAAATATGATTGCCAGAGCCTGTATAGCCTCTGTGCACTGTCTCTTTAAGAGCTGCTTGACTGCAGCACAAGTAATCTGAGATGGAGCTCTGTTGAAAGATGTAACTATTTGCTGAAAACCATTTAGAATGGTAATGATAATGTAGTTTGTCTAAACTGCTTTCTTTGTAGCAAGGACTGTTTTTTCTCCACTATCTTGGTCCTGGACTGCAAATTGGACCAATCAGTTCTGGTGGGACTTAAAATGTAGCTGTCAGCTACAGGAGCTGTCTGAATTCAAAATCTATAGGAACTGTGGTTTGAGTTTTTGCGCCTCTTTTGCAACTGATGGGGGAGCTCTTGCTTTGACTGACAGCCAAATCAGCCACCAAAGCTTTTGGATCTTGGGAAGTCCCAGGCTGCTTGCAGTTTTCAGTTAGAACTAAGCTGGAAGCTGAGCAAGAAGGAGCTGAAGTGATTCTGAGAGCAATCCTGAGTGGATTTGCATGGGAGAACTATGAAGGCTGAGAGTTTGGCCTCCATGTCTGCCTGCTGCTCCTGAGGGAGGAAGAAGAAGTATTTTGGACTAAATCCAAGTTTGTGTGACTAAAGTAAGCTACTGAAGTGGGCCAGGCTCAACCTGAAGAAGACCCGAATATTTTTGCTGAATGCGATCAGCCTGTCAGGAGTTCCAGCTACCCCTAAGCTCCCGGTGTGTGCAGAGACTTTGCAATTGTGTCCGGGGAGCGCTTTGCCTGGTACAGTAGAATTCCCGTACATGTAAATGTGCTATGAGCTGCTAGTGGGTTGTGAGTTAGTTCCCCACTGTGTGAACTGTGTTCTGCTTGCTGGAAGCTGTATCCAGCCCAAAATGGACTGCTTCCGAACTTGTTTCCGTGCGGTCTGGGCTTTGCCAGTCTGGCCCAGCCAGACTACCCACTGCACAGAGAAGCCATCGACAAGAGACCTGCCTGGGATCAGCCCCTGCTCCATGCTTGAACAGGAATGACACCTCTGCGACTTGTGTGGGCCCTGCTTCTCCTGGCATTCCAGATCAACCACCTGCAGTCTCAATTTTCATCCAGCCTGTGTCCAGTCTTGGGTATCGTGAGTAAATACCAGGGTAGCTCCCTACAACAACAGCTTAATCTGAGTGTGTCATCTGATTGTCTTGTTGTTTCATTTCCTTTATGAACTGAGCCCTCTGGCTCTGGATTACAAATATTGTGTACTGTGCATGTTGTGTTTTCCACCACAGGGCCCCAACCAGCTGCAACCCCGGGCAACTGTCCTGGCTAGCCCATCTCTTCTCTACCTGGGTACCCAGAGGTGGACTGTGTGGGAGGACTCAAAGTGCATGAATAACTGCTTGATTGATATAATCTTTAAGCTAATTAATCTGATTTTGCCCCTCCCTTGTTAAAGTCCCCTGAATAAATCAGATCTAACTTTTTCTGCATGTAATCTGACTGTGGTTCCAGTTTGTGCTCAAAGTACTGTACTGTTGCTATTTGCTGTGCTTAACCTTGTTTTACAGGGGGTCCCCAGGGTCGAGCCAGAGGAACCAGCCCTGGTGGTAAGTGCAAACAGTGTGGGTACCTGTGTGGTGAACCAGGGGTATTGTGAAAGTGATTATTGTACAATGTTCAGGCCACTAGAGGGGGAAAGAGTGGGGTTACAGTGTCCCAGAGGGCTGTGCCCAGGTTAGCTTGACCACTACCAACCCTGACCTCCTGGTGGAGGCACCCATTTCAGAAGTCAGGCCCCTTAACCTGCTACTAGCCAAGCAGGCAGGGGTAGCAGCCCTTGGGATAGCTCCACCTAGGGGTTACATTAACATCTTATGTGTCTGTTTTGGGTATTTTTTCATGTTGATAGCATTTTTAATAAATGTACTACATTATGGTCAAATGCCGGCCTAGTCGAATACCTGAATACAGTTGAATACCCCAGGTATATCTGTCAAATAGTCAACAGATATATAGTGTTGCTCAGATAGTATCCTAGAAATTAGGACACAAACGGATACCCCCACATTTGGTCAGATAGTTGCTGTGGTAGGATAGTGGTGCTATCTAACCGTGGATCCTACCCTCAAGGATTCAGTGGATAGATCCTACAAATGTTGTGGATCCTAGCAACAGATCTGGCTCTGATTCTAACTATCTTGCCTAGTATCCCTGGATCTGACCTAGGATCCATCACTATCTGACCCTGGAGCCTGCATCTGTCTTTGCTAGGATTTCTAGTAGGATCCAAGGTAGGATACCAGCACTATCTGACAGATAGTGATAGGATCCACAAAAGCACCATCTCAGCAAAACTACAAATATACAATATATGGATTTGCACACCTCTACTGAATAGGGGATGCAATTAAATTAATTTGTTTTATGGTTCAGTTGCTGTAGTGGTTTGTTTTACTGCAGCTTGTGACTGGTCTGAAATGAGAGAGAGAGAGGTGCTGGCGAGTGCAGGTGACTTCTGTAAGACAGAGCAAAGCAAAAGGGAGGTCACAATTATGCTTTTAAAGTACTGTAGGCAGCACTAATGATACATGCTGGGAGAGAGAGAATGAAAGTTTAGGTCCACATTTTTTGAGATTTATGTGATAGAGTGCAAAGGACTGGGTTGAGAGAGAGCTGGGGGGTGCATTTATTTTTATGTTGCTTGCACGCATGTGCAAGACACATAGTGCCGTCATCTGAGTTTTCAGAGGCATGTCAGCCCGTCTTCCAATGCAGTCAGTGTGTTTGCAGGCGCGGCCCCAGTTCCCCAATCACTGCTGCAGCTGTCTATGACAAGCTGAAAATGCAGTGGCATACAGTTGAAAGGGAGAGCTCCGCTTGAGTGAGCAGAGCTCTCCCCCCCACACACACGCGCACACACACTGCGTGCTCATGCGCCTTCCCCTCACTGTGCGGCCGGCGGGGTGCCCAATCCCTGTCGGCTCACGCCCCCAAAGCATCCAGGTGCCACGCTGGGAGCCCACCCCAGTGTGGCAAAATCATGTTATGGCCGACAGAGGTGCCCAATCCCCATCGGCTCCACTGTCTCTCCCCAATGCTGTCACCGAGGGGTGCCCAATCCCCGTCGGCTCCCTGTCCCCCCAGTACAGTGTGCCATGCTGAGGCCACCCCAGTGTGGCAACAGATGCCATAGCCGTGAGGGGTGCCCAATCCCCGTCGGCTCCACACCAGCCTTCTGCCACGCTGGGAGCCCACCCCAGCGCAGCAAACGCCCCGCATTGTCATTTTTTAAAAAAACCTGTGAAGAAAAAACGGTCCCATGCAGTCTCCCTGCCCTCCACAACCCGCACCCACCCACTGCGCACCCGCCTCCCCACACCCCTCACCCCATACTTACCTCCGGAGTCCAGCGCGATGATCTTCGGTGGACCGGGAACATGTCTGCACTCTTCAAAGCCGACCGCAAACTGAGGAAATGCCGGTAAGCTGTATAATGGAATAGATAGGGTTTTTTCAACTTTGTTGCATATGTCAGGTATTTTTTGGAATTTTTGCACCAAATTTTCAACATGGGGTTTTTGGGACCCCTCCTCATGAATTCTTGCACTGTCATGGCGTTACTCGGGCCCGAAGGGTGATTTCGCAGCCACTGCGTGAAATCACCTTTCCGGAATGATTAATGAAATGACACTGCCAGTGTTCATAAGGTGGGCTCTCAAAAAGCCTATTTTGAAAATTTGGTGGAAAAATTCCTAAATGACTGTTTTACGAAAAGCGCTGATAGTTCTTAATAACGCCTGTAAGTTCGGGCGAATTTTCAATATTTTCACTCCAGATTTTCAACATTGCCATTTTACCACCCTCCTTATGAGCAATATAGCTGTCATTTTCACATCTCACCAAAAACGTGTTTCCGCCCATGTAGCGCACAGTGGCGCAGTTGGTGTGCGAAATCAATGTATGGGACACATTAAGAAAATCACAGTGACACTGTTCATGAGCAGAGGTCTTAAAATGGCTATGTTGAAAATTTGTTGAAAAAATTCCTTAAAATGACTGTTTTATGAGCGTGCATTGTGCAGTTCCTATGCACGGTCATAAGTTCGCGAATTTTCAATATTTGCACTCCATTGACTTCCAAATTCCTAAACAGCACATAGAAGCAAGCAACATTCGGCATTGACAAATGCTTGTTTAATTTCTGAAGCCAGGCAAGACAGCTCAGTATGAGTGGTTTTGTCAGTTTTGTTTCTTTAGAAAACACTTTGGGGATATAGGTATAGCCAGCTTGTTTCCATTTTCTATATCTTTCTGCAGAACTGGTTATAAACTTTTTTTTTTATCGATGTGGGTGTTTGTAGGTGGGTTTAAAAAGATAACAAGATGGCAGCAGAACAGTGTTTTGAAAAGTGAAAAAAGGTGTAGTGATTGCCGATTTGTAAATCAGCACACATTTTTATAAAAAATAAAGTATGTGTTACCTAACTTTCATTTAAAATCAATACAGGTGCAGAATTTAAATGGAAATGTGTTCAAAACGTAACCCGCCATGTTGATTTTGTGTGTGTGTGTGTGTGTGTCAGGTCTAGATTTCTCCTGAAAACACCCATATATAATTCAAACAAATATATATGCTTTTATGAACTTCAAGACTGCATTGAAGCAGTGTGGGTCTGCCATGCTATGTAACTGTTTTTCCGCCTTTTCTCGATTTGTTTATATAGTTTTATTGCCTCCTTTCCTCATTTTATTTTCTTTTCTCTCTATCATTCCCCACATTCAACATATGGAATACTTACTGTAGAATACAAGGACTGAAAATTCTGCACACTTTCATTGGCAGAATATTCCTCTCCCAAGATATTGTACACACACACACACACATATACAACAATGGCCTCACGTGGAGCCAGAGCCTCAATTTTATCTCTGGCAAGGTAAGCAGCAGAGATTTCTGTGATAAGCAGGTAGTGGTAGGAGGAGGATTTTTCATTGTCAGCAAAGAAACACTAGTAATGAAAACTATGAACAGTGCTTAATATTTTTAATTTGTTCATGTGTATAAGGAGAATGTGATAATAAAGGAGACAACATTTTTATTTTTTTATTTAAGGTCATTTTATTTTAGGACCTAGTTGAAGGTTTTTAGTAAGCACAGGTAGCAGCCATGTTTGTGATGGGAGGTCAGTGCTGATTGTAGGACGATTGATTTGCTGATTGTGTAATGTGGCTTTGAACAAATCCAGCCAGGTTTAGGACCAGGATAACCATGCATTATATATGATGCATGGCCACCTGACTGATTTTAGCCAATTAAATGTCTTTGATCTTTAGACCATTTTATAAATAAACATAATGGCACACATTGAAGTGTCTTGCTGCACTTACAAAATGGCATATAAATATTTGACTTAAAGGGACACTGTCAACCCCCTTTAGGTCTCAAAGTGTCCCTAGTTTAAAAAACACATTTTATGATTGCCAACATTCTATAAAGATTGCAGATATAGCTGGTAGTTTTATTCTTACTCTTTTTTTTCTTTTAAAAAATGAAAAACAGACTGCCCACCAGACTGGTGTTACCACACAAACACAGATTTGTTTACATTCCTTGATCAGCTCCAACTGCATCTTTCCTGGAGTTGAGAACACCCATAACAAAGTCTAGCATGATGCAATGGGAGTTTAGGAGGCTACTGCCTCATGAGTGACTGCACTGCTTGGGGGTGTTTGTAATGTTCAGGAAGTATGCAGTAATAACAGATCCAGGATTGTAAACAAAACAAGATTGTTTATAAATATACATTAGTATGCATTTCAGTTCTACTAAACAAGAAGACAGACAAAACAAACAGCAACATACATGAATTTTATAGAAGATAAGCAATCATAAAATGTAGGTTTTTAACTAGAAATAATATGACGAAAAACAGGTTGACGGTGTTCCTTTAAAATGAGTGAAAATAAGAAGAAATCATTTTTAAAAGACAAAAAATATGATATTTTATTGAAATGCTTCCATTTTAACTTTGAAGACAAAAATTAGTCCATATTCTGGTAACGAGGGGGTAGCTAAAAATAAAAAAGAAACAATGAAAATGATGTGTGACGTGCATTTTTATAAGAAAACAAAAACTGTTTTACCTCCTTTTCTCTCTTTGTTTATATGGTATTATTACCACTTTTCCCCATCCTCTTTCTTGTCTCTGTCTTTCCCCACATTCAACATATGGGATGTTTACCATGGAATACAAGGATTCAAAATTCTGCACAATTCTACTAGCATAATGTTCCTCTCCCAACATACTGGCCAGGATATTCAAAGGGGTTGTGAAATGCGCAACCCCCCAGTGCGCCCTGGCGTGATATTCAAAGGGGCAGGCTGCGCCTGTCCCCGATCTTCGAGCATTATTGTCATGCTGGCCAGATGCAGGAGGGCATGCCCATGCATATGTGGCACATCCCGATATTCATTCCGGAATGTGCAGCGCATATGCTGGTGCAACCCCTACATGCGCCACACACTGGTGCTCAAAGTTGAGCCGAAAAAAAAGGCTCAAATGCCGGCCACCCACAAGTGGATGGCTGTAATGCATGGCACAGCACAACAGCTGCCAGCCATGGGTGGCCACCCGGCCAGCAGGTACACCATCCACAAGCACCCTGACCTGGTAGACAGGTGCCCCCACCCCTTCGCCTGATCGCGGGCGGTTGTGATACAATGGGAACCCTGGTGGTCCAGTGGTATCCCCCTTCACCCGATCACGGGCTTTAGTAAGTGTACTGGATCCCTGGTGGCCAGTGGTATCCCCCTTCACCCGATCGCGGGCTTTAGTAAGTGTGCTGGATCCCTGGGGGCCCGTGGTAACTCCCGTCGCCCGAACGCGGGCTGCTGTGCACGGAAAAGCTACCTGGTGGTCCAGTGAACTTTCCCCACCCACCCACAGGGTCCCATCACCAGCACCCCCGTCACGGCCGGTGGCAGCACCCACCTGCATGCCACCCGCTGAATGACCGGCGCACAGTATGGTCTGTATGCCTATTGGTCCACTGTGTGGATGATGGGCGTCTGAACCATATTGTAATACAGTCCGATATGTGAATGAACCTATTCACGCCAGGACTATCAACCTGTACTCTGCATACATTGGTCCACGCGGTGAACCAATGGCGACCTGAACCGTAAAATGCGCTGTCATTCAGCGGGCGGGTGCTGCCGCCCCTGATGGCGTGAGGGGTGCTGGGTAGTGGGGACCTCTGAGGGTGGGTGGGGAGGGGTACCACTGGACCACCAGGTATCTTCTAGCCCAGCAGCCTGCATTCGGGTGACGGGGGTACCACTGGACCACCAGGGATCCAGTACACGTACTAAAGCCCATGATCAAGCGAAGGGGGGATACCACTGGACCACCAGGGATCCAGTACACGTACTAAAGCCCACGATCGAGTGAAGGGGGGATACCATTGGACCACTAGGGTGTTGATCCCCGATGCTGCAGCTTGGCAGTGCGCCAGGTGCAGTTCGCCAGGGTTTGGTGCATCACATTCAAATGGGGTCATAATGACATGCAAATGGCCCCATTTGCGCCTTGTATGCATTATGGCCTCATTTGCATGCCCCAGGTTGAATATCACGGGTGATGCGCCTAGCACAACTGCACTTGAGTTGGCGTATCCTCCTGCTCCATTTCAGTGTCTTGCACTGGCACAGTGCCACTGCACCATGCGCAGTGTATGCACCCTCTGTGCTATATTCAAGCGGTGCTGGGCCATGGCGCAGCACCATTGAATATCGCCTGGTCCAGGCTCTGGCGCAGCCCTGTTACGCTGCGCCCAGGCTTGCGCCCCTGCCTGGCGCAGTCTGAATATCCGGTCCACTGTATGCACACATACAACATAGGCCTCATGTGGAGCCAGCCATTGTCTCTCTATCAGGGTAAGCAGCAGAGATTTCCTCTGCGAAGCAGTAATTTCATTTTGTACTCTCCCCGGTCATTCCCAAAAATAGGCATACAGTATATCATGTCTAGTGTACTTACCTGGTTAACAAAAATAAATAAAAATAAAGATGAGAGGAGGATTTGTCATTGCCTGCAAAGAAACACTGGTTGTGAAAAGTACTTAATATTTTTAATTTGTTTATTTGTTTATGTGTATAAGGAGAGAGTGATAATCAGGGAGACAAAATGTAATTAATGTGTTTTTTTTTTTTATTTAAGGTATTTTTAGGGCCTAGTTAAAGGGTTTGAGTAAGTACAGGTAGCAGTCATATTCGTGACAGAAGGTCAGTTCTAGTTGTTTCAGTTTTGAATTCGTTGTTTGACTCTTAGTCGTTATAAGTAAAAAATATTACATTACAGCACATACATAAAACATTTTAAACATTGTGCAAAAAAGGTAGATACTGCAGACGAGACATTAAAATATAGCATTATACATACATAGTAATTACATGGTGAGAAATACTTAGTTATCTCCGAGTATATGATTAGATCTATCCAGCACTGTATTGCACTTTAATAATTTCTAAGTGGTAATTACAAGATAACTGTAATAAAAGTCTCTATGATGATCTGCTTCCACTAATTTGTAGCTATTTGCTACTGAATGTACAGTAAATGGGATGCGCCATAGTCCAAGATTACTATTATATGTGTATGATGCCCATAATCCGTAATTTCCTCAGTAATAGAAAACAGGGTGCCACTTGACAATTTGAAAGCAAGTTATCTTATGACAAATCATTCAAAAAGAAACACAGTTAATTTACACCTAGAACTCTTCAAAGCTGTAATAAGGAAAAAAAAAACATTTACCTATTTTCAGTATTTTTTTTCTTTGTGATTTAGTTTGGTTACTTTTGAAAATAACCATTGCAAGTATTTAATAACATCCTATGTGACTACTTCAGAGCATGGGGTCAGTTCTAGTTGTAGGAGTACTGATTTGTTCATTGTGTGATGTGGCTACTAACAGATCCGGTCAGGTTTAGGACCAGGATGACCATGCATTATGCTTGCTGTAATAATGAATGGATTGGTCACATCAATCAATCTTTATTTAACCAGATGAGCATCATTGAGAAGAACTCATTTACAAGATGAGCCTGGGCATTCACATATATATGTACAGGCAACAGCATATACAATGTTACAACAGTTGGGAGTCCAACAACACAGTAATTCAAAAACAAGCATTTGTCAATGCCGAATGTTGTCGCACTGGCATTGGCATTGGCAGTGCCGGAGCTAGAGACGCATAATAGGAATGGCAGTGAAGTATTGAACCCCACCCTGTAGAGAGCGACAGGCACTGGGGTGTGCCTTTGGGTTGTCAGCTATAACGCTCATGCCATTGTACCTCACCCTACCCAGTAGACACTGACATGTGAGCTTTGGGGTCTTTGGGCATTATACTTACCCCATTCCATAAGGAAATACGCTGACGTGGGTGCAGTATAGGAGTGTGGGGTGAACTTTATGGCCAAACAGTGCAAAACACACCACGATGCCTGTCAGTGGCTGCAGGGTGGGGGTTGGGGGGTGGAATGGCGTGAGCATTACATCCGATGATCCCAAGTCACACCCCGGATGCCTGTCAGTCTGTATCGGTGGGGTGCTACAGTTGGAAACCCTAACACCGTAGGTGTGTGTTGGTAGTTTCACTCCACATTTTCAACATAGGCTGCTTGTCAGACCACCTCATGAAAAGCGGCACAATCACTTTGTTATCTGAAAGGTGGTCTTGCACAGCGGCTGTGCCATTTGGTGACAGAAGGACACATGTTTGGGCAGGACGTGGAGAATGACAACTGTATTGTTCGTGAGGAGGCATAAAAAAATGGCAACGTTGAAAATCTGGAGTGCCAATATGGAATATTGGTGAAGCAATAGGCATGCATACAAACTGCGCAACACACGTCCGTTACCCAATTATTTTGGGGAGTTTGGCAGCCATATTTGCAACATAGGCATTTTGGGACCTCCCCTTATGAACAGTGGTGCTACAATTTTGTTAATCTGTCCCAAAAGTTGATTTCCCATAGCGACCACGCCATTGTGTGCCACAGGTGTGGAAACACATTTTTGGCAGGATGTGAAAAATGACAGCTGTACTGTTCATAAGGTGGTGTGAAAAAATGCCAGTGTTGAAAATCTGGCATGGAAATATTGCAAATTTGTGAAGTTACAAGGGTGAGTGGAAACTGTGCAACACACGCTTACAACACAGTCATTTTATGGACGTTCGGCACCAAATTTTCAACATAGGCGTGTTAGGACCTCTGTTCATGAACAGTGTCACCGTCATTTCCGCAAACTGTCCCAAAAAGTGATTTCACACAGCGACCGTGCTGGACATGCGAATTCACATTTCAGGCAGGATATGTAAAATGACAGCTGTACTGTTCATCAGGAGGTGTGGAAAAATGCCAAGTTTGAAAATCTGGAGTGAAAATATTACAACTTCATGACGTTACAGGCGTGCGTAGAAACAGCACAGCGAACGCTCGTAAGACAGCTATTTTTGGGAGTTTTGTCACCAAATTTGCAACACAGGCTTTTTGAGAGCTCCCCTCATGAACAGTGGCACTGTCGTTTCCTTACTCGGTCCCAAAAGGTGATTCTGCGCGGTGACCGCGAAATCACCTTTCAGGACCGAATAATGCCATGACAGTGCAAGAATTCATGAGGAGGGGTCCCAAAAACCCCATATTGAAAATGTGGTGCCTAAATTCCAAAAAATGCCTGAGATATGCATCAAAGTTGCAAAACCCCTATTTATTCCATTATGCAGCTTACCGGCATTTCCTCAGTTCGCGGTCGTCTTTGAAGAGTGAGGACATGTTCCCGGTCCAACAAAGATTGTCGCACCAGACTCCGGAGGCAAGTATGGGGTGAGGGGGAGGTGTGGGGAGGTAGGGTGCGCAGTGGGTGGGTGCAGGTTGTGAGGGGGCAGGGAGACGGCAAGGGACAGTTTTTTGTTTACAGGGACAAAAAAAATAAAAAGCATCACAGGACAGTTTTTATATTTACAGGGGCATGTGGCACACTGGGATGGGCTCCCAGCATGCCAGCAGAGCCTTTTTTTGGGGCAGCTGTAGCTGGACGGGGATTGGCACCTAGTCAGCACACAACAAAGGGGCTTAGTTTATGCCGACGGGATTAGGCACCCCGTCAGCACACAAGGAAACCGGGAGGGGCAAGAGCCGGGGATTGGGCACCCCTCGGCATATAACAAATGGAGGGGCTCTTTATGCCGACGGGGAGTGAGCTCCCCCTTTGGCACATACATTGGGGAGCAGGATAAGCTGACAGGGGGATTGGGCACCCCCGAAGTTGGCAGTTTGGCGGGTAGTGTACTGCCATGTTTGTGTCGGGTAAGCACGTCGGGAGGTTCGCTGCATGTGACGAGCTTTGCTCTCATTGCAGCGAACCTTTCCTTAGATGTTCTCGCCCGGGTGGTGTGATGCCGGTGTGCAGGCTGATTGGGGAATGAGGGACGCACCCATTAATGCATGCCCTGCATTCACCCAACAGTGACCGCACCTCCAGTTCTGCACTACCGCAAGGTGTTCGCTGCGCAAGCACGCCAACATAAAAAGAAAAGAAAAAAAAGTAAATAAACAATAGGTACAGGGCAGCGATATATACAGTTTTACAACAAAGTAGTGTTCATACCATGCAGTAATGCTAGCGTAAACAAGGAGAAAGAGCACATATCTTAGATGAAAGTAGCATACATATTATGGTACGAAAACCCTATGTACATTAGCTGCGACAGGAACCTATGCAGCAGGAAAGGGTAAGGAGAAGGGGGAGTAGAAAGAGGAAGGGGGCAAAGCCAGGGAGAGAGGAAGAGTGATACATTTGGGGAGGGCATTACATAGCTTACGGAACAGGTCAGGGTAAAGCTACAGTGTGAAAAGGGGCAGGGCATGGAAAACAAATAGGGGAGAGGAGCTTAGAATAGAGAGTAGGATAGGTGCATTAAGAGTGCCATTAACGGAAGCAAGTACAGGTTTCTGAAAAAGAACGTTGGTAAAGGGATTTGAAGAAGCTCAGTTTCACAGGGATTGACAACTTTAGAGTTTTCTGTATTGTGTTCCAAATGACAGGACGAGCATGACTTATTGCAGATTTGCCATATCTGGTTCTCACCTTCGGGATGAATAGTGAGATGTAAGAGAGGCTTCTCAGGGTGTAGTTTCCAACCCTACAGGTGGGCAGGCAAGTCACAATGTAATGCGGGAGCATATTAGTGATTGCTCTGTAGGTGCAGAGCACTGCGTTCTTGTTTCGTCTAAATGTTTGAGCTCTATGCCAAGGTAGGGTGGAGCTCACTGAGTGGTGTGTGGCATGAGGGAGACCAGTTATGAATTGAAGAGCTCAATAATAGAGTACATCCAGGTTACAGAGGGAGAGCTTTGGGCCTTGGCCATACAGGAAATCAGCATGATCTAAAAGAGGCAAGAATATAGTCTGGACCAACCTAGTTTTAGCTTCTGGTGTAAGCAGATTTCTAATACAGAAGAAGAGACCAAGTCTCTGTTCCAGTTTTTTTGAGAGTTCATCGATATGATGGACAAAGGACAATTTGTGGTCTATCCAAAACCCAAGATACTGAAATTTCTCAACACACTCCAGCAGCTCACCCAGTAACGTGTATGTGAAGGGAGCAGAACCAGGGAGACAGTGTTTAGTTGCAAAGGTAGAGGGAGCAAGTATCATAGCCTTGGTCTTTTTTGCATTTAGTAGGAACTTTAAGTAGATTTTTCTGTAAATGATCAAAGTCTCATTGGAGATCACTGCAGGCAAGATCCAGAGTAGGTCTGGCAATGTACAAGACAGTATCATCCACAAACAGGTGGATGTTTGCTGTGGAGATACCAGTATTAATCCAGTTAATATAGACAGCAAATAGTAGCGGGCCTAAAATGGACCCTTGAGGGTCACCCCTTAACAGGGTTTTTTGAGGAGAGAGTCCCCCCTCTACCTTAACCAGCTGTTGACGTTCAGTAAGGTAGTTAGTAAACCAGTTCAAGGCTGGTTGATCTGCTCCAATATTACTTAGAACACACAGGAGTAAGTCATGGTCCACAGTATCAAAAGCTTTGCTCAGGTCAAGAAACGAAGCACACACCTAATATTTTGTGTCCAAGGCAGTCTGCCAATCATTAGTGACCTTAGCCAATGCAGATACAGTGCTGTAGCGAGGTCTAAAGCCTGACTGAACCAGATTCAACAGGTTATAGGTCTCCAGAGAGGACCTAAGTTGCTCATTGACCACCTTTTCTAATAATTTGGACAGGATGGGCAACAGTGATATCTGTCGGTATTAGGTTTTACCCAATTACATTTCTTTCATGTTTTCAGACTCATTTTATAAATTATGATAATCTTCACCCAACCCCCAACACTGTCTCCCTCTCTCTCTCTAAATCAGAGAGCATAAACATGAATGCACATTGCGACAGGGCAATGGATAAAGCAGACAGGATGCTGGGAGGAGGCTAAGCAGTAGAAGGCCAGCGGTGATCCTCCAACTGTACAGGTGTGTGGTGCAACCCCACCTGGAATACTTGGCAAGATATTGGAGTTCACACCGGAGGAAAGACTGAACAAGGTGGATGCAATACATCTCAGGGCAACTGAGATGATCCATGACCTTGGCAATAAAACACACGAGGAGGAGAGCCTGCAGGACTTAAAGCAGCAGTGCTGGATAACCAGGAAGCGGTTATGTAAATTCTACTTTTTGTCCTGTCTGGTTCAGCAAAAATTCCGGTTCATGAATCTGTATTTGTTTGTGTCCTAGCATTTTTCTGTTTTGAATTAAAAATGAAAGTTTACCATTGTTGTAGCGCTACAGGAAAGATGGTGGCTGCAGTATTTGCCTTTGTTTACCTTGTGTACGTGGGCTTGGACATACAGTGTTTACTTCCATCTGGTCTCATGGTTGCATGCTCCCACTAAACATACTGTAGCCCGCTAATTGATTTGTCCTCACCACTGGATGTGAATCTGTGTCTCAGTATGTTTTTTTCCTCTGGTGGCAAGTAGTCCATATTCGGTCCAGTTTTTGCCAGGTCACTATAGCTTGTTGGGCTTACTGAAATTTGTTACGGCACTGTGTAAAACCGGAAGAGGGGAAGCTAGACTGGCAGCGCGCTTCCCACAATGCTGCTAGCTGCGTTTGTGACATACATAAATGTCTGGCAATCGCGATAGTCGAGTAAACAAACCCAAAATAATAAATAAAAATTTTAAGTACTTAAAAAAGCAGACCAGAAAAAAATAAGCATGGAGTGGTGAATCGGGGATGGGGACCTGCAACAGGAAGCTAACAACTCAGGTCTGATCTTGCACTGCTGCTTTAAAGATGTACACCCTCAAAAAAAAAATGAGAAATGGGTGAATTGATAAGAGTCTTACAAGTACAGTAACTGCACAGGATAAATAGAGTAGATGTCCAGGAACTCTTTTCCTTGAATTCAAAAAATACAAGGAGGAGAGGAAACTCACTAAAGCTTTCAAGAGGGAGATTCAAAACGGATGTCCATAAGCACTTTTTCAAAGAAAGGGTGGTGGAAAATCAATCAATCAATCAATCAAAATCTTTATGTACCCAGGCGATCACCATTGAGCAAGCTCATTTACAAGGTGGACCTGCAGTTTGCAAGGACGAGGGTACAGAATAGGGTACAAGTAAAATATACATAAAACAACAGTAGCAAGACGTATACAACAAAATATATACAGTGTAGAAATAAAGGTAAATAATATATACAGAGATGCCTTTATAATCCTATCCATCAATAACATGTTCATAGCCTGTAAAGGAGTCCCTGAGATATGGAAAAGCGCACGCATAGGAAGCAGGGACGCTGGCAGAAAGATTCTGGGATACTAAGCAGGTGGTATCAGGGCATAAGAGTGGGCTATGGAGGGGGGTGTTGCAGTGAGTACGTAGTACCGGTGGGACTGGAATGGACTGAGGTGAACCGGTAGTACCGGTGGGACTAGAATGGACTGAGGGGAGGGGGGAGTAATCTTGGTAAGGGAACACTTTGTTTGAACGGGAAGGACTTAGACTGAGCGGAAACGTCAGCTGGACAACTAGGAATGGTGGAAACAGTTACAGAGCTCCACAAATGTTTTGGCATACAGGGTCTTGAACATAACAAGACTAACAGGGGAGCTAAGTCTCAGTGATTTCTGTATCCGATTCCAAAGCGTGGGCAGGACAAAGCTTATGGCTGCTCTTCCAAAGCAGGTACCGACCCTAGGTACTTTCAGGGAAACCAGCGAGTGACTTCTCAAGGCATACTTCCCATTCAGGCTTAGTGGGAGACAGTCAGCAATGTATTGCGGGAGTTTGTTGGTGATGGCTTGGAGCGTCTAGAGGGCTGCATTTCTATACCGCCTGTGTTGAAGGGAGGGCCAACCCACAGCTGCATATAATGAACAGTGGTGGGTGGAAAAGGGGAGGCCTGTTATAAATCTCAGAGCTCTATGATACAGTACATCCAGTTTAGCAAGGTGTGAGGCTGGGCACTGGCCATATATGAAGTCAGCATAGTCAATTAGTGAGAGGAATGTGGATTGGATGAGCTGTCTTTTGGCGTCTGCGGTCAGGAGGTGATTTATTCTGAAGAAGAGTCCAAGCTTCTGCCTCAGGTTTTTCAGCAGTTCTTCTATATGTTCCACAAAGGAGAGTTTATTGTTTATCCAGACACCCAAATACTTGAATTTCGGTACGTATTCAAGGTGTTCACCTAGTAAGGTGGAGATAGAAGGTAATGGACCAACAGTGGCAGAATATGCCCCGTGGCCAGTTGGTGAGAACAGCATTGCCTTGGTTTTCTTGGCCTTAAGTAGTAGTCTTTTACTGAGAAGCTGGTGCTGCAGGCTGTTAAAGTCGGTTTGCAGGTCGTAACAGGCAGCTTCAGGAGATTCATGGCTTATGTGGAGCACCATGTCGTCAGCAAACAGGTGAATGCTTGCTTCCTTAATGCCTACATCCAGGCTGTTGATATAGATAGCAAGCAGTAATGGTCCCAATATGGACTCCTGAGGGACACCTCTTTTTATCAGTTTAACTGAAGAAAGCTCCCCTTCAGCCTTGATTTGTTGTTGCCTACCAGTGAGGTAGTCATGGAACCAACACAAGGAGGTTCAGTCTAGGCCTATTGTTTGTAAAGTGGAGAGGAGCAAACAGTGGTCGACGGTGTCGAAGGCCTTACTGAGATCCAGGAAAACTGCACAGATGAATTTTTTGTTGTCTAAGTCCCGTTGCCAGTCATTAGTTACTTTTGCCAGGGCCGTAATGGTACTGTGCTTTGCTCTGAAGCCTGACTGCATAGGGTTTAGTAAGTTTGAGTTGTCTATGAAAGATCTCAGCTGGGTATCACAATTTTTCTAGGAGCTTGAGAGTATGGGGAGGAGGAGATTGGCCTATAGTTATTTAGGTCATAGGGATCCCTGATTTAAACAGGGGATGGCGTGAGCAACTTTCCATAACTGAGGGAGGAACCTGCGATAGGGACAGGTTGACTAAGTGAGATAGAGTGCGGCAAGGTTGTGATAAGCAATTTTCAATGTCTGAGTCGAAGAAGTCAGCCCCAGCACTTTTTTTAGTGTCCAATTTTAGGAGATCTTCAACTTCCTTTACGGAGGTGGGTAAGAATGAGAAGGTTATGATATTGTTACTCGGTTCCAGGAGCTTAGTGTTGATCTGTGTGTGTAATCTGCTTACCGGTGCGTTATCGAATGCTAAGCCTGCAGTGGCAAAATGATTGTTGAAGGCCTGCAGGATCTTGTTTCTGTCATTGATTATAGCATTGTCAGTGGTAATTTTGGAGGGAAGCACATTTTCTGGAGAATGACCAGTTAGTTCTTTTGGTGTGGACCAGAACTTGGTAGGGCATTTCGATACAGAATCTAGCTCAGATCGGTAAAAATTGGCCTTGGCCTCTCTGACCATCTTAGTGCAGGTGTTTCTAGCTGTCCTGAAGAGACAGCAGTCTTCGTCTATGTGTGTGATTTGAGAGCCTTTTTCCAGAGTTGATCTCTTTTTAGTAAGGCAGCCTTGAGGTCCACTGAGAACCAACGACATGTTCTAGCTTTTATACGTGCTTTTACCAGAGGAGCATGGTTATTTAGGGCACTGGTTATAGTTTCATGGAAGATGTTGTAGGCATTACTCACCGATTTAGCAAGGTAAAAACTCTGCCAGTGCAAAGAGTTTTTTAATTCATTGAAGTATGCGAGAGGATCAAAGTTCCGTCTGGACCTTTTAGTGGAAAATTTAGATGTTAGTGAGGGTTTAGCGTCAGTTCTTATACCAGCAATAAAGCAGTGGTCACTAACATCAGCTGAAAAAATTCCGGCATGGGAAAAGGAATATGGTTTGCTTATGAGAAGGACATCCAATAGGGTGCTGTTCGTTGTTTTTTTCTTGTTAATGCGAGTTGGCTCAGTAATAAGTTGTGTGAACCCATGGGAGTCATAGAATTGCTTCAGGGGTAATGAGACCTTAGTCAACCAATCATAATTAAGGTCTCCTAGAATAATTGTTTCAATGGAGACAGAGCCCATAATAGATGACAGATGGGACAGGAGCTGAGGCCCTGCGGCTGGTGGTCTGTAACAGCCTATGACATGGAAAGCCATTGATGGGGAAAGTTCAACTTTAAGGGACAAACATTTGAATCCACCTGGAATAGAGGTAGAGTCTAGGATGGACACTGAACATTTGTTTTTGACGTAGATGACTACTCCGCCTCCCCTGGTCTGCCTATCAGCTCTAAATAGGAGGTAGTTAGGGATGTTAACCTCTCTATCTGGGGTGGATGCCTGAAGCCAAGATTCAGAGAGCACAAGTACGTCTGGTGCGGTATGAGTAATCCATGCCTGGACTGATGTAAATTTCTTTAAAAGACTGCAAACATTTGCATGCATAAAGCTGACTCCTTTCAGTCTTGTAAGGCCGGATGGAGATGAGAGAGCTTTTGTGGGACCAGGGTTGAGTTCAACATTACCTGAACACAAAAGTAGTAGGAACACAATTTTCCTTAGGGCAGCGAGGGTAGTTTGAAAGCACAAATCTTTCTGCATCTAATATAAGTTTGAGTGGGGGGTCCGAAGTCAAAGTTTCCCTTGTGCTGACCTAGGGACGCATAGCCTATGGTCCATCCAGTATAGCACCAAGACATGTAGGTTTTGGGTGGGTGGGGTGAGGGGCCACATATTGGTAACAAGGTAGCGGTCCCACCTCGAGGAGATTCCACAAAGTGAGAAGGGTGCGGAGTCATGTGGTGGCAGCATAAGTTAAACGTAGCATTATTATAAAGGCAGTCTGGCAGTGGTAGGCATAACTCTATGTTGGGGTAAATTCTGCTAGAATGGTCTGTCTTGTGGGATACCATACATAAGCAGCTAAGTGATTGAAACCACACAAGGACTGTCATGATTGCCCAATGTGTTAACAGGGTGTGAGTTGCACCAAGACTCACTAACTAGGTTCTACAAGTCTCAAGGATCACTGCTCCGTGTTAGACTAGCTAAAAGAGACAGGGATCGATGGTACACAAAGATACATGAAAACAGATGTCTTAAGGATTTATCTTCAACAGGCAGGGGTATCCTACCGATTACGCTTCATGAAGAATATTGGGGAATTGCTTAGAGGAGACAAATGAGCTTAAGAGATGATCACCCCTTTAAGCAGTTGCTGTAATTGACTAGTGTGAGGCCTCAGGGGGCGTGGATCACTGGGGAAGTGTACTTAATAAAGAAGGGAGATGGGGGGGGTCGGTGGGTGGGCAAAAAATATTCCAGAGAGCAGTACAGCAAGGCAGTGGCCGAGCTGTGTTTTGAAAAAGGCACCTTGTGTGCTTCCTTTCTCAGTGGGGATCTGCAGCATCCAGTCGGGAATCAGCCACAGTCCCCAGGAGCCAGTCCAATTATGGGGATTGAAGCCTGACAGCTACGAGCTAGGAGCTGACCAAATGTACCTGCCTTCCTTCGTCAGGGGGTGGCGGGCTGGATGCAGAGGTCCTGTCGCCAGCAGGTAGCAGCGCCAGGGTCACTCAGCTGAAGTGGAGAGCCTTGTTTGGGCTTGTGTCTGCTTTCCTTGGTCAGGGGGTGGCAGGCTGGATGCAGAGGTCCTGCTGCCAGCAGGTAGCAGCGCCAGGGCCACTCAGCTGAAATGGAGAGCCTTGTTTGGGCTTGTGTCTGCTTTCCTTGGTCAGGGGGTGGCAGGCTGGATGCAGAGGTCCTGCTGCCAGCAGGTAGCAGCGCCAGGGCCACTCAGCTGAAGTGGAGAGCCTTGTTTGGGCTTGTGTCTGCTTTCCTTGGTCAGGGGATGGCAGGCTGGATGCAGAGGTCCTGCTGCCAGCAGGTAGCAGCGCCAGGGCCACTCAGCTGAAGTGGTATATTCTGCCAGGGGAAGTGGTACAGGCCAGATCAGTCAGCAGCTTCAAGTTGGGATGGAACAGGCATGTGGAATTAGTTAGAAACAATGGGAAGGGAAGTAACTGAAGGCGAGGTATGCCAGACTAAGATGAGAACAGAATAGCTGGAGCCAGCCTGTTGGAGTAGAGGGCTGAGGTGCCAGTGCCTTACCTCTCACCACGCCGATGACCGGGGGTCGGGTACGAACTCAGGGCGTCAGGGGTTGGCTGGGGGAGAAAGGATTCAGCGTCTGGAGGACAGCTCTCCTCTTTTGGGAAGGGGTGGGTTGTGGCACCCTGGCATCAGCGACACCAAGTGGAGGCATGGTGTGCTACAGCCAGGGGCCATGCAGAGGCATGGGGTGGAGGCATCAGCGGATGTCCACGAGATGCATGCAGGAGTATGCGCATTCTGCTTGGGGTGTCATTGCACATCTAAGTCTCCGAGGAAGAGGGGGCCTCCAAGAACAAGGAAAACCCCTGATCCTACGGTAGGTGACGAAGCATACTGGCTTCCACGCCCACCGCTGAACCCTACCGACCTAGGTCCTGATCCTCCATGCCACAGGACTGAGCCTGGAAGAAATTGGATTTCAAGGAGTGCCAACGACTTGAGGTGGCCCTGCCCTGGGGGCACAAGTCAGAGGGTCTCTCCATGTAGGTCTGTGGGTGCGGAGCTCCAGGAGGGGACCCAGGGTGACGGGGTTTCAGGCCGAGCAGGAGATGCCACAATGGCGATGTCCAAGTGAGTCCATAGGATTGGTGTCAGGAGGGAAAAGAAGTTAAGAAAAAAAAAAGAACAGGAATAGTCAGATTAGGGTGGGCACAATGGATGGGACAAAGAGCCTTATTCTGCAAGTAACATTATTGTGTCTGTCTTTCTCTCACTCTCCCTTGCTTAGAGTTCTATCTGACATAAATGTCTTGCATATAAACTTCAGAGAAACACAGTCTGCTTTTATAATCTGCACTCTTCCAACTGAAGGGAGAGGGAGGAATCCCCCCCCCCACCACCATCACCATCATAAACTTTAGGCCCTAGCTTTGAATTCCTGACTTCCCACTAAGTCTAAGTTCCCCTGCCATTTCCCTTAATGGAATAGATAGGGCTTAAAAATCCCTGACTTATTTACTAAACCACATTGCTTGTTTTATATCCTAATGCCTGATGCAGATAATAGAAATAACACAATACCTGCACAAGTGAAAGGCATTGTGCTACAGAACGCCATCTTTAGCATAGGAGATATCGCCACACTGTCATTAGGAAATGCTGACAAGGCTATAGAGCGCATGAAATCAAATCAGAAATGTAATACACTGTAGTAAAATTTATCTTCCAGCAAACAGGGGAACTGCTTGGGATGCTAGGTCTACAGAGACAACTTGCTGAAAGAGACAGGTTTGTTAGCGTCTTTCCTTCAAAGCCAACATCTTGTTTCCTCCTGCTGGAATCGGCAAATCACCGAGAGAAATGCAGATGGGATGACAGTCTAGGATGATAAATAGCAGTGCTGAGCCAATTAGCACTGATCAAGATTAATTAGGGACCGACACCCATCCTGATCTCCGACTCTTAACTCATTTATTTCCAAATTTGAGGGGGGCAGCAACTTCATATCATCACTGATTCATCAGCAATCCCTGCCACTCCCCCAGAACAAAAAAAATTACAGAGCTAGTAAAGTGATCACTGAGGTTAAAATTTAACTAGACTTCTGGGACATCTCTATGGCAAAGGGCATCGAGAAATCACTAGAGGCTATCATAAATTCAGAACAACCCCGAAACAATCAAAAACTTGATAAATTTGATTAATTTTACAACTTTCATCCTAAAGCTGTTTCTGCTGACAGAAAGCCAGCGTTTACCAAAACATAATTTGCACCTGAAGGGAGGCTGGGTAGCGAAGATAGCTTTTTGGAGCAGGCCATTGGAACTGTAGGAGAAACGCTGGCCACAAATACAGTAACATACCATGGGAGTCATGAGATGAAATCTCATTCTGGGGACCTTTGAGACCCATTTCCATCCTCGGGACAGTCGCATCCCAAAGTTTGTTCATGTGTTTTGCTTCATTCATTGTTTGTTAACCAGGAAGACCCTTTGGTGCCTGTTTTCAAGAGCAGCATGGGTTAGAAACCACAGTAAACACAATACATCACATGTCAGTTTAACAAGTCAACATTTTGTTGTGAGTTTGCTGTTGGTTTGGGAGTAACTTAAAGCTTTCTTTAACTCTGTAACTGATTTTCAGGAGGACTGTTGCTGGCTGGAATAAAAAAACCCTCTCCCCCTTTCTTAAATACTGGAAAGCCACTGGGGGTTGGGCTTGAAGGCTGTGAGGGAGGAGCTTGGGGAGCTGCAAACTGCCCGTATGACTAACTCCTAAAGCTAATAGTCAGGTGGTGAAAAGTTCAGGCACTCATGCTTTTACTAGTTGGATTTTAGGGTTTAAATGTTTTAAAGTTGCAAGTTTGAAGTCAAACTGACAAGTTTGGGTTACAGAAAGGTAACTGCATATTTTAAAGTTGAAAGTCTGAGGTTCAAACTGACAAGGTCATGTATAAATGTGTTAACCAGAGTTACTGAGCTAGCAAGCTAGGGACATTGGGGTAAAGAAGGACTCGGAAGCCAGCTAGTAGGGTCACAGATGGTATCCAGCTATTGCTGTACAGACTGTAATAAGAAATTGAGGTTACGTTTAAGTTAAGTGTGAATTATGGAGGGAAGGAAAATGGGGCATTATGGGGGGATTGCACTGAGGGGTGGAGGGGCATGAATAAAGGTGGCAGGTGACATCGGAATAGTGGATGGAATGAATGGCACGGTGGAGTGAGAGTGGCAGGCACAGGGAGGATAGCAGGGTGCAATAGTTGTGGGGCGGCTGTTTGGATGAATATACTATGGAAACTGGGAGGTTGTCCAATTTGTTACAGGCTGGGAAGACGGGAAGAAGAGGTACAGGGGCTCTAAAGGGAGCTAGAGAGGGTAAGGGAGGGGGGCTGGGGCAGGAGGGACCCCAGAGAGCAATAGCTGGGAGAAGCAGAGGAGGAATAGCAAGGTTAAATCCCATGAGGATGTAGGGTGGGGGTGAGGAGAACAGAGGGGCAGCAAGTGGAGGGAAGGCTCAGGGCAGGGGGAAGGAGGAGATGGGCACCACTGCAGGGGTAGCAAGTAATATGTTTGCAGTGTTGGCATCAGAGGTGGTAGTGGAGGTGTCGGAGATCGTGGGGGAAAGGGAGGAGGAGAAAGGTAGTGAAGGCCCAGAAGTCAGGCTGGGAAAGGAAGAACGGAGGGGAGGGGAAGAATAGTGTAGAGGGAGAGGTGGAAACAGGGGGGCAGATGTAGGAGTCGCAAATGGTGCAGATAGAAGTAATAAGGAGCAGGGCAGTGTGGACTCTGGAAAGGTGGACAGCAAAAACAGGAGGAGGGGGTTATGGGACAAGAAGATGGGTGGTACTAGTGCTGGGGGATTTTATACTGAAAGGGGTCAGTTGTAGCGAAAGGGGAGAAAGGCACAGTTGCATGTGGGTTGAGGCTATGACCGTGGGCAGGGTGGGGCAGGCACTTCTCCAGTGCACACGGAGGGGGAAGGAGAAATCTCACATAGTGATGGCACGTGGGTACAAACAACCTGGTAGGGGAGACAGTAGAGGAGGTAAGGGGGAGGTTTGAGGAGTTGGGTGGGCAGTGTAATGAGGTGGGGGGGGTCAGTGGCATTCTCTGAGATTCACCCGGTACCATGTGCGAGTACAGTGAGGAAAAAAAAGGATAGAGGAGTTCAGTGAGTGGCTGAGGGATTAGTGCCATACCAGGGAGTACGGATTAGTGCCTGACTGGGGCAGGACCTGGGGCAATAGTGACCTATACGCAGGGGCAGGTTACATTTGAGCAGGGAGTGGAAGGGAATACTAAAATGGGGAATAGAGGGGCATATATCAACAAATATGGATTTAAACTAGGAGGGAGTGTGGTGAGGGGACCACTGATAGGAAATGGGTCCAAAAAAGGGAGCCTAGTGAGCTCACCCCCCTAGTTATGGATAAAGGCAGTGGGGAAGTGGCACTGGGAGGGATAAAGGGGAGAAGAATAGGGGTAGGAAAAGGGAGGAGACATGCTGGAGGGTGGTCTCACTGAATGCAAGAAGCCTAAGGAATAGAACAGCGGAGTTACAGGCTCTCATGGTGGTGGAGGGGGGTGGACATTGTGGACATCACGGAAAAGGGGGTCACCCAGTACCAGGACTAGGATATGATGATCCCAGGGTTCAGGTTATTCAGAAAGGACAGAGCTAAGGGGAATGGGGGGGAGTAGTGATCTATGTAAGGGAAGGGATAAAGTGCGTCGGGGAGGAGGGGAGGACAGAAGCACTATGGATGCAGCTCCAAGATGCAAAGAATAGGACACTGAGAATGGGGTGGTGTACAGGCCACTGGCTCAGGGGATTGAACTGCATAGGGAATTAGCTGAACAAATTAGGAGGGTCTGCAGGAAGGGAAGCACAGTGGTGGTAGGGAACTTCAACCTCACGAGGGTGGAGTGGGGCACCCCATCATCCACTATGAGTGCAAAGGAGTGGGTCCTGCTAGAAGCATTTCAAGACAGCTGTCTGACAGAGCTGGTCCAGGGGCCGACTCTGTTAGAAAGGACTCTGGACCTTGTGCTGGATAACGGGGAAACTGCAAGAAATCTGGAAGTGGAGGAACCACTGGCTGGGAGTGACCACTATTCAGTGTGGTTCACGCTCGACCTTGGGAGGGAAACAGGGGGCACGGGTACAAGGGTGATTGAGTTTAGGGGGGTGGACTTTAAGAAGATGGGGTAAATTTGAGGCAGGCACCTGGCAGGAATGTAACCACACATGGATGCAGACCAGAAATGGGACATCGTAAAGGAAGGGCTGGTGGAGGCAACAGAATCTTGCACTAGGAAGAAAAGCAAGAAGGGAAGGGCAAAGAAATGCAGTTGGCTGACACAGGAGGTTATGGAAGGGGTGAGGGCCAAGAGGGTAGCGTTTGAAAAGTACAGGAAATTGGGGAGGGATGAAGATAAGGATACGTACATGGAGAAGTCTAGGGAGGTTACCAGATTGGTCAGGGCGGCAAGGCATCCAGGGAGCTGAGACTCAGGGAATTAAAAGTGGAGAAAGACTTCTTCTGTTACATCGGAGAGAGAAGAAAGAGCAAGAATCAGCTGGTGAGGATTAAGAAGGACGGGGTGGGTGGAGAAAGGGGAAGAGCAGGCAGAGGCACTGAACGAATACCTCTGCTCTGTATTCAAGCAAGAGAAGGGGGCAGATACCCCAGGTGAGGGGGGGAGGGGATGACAGATGTAGGGATTACAGAGAGCAGGGTACTAGATGGGTTGAGGGCATTATGGGTGGACAAAGCACCTGGACCTTATGGCATTCACCCTAGGGTACTAAGGGAGTTGGCAGAGGTCCTGGTAGGGCCACTGGCTGACCTGTTCAATACCTCCCCGGACATGGGATGTGTACCACAGGACTGGAGAATAGCCCATGTGGTGCCCATCCACAGAAGTGACCCAAAGGATGAACCAGGAAACTATAGGCCAGTAAGCCTCACATCAATCGTGGGAAAGCTCATGGAGACCATACTGAAAGAGAGGCTAGTGAGCTTCTTAGTGGACAATGGTCTCCAGGATGGTCAACAGCACGGATTTATAGTGGGCAGATCCTGCCAGACAAATCTTGTAGAGTACTACAACTGGGTCACGTGGGAACTGGACAAGGGCCATGCAGTGGATCTCCTGTATTTGGACTTCAGCAAGGCCTTTGATTCAGTGCCGCATGGGAGGTTGGGGTGAAACTGGAATATGTGGGGGCAGGACCAAAAATGGTGAAATGGATCACAAACTGGCTAAAGGGAAGGCAGAAAAGGGTGGTGGTGGTGGGGACCTCTCTTTACCGAGAGTGGTGACAAGCGGGGTACCACAGGGGTTGGTACTGGGACCGGTGCTGTTTGAGATTTTTATTGCAGATATCTTGCATGGGATCCAGAGCAAGATCAGCCTGTTCGTAGACGATACCAAGATGGGAGCTGTGGCTGATGACATGGAAGGGTGGAAGAGGTTGCAGGACGACCTGACTAAGCTGCAGGAGTGGGCGGAAACATGACAGTTGAGGTTCAACACCAAGAATTGCAAGGTTATGCACTTTGGAGCTAGGAACCAGGGAAGGGATTATCACTTGAATGGGGTACAGCTGAGGAGCTCCACAGAGGAGAAGGACCTAGGAGTGATCATTACGGGGAGCATGAACAACTCTGCTCAGTGCAGGAAGTCAGCAGCAAAAGCCAACAAAATACTGGGATGTATTGCAAAAGGGATCTCCTCTAGAAGGATGGAGGGAGGTTATCCTGCCCTGTATAGATCATTGGTCAGTCCCCACCTGGAGTACTGCATGCAGTACTGGCACCCATTCCTGAAGAAGGACATCAGATTGTTGGAGGGAGTGCAGCGAAGAGCCAAAAAGATGATCCAGGGATTGGAGAGCAAGCCCTATGAGGACAGGCTGGGAGAGCTGAATATGTATTCACTGAAGGAGAGGAGGGATAGGGGGGATATGATCAGGACCTTTAAGTATCTGAAAGGGATACACAAAACTAACACAGAAGGGATTTTTCAGATGAGGAGGGGGAGGGACAAGAGAGGGCATGGACTGAGATTGGAGGGGGGAAGATTCAAGAGGGGGATGAGACATTTTTTCATGGAAAGAATGGTGGACAAATGGAACACCTTACCAGACAAGATAGTGTCCTGTAAGACGGTGGGCAGTTTCAAGAGGTGTTGGGAAAGGGGAAGGGATACTTGGAAGGAGGGGCGGGAGGACAGCTGCATGATGAAGGGGCTAGCTGCAGACTCGATAGACAATGAGGCCTGTTTCTGCTGGCAATTTCATATGTTCGTATGTCAATCCTAACATAAAAACAGAAACCAGCCCACTGGTATGGAGGGTCGAGGCACCGGACTCCACAACTCCAACCATAGGAGCAGCCCGGGTTTGGGAGCGGACTCGGCTTCTGGGGGCAACTGAGGGTGGAAGAGGATTGAGTATCTGGTGGACTACTCTCCTCTCCCAGGGAGAGGGGACTTTTCCCACCACTGCAATGCTGCCACCGTGTAGAGGGATGGTGGCAGGGCAGCTGTGGCACCAGAACTGTGGGATGCCCAGTGGCATGGTGCATGCGTGCCTCTACGCACACCCACAATTGCATCATTGCATGCTGGTGGTTAGGAGAGGCAGGAAAAATGGAGCCCGCTGATGCCTGGCTCACTCCCTACCCATGCCTCCTCCTGCCACTCCCAGTCCATCTGGATTGTGCATTGGGGGAGGACATCTCTCCCTCTCTTGGCTCCACCAGAGTGGGCAAGCCACATGGGATAGGTGGTGGGGGAGGTTGGTTATCAGTTGGGGATGAGCTGGGGCAGAGAGGACTGACCAGGGTCCAGGGAAACAATATTTCTATAAGAAAAGAAATACATAACAATAGTAAAGCCACACACTCCATTCATAATAACAAGAGTGTTTATACAGGGGGCATCGATTTAATGTGAGAAGGCTCTTAATTATAGCATCACTGCATGTTGGTGACAATTTTGACCTATACTCAATGCCCTCAGTTTTCTGTGGCACAGTAGACCTATGTTCTGTGGCAGGGAATCTGAAATTCTGCTGCCCCATTAGGCCTACTTCCGCAGTAGTAGGAAAAGTTCTGTGGTACATGAAATGGCGATCAAGGCTCATTCCCAAACCCAGGTCAGTGGTGCCATGAGTGGCAGTGCTGCTCCAGCAGACTAGCCTCCAGAACAATGGCGATATTCCAAGCCCCAGTTTTCATGCCAACCCTCTTTCCCATTGCGGAATGTGGCCCCATCTGGCCTTGACATGCATGCCAACCCCTTGTGAAAAAAGACTCCCTGTCCTGCCACAAGGCATCACCTGTGCAGCTCAACACTGTGCAATACCTTCCCAGGCCAGGGAGTGATGGCATGCAACAGTGCAGGCATCATCTTCATGCTGTCCAGCTGGCTTCCCAAGCTCATCTCTGAATTTCAGTTGCTGGCACAGAAACACAACACGCTAGATGTTGGGTCAATGGCCATCCCTACATACGTTTATTCGTCTTTTTGTTATTTATATTTTGACCCCACATTTTTAAGATACACTTTTTATGAACCCCTTTTGAATATGCCACATGCCCTTTATATAATACTGGCTGCAACGTCATCTCATGCCACAAGTGTGAAAAAATGTTTTGGGCAGGATTTGAAAAACAACTTCAGTCATGTTCATGAGGGGATATGAAAAAGCGGCTATTTTGAAAATTCAGGGACAAAATGCTGAACATTACCAAAGTTTTGAGTGAACAGTGCAAAATTTTAACATACCTTTATAACTTTGTTGTTTTTTTTAGATTTTGACCCCCAAATTTCAACATAGTCTTTTTATGACCCCACCTTATGAAACTGGTAGGTGACATTTTTCAAATCCCACCTGAAAGGTGGCTTCACAGAGGAACTGCAAAATCACCTGTTGGGCCGGATTTGAAAAATGTCAGCTACCTTAATCATAAACTGGGGTCCCAAAAAGGCCATGTTGAAAATTTGGTGGAGAAATATTGAAAAATAGCAAAGTTATGAGTAAAAGTTGAAATATTTCAATGTTCACTCATAACTTGGTCATGTTACCATATTTTATCACCAGCATTTCATCATAGTCTTTCTGAACCCACCTAATAAAAATGTTCAAATCCTGCTCGAAAAGTGATTTCTCAGTGACATTCTGAAATCACCTTTCGGGACAGATTTGGAAAATTGCACCCACTTTGTTCATGAGATGCGTTCTAAAAAAAAGACCATCTTAAAAATATGGTGACGAAATAATTAAAAACGGCCAGCGTATGAGTAAAAGTTTAAACTGCATTAAACGTACATCAGCCTTGTTTCCTCAATTTACAGTCACCGTTCCAGGAGGAAGACATGTTTTCATCACAGAGTGGATCTATGGCATTGGACGGGTTTTTGGTGAATGTGGGGTGGTGGGTGCTGCCTGGGGGACTCAGGTGAGGTTGGGGGGCTCAGGGCAGGTCGAAAAAGATATCAACGGATGTTTTTTTAATTTTCAGGTATGTGTTTAAAAAAGGCTATGAGGGAGAGTTTTCTTCATTACAACAGGTTCTGCACATATTGGTGGGTGCACTACATGGGGAGGGAGTGCACTATATCCGGGACTCAGCACCTTCGTTATGAGTGGCTGATGTGTACCTAATGAAAGTGTATTCTGTCTGACTCATTCGGACAGACATGTAAACATGGAAAGAGCGCTGTTTGCTGTTTTAAAACTTTTGTCTTAACCAGCCTAGCGGTGTGAAGGGCTTACCTCCTGCCACGCTGGCGAACCATGTTCGCGGTGTGAGTGAGTCGCCAGGGGTCAGCCAGGGTGGGAGAGCATTGTGCATCTGGAGGACAGCTTTCCTCTCCCAAGGAGGGAAGGATGCAGGGACCAGCGTCAGCCTGACACCTAGCGGTGGCTGGGTGCTGGCACGCAAGGTCCCTCCAGCAAGCGGGGGAGACAGAACAGATGGCCGGCATGCTGTGGGTGGACGTGCACACAGCATGGCCATTGCCGTCACTGCACCTTCCACCTATGGGGGAACAAGAACAACTGGAGGAAATATGGCCGGGCGAGTTGGATGACTGCTGACCCTCGCAGGCTGTGCCCTCAGCAGGAGCAGCCCTCCCAGAAATCTGGATCCTTACTCGGTGGGGACATGGGGGTCCCCGCCACCCTGCCATGGAGGGTACAACTGTGGGGGAAAGAAGTGAGTAGAGCTTGCCATGGTCTGGGGATGGGGCTGGAAGGTCAGCAAAAATGTGGGCCAACCAGTCGGGTAAGGAGGATAAAGAAATGAATGTAAAAAAAACTGGTGCCTTATTTGCAGATGTACCTGCTCTCAAGGCTGCAACTTCTGTGGTCAGCCACGTATTCTGCGGTTGGCAGTGAATTCCACAGATTATTCCACAGCCATGGAACCGCAGTAAACTGAGGGTCATGCATTTAGTCTCCAGAGCCCTTTCATAGTTTTAAAACAGATGAAATCCACCCCGCCCATAAGCCCCACCACCTTTCTAACGAACCTTGAGAGTGCCATTGAGTGGCCTTGTTTCAGATTTATGTCATTATCCAGTCCAACACTGTATAATGGTCCTCCACCTCTTCCTCACTCAAAAGAATTGTAAGGTCTCCTCTTAGACATTACTCTACCCCCCTCATAAAACAAAAAAAAAAACACCCTGCATATCTTAGCCACAAAACTCACTTCATCCAGAGCTACGTTGATTCACTCCATTTTTCACAGCTGCATGGGTGGAGCCATACTGTCGTACTTTAATGAAGTAAGAGAGAGAATGGACTGTGGAAGCAAGTGACTGGATACATCTATGGCATGCTTCCACAGTGCTGCAGTCATGTCCACAGCGTTAGTTTTCCGCTGCCCCCCCCCCCAGGGGCACTATTTTGTTTCCGTGTGTCACTTCCACAGTTGTAGGCGAAACAAAAGAAGTCACCATGCCCAAGATGGCCGCCATGAGGTTAGTGCACATGCACAAGTATTGCACATGTGCACTTCTGTCACGGCAGCCATCTTGAGCATGGTGCAAGTACAGTGTCAGCTGCGGCAGGAGCTCCGAGTGCTTTTCATTCAGACGCACCACTCTGAAGCAGCCGTGTTGACTCTGACCGGAATTTGTTTATATTGGCATCCTTTTTTGGTCAAACACTGCAGGACGATCCTCATCCACCTCCTATCACTGCTGGGCTCAAATGCATGATTTATGCCCCATAATGGCTTTGTGTGGGTCTCAGAATGCACTTCTGTGTTGAGGAACAGGCATTCTGGCCCACTAGCACAGATAGGAAAGGGCAGTGGATCATCATGCAGGCTTCCACCAAAACAGGGTGGCAATATAAAAATAGGGTGACTCAAGGGGGGCTCTCAGAGCTGAGTAGGGAAGGTTTGACAGGCTGAGATGGTTGGAATTGAATTTAAGCTCTTTATAAAGTTACAAGCAGGCAGAATTATTGGGGAAATGTGTGGGAGCAGTCTCTGTCTAACTTACTGGAGCAGTTTCTGTGTAATTTCTGCAGCCAGCCCCAAATTCTGCAGCTCGCCTTGATTCCTGCGGCAACTGCTGCAACTTCTGCATGTCGCAAAACTGCAGAAAACTGAGGGTCTCGTCTGTACTTGTTTATGTTACTTTAGAGTGCCACTTACCTTCCTGTCTTGTACGATACCCTTCGTTCCCCATTTTGAGTCTGTTTTAACACTTTTTCTGCATATCGCTTTTCTCATGACTGAAACGAGTCAGCATACAGAAATATCATGGAGTGCTGCTGAATATCTGGTCGGAGCCATATTAAACGAGTGCAACTTTTATTATTTCAAAAGAAAAAAGTATTAAAGCAGACTAAAAAGGGGATTGTACAAAACAGGAGGAAAGGGGCAATCTAAAATGACATAAAAACAAATGCACGAGGTTCAGAATGTTCACTGTAACATGCACTGCTGCTAATGAGATAATGGGTCGGATTTTCAGAATTTGATCAAGCCCAGGGTCACACCCTTGCATCGCCCCAGCAGTGCCAGGGACAAATGCCCCAACAGCGCCCAATTTTATAACCTTGGATACAGTTGTGGCATTTTGACTTTCTTTACAGCGGCTTGAGCATAGTTTGGCTGCAGGCTGTGTCAGAGGCCCCAGTACTGATGCACACTAAACCGCAGAAAGGCGATCTAGTGGATGTCAGTTTGACGCTTGAGATAGAAAAAAAATCGTGTTTTTTGATGAAAGCCCAGTGTGCCATATATTTGATGGAGCCAGGGCATTTGACAAAAACGAACATTTGAGAATCTGGCCCAATGGCTCACATGTACTGAAGTCAGGAGCTAGCGAGTTCTACTGTATAGCTGCATAGAATGAGAAGGTTCTCTGTTCCCGAGTCATTTTTGTAACCGGAAGGGTACGTTTTTTAACTGGTTTGGCCCAATGTTAAAACATCTGTTTTATGACACCCCCGATAGGCTTGTCTGTTTGCAGATGACACCAAGATCTGCAACAGAGTAGATGATCCAGATGGGGTGGGCAGAATGAGAAGAGATCTGGATAAACTAGCAGAATGGTCAGAAGAGTGGCAACTGGGATTTAATGCAAAGAAGTGCAAAATCATGCACATAGGAAGAGAAACCCTGAAGCCACCTATGAGGCTGGGAGGGAGTAGCTACAGTCACAAAGGAAGAAAGAGACTTGGGCATCATCATCACTGATGACCTAAAATCATCAAACAGACCTCTAAAGCAGTAGGTAAGGCTAGGGGTGTTGGGTGTATTAGTAGGGGTATCACAAGTCGTAAGAGGGAGGTAATAACCTCTGTACAAGACACTGGTTAGGCCCCATCTGGAGTACTGCGCAGTATTGGAGGCCACACCTTCACAAGGACATTAACCAAATTGAGGCAGTCCAGAGAAGGGCAACCAAAATGGTGCAGGGACTGCATCAGAAGACATATGAGGACAGATTAACGGAGCTCAATATGTATACCTTGAGCAAAGGAGGGAGAGAGGTGATATGATCGAGGTATTCAAACACCTTAAGGGCATAAACAAGGTGAAAGAGTCTAACATGTTTAAATATAAGAAAAATAGCAGGACAAGAGGACACAAGCATGAGATTAGGGGAGGCCGATTAAGGGGAATGTGAGGAAATTCTTTTTCACAGAAAAGGTGGTGGATGCATGGAATGGCTTACCACAAGAAGTGGTGGCTATGAATACAGTGCAGGGCTTCAAACAGGCATGGGATAGGCATAAGGGAGCAATACAAATGACTATGAATAGATAGGCCACTGACAGAGCAAAGGCCGATGGCACATTTATAAGGTAGAAAAGAAATGGGCAGACTGGATGGGCCTTGCGGTCCTTATCTGCCGTCAACTTCTATGTTTCTATGTTTCTATAGCTCAGTGAAGCACACTGCGTGGCCATGCAGGCAAACAGAGTCCATGAGTAGACTTCAGTCACCCTGTCAGGAGGTAGGCCAGGCTACTGGAAGCTGTCAGAGGGCAGCATGCCTTGACCAGGGTGGGCTGACAGTGGGTTCGGGTGTACAGGGACCTCTACAGGTGGGCATGGGAGCTTACTCCTTCTGCTGGGGCACACTGTACATCCAAGGCTAAAGGGCATGGCTCATGCCATGGAGAGGAGGCACACAAGGGATGAAAAAGTGAGGGGAAAATCCCCACCATCTGCATGATGGTGCAGTCCACCTGCACAAGGTACTGTATATCTCTGATAGCAGGGTATATTCCTGAATGATAGCAGAGGGGAAGGATACAAATCTATACTAGAAGAATCCATTTTGTTTGTGCACAAAGTGGTATAAGAAGACTCACTGTTATGGGTCTTGGCTCTAAGGAAAGAATATAGTTCTGGCAGTCCGAGACCAAGCCAACTTGTACGTTCCTCCCAGCCACACAATTTCATTTTAATAAATGTGACCCGAATTGCCCTGTTCATGCTCTTTATCCTATTTTCCTCAGATCTCTTATCCCACTGTATGCAAGCCATTCTCCAACAGGAACCTGTCTAAATTTGCATTAAAAGCCATTACTCTGGACCACTCAGTGGTGCAGTGGGTACTACATCACGTTCCAGTGCCAGTGACTTGGGTTCAGCAGTGACCTTGGGAGCTGGTTGAAGGATCCGGGAGGGGGGGAGGCTGGGGAGGCACTGCCATGTGACAGTGCTCCCAGCCCAGGAGTGATGGCATTGGATTCTGCTGCACTACTGACCCCTGTGGTGGACCAGGGAGCTTGCCACTCCCATAGGGGAATGCCGTGTGCTAGTGTGGCCCACCAAGGAACTGCCATGTGCCTCAAGGGTGGTGGGTGTAGAAAGTTAAAAAGCCCAGGAGGAAAAATGGTGGCCATCTACACGTCAGCAGCAGCCACCTGCTCAGACTCTGTACCAGTCACTCCCTCCTTCACTGGATTGTGCTCTGGTGAATAGGAGTGAGGACACCTGACCCCCTCTCTGGGGTAATGCATGGGAGACAGACAGTGATGGGGATGAACAGACTACATGCCTAAAGGGCACATGCACCCCTGATGCCCAACCAGCTCCAAGAATTTTGGAAACAGTTTTCTTTTTTTTGCAAAGAATATATATATATATATATATATATGTAAATATATATAGATATCGAAAACACAAAAAGAAAATGCGTGACAGTGTCATATGACAGCAAGCATTTGTCAATGCTGAATGTTTGCTTGCTGGCATTGGCACTGGTAGTGCAGGAATTAGAGACATGCATAACAGGAATGGCAGTGAAGTAGTGAACTGATGCCAACCCCACCCAGAGAGACTGACAGGCATTGGAGTGTGCCTTTGGGTTGTCGGCCATAACGCTCACTCCATTTCACCTCACTGTACCCTGCAGGCACCGAGAAGTGCCGCTGTGTGCCTTGGGGTCTTTGGGCCTTATGGCCACCCCATTCCATAAGGAAATACACTGAGATGGGTGCACCATAGGAGAATGGGGTAAACTTTAGGGCCGAAGAGTCCAAAGGCAACGCCCTCAATCTGTCAGTGGTGCCGGCTGGGAGTGGAATGGCGTGAGCATTACAGCCAAAAGTCCCAAGTCACACCCCTGATGCCTGTCAGTCTCTACAGGGTGGGGCGTTACAGTTGGAAACCCTAATGCCCCAGGCGTTTGTAAGTTATTTTCAACATGGACTTTTTGTGACCCCACCTCATGAACAGTGGCACTATGCACAGCAACTGCACCATTTGGCGCCACAGGTGTGAAAACACATTTTGGGCAGGATGTGAAAAATTACAGCTGTACTGTTCATGAGGAAGTGTAAAAAAATGGTAATGTTGGAAATCTGGAGTGAAAATATGGAACACTGGTGAAGTCACAAGCGTGCGTAGAAACTGGGCAACCGACACCCATAACGCAATTAGTTTGTTTTTAACCAAATTTTCAACATAGGCATTTTGGGACCTCCGCTCATGAACAGTGACACTGTGATTTTTCTAATAATCCCACGAACACTGATTTACAGTGACCGTGCCATTTCTGCGCCAGATGTGCGAAAACACATTTCAGGCAGGATGTGAAAAATGACAGCTGTACCATTCATAAGGAGGTGTGAAGAAATAGCAATGTTGAAAATCTGGAGTGAAAATATTACAAATTCTCGAAGTTACGAGCGTGCGTGGAAACTGCGCAATGGACGCTCGTAACAGTCATTTTTTGGAATTTTTTCACCAGATTTCCAACATAGGCATTTTGGGACCTCCACTCATGAACAGTGACACTGTGATTTTCTTAATCTGCCCCAAACATGGATTTCCCACAGCAACTGCACCATTATTTGCCAGATGTGCGAAAACAATTTCAGGCAGCATGTGAAAAATGACAGCTGTACTGTTCATAAGGGGATGTGAAAAAATGGCCATGTTGAAAATTTGGAGTGAAAATATTAAAAATTCTCGAAGTTATGAGCATGCGTGGAAACTGCGCAATGCACGCTTGTAACAGTCATTTTTTTTTAATTTTTTCACCAAATTTGCAACATAGACTTTGTAGGAACCCACCTCATGAACAGTGGCACTGTTGTTTTGGTAATCGGTCCCAAAAGGTGATTCCATACAGTAACCGCGAAATCACCTTTCGAGGCTGAATAATGAAATGCCAGTGACTGATTTCATGAGGTGGGGTCCCAAGAACCTCATGTTGAAAATTTGGAGTCAAAAGTCAAAAAAATGGCCATGATATCCAGCCAAGTTGAAACCTCTCGATTGATGCCATTATACAGCTTACCGACATTTCTTCAGTTCGTGGTCGACTTTGAAGAGTGCAGACGTGTTCCCGCTCCACCAATGATCGCGGCACGGACTCAGAGAAGTAAGGGATGTGGGAGGTGGGTGTAGAGGTAGGCGCAGGCTGGGGGAGGGGGCCCCACCGACAGCGAGGGACCATTTTCTTTTTTTACAGGTGTGTGAAAACAAATGTTGGGGACACTGGGGTGGGCTCCCAGTGTGCCCCATGACTTTTGGGGCATGATGCTGGCCACACTGGGGTGGGCTCCCAGTGTTTCTTATGATAGGGCTGGGCTGGGGCAGGAAGATGCCAACACGGTTGGCTGCCAAACATAGGGAGGCACACTGGGGTGGGCTCCCAGTGTGCTACACAATCTTGGGGGGGTTTAAACATGCCAACGGAGATTGGGCACCCCCGAAGTTGGCTTCCTAGAGATTGCAGCCGGGGATTGCGAGAGGTGGATGGTGGAGCTGCCGCCATGTTTCCTAAACTTTCACCAGGCAAGGCACGTAGGGGAGGCATGCCATCAGTGCCGCTGCATGACGAGCTTGACTCTGAGTGCAGCAGTGAATTCGTTTCAAGTTGCTGGCACTGCAAAACAACTTCTGTCACCAATAGCATGCTCGCTAAGTGGCGAACGAGGGACGCACCTTCTAAAGCGTACCTTGCATTCACCAAAACTGACACACCTCTGCATTTCTCCTACTAATCTACTGCCACAAAATGTTGCTTGCGTGGGCACAAGACAACATAAAAAGGAACCAATTCAAAGCAATCACTGAGTCATGCTTTTGTTAGGGGATCTAGAGTAAAAATACAGAAGGCTTCTTGCCTCAGAAAAAGGGTGTCCAAATCAGGACCCAATCAACCCTCTTGCTGTTTTTGGTGACACTGCCTGCCACGGTGAGTGTCTATGCCTCTGAGGCTTGTCTTTAGTGAAACTACCCACCACAGTGATTGTCTCTGCCTCCTAGGGTTGTCTTTAGTGAAACTACCCACCATGGTGGGTCTCTGCTTTTGAGGGTTGTTTTTTGCTGGAACTGTTCACCCTAGTGGGTGTCAGCATCTGAGGACTGTCTTTGCTTTGTCTAAGGATAGCCAGAGGAGGTGTGTGTGTGTGTGTGTGTGAGCCTTCAGCCACACCACTGGAGACCACCCAAGCACCAGGTTCTAAATCCTCAAAAAAGATAAAAGGCTCGGTACAGGGACAAGTCCTATCGAATATCTCTGTAGAGGACATTGTGGAAGACCTGGAAAGGCAGGTGTGCCTTTGTGCAGATGATACAAAAATCTGCAATGGGATGGACATTCAAGAAAGGTCGGTACAAACACATAAGGATCTTGGCGAAACTCAAGGAATGGTCAGAAATATGGCTGTTGAGGGATAATTCCAAAAAGCGCAAGGTAATGCCCCTGGGTCATGAAGAACCCCGCGCTGAATATAACATGCCGGGGGGGGGGTACTAATAGAAACTAAACAAGACAGAGACCTGGGGGTTGTCATATCTGAGGATCTAAAAGTGACAGAACAGTGTGATAAAGCAGTGGATAAGGCTAGAGGAATGCCAGGGTGTATAGGAAAGAGTATCCCCAGCAGGAGGAGGGAGGTGGTGTTGCCATTATATTACTCACTGGTGTGACCACACCCGGTGTACTGTGTACAGTTTTGGAGACTACACATCAAAAAGGATGTAGACAGAGTGGAGGTGGTCCAGAAGACAGGAATGAAAATGGTGCAGGGTTTGCACGAGAAGCCCGGCAAAGAGATTGCGGGATCTCAACATGTACACTTTAAAGGAAAGGTGAGAGAGAGGGGGGATATGATAAAGACCTACAAGTAACTCAAAGGGGTGACCAGGGTTCAGGTGGGGAGTCTCTTTCAAATGAGAACAAGCACCAGGACCAGGAGGCATTCAATGAAACAGGGGAGGACGATTCAAGAGTGGTATGAGGAAATATTTCTTCACTGAAAGGGTGGTCGATGCATGGAATTGATTGCTGGCAGAAGTGGTGGTGGCCATAACAGTGGGGGGGGGGCTTCCAGCATGCATGGGATATACACAGTGGTATATTAGGTAAGAGGCAGGGAGGTGGAAGGGTCGACAGAGACCAGATATGGTCTGCGGAGACAGAATAGGTAGAAAGCATCCGAGCAGACTAGGTGGGCTAAGCAGTCATTTTCTGCTATCAGATTCAATGTTTCAATGTTAAATGGAGCAATTGCTTTTTGTTTTGCACGAAAGGTTTACCACCCTTGATTCTAGCACTTTTCCTTTTTAAACTGAAGTGCATATTTTAAATAGCAGTGACAAAAATCTGGTGCTATGACCCTAGCACTCAGTAGTCTATTCCTTTATAACCGAAAACTCACAAACCCAGATGATACAGATGTAGAGTAGAATAAAATATGTTAACTTTAACATGCAAATGTTATAGATAAGCTATTATGTTCAAAAACAAATATTTACATTTTCTTAATGACTGTTTTTGTAACTTCCTAACCTCGTGTCTTTCCAGAAATATATGTAGAAATAATTAATGGCTATCATTTTTTTCCATAGGGAAACCCATTACATAATGTGCCATTATAAAGGAGTGTTTATGATGGCAAACACGCGCTGGATTTTCCTACAACTGTGAATGCGCCAGCTGCCACGCTTCTTTTCCACATTGCCAGACACCGTGGCTTACCGCTGAAGATTACACCGCTACTCAGACTCGATGGTAAGTAAAAAAAACAAAGCTGGGTTAAAACTGGGCTACTTTTGGGGGGGGAGGTTTACATTTCCTTCAGCAGCCGTGTATGACCGTGAACCCCGCTGACATGTCTTATTTTATATAGCTGCTGTGGTGAAAAAATGATACCCAGCAATTATATAAAATAAAACATGGGGTGGTGTGTAAACTCAAATTTTACATGCACCCTCGATGTTGGATGCTTGCACAAACCCCTCAAGCTTCACTCTCAGGTTTTATGTAGCATCCAACACCTTTGGTGTGAGCAAAATTCTCATTACACACACCACCCAGTATATTATTCTCTTTCTCTATATATAGCGTATAGTTGGCCCTTGTTCTGTATGAATTGCCACCTCAGTGGAAATGTTGTACCAGTTACATGTGGGGGTGGTATGTTTGTTACTAATGCCCAACTCCAGACCCATACCTTGCTGCTAGCCCTCTAATGTTGTCCATGCCTGTATCCCATGATGTTCCCTCTGGTAGTCCAGTCTGTCCCCAGCCTCTTTGCCTAATCCATGTAGGCTCTGAAACCCCTCCTAGCCCTGGATGCTCCACAAGATCCCTCACTGATCTGGTCCCTCACAAAAGTGTGTCTGGCTGTGACTGTGTGCAACCCAGCCTGCAGTCTGTAACCCCACCACCTCCACCACCACCAGAAAAATCTGGTACTATTTAGGAGGCATCGCAAAACCGCTGTGCCGGTCAAAGTTGTCAGGGGCACTGCATGCCATTTACATAGCAACTCCATCCCTTCCATGCACCATCCGGCATGGATGGGCTGCTGGACTCGGATCATGGCTCAAGAGGGTCACAGGCAAGGGACTTGCAAAACATCGATTTGCATCAATTTATCACCAGTTCCTTGCGACTCAAAATTCAGCCTCATTTATAGAAAATTATGTTTAATTATATATTCATGAGCCTAGCAAGGCTGCTGATTGGCCACTGTATCAGTCATTAATCTCTTCGAAATGACCAATCCAGCTGTTAATTCATGTAGTGTGCCAGCAATGTATGTTACATGAAATGTCCTTTTTACACCACCCCCCAAAACACAAGATCAATAAGCAACACTGTTATTGCTGTTAGACTTACAATCTCAAAAACAACCTCACAACCTCAAAGAAGGTCATATCTTAGGATTAACGACTAGCTGGTGGGAAGTCCCCCATCCAGGCATAAATCCTTAGGCAATTACCAGCTTTTCCGTAATTGTTGCTTAAATGAAATGTCAGTAACTAATTCTCAAATTACAATTGGTTTTCTGAGACAGACTGTAATTTTATTTTATTTTTGATTCTTCCCCTGCACAGTAATCAATAATGTTCTGCACTGTGCAGGTTATTGCTGAGCTTGTGCATTTAAAGTGTGCACTGTCCCCTTTAAATGTGATTAGAGTGAGTGAGGGACTCAGTGTTATGCTGCCTTGCCCACAGCTGTGGTAATGGTGCTGCTCTCAGAGTATCTTCCCCGGTGTTAATTGATTTGAAAATCATTGCCCGTACCTTTAATTATTCAAATTGTGGTCTGGTGTTGCAGATCGGTTGGTGCTTTTAACAAATGTGCTCTGTGCTGGTTGAACATTTATGAGCGTAGTTACGCTCTCTGCAAGATGGCAGCAGCGACGCTCAGTCAATCTTCTGTCTGGCAGCCACCTACACCCTTAATCCTGCATGGGTAGAGGGTGAGTGGAGAGCTTTTCTGAGATCACAGCAGCAAGTCTCACAATATTCTTTCTTGTGGCTGCCAATCTGGATAGGTAAGTTAGGTTAGTCTCTCAGTGCTCCTCCTCCTCCTCCTCATGAGACCTACTTGTTTATGGTGTTTTGATCAGGTAGATGATAGGGGAGTTTCCTCTACCTTTTGACAGAAGAAGGTGGTGAGTTTAAAAGACAGAATGTGTCATAAAAAGGTCCAGAGGACATGTCATTTTGAGGTGAGACACAGAGGGACTGAGAAATTGCTTCAGAGACTGTTGTATAGTGATGTCTTGAGTGAGCATTTCAGGTGCTACTATGCTTGTAATGGTGAACTGTGGCACATTACTTAGTATTTTAGCATCCTTTAAATTTAGCATCCCTTAAATTTCAAAAATGTGATAAATTATCCTGTTCCGGCCCTTTTTTATTAAATTAATAGGACCAAGTCATGCATTCACATTGATACGTTTTACTTTTGTCACACACAGTACATAGTAGCAGCTCCTTAATTAATATGTGATTGTGCCTTTAAGAGAGAAAAAGCAACTGATTATTAGTGAAAGAAATGACTATTAAAGTTCACTATTTTCGAAATAGTTATTTTAATCAAACCTCCTTGTATGTTGGCCCAATATAGTACAGTGCTGTTTATCATTGTTGGCCCTTTTTGTATGCCTTGGTTATCTCTGGGATAAAGTAGGCATGTGGGGGGGGGGGCAGGCTGCTTTAGCTAAAACTTGCCTTGGCTGTGGCAAACTGAGTGAGGGATATCTGCATTACTGGCTGCTATTGTAATAGGACACAGTTTGGGGCAGAAGCATTTTTTGTTCTGTAAAACATATTTCTTCAGTTCTCTCTCTCATGGTCAGTAAGTTAGGGGACTTTGCCTTGAGAAGCTGTAGCAATTGCTAGCTCCATTCTCCACTGCAAGATATGTTGGATTTAGTCAAATCTAGTTTGTTTATCCTCATCTAAGATGCTGGCCGATATCTCGCGAGAGCTGAGAGTCAATCAGCTTGCAGCTCTCATGTAGCAGGAGATTTGTAAAACTGGAAAGAAGTAGGGGGGGATGGTCATGCTGATAGGAATTGTTTGAGAAACTAGGGCCATAAAGATACATTTGGATGGCTCCATTTTGGTCCATAGAACGTCCTTTTCTCTGTGAGACTGTTTTTGTGTAGAAAATAGCACAAGGTGGTTGAGGGTGCTTTGATATAGTACCACTGAACTCCAGTAGTGTCTAAATCCAGCTTAGACATTTTAAACATTTTCCAGTGCAAGGAAGCTTTTCTGGGTGAGTTTGAGAGTACCTTTTTACAAGTTAGTGAGGCTAGCAGGGTCACCACATTCTTGTTGGTGATTAATGCAACTCAGGAACCAGGTTGATTAATTATTATATTACCTCATGTAAATCACTGCATAGATTCTGTGTTCAATTATGTGGGTCAGACATTATTTTAGTTCCTGGCACCGCTAGCAGGAGTGTTCAGGTAGCTAATAATCTTTATAGTTGCACCATGCGATAATGTTCATAATTTGAATACTGTGCTGGCAATTTCTCAGCTAACATTTTCCTAGACAACTGACGCTAGTGGAAGCCGCAGTGCTAACATTTCTAAGAGTGCCAGTTTTGCAATTTTAAACAGTTGCATATCTGCAGAAACATACTCTTGTGGTCTTGTTTGATCTTTGTTGTAGGATATTAATAAATGGCTTAGCCAGGTGGCTTCTTACCTTAGTAATGAAGTTGTTCTTTCTAATAAACATTTGTTCTTTTCAAGAAACACACTGGAGCTCTAGGGTGTGCTGCGGCCTGTTTTTGATGCACATAAGAACTGACCTTAGGAGAGCAGATCCCCCCTCTCAGGTGGGGGATGGACTTTCTTCAAGTCACATGTGCATCAAGCAACCTATCAGGTGTACACAACCCATGATGTCATGATTGTGGAGTGCCTCAGAGATGTATTCCCCCACAATCACCTTTACCAGGTGAGTAAACTACCATTAACTGTTCTTGTGGTTAAGAATAAGATTAGATTGACGTGATTTTGTCAGAAAAATAAGTTACAAAAGAAGTATGGAATAATTAACATGACACCATGACAAACGGTTATTCTGCCACCAAGAGATCTCGCAACATCACTTTGCTATGACAGCAAAGCTCAAAGTTCTCAGATGTCGCCAGACCACAAGGTGACTGGATAGAGCCATTTTTCTCGGACTCATGTTTTTTTTGTTTGTGTAATACATGATTAAGCTATTTTGCAATTCTTAAAACTCTGATTAAAAAAAACACAAATCCACTCCAAGCTGCTTGTGGGTGGCTGAATAATCTGCTGGAAGAGATGGCCTGTGCAAAGACAGTAGGGATGTTCAAATGTGGGTGGTACAGGTATATAGGTACAGTAAAAACTACACCTAAAGAGAAGGGCGACAGGGTGAGTACAGCCAGAAGGGTTCTCATATTTACTTAACCCTTAGGCTGGCGACATATTTTAGAACGTATAGGAATTCTGAACTGATATATCGGCACATGGCACAGCAAGGGTTACTAGGTAGTTATAGGGCAAGTGCGATGGGTCACCAGGCCTCCTGCCAACAAATTCTGTATTTCTAAGACACTGATTGGCATCACAGCCAGATAGTAATACTTGAAATTAGGTTAGAATTACTTGTCAAAACAGTAGTTCATTTTGTGATTAAAAAACAAAAAACAAAACACTTCCTTCACCAAGTTACTTTTTGCCCACACACCATTATCATATACCAACAGCAATAGTTTAAATAATGTCGCAGTTACTTGGGGATGGCTGGCCTGGTGGCGCTGAGGGTTGAGGTGCTGAACGCCAAACCTTGTGCTATGCTGGCGACCTGGGTTCAGGAACGACCTCAGGTCTCCGAGGTGCCGGAGGGGGGTGGGAGCAAGATCGAACATTGGCTCTCCTCTCCGGGGTAAGGGGTCGGGTCACCTGCCTGTAGTCCCACCATCAGCGAATGGAGGTTCGGTGCCAGTGCAGTGGTCGGTGGCATGAATGGAAGGAAAGGGCATCCCAAATGGCATGCACGCGTGTGCCTCCACACACGCGTACTACGTCAGGGACGCGTGGGTGTAGGGGTCAGGAGAAAACCTGCAAAAGAGGCAGAAATTACATATGAAAAAAAAAGAATTACTTAGGGGTATGATCCAATGGTGAGGGGGGGGAATCCTCAAGCTTTCGCTGTTTACAACTGAATGAACCGGCAGTGCTCACCTGGATGGACTGTAAGCTTGTGGAGTCCCTGCTTGTTGCTGGACCATTAGTAATTCATAACAAAATTTGGGACTGGCAGTATAGCCTAGAGGTTAGAGTAACAAATTGTGAATGAGCGTGTTACCTTCCAAAGTCCTGGGTTTTAATTCCCACAACCTCCACTTTCATTCTGTGTGACCCTGAGCAAGTCACTTAACCTCCTCAGTGCTCTCAGGTCATTATGCCTAGTGGGGCTTACCTGGTTACCAAAGGATTTAAAATGATTACTAGGGATGGGAAAAGTTCAGAACCTCCAAGAACCTTTGCTGTTGTCTATGAAAGAACCTTTTTCGGGCTCTGAGAAGGTTCTGATCATGTTTAAAATATTGATTTTTGGAGCTTCATATATGCTGTCAGCAGGTCATTATGTAGTAAGAAGGCTGGTGGTGGTTGTGGTGAAAGAAAGCCCCAAAAGGAAGCCGGAGGTAGTGTAGTCCTATTTCAAGTTGTTTTTAGGTTCCTTTCCTTTCACTGACAATAGCTTAGGAGTGCATAATGATGGTTAAAACAGTTCACAGTATATGGCTTGGTCTTATTGTTTATGGAATTCAGTGGGTCTCAAAAAGTTGTTGTGCACAGTTGAAAAGTGGTTGTGCATGTTCCAAAGGCGTTTTTGTGCATGTTCTATCATCAAGTGCATCCTTGTCTCTCGGCTCACGCTGAGGCCCTATTGGTTGAGTGGTGGCTTTTATTTTTATTAAAGGTTGCATAAACTTCTGTAATCATTTTTTGAAAACAAGCCCCATAGACTTCAATAGGGCAAGCCTCCACATTCTCCTCACTGAGAAGTCACAGAACATCTGAGTGCGGGGGTAGAGCATGCGGACTGGGAAGTTGAAGGGATTGGCTGGCCGTGGCTTTGATTCTATTTATGATCCCTTCCCCACTGAAAACTACATGCTGAAAAGCTGAACTTTTTACAGAAATGAGCTACCCTGCGGTAACGGGCTATGAAGCCCAGATACATGAAAACAAATCTTGGAAATGTACTTTAAGACAGAGAAAACCACTTGGCCACCAGTTTAAAACAAACATTGGCCAATGCCAGCTTGCTGGGATTTGCTGTGCTGTTGTTGGGCATAGACAGCACAGCAGTTACATATGCATTCTGAATGTAATGTGTTCTTATTGTTTTCTGTATCGCACCTGTATGTTACCACTGTTGTACCTCACACTGTTTTCACGTCTCCCCTCCCTGCGATGAGGTGCCTTTGTAAAGGAGTCCATGACTCAAAGGTTGTAAATTCGACTTTCAAATAAAGTAAATAAAGTATCCTATGATAATGGGACTTGGTGTATACAGATAGCTTTAGCATTGTCTCTTAATTTCTCAGATGAAATGATGAAATATGAACATAATGTTAATAATTCTTATTACTGTTTTTTAAAACCAAATTGCTAAAGCAGAAAAAGTGCCCTCATTTTCTTTTTGGGGGGCTGTGTTTTCTGTTCACATGGGGGCACTGCCAGCTTTTAGTATTTATTTTTGGTCCGATGGGACCAGCGTGCCTGTCAGAGACTACATACTCGCTGACTGTGTCTAGGCTGCCCGTTCTGCCTTGTTCATTAGTTTATTGTTATTTTTCAATCAGAATGTGATTTTACTGGGCCTGAGCTTCCTACCTCATAGCTTGTCCAAAGTTCCGCATGCCCGGTGCCTCTGTGCATTCCTGAGGACAAGAGAACGTGCGTCTGAGCAAGGTGGCCCCGAACTGGCATGAACCAGTATATGCACAAGTTAAGCATATTTTAAGCACTCTGAGATAAACACGTAGCCCGAAAGTACGCTTTGTCATGAACATGGCAATGTTTTACATTGAAAAATTAGCATGGAAACCCTTAAAACTATTACTTTGAAAATTGGATCATATCCCCCCTTTTCCCTTCTGACCTCCAGGGAGTACATATTTAGGTTACTCAGTCCTTCCTTACAGGTCTTCCCTGCTTCCCATGTATCTGTTGAGCATGCAGAAACCACATAGGCATAGGTATTACCCTAATTACTAACCAAAGGCTGAAATCACATAATATGAAGCCGTAAACATCATAGACATGGGTAAAACACATCACATTAAAAAAGGGCATTATTAACAGCCTCTCCAGCTGTTCCATCTCAGCTCTAAGAGGGCCCATCTAATGAAAGGAACCCAGGCTGAGTGCAGACCATTCTTCATTGCTCCTGGCTGGGGCACTGACCCAGTGCACACAGCACATGTCCCTAGTTATTAAGATGCTGTCTTTAATCTTACTAGCTGAAGACTGAGTAGGAGAGGCAAAACAGAGGAAAAGACCAAGGAAATGAGTAGATGCATTACTGTAGCTTCACCCCTGTAGTTTATGGGCCTGCAGTAAATAAGGATGAGTTTATGGAACCGGCCGCATCAGAAGGCGCAGCCCCCCAGGAGCAGTTCTCCCATGTGCCATTTCCACAATGCCCTTAAGTTTTTTATTAGTTAATTACAGGCACCTCTGTAAATCCAATTTCCTGCCAGCAGCCCTCTGCTGCTGCAGTAATTCTGCCAGCCATATCGGGCGCCAACCAGCTTCAGGGAATGAAATGTAACTCCAGCTGTATTCCCCCCACCCTGCCAAAGGGTACTTGGCGAGGAGACTCAGAGGTTTCAATTAAAGCTTTCATTTCTTTTTTATAACAATTGTTTCATCAACCTTATGAATCTGTTTGGGGAACTGAATTCCAGTTTTGTAACTAAGGCTTGTTCTAGGGTTTCTCCCTCTCATTAATTCTCCAGGCTCCCCCCCAACAACAGCCCTAAATGCACTTGTAGAAGTGATCAGCCCCCGACATACACACACACACACACACACACACACACTCTAAGCAATGTAACACAGTAACTTAATGTCTTAAGGGACTACAGACCCATCAGGTCTGCCCCCCTAACACCGTTCATAAGCAGAGAATCCTATATTGTGCAGACATGTACTAATTTAAAGGGTCGTGCTGAGTACCCAGCATTGCACCCGCTCGGCTGCCTCGATGTCCTGTTTGTATTGAGAGGCCCAGAACTGCATGAAGTACTTCAGGTGGGGCCTGACTAGAGTCTTGGAAGTGGCAGGAGTTCTTCCCCTGCCCATCTAGTCCCCCCTTTTGAAATGCCCCAGCATTCTAGCAACCCTCTTGACAGCAGCGGTGCACTGCTTGGCCTGCTTCAGCCCCTTGTCTATAATAAGCCCTGGTCCTTTTCCTTTCACACTGCAACGAAAGAAGTCCCACATGGTGTGTGTAGATCTGACATCTGTGCCCCCCCCCACCAAGTCCCCAAGTGTAGCATTTTGTATACGACCGTGTTGAATCAGAAACTTCAAGACACTGATTAATCACCCAGTTTGTTAAAGGGGAACAGTCAGCACAAAGGACCCTACATTAATGTGTGGGTCTGATCACAATGTGCACGATGTGACTGTGTGCAAAAACATTTTGGTTTACTTACTGTAGTTTAGTAGATTAGGATAATGTTACTCAGTTGTAGGCTGACATCTTGTGTTACTACAAATCCCAGAATCCCCTGCAGCTGACAGCAGAGTAGTAGGCAGCAGTGAGAGATTCAGTAGTCTGCATTGCACGTTAAGAGTTTTTATAAGCTCTGATCTTTTGTTTGCTGGTTCCACTGTCCTCCCTGGGCCCAGTATAGTCACAGAGGATTGCACTTTGCCCCTGGAGAAAAGCAGACCTGGAAGACATCCACTTCCACTGCTGCCTACTGCTGATGTCAGCTGCAGAGGATTCTGGGATTTGTAGTAACAGATGTCTGATACAATCTACAATACTACAGTAAACAGTAAGCAAACGAAAATGTTTTTGTACATTTGGACCAGCTACACTTAATTATGGGGGGGCCCTTTGTGCTGACTGTTCCCCTTTAAAGACTTCCTAAAGTTTATCCCTACCCTTAATGGAGTCCACCCACCTAACCAATTTATTGACATCAATGCAGCAGCTTGCTGGAGACCTCAGTTTTCAGACTGTTGAAAATGCTGAACAGCAGTTGCCCCAGCACTGATCCGTGTGGTTTGTCCCTGAATACCCCTCTCCATTCAGAGCAGTGCCTATCCATCACCCTCCACTTTCTGCCATCAAGTCAGATAGCAATCCACCTTCTGTATGGCTTGTGAATACTAGGGTTGCAACTTCGGTTCTCCAAAAGAATCAAAGACCTCAAACTTTGGGTGTTTGATTCTTTCGGACTGTAGCAAACTACCAAGGGAAACAGGCAGACTTTTTAGTTCAGCTGGTTTACCATGGTCTGAATGGCATGGACTGGGCAAACTAGTCGAGCTGCGAACGATGGTTCACAACTGTAATAAAATGCTAAGAGGACGGGAACTCACAGGCAATCAGGATGTGCCCAGGATAAACCATCAGGAGTCCTAGCAGCTGTGTGCATACATAGCACCCATCCTGCTTACATCTGCCATCTCACTTCCAAATGCCTGCCCCAGTGCTAGGGCTCCTCTGATGTTCACTGCCGGGAAGATGTCCAGCACGAGGAGTTAAATCCATGTTCCATGTTGCGCTGCTGTTGCTCTGCATGTGCGCGCACATCCACGCTCCCGTGCTGTCTCTAAGAGCGCCAGGCATGGGTATAGTGTAAATAGCCTGGGCTGGGTCTGAGTACAACTGAGCTCGCCATCAGCCAGGCCCTTCCCTGGTTGATTCCACTCTGCTGTCACTAGTAGAGCAGAGGGAGCCCTTTAATAATCTGTAACTATTTATTTCTAAATCCTCGCTGTTTGAATAAAAATAAATTGTTTGGACTGCCAGCATAGCCAGTATCAGTTCTCTCTAATGGGAGCTGCCATCTTTCGTCCTGGACTTCCTTGCTTTGGACCAGTTAGAACCAAGGGGTCCTCAAGGGGTCCTGATTACAATGGATTATAGGTGAAACTGTGAACTTTCTTGTTGGCGCCTAAACTAACCACTGGGAGCGCTCAAACTGTGATTGACAGCTCCCTTAGCCAACTGAGATTCAGGATTCTCGAACTAGCTGTTTGAAACAGAGCTGAGATCAGCTCGAGACATGGAGAAGGTGACATCATGCAGTTGGGCTGAGACAAACTGCAGAGAGGGAGGCCTGTAACTGCCTCCTGTGACTTCTTACTCAGTCCAAACTGGGACGAGTGGTCTGGGACTGCATTTAAGCAGACAAAAAGGGGTTTCTCAGCAATTGGATGGGGAGAAACCGGCAGAACCAAAGAAAAGGAGAAGTTGTTGTTTCTTCAGCCATGCCTGTGGCCTACCGCATGTGTGGAGACACTGATCCAGGGACTCCTGAAGCAAAAACAGGAGCCATTCCAGTGCAGGAAAGACTTTCACCCAAGCCCAGCTGGAGGGTTCACCAGCACATAGATCAAACTCAAGCTTAAAAGAGGTATTTTATTCATCTGGGCCTATGCCAAAATTGGCCCAGCCAGACTGTTCCTGTGCCTTCTTCGGCATCTCGGTGAGAGACCAGCATCGGGGATTCAGCCCCTGTGCAGCAATCAAACGCAGGTTGCGGCCACCTACAGGGAAAGGCCATGCAGTGGAGGTGAGTTGTGTCGGCCCCGGTCCCCAGCAACAGCTCAAACAAGCAGCAGGTCTTGATATCGCCAGTGCCTCCTGACACTCTTCTGGGTACAGTGAGTAAAATCAGGGTAGCTCCCTGCAACAAATTATCAGTTGTTCTAATGATGCCATCTGATTCTGTTTGCCAGTTTAATGTGCTTATATAGACTGGGCCATCGAGCCATGGATACAAATTGTTATTGTTTCCAAATGTGTTGCTTCCATTTAATCATCCTGCTTTCCATCAAGGACCCCAACATCAGCTGCAGTGCCGGCCAACCCGCAGCACCGCCTGAGGCATGCCTGTTTCGACTCTGAGTTCCCAGTAATTGGCAGACTGATAAATTCAGGGACTATAGTGATTAGAAGCAAGATATCCAATCTTAAGTATAGTAAAGTAATCATTTGCCTAAATTCTCACCCATCCCTTGTTCATGTCCCCTTAATAAACCTAATTTCCTGTTTTGCTGTTAACCTGGCTTGTGAGCATATCATTACCTGGTCTACAGTTACTGAAGTACTGCAAAGCATATTGAAAGTGCATGTTTGTGTTTTGAAACTGTCTTTTACAGGGGGTTGCAGGGTGAAAGCCAGAAGACCAAACCCTGCTGGTAAGTGGAAGGTGCATGAGCATGTCATTAATCATAGCATTAATCTATATTCTAAGCGTGAAGTGTTGCAGATACAAAACTAAGTATAAAAGATCGCTAGGCAGGATTGTGGGTGGTTACAGCCTCCCAGAGGGCTGTACCAGTTCTGTTAGGAACCCACTTAAGCCCTACTCTGGGTGGAGGCACCATAACTGTAGTTCTACTGTTGGTAGACACACCACAGTATCCCGCATTTCCGAACCAGGCCCCTCAACCTGCAATTAGGGAAGCAGGCAGGTGTAGTAGCCCTTGATATAATGGCACCAGGGTTACATAACGAGGGTATGTACCGGGGGGAAGCCAGACAAGAGAAGGAAAGTCAAGAAACACCCTACCTGGGGTGAGGGTATGAATTCATGTTCAAGTAATAGGAGGAGCAGATTTGGAAATGATGGGAGCTGTGCAATACAGGGGCTGTGGAGTACCTGGAGACATCTGGGCTGAAGGACCACTGACAGCACAGCTTCACAGCCAGGAGGTCATGTCAAATAAATTTCATAGATTTCTTTGACTTGGTAAATAGAGGGGTGGATCAGGAAGGGCAGTGGATGTGGCCTATTTGGACTTCAGTAAGGCCTCTGATACTGTACCCCACAGGAGGCTGATACAAAAACTTAGCAGCCTGAGGGTGAGGGAGAAAGTGGTGAGCTGGATATCTTACTGGTTGAAAGATAAGAGGCAGAGGGTGGCGGTAAGTCATGTACACATCACATATCACACAAGCTGAGACCCACTAAACTCATTTCACACTTGACATAAGAGGATACACCCCAGACTAATTTAACATTTGACATGCTCTTACAGCCACTAAACTCATTTCATGTTTACATAAGCTATCACCCACTAAACTCATTTCACATGAGACATGCGCACATAACTACCAAACTCATTTCACATAGGACTTGATCAGAGAACCACTAAATGAGCTTCACATTTGTATGCTGACATAAACCAGACTCATTTATCATGTGACATGAGCTGAGAGGTATCAGACTTACATGAGACATGAGATGAGACTAACCTCGGTAATTTCACATTTAACATGAGCGGAGACCCACTAAACTCATTTCACATGTCACACAAGTTGAGACCCAGCAAATGTTTTTCACATTTAACATGAGCTGAGACCACCAAATTAATTTCACATGTGACACAAGTAGTGACCCTCCAACCCCAAGTCACAGCTGACATGAGCTGAGACCAACCAAACTCATTATAGTAGTCCCCATGCCATAACCCAGTCCCTGGAATAACACACACAGCACTGGTCTTAGAGAAATGGCTGCAGCTGTATGTTTATTAACTGAAATATACTCAAAATCGTAGTGGCATGTGCAGCTGGGAGATCTCACCAGTCACCTCGGAGCCCCTGCACCCCTCACCATGAAGGGTGTTACCCATGTGCAGACTGAGGGAGTGATGTGCCTCTCTGGGTTGGCTCAGCCTCAGTGAGTGGGGAGATCATGTGACCAGGTGGCAAGTGACCACCCCATCTGGTGGTGCTGCTCCTCCAGGCAAGCCCAATGAGGTTGGACAGCAGTCCCCCCAGTGGAGGTCCAGGTCTTACGACCCTCTGCCACATGTTGACCAAGGAAGAAGAGTCCTTCAGGAGAATTTTACTCCGTCCCCTTTTTCCCTTGTACTGTCGCTCTGAAATACTCGATACTCCCAAGCCACCATGTTATGTGACAGTTGAATGCTAAGCCTAAGCTTGGTTAAACCCCTTTGGAGGAAGGAAAACCCTTCTGAGGGAAAACCAAGAAAACTCCACCCTAATCTCTATTGTAGTCACCCATAAAGGGGCAAAGGATTTGCTAGTCTAACCTGGACGGCCTGGAACCCTGATTTTATGAGGGCGGGTGCGTGAGTGGGAAACCTGAAGAGGGATGAAGACAGTGAGAGGGAGCTGTTGAGTATAGCTCTTTTTAACCCCTCACTCTCTACCTCTTCCAGATGCCACCCCTGTAGGCAGCCCCAGTGGTTCCTTCCCTTGGGTGGATTCCTACCTACTTACCTAAGGCCAGGTTACAGAGCAGAGGAGAAACAGAAGAGGTTACGTCTACTGCCTTGCTTGGCAGACTTTCTGTTACTGAAAACTCAGATCCACCAGATTCATTTCACATGTGACACAAGCTGAGACCCAACAAACTCTTTATACATGTGGCAAGAAATAAGACCCACAAATCACATTCATATTTAACATGAGCTGAGATCAGCTTAACTCATGTCACATGTGACATAAGCTGTGACCTGCAAAACTAATTCCACATCCCACACAGGCTCTGAGACCCATAAAACTAATTTTACACGTGACATGAACCCTGATCCACCAAATCTATTGCACGTGTGTCACAAACTCGGTATACCATCAAATGGGTTGCAAATGAGTGACTCTGTTTTGAGTGACTCGTTTACAGTGCCTGATATGTGGGCTACTGGTGGAGGATAACGAGGGTGGGTTACAGCAACAGCAGAGGTAAAAATAGTGAGGGAGTAGGAGAGCAACCGGAAGAGGGAGGGACAGGAAATGGGTATAACAGTCACAGCTTGCCAATGGATTTTGCAGCTGGCCGTCTGGTATAGTAGGGAGGGTGCTTACCTGGAGTCGGGAAGGTACAGGATTCGGGGCTCACCAGGCATGATAAGTTTTTATTGCTGTTGGAACGTAGGATATATATATTTTTTTTTTTGTTCCCCGATCTTCTGGTTCTGTGTCTCCCGTTCCCTGAGTAGCCCCCTGTGGAGTTTGCCCACTGTCAGGCCCACCCTGGAGTTGGTTATAAATAGATTGGGAGTGCGGGGGGCAGAGCCCTCTGCATACAACATTAAGTATGACTAGTGCACCCCGAGTTGATATTGCGGACCTTCGCTATTTGAGAGTCTGCTGTTGTGCACATTCGCCAATGCTGTTTTCGGCGATGTACACTTGCTGATTATAATATCGCTGTTGCTCTTTTGCCATTATGACATGGAACCCACAAACTCAGACCCAACAAACTCATTTCATATGTGATACAAACTTAGACCCACCCGACTGGGGCTGGCAGTATAGCGTGGAGGTTAGAGTAATTAGGTTGGTACAGTATATCCAGCAGACCTGGGTTTGATTCCCACAACCTCCACTTGCACACTGTGTGACTTTGAGCAAGTCACTTAACCACCCCAGTGCTCTCAGGTTGCTCCTGAAATCAGGCACTTGTGCCTAGTGGGCCTTACCCGGTATCCAAAGGCAAAAAAAACAAAAAAAAATCATTTACTGTATATGTGACATAAACGCAGAACCACCAAATTCCTTTACATGTGACATAAACGCAGACCCACCAAATTCATTTCACTAATGACACAAACTAAGACTAACCAGACTTTGATTTGATTTATATACAGGTAAGTACACTGGGATACAATCCCTTTTACAAGTATGACCCGTGGTCAATCAAAAATACATACAGAAACATCATAAGACAGAATTATACATAATGCAAAACATAGTTAAATAGGAATATAGATTCCACGTCTACACATTTAATATTGATTTAAAAACTCTAATACAATTCAAACTATTGTGCAAAATCCATGTCACAGAAACTGTAATTCCATAGCTGATACAGCCAATCAAAAAAGATACTTCTCATGTGATGTGCTGAGGGCCACCCAACTCTTGTCACATGTGGCATGACCAGAACTACCACACACATTTTACATGTGACATGACAAGAGACCTACGCAACTAATGTCACATGTGACACAACTAAGACTCACCAAATTCATTCTAGTTGTTAAATGAGCCGAGACCCACCAACTCATTCTACAAATGACATGAGTAACACTAGACTCAACAAACTCATTTTGTATTTGACATGAGCTGAGCCTCACCAAACTCATTTCACATGTAATATGACAGGAGACCCACCAAACACATTGCACATAACACGGACAATGGCCCACTAAACTCATTTACATGTGACATGATCTCAGACCCAACAAACATTCGCATGACATGAGCATAGACTCACCAGACCCATTTTATATTTGACATAAACTGAGACCTGCTAAACTCATGTCACACTTGACATGAGCTGAGAAAACCTAACAAACTCATTTAGCATGTGACAGGAGCTAAGACCCACAAAACCTTTCAAACTCTTATTTGACACAAAAGAGGCTCACTAAACTCATTTCACATGTGACACGAGTGGAGACCCACTAAATTAATTTCACATATGACACAAGCGGAGCATCACCAAACTCGTTTCATATATGATACAAGCTGAGACCCACCAAACTCATTTCATGTGCGACAAGACTTAAGAAACATAGAATCTGATGGCAGATAAAGACTGCTTGGCCAACCTAGTCTGCCCATTTCCCTACCTAATGGATAAGCTGCAGATCCTAGTTAACCAACGGCCTACTTCCTCCTACCCCCCCACTAGAATTGCATTATGTCTGTCCCATGCATTCTTGAATTCTCCCACTGTTTTTGACTCCATGACCTCCTCAGGAAGACTGTTCCATGCATCCACAAACCTCTCCGTGAAAAAATACTTTCTTATATTACCTCTGAGACGTCCCCCCTCTAACTTCAAATTGTGCCCCCTTGTTCTTGCACATCTCTTTTTCTGAAAGATGCTACCCTCTTGGACTTTGTTGATTCCCTTGAGGTACTTGAAAGTTTTCATCATGCCCCCCCCCCCTCCTTTCCTCAAGGGTATACATATTAAGCTCCTTTAGTCTTTCTTCATATGTCTTCTGGTGCAGACCCTGCACTATTTTGGTTGCCCTCCTCTGGACAGCCTCCACTCTGTCTATGTCTTTGCAGAGATGGGGACCAGAACTGCTTACAGTACTCCAGATGGGGTCTCACCAACTGTCTGTACAGAGGGCTAACAACTTCCTGTTTTCTACTGGCGATGCCTCTCCTTATGCATCCCAGTATCCCCCCAGCACTCCTTACTGCCCTCTCACATTGCTTGCCCACCTTTAGGTCATCTGATATAACTACCCATAGGTCCCTTTCCATTTTTATGTTTGCTTGCACGCATGTGCAAGAAACATAGCGCCATCATCCGAGTTTTCGGAGGTGTGTCACCCCCTCTTCCAATTCAGTCAGTGTGTTGGCAGGCGCGGCCCCAGTCCTCCAATGCATGCTGAAGCTGTCTATGACAGCTCCAAAATGCAGTGGCGTACAGTTGAAAGGGGGAGCTACGCTTCAGTGAGCAGCGATCAGATATCGCCTGCTCATGCATAGCCCCCTACACACACACACACACACACACACACACACACACACATATAAACATGCACGCATACCGCGTGCTGCCCCCACGCACACACTGTATAGCCGACAGGTGCCCAATCCCCGTCGGCTGTGCTGCGCCCCCAAAGCCTTCCATGCCACGCTGGGTCCCACCCAGCGTGCGGCAATAGATATTGTGGCCAACGGGTGCCCAATCCCGTCAGCTCACACGCCCCAGCCATCCTTGTGCCACGCTGGGAGCCCATCCCAGCGCGGCAAACATCCCGCGCCGGTCAGAATAAAAAACCTGGAAATAAAAACGGTCCCACGCAGTCTCCTGCCCCCCACAACCCGCACCCATCCACTGTGCACCCTGCCTCCCACACCCCCACCCCATACTTACCTCCAGAGCTCAGCACGACGATCATCGGTGGACCGGGAACACGTCTGCACTCTTCAAAGCCGACCGCGAACTGAGGAAATGCCGGTAAGCTGTATAATGGGATAGATAGGGTTTTTTCAACTTTGTTGCATATCTCAGGCATTTTTTGGAATTTTTGCACCAAGTTTTCAACATGGGGTTTTTGGGAACCCTTCTCATGAATGCTGTCACTGTCATGGCGTTATTCGGGGCCGAAGGGTGATTTCGCAGTCACTGCGTGAAATCACCTTTTGGGACTGATTAACCAAATGACACTGCCAGTGTTCATAAGGTGGGCTCTCCAAGCCTATTTTGAGAATTGGTGAAAAAATTCTAAAAATGACTGTTTCTGGCTAGCCGTTCGCGCAGTTCCTCTGCTAAGTAAGTTCGCTAATTTTAATATTTTCACTCCAGATTTTCAACATTGCCATTTTACCACACCTTCTTATGAGTAGTACAGCTGTCATTTTTCACATCTCACCCAAAATGTGTTTCCGCCCATGTAGCGCACAATGGCGCAGTCGGTGTGCGAAATCAATGTATGGGACATATTAAAAAAATCACAATGACACTTTTAATGAGCAGAGGTCTTAAAATGGCTATGTTGAAAATTTGGTGAAAAAATTCCTAAAATGACTGTTTTACGAGCGTGCGTTGTACAGTTCCTACACACGCTCGTAAGTTCGCGTATTTTCAATATTTTCACTCCAGATTTTCAACATTGCCATTTTACCACACCTTCTTATGAGCAGTACAGCTGTCATTGTTCACATCTCACCCAAAATGTGTTTCCACCCATGTAGCGCACAATGGCGCAGTCGTGTGCGAAATCAATGTATGGGACACATTAAGAAAATCACAGTGACACTGTTCATGAGCAGAGGTCTTAAAATGGCTATGTTGAAAATTTGGTGAAAAAAACTCTAAAATGACTGTTTCTGACGTGCGTATGCGCAGTTCCTAGTGCATGCTCGTAAGTTTTAATTTAATATTTTCACTGCAGATTTTAACATTTCCATTTTATTACACTTCCTTCTGAACAGTACAGCTGCCATTTTTCATATGTCGCCCAAAATGTGTTTTCGCACATGTAGCGCACAATGGTGCTGTAGGTGTGCCAAAGCAATGTTTGGGACAGATTATGAAAATCATAGTTATACTGTTCATGAGCAGAGGTCTTAAAATGGCTATGTTGAAAATTTGGTGACAAAAGTCCATAAAATGACTGTGTTACGAGTGAGCATTGCGCAGTTTCCACGCACCCTCGTAAGTTCATGACTTTGTAATACTTTCAGTCCAGATTTTCACCAGTAGCATTTTTCCACACTGCCTTATTTACAGTACAGCTGTCATTTTTCACAACATGGCCGAAGTGTGTTTTCACATTTTCAGCACAGAGATGTGTGGTCGCTGTGGGAAATCACTGTTTGGGACAGAAAAAGAAAATCACAGTGACACTGTTCATGATCGGAGGCACCAAAATGCCTAAATTGACAATCTGCTGTAAAAAATCCCCAACCTAATTATATTATGGGTGTGCGTTGCACAGTTTCTATGTACGCTCGTGACTTCACCAGTTTTTTTTAATATTTTTACTGCAGATTTGCAACATTGCCATTTTTTACACCTCCCCATGAACAGCACAGCTGTCATTTTTTACATCCTGTTCGGAATGTTTTTGCACCTGTGGTGCTAAATGCCATAGTCGCTGTGCATAAGCAGCTTTCGCTAACAAACTGATATTGCCACTGTTCATGAGGTGGGGTCACAAAAAAACCATGTTGAAAATTTGGAGTGAAAATACCAACGAATGCCTGAGGTATTAGGGTTTCCAACCATAACGCCCAACCCTGTAGAGAATGACAGGCATCAGGGGTGTGACTTGGGATTCCTTGGCCTGTAATGCTCATAGCATTCCACACCCTGCAGCCAGTGAGAGGCATCAAGGTATGTCTTGGACTCTTCGGCCCCAAAGTTCACCCCATTCTCCTATATCGCACCCATCTAACTGTGTTTCCTAATGGAATGGGGTGCGCATAAGGGTCAAAGACCCCAAGGAACACCGTGACACTTGTCACTGTCTGCAGGGTGGGGTGGGGTGTGGTGAAATGACGTGGCCGTTATGCCCGACGACCCAAAGGCACACCCCAATGCCTGTCACTCTCTGCAGGGTGGTGGTGGGGTTGGCTTCAGTTCAATACTTCACTGCCATTCCTATTACGCAGCTCTGTAACTTCTACACTACCACTGCCAATGCCAGCAAGCAAACATTCGGTATTGACAAATGCTTGTTATTGTTGTCAGTATCTCACGCCCCATTATGTACTCTTCCCCTGGGTTTTTGTTTCCCATGTGCATTACCTTGCACTTCTTTGCATTGAATCTAAGCTGCCATACATTTGACCATTCCTCCAACCTTGCCAAGTCCCTTCTCATCCTTTCCACCCCACCTTGTGTATCAACCCCGTTGCAGATCTTTGTGTCGTCTGCAAAGAGACATACCTTTCCTTCCAGTCCCTCTGCAATGTCACTTATAAAGGTATTAAAAAGGACCGGACCCAGTACTGAACCCTGTAGTACCCTACTAGTAACGTCACAAAGTTCATCTCCATGTGACATGGGCAGTAAGACCCATAAAACTAATATCAATATCACAGAACCATAAGACCCACCAAACACATTCACGTTCAACATGAGCAGATACCCACAAGAATCATTTCACATGTAATATAAACTGTGACCCACCAGACTCAATTCAAATGTGACACAAGCCAAGACCCACCAAACCCATTACACATGGGACTTGAGTGAGATCTACCAAACTTAAACATCATAGACTCATAGATTCTGTCGGCAGATAAGGACCTCTTCACCCAGCTAGTTCGCCAGTAAAATCCCCTCTAACAGTGCTGCCCAATCCACTACTGGAGGCCGTCGTCCACCCCACTCCGTTATCCAAGATACCCATGGGTTTATCCCATGCATGCTTAAAGCCTGTGACTGTATTTGCCTCAACCACCTCCACTGGGAGGCTGTTCCAATCGTCCACCACCCTTTATGTGAAAAACAACTTTCTGCTGTTACTCCTGAACCTACCCCCTCCAGTTTAATTTTGTGATTTCTAGTCCTAGAATATCTTGTTTTGTGGAAAATACTCTCCTCCTTCACCTTGTTTATTCCCCTAAGATATTTGAATGTCTCAGTTATATCCCCCACCTCCTCCTGTCCTCCAGGGAGTACAAGATGAATTCCTTAAGCCCCATGAGACCTAAGTGAACCCACCTAACTCATTTTGCATGTCGCAGGAGTTGTGACCCACCAAACTTAACATACCATGCAGCCTGCCAGGGCGTCGTACACTGCTGCACAATTTTGCAGCAGAGTTACAGCAGGAAACAAGGCAGTTTCAATGGCAGTTAATCCCTTTTGCCATGCAGGAATCTGTGATACTGCGTTGCAGGAATCTGTGACACTGCATTGAATCCTGGCAGGCTCTGCTGTACAGGTGACATGAGCCAAGATCCATTAAATAGGGAGGCAGTATAGCGCAGTGGTTTAAGGCTGTGAGCTGCAAATCTGGTGACATCCAGCAGACCAAACCTGGGTTTGAATCCAGCAGCTTCCACCTGCATACTGTGTGACCCTGAGCAAGCCACTTAACGTCCCTGTGCTCCCAGGTCGCTCCTGTAAAAAAGCTTTCAGCTTAGTGTGCTAAACCTGGTAAAACAACTAAAAAAAAAAAATATATGTTTCAAATGTGACAGCAGCTGAGACTCAGCAGACTCATTCCATATATAAAAAGAGTATAGCCCCACCAAACTTATTTGACATGTTACAAGAGCAACACCCACAAACCCTTTTTCACATGTGAGATAAGCTGAGACCCAGCAAACCCATTTCACATTTGCCACAAGCAGAGACAAGCCAAACTCTTTTCAAATTAACGTAAGCTGAGACCCACCAAACTCAGGTTACATGTGACAGGAGCTAAGACCTACTAAATATATTTATGACATCAGCTGAGACCCACCAAACTCATTTCACATGTGACAGGAGCTCAGACCCACTAAATGTATTACAGATGTGACACGAGCTGAGGTTCATCAATCTCATTTTAAATTTGATTTGAACTAAGATCCACCAAACTCATCTCACATGTGACATGAGACCTACCAAACTCATTTCTCCAGGAGTACGTCACAGGCCTTGGCTTGCTCAATGAATATGATAAAGGTAACACAGCCCAGGTCCATCACACTGAAAAAGGCTTCGATATCACGGGGTGGGGGGGAGACAGTTAGTGTCCTTTACGAAAACCAGACTGGAATGGGGAAAGGAAAGAGGGAGAGTCAAGGAAGGAGGAGGAGTTGTGGGATTAAACCACCTTCTCTTAGAGTTTAGCCAGAGTAAGGAGTAGAGTGGTAAGACTGTATTTCCCAGAAAAGAGTGAGTCACCCCCCCATGTAAGGGGAGCACTTTAACCTGTTTCCAAGCATACAGAACAGCCTTGAAAAGAAAGGAGAGGTTAAGGAGTATATAAAGAGGAGCAACAATAGTTCAAAAAGAGAGAAGGAGTCTGGGGTCAGGACCATCAGGGCTTGGACTCTTGGAGGGGCTGAGTGAGCACAGAGCAGACAGGGTGGCAGCCGGCATGATGGAGAGAAGGAGAAGTAATATGAGGATGGAATGAGGCAAGGAGGAGGGCGAACAGAGACTGGTGTGGAGGGAGCCGCACAAGTAAGGAAGTGGAGGTTAAAGACACCCACTACTAAAGGAGGGGTGAAGGGAGGAGAAGAGGAGCCATCGATTTTGATAACTGCCGAAGTCAGCTGGGTGGTAGAGGAGTCACAAAGGAATTGGACAAAGCTGCTGGAATTTAGAGAAAGAAATGGAGACTGATGTACAGACTGGAGGCAAAGTAGGTTGTCCTCACTGTTCAGAGAGACTTTGTGCTGAAGTTTCGAAATTCCTAGTAACCCCGAATATCCTCCGGGTCAGCTGAGGCCTTGTGGCGAGACCATACCAAGTCACAAGCCATGAAGAGGGCAGGAGGTCAGTTTTAACCCAATGGAGGTGGTTACCATGCATCCTGATCCCCTTGAGGGGGGCATACTTATCCTAAACTGAAGTACAGTTGAACTGGTAGAAAGACAGGGCTTCATCAGTATCAGGGTGTATGTCAAGAGGGTCCCCAGTCAGAAGCATGGAGAGTATTAAGGAGGGATGCCAGGTCTAGAGATTGGCATGATTAAGTCCAGATGTGCTTACATGGAATTTGAGGCGGGTGTGTTTTTCGGATATGGTAAACCATGTAGTGGTCATTGAAAAAGACTGGGAGAGCATCATTGTACATGTGATATGGGCTGACACCCACAAAACAAATTTCACATATGACACGAGACAAGACCTACTAAACTCATTTCATATGTGAGATGAGTGAGACCCACAAAACACATTTCACATACAGAAACACAGAAACAAAGGCACACTGAAGGCAGAAAAAGACCATTGGTCATTCAGTCTGCCCATAAACCTTAACAAACTCAGGACCTATTGTCCATACAGGGTTCTAACCCACACTGTGTCCATCCATGCTCCCCACCCTACCACTACCACCCTGAGCAACCACTAAGTCCTTTACTGTATCCCAGCCATGTTTGAAACCAAGGGATAGTTTTGGCACTCACCACATCAGCTGGCAGATGTTTCCACAGCTCCACCACCCTTTCTGTAACATAACTTTTCACTTCCCTCTTGAACCTCCCTATCATCAGTTTCAACCCATGCCCCCATGTTCTTGATCTGCTACTGATGTGAGGTTCCTCACAGTTTACCTTGTTCATTCCTTTCAGGAACTTGAAGGCCTCTACCATACCTCTCCTCTCTTGTCTGGCCTCTGGTGAATTCATATGCAGTGCCTTAAACTGATCCTCATAAACTTTGCCCTGCTGGCACCAAATCATTTTGGTCACCCTATGTTGCACTGCCTCCAGCCTGTCCTTATCTTTACTTAGGTGAGGACTCCAGAACTGGGCACAGTACTCCAGGTGGGGCCTCACGAGTAGAGATGTGCGAAATCCACAAATTTCATTATGCAAAATATTTTGCGAAATTCATGAGTTTCGTCAAATATTTCTCAAATGCGAAATGTGAAATTCCACCAGCAAAATTGCAAATCTCACACGTGAAGTCGTGAATTTCACTCATGAAATGCGAATTTACGCCTGTGGCGGTGGAATTTCGCCACTCTCAGGAGAGAAATTCTGCGCTCGCCCGGATGAGATTTACAATTTTGCTAAGCGAATTTCATTTTTACATTCTGTGTCAGCAAACTCCATGAGTTCATGAATGTTTCATCATAAATCTGTGATTTCGCTTGGCAAAATTGAATTTGCTGCATCTCTACTCACCAGTGATCTTTAGAGCGGTAGTAACCATACTTCTTTCCTTTGTCAGTACCCCTTTCTATACACCCCAGCATCCTGTTCCCTTTACTGTAGGTCTTGTTACACTGGCTTGTCTTAGGGAGTCACTGATGATGACCTCTAGGTCTCTTTCCTCAAAGGTCATGCCCAGCTTTACTCCCCCATCTAGTACTCTGTTCTGGGGTTCTTGTTCCCTATGTGCATCATCTTGAACTTTTTGGCATTTAATTTCAACTGCCAAACCTTTAACCACCTCTGTAGCCTTTGCAAGTCTCTCTGAATCTCCTAATCCCCTTCTCACTGTGTACCCTGCCACAGACCTTAATCTTACCTGTGAAGAGATACATCTTGACCTGGATTCCTTCTCCCATGTTGCTGATGAACGAATTGTAAAAGACTGGACCCAGAAACGATCCTTGCTGCACCCCCACTGGTGACCTCCCTTTCTTCTGATTTGGCTTTGTCTGCCTCAACCTTCTGCTATCTCCCATCCAACCAGCTTCTTACCCATCTAGCTGTATCCTTCACTGCACTAGGATCCTCTAGCTTCTTCAACAACCTTCTGTGAGGCACCGAGTCAAAAGCCTTGTGAAAATCGAAGTAAATCCACAGCATGGCCCTTATACACTGCTGCCCTCGTTACCCTGTCTAAGAATGCTACCAGGTTGGTCTGACAAGACTTCCCTGCCATGAACCCATGCTGTTTACTATCCTGGAGTCCTGTGCTCTCCAGGTAGTCCATGGGGTCCTCTTGGATTAGAGTCTCCATCAGATTAACTGCAATAGAGGTAACACATCATATCACACGAGCTGTAAGCCAAACTCGTTTCATAGTTGGCATAAGCTGAGACTCACCAAATATATTTATCTGACAATGAGATGAGACATAACAAACTCATTTTACCTGGGAGCTTAGCTCAGGCACACCATACTCATTTCATATCTGACATGAGCTGAGACCCACAAAACTCAGTTCACACATGAAGTGAGCTAAAGTCCACTAAATTCATTTTACACAGGGCAAGAGCTGACAACCACAAAACTCATTTTACATATGAAACTGGCTCAGTTCCATAAAACACATTTCACATGTGACACAACCTGAGACCCGCCAAACTCATGTCACATGTGACACACGTTGTGACCCACAAAATTAATTCTACATCTCACACAAGCTGAGATCCACCACACTCATTTTACGTGTGGCATGAACCTTGATCCATCAAACCTGTTTTTTATGTGGCACAATATTTGACCCACCAAACTCATTTCAGTTGTGATACAAACTCAGACTTACTAAACTTTCTTAAAGGGGAACAGATAGTACTAAGAGCCCCATGCCCAAGTGTGGTACTGGACCCAATTTGCACTTTGTGTAAAAAAAAAAAAAAAAATTCGGAACCCATGTTACAGATTCAACAGGGCAGAGGGGGAGTCCTGGAGGCCTCGCCCAAGGGGACAATCCAGGGGGCACTTCATGTAGGGCGGTCTTGGGTCACCGTAGATGGTGGTGTGGACAGTGTGGCCAATGGGGGAGCCATCAGGACCCGTAAAGCAAAGTAAGTAAAAAAAAATATATTATGTTTTTTACTTCCTGTTTACTACAGTGGATTGAATCAGAATGGTTCTCCTCACTTGCAAGCTGACATTTTCTGCAGCTATAAATCCTAGAATCTCCTGCAGCTAATATCACAGGAGGGCTGCAGCAGTGGGGTATTCAGTAATACATAGTGCATGTTAGAGTTTTCATAAGCGCTGATCTTTTGTTTGCTGGTCCTGCTGTCCTACCTGGGGTAAGTACAGTCCCAGAAGACTGTACTTAGCTCTGGGAGAATAGTGGGACTAGCAAACATCTTATCAGAGCTTATAAAACCTCTAACATGAGATATGAGCTGAGAGTCACCCAACTCATCTCACATGTGGCCCGAGCAGGCCCGCCAAGAACATTTTACATACGACATGAGAAGAGATATGCAAAACTCATTTCACATTGGACACGAGCTGAGACCCATCAAACTAATCTCATAAATAACAAGAGCAGAGATCCACCAAATGGGACATGAGCTGAGACCCACCACATTCATTTCATATGTAACGCAAGCAAAGACCCACCAGAGTCATTTCATATGTAATGCAAGCAAAGACCCACCAGAGTCATTCCACATGACACAAGCAGAGATTTACTAAACTCATTTACATTTACGGAGGCAGTATAGCGCAGTGGATTAAGGCTCTGAGCTGCAAATCTGGAGACCTGGGTTTGAATCCCACAGCCCCCACTTGCATACTGTGTGACCCTGAGCAAGTCACTTAACTTCCTTGTGCTCCTGTGAAGGTGTCAGTGTGGCTCAGTTGGTAGCACATCCGCCTCTGGACCAGAAGGTCATGGGTTCTCGTCCCACACCGGGATTGGACTTGCACCTAAAAATCGCTGGCATCCGAGTGCAGTATTGGGGGGTGCTGTAATGCTGGGGTGTGCCGTCCTTCAGATGAGACGTTAAACTGAGGTCCCTTCTGCCCATCCTGGTGTTGCCCCGGTGGGTGTCCAGGTAGAAGTAAAAGAACCCAGGGCACTCTTTGCAAAGAGCAAGGAACATTCCCGGTGTCCTGGCCAACATACATCCCCCTTCCCATAAACTGGTTCATGCAATTATCCCAGGCTGTGGGTGGGTGATGATGTGTGATATGGCTGCCACCACACATTCAGTCGCTTCACTACCAGTCTAGCATTGCTTGTAAAGCGCTTTGGGATACTGTGTATGAAAAGTGTTATATAAATGTTGATTATTATTATTATTCTCCCAGGTCACACCTGTAAATAAGCTTTCAGCTTAGTGTGCTACTCCTGGTTAAACAATTGGAACACCCTGCCAGAGGAAGTGGTGGGGGCTGAAACAATCATGGGATTTAAGAATGCATGGGATAGACATAAAGGAATTCTGGAGGTCAGGGGTAAGGGGCAACAGACTTCCTGGAAAACATAAACTGAACTTACAAACTTAAATGGGCAGACTGGGTGGGCCATAGGTCCTTATCTGCCGACACTGTCTATGTATCTATGTATGTATCTATGTAATTACAAAAAAAACAAACATGGGGCACAAACTCAGACCCAACAAATTCATTTCACAAGTAATGAGCTTAGACACACTTATTTACTTAGATAAGGGTGGATGTGCACCATTAGGTGCTTCAAGTCCCTCTACCCCACTAACAGTGGTCAGATATGTGGCTCCCAGGAGTTCATTTCGGTGTTAAAGTTGTTTCCTAAAGCTGCGTAATGTGGGTGCATCCACAATACACTGGGGCAAACTATTGCAGTGTTTTAACACTCTTTGGCCCTGTCCACACTATGCCTCTGTAACGTTACAGAGTGCCGAAACCATTACCACAACAGTTTGCGTTTACACCTGTAACGTTACAGAAGGCATTTTCGTAACCGTTGTTAAAACCACATATGAGGTGGTTTCAACAACGGTTATGAAACTGGTCCTGCCCTGGTAACGTTACCGAAGGTAATGTGGATGGGTAGTAATGGTCCCCTTCAGGGCATGAAGCACAGCGCGAGCTGCATTGTGGGATCAAGCACCGCCGTAACGGTCACCCGGCTACCAAAGTGTGGATTGGCAGTGCCGGTCCCGTAACAGACACCGCCACGGTGTGGATGTACTGCACCGCTTCCCGCCTGTGATGGTCTACATCTGTTACCGGGCCTGAGAGGTGTAGTGTGGATGGGACCTGTGTATTAAAGGAGCCCTTCCTGTTGCTTCTAAATGGTTTCTGTAGTAATTGTAATTACAGGAGCTAAAACTCCAATGCTCATTTGGCATGGGACACAAGCTGAGACCCGCAAAACTATTTTTGCACATGACACAAGCTGAGACTCACCAAATTCATTTCACATTTGACATGCACTGAGACTCACCAAACTTGTTTCACATTTGACATGCACTGAGACTTACCAAAGTTGTTTCACATTTGACATGCACTGAGACTTACCAAACTTGTTTCACATTTGGCATGAGCTGAGACCCACTAAACTCGGGTCACATTTGACATGCACTGAGACTCACCAAAATTGTTTCACATTTGACGTGTGTAGAAACCCCACAAAACTTATTTCAAATGTGATGAGCTAAGACCCACAAATTAAATTCAAATGTGACACAAGACCAATTACACTTATTTCCTTTGTGACACAAGCTCAGATTCATTAAAGTCATTGTGAAATGAGCTAAGAACCACCAAACTCATTTCACATTCAATATATGCAGATACCTACAAGACTCATTTTATGTGAAACATAAGCTGTGACCCTATAAATTAATTTCACATGTGACAAGAGCTTAACCCCATCAAACCCATTTTGCATGTTGCATTCATGAGACCCACCAGACATATTTCATATGTGATGCATGTGAGGTCTATCATACTTAAAACTCATATGACAGCTAGTCCGCCGGTGCAGCGGTTGGATTTCTGCTTGCAACGCCAGCGGCCTGGGTTAGGAACGAGTCGGGAAGCTGGAGGAGGGCTAGCCAGGGGAGAGGACTTGAGCGCCCTAGGGACTGCTCATCCTCTCCGGGGGGAGGGGGGATCCAGAGCTCGGCTCTTGTCTGGCCTTGGATGGAGACCCGAGGTACAGCCAGCCCGATGCTTAACTAAGGGGCGGCATGCCAGATGTCGGTGCTTCAGCGCCTTGATGTCTGGGGACATGGCACCCGAGAGAACATGGGAAAAAAACACGCAGCCTCCCAGTAGACAGAGCACCAGGTCCTGACCTTCAATGCCCCTACCGGCCCAGAAACAGCATCCCGACGAAATATAGATGCATTGGGGTGTATGGGCCCCCACCCCGTACCTGCCTGGGGGGTATAGCCACGGCTTCATGGGGGATGGACTGCACCAGTCAACAGGTAGGTGAGCGAGGGCTGAAAAGGCTGTAGGTGTCTCCTGAAGAGGGGAGAGCTGTAAGGAGAGGGGAGTAAAAGAAAAAACAAACAAAAACAAAACTCATACGACACAAGTGAAATCACCTAATTCATTTCACGAGTCACTCAAACTGTGACCCACTAAACTTAACTTACATGTGGCACGCACTATGGTCCATCAAACACATTTCCCATGTGACATGAACTGAGACCCTCCAGACTCGTTTTATATGTGACATGAGTAAGACCCACCAAATTCATTTCACATGTCATACGAGCTGAGACCAATGTAACTAATTTCACATAACATTCGAGCTGAGACCCACCAAACTCATTCCATATATGAAAAGAGCATAGACCTACCAAACTCATTTCACAAGTGACACATGATGAGACCCTTCAACCTCCTTTCACATATAAAGTGTGACCTACCAAACTAATTTCACATGTAACACAAGCTGACAGCTACCAAATTCATTTTACATGTGACACAATCTGAAACCAACTAAACTGCTTTCACATGTGATATGAGCTGATACCCACCAAACTAATTTCATATATAGCATGAGCCAGGACCCACCAAATCCACTACATGTGACACAAACAGAGGCCCACCGAATTCATTTCATGTGTGACAGAAGCTCAGACCCCCTAAAACTCATTTCACATGTAACACAGTCTCAGACCCATCAAAGTTATTTCACATGTAATGAGCTGAGACCCGCCAAACATATTTCACAACTGACATGAGTGTAGACCCACCAAACTTATTTCACATGCGGCATAAGCTGACAACTAGCAAACTCATCAAGTACGTGACACAAACTCAGACCCATCCAACATATTTTACTTGTGATACAAGTAGAGACCCATTAAACTCATTTCCCATTTAATATGATCTGATATCCACCAAATGTATTTCACATTATTTGACATGAGCTAGGATCCACCACACTTATTTTATATGTGACATAAGTGAGACCCAACAAACTCATTTCACATGACGTGTGACAATCCACTAAATTAATTTCCTCTGTAACATGAGTTCAGACCCACCATATTCTTTTCACATGTGAAATGAGCTGAGAGAGAACCACCAAACTCATTTCTCATATAACACGAGTTGTGACCCACCAGACTAATTTTACATGTGACACAAGCTCTGAAACACCAAATGAATTTTACGTGTGATATGAGCTGTGACACACTACACTCATTTCATATGTGACACATGAAACCTACCAAACTTAGGCCCCATCCACACTACACCATTTGCACCCGGTAATGGATGCAATCCGTTACGGCCGCGGAGTGGTGCAGTGCGTCCACACCTTATTGGTGTCCGTTATGGGATCGGCACCACCCGGTCCACACATCGAGATCCGGGCGACCGTTACAGCGGTGCCCGATCCCACAGTGCAGCTCGTACTGCACTTTGTGCCCTGCAGAGGACCATTACCGGCAGTCCATACTACTGCCGGTAATGGTCCCAGGGCGGGACCGGTTCCATAACCGTTATGGAAACCACCTCATAGGTGGTTTCCTCAATGATTATGAAAACACCTCCTGTAACGTTACCAGTGTAAACGCATGCTGTTACTGATGCGGTTTACACCCTCTGTAATGTTACAGAAGGGTTTTTAGGCTGCAGTGTGGACAGGGCCTTAATTAAAGTACTGATGGTACTAATGTGCCAAATAAGGTCTTAAAGCAGCAGTCCAATGAAACTAGGCACAAAATTTGACCCTACCCTTTTTTACTTTAAAAAATTGTAGGCATCGTTCAGTTTTATTTGGTGGTACAATTTTCCCAGATTCACTAAAATGTTTGTATTTTATAAATATTTTAATTCAGTTTTTCACTCAAAAAAAAAAATGACCGCCACATTTTGCATAGAGATAGCATTGTAGGCCTGGGAAGGGTTAGGATCGAAAAAGTAAAGAAAGACTCATGGTGCACAGCATAGGAGGTACCTAGACAAGTGCGTTTGACAGGTATGCTAATATGTTTAACTCGAGCTCAAACTAGCTTTTTTGGAAAAATATTTTTCGCTGTACTGCTACCTTCTTATTCTCAGAAATGATATGCATTTTTCTAAATTATCCATATTTAACTGTACCTGAATAAAAAGTGATGTGAAAAACTGTATTTTGCATTGTTTTGTTTTTATGGGCAGCATTCTGTTACAGTTCTCTTCGAGGAACCAGTAACCTGGAGTTTTTACTATGTCACGATTTGTGTACAGAATGCTAATTATCAGCTACTGTCCTATCAGAACTATGTTTAGAGTTCTGTGCACAAACTGTGACATCGTGAAAACTCCAAATTATTGGTTCCATGATGAGAACTGTTACAGAATGCCACCCATAAAAAGAACACAATGCAAAATACAGTTTTTCACATCACTTTCTATTCAGGTACAGTTAAATATGGATAATTTAGGGGAATGCATATAATTTCTGAGAATAAGAACTTTATAAACAACTATCAATTAGAAATTATTTCCTGTCCTCTTTAAAGTGTAACATAATATGTATTAAGATATAAGATACTGTGTGCTTACTTGAATGCAAACCACTCACCCTTTGTCTGCTTAGCAAACATACATTCAGTGCGCCTCTGAGCTGTAAGTATGGGAATTGCAGTTCCTGTAGCGTAGAGGTTAAGTCACAATGTGGAAAACAGGTAACTGGGAATCTAATCCCAGGAGGCGATTTGCCTTAGTAAATTATTGTTTTAGCTAAATTTGCTTCTCATATAATTTCGTATTCTAACTCCACACCACCATGAATCATCACTTACGTGAGTTCCTGTCTTAATTTTTATGTTGCTTGCACGCATGTGCAAGAAACATAGTGCCATCATCGGAGATTTCGGAGGTGTGTCACCTCCTCCTCTGATTCAGTCAGTGTGCTGGCAGGCGCGGCCCCTGTAAGCCAATGCATTTGGAGCTGTGTGACATGCTTCCAAAATGCAGTGGCACTCCCAGTTGAAAGGGGAGCTCGCGGGTGAGCACCGATAAGATATCGGCTGCTCCGCGCGCTCCACCACCTAGCCGTGCGCATCCATTTCGCACTGTATAGCCGACGGGGTGCCCAATCCCGTCAGCTGAGCTGTATCCCCTCCAGCAGTAGGTGCCACGCTGGGAGCCCACCCAGCGTGGCAAGCAGTCTTTTTGCTGACGGGGTGCCCAATCCCCGTTGGCTGAATGCCCCGTCCTTGTGCCACGCTGGGGCCCACCCAGCGTGGCAATAAATCCATGGCGACAGGGTGCCCAATCCCGTCGGCTGAGCACCCTCAGCGTCCTTGTGCCATGCTGGGAGCCCACCCCAGCATGGCAACGATCCCGGCGTCTTTTTTTTTTTACCTGTAACACAGGTCAGCGGCGCCTCCAACCCCCTCCACGACCGCACCCACCCACTGTGCACCCAGCCTCCCACCCCTCACCCATACTTACCTCCGGACTCTGGCGCGACGATCTTCAGTGGACCGGGAACACGTCTGCACTCTTCAAAGCCGACCGCAAACTGAGGAAATGCCGGTAAGCTGTATAATGGGCTAGATAGGGAGGGTTTCAACTTTGTTGCATATCTCAGGCATTTTTGGGAATTTTTGCGCCAAATTTTCAACATGGGGTTTTTGGGACCCCTTCTCATGAATGATGTCATTGTCATGGCATTATTCAGGCCCAAAGGGTGATTTCGCGCAGTGACTGCGAAATCACCCTTCGATCTGAATACCACCATGACAGTGACATCATTCATAAAGTCAAAAACCCATCGATGAACGTAACCATCGAAAAAATGACTGTTTTCTGAGCGTCGTTGCACGCAGTTCCTCGCGAGGCTCGTAAGTTTGCGTAAATTTCAATATTTTCACTACAGATTTTCAACATTGCCATTTTACCACACCTTCTTATGAGCAGTAGAGCTGTCATTTTCACATCTCACCCAAAATGTGTTTCCGCCCATGTGGCGCCAGAATGGCGCGATCGGTGTCTTGAAATCAATGTACGGGACAAATTAAGAAAATCACAGTGACACTGTTCATGAGAAGAGGTCTTAAAATGACTATGTTGAAAATTTGGTGAAAAAATTCCTAAAAATGACTGTTTTATGAGCGTGCGTTGCACAGTTCCTACGCAGGCTCGTAAGTTTGCGAATTTTCAATATTTTCACTCCAGATTTTCAACATTGCCATTTTACCACACCTCCTCATGAGCACTACAGCTGTCATTTTTCACATATTGCCCAAAACATGTTTCTGCCCAGGTAGCACACAATGGCACAGTCGGTGTGCGAACTCAGTGTATGGGACACATTAAGAAAATCACAGTGTCACTGTTCATGAGCAGAGATCTTAAAATGGCAATGTTGAAAATTTGGTGAAAGAATTCCTAAAAATGACTTTTACGTGTCGTTGCAAGTTCCCACCTGCGCTTTCGTAGGTTTGCGAATTTTCAATATTTCCACTCCAGATTTTCAACATTGCCATTTTACCACACCTCCTTATGAGCAGTACAGCTGTTTTCACATCCTGCCCAAAGCGTGTTTCCGCCCATGTAGCGCACAATGGCGCAGTTGGTGTGCAAACTCAATGTATGGGACACATTAACAAAATCACAGTGACACTGTTCATGAGCAGAGGTCTTAAAATGGCTATGTTGAAAATTTGGTGAAAAAATTCCTAAACATGACTGTTTTACGAGCGTGCGTTGCGCAGTTCCTACGCGCGCTCATAAGTTCGCAAATTTTCAATATTTGCACTCCAATGACTTCCAAATACCTAAACAGCACATAGAAGCAAGCAACATTCAGCATTGACAAATGCTTGTTCTTAAATGTTTAAGTTCTTGCTCAGATTTGAGCCACTGACCCTTTGCCTACTAAGCAAATACACATTCAGGGTGGGATATTCAGACTGCGTCAGGCTGTGGCGCAAGCCTGGGCGCAGCGCAACTGGGATGTGCCAGGGCGCTGACAGGGTGATATTCAACGGTGCTACACCATGGCTCAGCACAGTTGAATATCGTGCTATGGCCACCTGCAATGTGCATGGCGCAGTGGAACTGCGCAAGTGGCCAGAGAGGGGCAGGGGGATGCGCTAGCGCAACTGCCGTTGCGCTGGGTGCATCAACCGCGATATTCAAAAGTGCACATGCAAATGTGGCCATAATGCATTCAAGGCACAAATGGGGCCATTTGCATGTCATTATGGCCCCATTTGCATGCAGGTGCGCCGATCCCCGGTGACTGGTGCCTGGCGCCCCGCCAGGCTACAGCCGTTGGGGACCGATGCCCCCTGCACAAGCAGCAAAGTGCCCCACTGCCCAATCGTGGGCATGGGGATTGAAAATGAGAGTCAAATATCCCTGGTGGTCCAGTGGACTGCTTGCAGCCCAGTCGCGGGCATATGTACAAATATTAAAATGTCCAATATCCCTGGTGGTCCAGTGGACTGCTTGCAGCCCGATCGCGGGCATATGTACAAATATTAAAACGTTCAATATCCCTGGTGGTCCAATGGACCGCTCGCAGCCCGATCACAGGCATATGTACAAATATTAAAATGTCCAATATCCCTGGTGGTCCAGTGGAACACTCGCAGCCCGATCGCGGGCCTATGTACTAATAGTAAAACATCCAATATCCCTGGTGGTCCAGTGGACCACTTTCCGCAGCCTGATCGCGGGCGTCGGTAATAAATATGACAAACCAATCCATCCCTAGTGGTCTGGCGGTACCCCCTCCCACCGCCCACTGAGCCCCACCACCCGGCCCCGGTCAGCGGCGGGCGGCAGCTCCCACCGCTTGCCGCCCGCGCCCGCCAACTGACTACGTACGGTAGAGCTGTACGCCCATTGGTCCACAGCGTGGGCCAATGGGCATGCAGACCATACCGTACTACACAGTCTAGAAATGTGATATTGAATATCGGCTGAATATCGGGATGTGTGGAACATGCCTGGGCATGCCCCCCCACTTGTGCCACATACATTACTGATGCGTTCCGGCGCCTCAGGATTTGTGCCAGGCACATTCCCCTTTTGAATATCATGCCGGGGCACTTCAGTGGGTTGCGCATGGTGCAACACAGTTGCGCCATGCGCAACCCTTCTGAATATCCCACCCTCAGTGTACTACTGAACTAATGGCATGTAAGTTGCAGTTCCTAAAATGCAGAGGTTATATTACACCTGCAAAACAGGTAACTGAGGATCTAATCCCAGCAGGTGATTTACTTTCACAAATTGTTGTTCTTAGCTAATTTTACTTCTCATATAATTTACTGTTCCAACTCTACACCACCATGAATTGCCACTCAAGTGAGTTTCAGTCTTATAAAACAGGAAATGATGGCAGGTTTGATACCTTTGATTGGACCAACAAGTGTCTTGTACAAAGATGGAATTATGCACACACTTTCGGGGCCTAACAGGTCCCTTCTTTCACCTGAAGAAGGGACCTGATATGGCCAGAAAGCTTGTGTATGATTCCATCTTTGTACAAGATACGTTGATCCAAGAAAACGTATCATATCTTCCAATCATTTTCTGTTTTCCTAGGACCAATATGGCTGAAATCTCTTTTGACATCTTACAAAAGAAATGTATAAGGCCCTGACAGGATCTGAACCACTGATACTTTGCCTGCTAAGCAAGCACATATTCAGTGTGCCACTGAGCTACAGGTAAGTTATTTACAGTTCCTATGGTGGAGAGGTCAAAGAATCATTGAATCCTGCCAGCAGAAAAAGACCATTCGGCCCATCCAATCTGTCTGAATGAGATATCTTGTCCCCCACCTTTTTTTTACCTCCCACCCCTCTGCCCTCCCAGATCAAGTCCCATGTAGCTGTCACATGCTCTACTGAATTTTTCCATCATATCCACTTCCACAACCCTTTCTGGGGACCTGTTCCATGGACCTACCACCCTTTGTGAGAAGTAACATCCCCTTCCAGTTTCAGTGCATGACCCCTGGTGGTTTTGTTCTTACTTGGTTTCAAGATGCTATCCCATTGTATCTTACTTATTCCCTTCACGTATCTGAAGGTCTCAACTATGTCTCTCCTTTCTCTTCTTATCTCCAGCGAATAAAGACCTAGCTCCTCCAGCCTCTCCCCATATGACCTTCCTTGCATCCCCCGGACCATTCTGGTCGCCCTTCTTTGGACTCTTTCCAGTCTCGTCACCTTGCATACGGGGCCTCCAGAACTGAACTCCATATTCCCAGCTGTGGTCTGACCAGTGTTTTGTACAATGGCATGATCACCTTCCTCCTTCTACTTGTAAAGCCCCTCTCAATGCATGCCAGCATTTTTGTTGCTTTACCAGCCGCTTGTTCACACTGGTACCTAACCTTGAGATTGCTAGTGATCCAAATTCCCAGGTCCTTTTCTTGCTCCATAGGCTGCAGCACCCCTCCCCCCAGTGCAGTAATTAACCTCAGGATTATTCAGTCTTTTGTGCATTATTTTGCAATTTTTCACCTTGAATTTCAGTTGCCACTTTTCCGCCCACTCCTCCAGCCTGGCTAGATCCTCCCTCATTTTCTCCACCACTCCTGGAGTGTCCACCCTGTTGTAGACTTTCGTGTCATCCACAAACAGACACGTCTTTCCATTTATCCCCTCTGCCAGGTCCCCAACATACACATTGAACAATATGGGACCCAACACCGATCCTTGTAGTACCCCCTTGTCACCCTTACCTCTCTGGAGTACCTACCATTGACCACCACACTCTGCTTCCTCCTTCCCAGCCAATCCTCCATCCACCTTGTGAGTTTAGCCCCTCCCAAGCCACCCAACTTGTTTACCAATCTCCTATGGGGGATAGAATCAAATGCCTTCCTGAGATCCAGGTAGGCTACATCCACCCCCCTTCATACACTTCTGTTGCACCCTCGAAGAATTCAACCAGGGTGGTCTGATGTGACCTACCTCTTGTGAATCCATGTTTTGCAGGTTGTTATGTAACAACCTGCAAAACAGGTGACTCAGATTGTACTAAAACCTAGACAAGTCTCAGCTGGGACTAATTTAATTGACTACAATATACTGTAGAACTAAGTTCAATTATTTAAATGTCTGCTATTTAGCTCCTTCTGGAACCCTTCACTATGTCTGCAGTGACATCTAACAATTTCTCTCATACAACAAAAATTGTAGTGAGAAAGAAAAAAATTGTGCAATACAGGGGATCTCATCAGACCCAGACTTGCGTAGGTCTGAAACCCTACACCAGGACCTAAAACCCCTATATTGACATTGTCAATGAACATCACGTGGCCAAATTACTAACACTGAATGTAACCTTAAACTTGACTATATGCACCACAGTAGATATTAACAGCTGTGCTGTGACATGTGACATGAGCCAAGGGCCATCAAATATATTTCACATGAGACACAAACCGGGACCTTCCGGAATAATTTCATATGTGATATGAGTAAGACCCACCAAACTCATTTCACATGCCACATGAGCTGACTCTCTTCACGTGTGATATGAGCTGAGATCCACCAAACTCATTACACCTGTGACATGAGTTGACACACACCAAACTCATTTTGCATGTGACTCAATCTGTGACCTACTAAACCGCTTTCACTTGTGACATGAGCTGATACCTACCAGATTCCCATCATGTATGCCATACATCAAGGCCTGCCAAACTCTTGTTACATGACAAAAGCAGTGCCCACCAAAATAATTTCATATATGACAGAAGCTTAGACCCCTGAAACCCATTTGACATGTGAAATGAGCTCGGATCCACCAAACGTATTTCACATGTGATGAACTGATATCCAGCAGCCATATTTTGCATCTGACATGAGTGCAGACCCACCCAGCTCACCTCACATGTGGCAAGAGCTGACAACCACCAAACTAATCTAGTATGTGACATAAACTTACATTCATCCGACATATTTCACATGTGACACAAGCAGAGAACCATTAAACTTACTGCAGTTGACATGGTCTGACATCCACCAAGCACATTTCAAATCTGACGAGCTGAGACCCACCATACCTGTTTTATACGTGATGTATGTGAGACTCAACAAACCCATTCAGACACGAGCTGAGAGTCACTAAATTCATTTCACATGTGACATGAGCTCAGACTCACCAAATTGTTACATGTAAAATGTGCTGAGAGAGAGAGAGAGAGAACTACCAAACTCATTTCACATGTGATGAGCTGTGACTACTGCAGTGCAGAATGCCAGATTCAGCTGGTGGAATGGCTATTCTGCTTCCAAAATGCTTTTTGGAATTTTGGGGGTAATTCCACAGAATTCCGAAAGCATTCTGTAGATTGATTATTGAAACTGCAGACTGTGATTCTGCATGCAGTTTATGATTTTGTAGTTGTAAACTGCCAGAAAGCTATTTCGTGATTCAAGCATCACTTCTGTTTTTGTGTTGTAACTGAGGATTAGTATTCCGCATATGCTTTTTACTAATGTAAGCTGGAAGCGCCAGAACTGCATTATGCTGTTGTAAAAGGGTTGGCTATGTAAACCACACTATACAAGTTAATCAGGGGATGTACTTCCATGGTTTCAGCACATAGGCTCATGGGTAATTCCACATTCAAATCAAATCAAACTTTATTTATAAAAGGCGCCTTTCCAAATCCAAGGTGCCTGTACATAACATAATAAAATCAATAAATAATTAAAACAATATTAAAATTAATCCAATGCTGCAACATTTAAAAATCATTGTATGCAAGGCTAAAAAGATGTGTTTTTAATGCCCCCTTAAAGCTTTGGACAGTCGGGCAATCTCGCACCTGACGAGGTAGAGAATTCCACAGGGTTGGGGCCATTAAACTAAATGATCTGGCAGAGGGAGGGAGTGAGAATGAGTTGATGAGTGAACTTTCCAATAATGTGATAGTTTTGTAAAGGCTGTTGCTCAGGGCACTCAGGGTGGTACTAAGAAGGGTCCAGCCATACCCTTCATACCAGTGGAGAACAGCAGTCTGGACAGAGAAGTGACCAAAAAGGATGCACAGCTTTTTGGGGGTAAAAAGGCTGCCATTTATTGAATGGGCGAGAAGAGACTGGAACATTGGTGAACAATGGTGGAGAGAGAGAGAGAGAGAGAGAGGCCTAGACTATCCAGCAGCTAAAACATCGTTGGGATGATACCCAGTACCGAGAGACCCATATGTTGGAGATGCTTGGGGGTGACTATACAGGGCTGCATGAGGAGTCCTATGAAGAAAAGCAGAAGGGTGTCAACATGTACTTCTTAGAGAACCAGTGAGCCAGAGGGGACGTGACTGAGGCCCTTAAGCATCTTTGTGGGATAAACAGGGTGGAGCATGTGGAGCTTTTAAGCCAACCAAAAATGTGGTTGAAAGAAGGAAACGAATAAAGTTAGTTTTTTTGGGGGGGTGGATTCAAGAGGGAGGTGAGTAAGCATTTCTTCACGAAAACGGTGGTGAAGAGATGGAACAGGTCGCCTAAGGAGGTGGTGGGGGCAAAGGAAGTGATGGGATTCAATCATGCATGAAACAGGCACATGGGTGTCATTAGAAGGAATAATCATGCGGAGAGGGTGAGGGAAGCTGGGGGCCACAGAGGGCCCCTTACCACCACTTTGGGTAGGTAGGGTTAGGGCAGACTGGATGGCTCTTGAGGTTCTTGTTTGCTAACAAAACCTATGTTTCTTCGAATGTGGACAGTGTTTGTGAGATGTTTGGTTGCACTTGGGGAAAGCACACGGGGGTGGGGGGTGATGATTTTGACTGGGTTGGTCACCAATGTGATAGGCTTGGATGACTGCAGCATTCTTTGCTGGGAAAAATACCCAGTTCCAGACTGTGGTGCTTTGCTGAGTGGAGGGTGGTGCCAGTGTCGGTATCCTGCACCAACTCCTCACTGTGGTTTCCTTCACCCCCCGCATCCCCTCCACGACGCTCACCAATAGGTGCACAAGACCAAGTTGTGCCTCTCTTTGATTCTTCTGCCACAGAAAAGATGCCTTGAACTGGTGATGCTGCCCAGTGGTACTAACATGTGAACAACAGGACTGTGGCTCGCACTTCAAGGTGGTAAAGAAAACAGTCTGCTAGTCAGTATTTAGTGGTTTGCTACAGAAATGCTGTATTTTATTTCAGTTTAGCAGCAAAGAATGACTGAGTTCCATATATAGCAGTTCTTATGCATACAGCAGTCAACAAACCAGTATTTTTTAAGGAATGGTGTTTCCACATGTAATGTGAGTTGAGACCCACCAAACTCATTTCATATGTGACATGAGCTGAGACTTACCAGACATCATTTCACATGTGACATGAGGTGAGACATCCAGACTCATTTCACGTTACATGAGCTGAGACTCATCAAACTCACTTCACATATGAAGCTGAGACCCACCAGACTTATTTCACATGTGACATGAGCCGTTACCCACCAGATGTATCTCACACATGATATGACCGGAGCAGAGACCCATCAAATTCTTTTCACATTTAACATAAACTGATAGATTATCAGATGGCCTAGTATCATCAAAGATGCAGCTGCTCCACAGTAAAACTCACGGTTGTTGTGACTGCTCTCTCTCCTGAAAATACTATTATAGAGTGAAATGGAGCAGATGCACTGGGGGTGAGCTGTCTGAGTTAACCTGAAATCTTGAATCCTCTCCCCAAGATCAGGGATCAAAAGGAAGGAGGGAGGCCACTTGGTGTGGTAGCATGGTGAACTGAGTTGCTGGTTGCCTTACCTTTTGTCACACCGGAGACCAAAGTTTGGGAATGGACCAGAGTCACTTGGGGGCTGACAGGGTGAGGGAGGATTGAGTGTCCAAGATGACTCTCCTCCCTCAGAGAGGGGGGTTCTGAGTCCCACCACTTTCCTTCCCCCGGTGGAGGCCAGTTGGCAGCACCAGTGGGACCAGCAGACATGGAGTCACCTGCTGATGCAGTATGCTTTTGGGTCAACGTGCATGTGTGTTTTTCACACGCAGATGCTCCAGGGAGAAAACGAAGGATACAGTGCCGGCTCCATCAGCATCATCCCACAGGCAGCACATGACTTTATGTGGCAGGCCACCTGCCGATACAACTCTGTGTAAATGGTGCTTAATCCATAAATCCATGAGAGGAGTTGGCGATGGGGCTTGGGGATGCCCCCAGGTCCTTCCACACCTCGCCGGCTCCTCCTCCCGGACCTCCACCATTGAATGTGGATTATCCTCCAGGCTTGGGAAACCTGGGGAGTCTAGAGATATTTTTTTTTCTATCAAGCTGTTTCTTGTGCTGGTCTTGTCTGGCGGCCTCCCCAGCCCCGTCACCGACCTCATGGATTCACCAGTTATCCACCACTTACATAGTACCACTGTGTGGTGGGTGTCAAACCACATCAGTCATGTGAGAGCTTTGGACAGCCAACCTTTTCCTCCTGCTCCTGATTTTTGCCCCGAGGTGCCGGCAATCAGTGACATGGTGACACATGTGGGCCATGCCATGCATATGTGACAGGCAACCAGTGGCAAACCCTCCCCACTGGTGTTCCTGACTGTGGTGCCGACTGGTCTCCACCAGTCGTCAATCCTGCAGGGGGAATAACATCACCCCCCCCAAGGAAGGAAAGCAGTCCCTGGGATGTGTAATCCTTCCTCCCTCAGCCAGCCCCTGATGGCCTGCATTCATTCCCAAACACGGGTCACTGGCATAGCAAGCACTGGCACTACCACTGTGCTACCAGGCCAGACGGAGAGATCATTGAGCAGAGGTGGGTTGCTGGTTGGATGCTTGGAGGATTCCTATGGCAGGCAGAAGGGCTTGGACAGGTGAACAGAAAACTTGGAAAATGGTGAGGAAGCATGGTGGTCTAAAGAAGAAGTATAAAAACAATGGGTAACAGCAGGACCCCACAGAAAATTAGATGTTGCATCTCACTTGGACAGTCTTGCTAAATACACTGTAAAAGATGGTCAAATGTGGATCCCACTAAAACCAAGATATGACATATTGCATTACAACTGAGCTATCCTGGTAAAATAGAATGTAACAATGGGCAAAAGCAAGCCCTCTCTGAAGATGAGTTATTGCAGCACAACTGGTTTATTCTCTACAGCTACTGTGTAAAAATCAGTACAGGCGGGACCCTACTGAAAACGAGATATGCCACCTCAGCTTAGCTACTCTGGGAAAATGCTGTGCAGAATTTGTGACTGCTGTACTCCAGTGACAACAAGATGTGGAATTTCAACTCTGTTTTCCTGGCAAATACTGTATTATAAACAAATATGTGAAACCAGAAGCACATTAAAAATAAGATATTGCATGTTATCGGGGCTGGGCTATACTGGGTAAATATGCAAATGTAAAAAAAAGAAGTAGCACCCCACTAAAAACTTAGTTTTGCATCTCTTATGGTCTACCCATGGATTTTTATAATGCAAATGTGATGTGAACAAAGGCAAGATAGGTGCAATTACAACTTGACAAGTGTTTAGGTGGCACCGAAACTGTGAGCCACACCCAGCAGCAGATGAAGTCAGAGTAGAGCTGCACCTGGTGGCAAGGGTTTGGGTCAGGGCCCCTGCTCCTTGAGAGCCCCCGTAGAGGCACACCGAGTGGCAGAAGTTGGGATCGGGGTAGAGCCGTGCCCAGCAGCAGAGTAGAAATGTATCCAGCAGCATATGTTGGGGGTTGGCACTAGAGCCATACTTAGTGGCAGAGGTTCAGGCTCCCACTCCTCAGGAGTAGCAGTGGGCATAGTTAAAAAAACCTCTGCCATTCCAGTAGTGTAGTGCGAATTGTGTCAATTTGTGCCATGCAATTCATTCCTTGCGGTGAATTTTACTGCGCAAATTGTCACAATTTGCCACTTTGGAGTGAATTTTTACCACAATTTGCATCAAGAATTCACCACAAATGCAAATTGGGGCAAATTTGCTTATTAAAATTCACTGTAAAGTGCGAATTGTGACATTTGTGTAATGCACACTATGCAAATACTCCAGGTAGTTCAGAGCATGCAAATTTCCCACAGTTAGTACTACTAGACTGACAAGGTATCTGCCACATTTTACAGTAGGGATCAAGGTGAGACAGGGCTACCACTACACTTCTAGGTTACCTATTATATTTTATATTGGGAATCGGGGTGGGTGGGGGGTACCACTTGACTGACTGGGTGTATTGTACGCTGTATAATGGGACTCGGGTTGGAGAGGGGAAGAATTCATGATGTTGCATGCACCACAGTGCTGCGGGGGGGGGGGTACAGGAGCATTGGTAAGAGTAGGTTTTGAAAGCTGTAAGTAGCACTGCATTGGCAGCCTTCTAGCATTTTCAAAACCCTCTAAATATATCACCAGAGCACCTTCTGTGCAAGAGGATTCCCTCATCTGCATGGACACAGAGGAGTATTTAGTTTGATCATGCTAGCCACTGAGAGATGCACTGTTGGCCCCTTTGAATATGTCCCACACCTTGCTCGGACATGCTATGTCCAGTTAGTGCTTCACTATTCCTGTCAGTGGCACGTTAACCTTCTGATATGAGGACCTTTTTACTTTTGGGACAGAACCATATACAATTTTCCAAACATGAACAAAATGCAAATTGTTGTCTCTTTTCAAGTGTCGTATCCAATTATTCATGCTACACAAAGTACAGGAATGCAGTGGGTCCTGTTTAGTAACTCAAAGGTAAATTTGCATGCCTTATAAAGAAGAGATATAATTAATTGTTAGTTAAACACAATTGCCTTAACCCTATCCTTCCCATACAAGGTTTCTAGGCTTCTGTCCCCTGGTGCTGTGTGGCCACATGTCTGTTGTAAATTAAATAAGGAAATTCAGACTTGGCTGTTATTGTAGTGTTTACCAGAGCGTTTTACCTGCCAGCAGCATTTTGGGGGCTGAAATCAGCACTTTGTTTTCCAAATATCTTCTGACATTTTAATAGTCTACATAAAGCCATTCATCACATTTTCTCTTGTATTCGGCAGTAAAAGAAACAAGATAGGCACAGATGGCCTCGGCACTCTATTTTTAAATATGCATGATGTGTCTTCCCTAGACTGGGCTCTTCTGCCACAGCTGCAAAACAGCGACTTCTGGTGCTGGGAATAGAGAAATTGCTGCTCCCCCCCCCCACAAACAAGGCCAACTGCCCATGTGGGCAGCAGCAGGACACTTTCCAGTCCCAAGTGTATCAACAACCAGTCTAACCACTTTACCCTTGCAGTTGGTGTCTAAAGGTGATCAGCTCTTGGACATATGAATTATATATGTCATTTCTTAGAGCTGAACTTTTATTCGTGCAAATAAAACTTGTCAGGAAATCTACTGAAGAATTAAGTGATGTCTTTTTTTTCCCGACTGAAAACCAATATATGTGGATGTTTACAACTGTTTCCTGTAAAATTAATGGAATTCTATTTTTTTTTATCTTCTGCCTGTAACCCCTCCATCACCCTGAACTCTGCTGCAATCACTCAGTGATATCCCATCCTGAGGCTCAACTTTATAATTGAGCACCTCTGTTCAAGGCTCACCGACCCACGCAGTATAACCCCAGCTTACTCCCTGAGGCAGGGTCCCTCCTTTTGGTATGACAAAATATAGTCTGGGGCTGGTGGTAGGGGGATGAATGGATTGCAGCTGTGTAATGTCAGTAGTTGGGCCTCCATTTGACATGCCCGTGGACACTGTCAGTGACTGCCCTCTGCCTCATGCTGTGGTGTAAGGGTATTTTCTGTCTTTAGTCCCATCCTCTGGTCTTGTGTGTGTGCACGAGACTGGCATGGGGATGTCAAATGGTGAGTGGTCACTCCCAGTGCCAGCAGGCACCACCATGCCTTCTGCAACAGTAGATCCTGGAACAGTGTGTTGTAACCATCCACTCTTGAGAGAAGCGCATCTTCATGGACACTCGTCTCCCCCCCCCCCCCAGTTGTCCTCTGTTCCTACTGTACTGGGCCCGACGCACAAGCCATAGTCACCAACATGCCGTGCAGCCCCATACACCCCAGAGCCATGGAGCTTGCAAGATTTCTGTTTGATAACGCTAATGCTCTCCTGTAACTTTTATTATTGAAACATTTGTTACATTTAATTATATGAGAAAAAAAGTCACTGCAGTATATATATGGTGTTCCATAGAATCTCCACATCAGATACATTGTAACTTTGCTGGATGGAACTCCGGCTAGTAGACAAGGCTGGGAGTAGCTATGACCTCCACCACAGCCAGTGTTCCTTCAACCAACAGTGCCTTCTGCTATGAGGGACAGAAACAGTTGTGAGCTCTCCCACAGCCTTGTACACCACTTGCTACAGTGACATCTGCAGGGACAGGCTGGGACTGCAGTAACTGTGAGCTCTCCCACAGCCAGTGTCCCTGTATAGAGTTACAAACAGTGACTCCTGCTGGGAGACACTGGGACTGGAGTAACTGTGAGCTCCCCCACAGTCAGTACCCCTCAACAGTATTACCTATAGTGACTCCAGCTGGGAGAGACTGGAACTGGAGTGACTGTGAGCTACCTCCATTACAATATTATCTACAGTGACTCCTGATGGGAAAGACTGAGACAGGAGTAACCGTGAGCTCCCCCACCCACCCACACAAAATCAGTGCTCCTATACAGTATTACCTACAGTAACTCCTGCTGGAAGAGGCTGAGACTGCAGTAACTGTGAGCTCCCCCACAGCCAGTACTACTATACAATAGTGTTGGAACCCACTCAGGAGGGAGCAATCTTAGACCTCGTACTCTCAAATGGGGACAGTGAGAGGATCTCAGATCTAGAAGTGGGTAGCCATCTGGGAACAAGTGACCACCAAATGGTGTGGTTCACAATAAACTCAGCTGCAGAGTCAAGCCATAAAAAAGGGAGGGTACTGGACTTTAGGAGGGCTGACATTGGAAAAATGGGAGAGTGCCTTAGAAAAGCACTAACAAACAGGCAAGAAGGAAGGGTGGAGCAACAATGGGGAAACGTCAAAACTGCTATCACAGAGGCAACAAGCCTTTGTGTGAAGCAAATAAATAAAAATGAAAAAAAAGCCACTATGTTCTCAAAAGCAGTGGCAAGGAAGGTGAAGGAGAAAAAGATAGCATTTAGGACGTATAAGGAAACACAGAAGGAGCAGGACAAAGAACTGTACCTGTTAAGGCAGAAGGAAGCAGGAAAGGCAGTCAGAATAGCAAAGGCCCAAACTGTGGAAAAGATAGCCAACTCGGTTAAGAAGGGGGATAAAACCTTTTACAGGTATATTAGAGAGCGTAGAAAGATAAAGGGAGGGATAGTGAGGCTGAACAGAATGGATGGTGGGTGGACAGAGAGGGACAGTGAAACAACAGGGATACTGAATGAATATTTCTGCTCAGTATTCACAAAAGAGGAGGAGGGGGAGGTACCTAAACCAATTAACAGAAGCACTCTGGCTAGGGGGGTCGATCCCAGTCCTTTCACAGAAGAAAGGGTTCAAAAAGCTCCTAAAACTGAAGGTGGACAAAGCAATGGGGCCTGATGGGATTCACCCCAGAATTTTAAAAGAATTAAGTGGAGAACTAGTGACACCATTGACTACCCTTTTTAACAAATCATGGGAGGATGGTGTGGTACCTGAGGACTGGAGCAGGGCAGATGTGATTCCTCTTCACAAAAGTGGGAGCAAGACAGAGACAGGAAACTACAGACCTGTTAGTTTGACCTCAGTGGTAGGGAAAATGATGGAATCACTTCTGAAGGAAAAAACTGTTGAGTACCTAGAGGCCAGTGGGGCACAGGACCCAAGGCAGCATGGATTCATAGCGGGAAGGTCATTGTCAGACAAATCTAATCAATTTCTTTGACCGGGTGACCAAAGTAGTAGACCAGGGAGGGGCTGTGGACATGGCCTACCTAGACTTTAGCAAGGCATTTGACACAGTCCCACACAAAAGATTAATAAACAAATTAGCCAGCCTGGGAGTGGGTCCCAGGGTGGTAGCCTGGGTAAAACATTGGCTGGACAACAGGACACAGAAGGTAATAGTAAACAGAGTCCACTCTGAAGAGAGGGGGTTACTGATGGGGTACCACAGGGTTCAGTACTGGGTCTAGTCCTTTTTAATGTCTTTATAAGTGACATTGCAGAGGGATTGGAAGGAAAAGTATGCCTCTTTGCAGATGACACAAAGATCTGCAACAGGGTTGATACAGAAGGGGGCATGGAAAAGATGAGAAGAGACTTGGCAACGTTTGGAGGAATGGTCAGAAGTATGGCAGCCTGGATTCAATGCAAAGAAGTGCAAAATAATGCACCTGGGAAACAAAAACCCAGGGGAAGAGTACAGTAGGGGAGGGTTAGTAACAACAACAAACAAGCATTTGTCAATGCTGACGTCATTGCAGGTATTTGCAGTGGTATTTGCAACGTATGGTGCTTTACCCTAATGCCTGTAAGGATTGCTGGTATTTGCACTACAAATTTTCAGCATGACCTTTTGTTACCCCACCTCATAAAAGCATTTGAGACCTCTGCTTATGAACAGTACCACTGTTATTTTGTTAATCTGTCCTGAATGTTGATTTCCCACAGCGACCACACCATTCTGCTCCACATATGTGCAAAAACACAGTTTGGGCAGGATGTGAAAATGACAGCTGTTGCATTCATAGGAGGTGTGAAGGATGGCAGTGTTGAACATCTGGAGTGAAAATACAACAATTTCTCAAACTTACAGCTGCATGAAACTACGCAATGAGCGCTCATGACACAGTCATTTTGTGGACTTTTGTCAACAAATTTTCAACATAGGCATTTTGGGACCTCTGCTCATGAACAGTGTCACTGTGATTTTCATAATCTGTCCTGAGCATTGATTTCTCACTGTGACCACACCATTGTGCGCTGGATGTGCAAAACACATTTCAGCCAGGATGTGAAAAATGTCAGCTGTACTATTCATAGGAGGTGTGAAAAATGCCAGTGTTGAAAATCTGGGTGAAAATATTTCAAATTCTGAAGTTATGAGTGTGGTGAAACTGTGCAGCGCATGCTCGTCAACACAGTCATTTTTGACATTTTTCACAAATTTTGCAACATAGGCTTTTGGGAGCCCACCTCATTAACAGTGACACTGTTGTTTAGTTAATCAATCCCAAAGGTGATTTTGTGCAGTGACCAGAAATCACCTTTGGGGACCGAATAACTCACATGACAGTAACTGAATTCATGGTGGGGTCCCAAGAACCAATGTAAAATGTGGTACCAAAATTTGCAAAATGCCCAAGATAGCCACCTAAGTTGAAAAAAAAACATTTATGCCATTATACAGCTGACCGTCATTTCTTCAGTTTACGATCGGCTTTCAAGAGTGCAGACATGTTCCACTCCACTGAAGATCATTGCTGCAGGCTCCAGAGGTAAGTATGGGGTGAGGGGAGGTGGGGTATGCAGAGGGTGGGTGGGGTTTGGGAGGGGCACAAGACACAGAGGGACGGTTTTCTGTTTCTACAGAGTTTTAAAACAAAAGATATTGCGGGACAGTTTTCCCATTTACAGGGACGATGGGCATGCTGGGGTGGGCTCTCAGCATGTCACCTGGGTGTTTGTTGGGGGGGGGTCCTGGAGGCAATGGGGACTGGGCACTCCCTCTGCACATACAATGTGTTTGGTGGGGGCAATAACAAGGGAGCAGGGTAGACGGCAGCAGAGGGAGGAAGTGGGAGGGATTTTATTAGCAGCCAGAGGGAAAAGGGTGACGTCAATATGTTAAATACACACACGTTACCACCGCTGATTGCAGTGGTGCTTTTCTTTTAACTGAAGACCACTGCAGCCAAACTGCTGTCATAGACAGCTCAGCCATCCGATGGTGCAGTAAGGTTGCACACGTTACACTGAGCACTGCATTGGACAGGAGGGTCACACACCTTCAAAAAGTCGTACTGTCCCAAAACGTTCCTTGCACATGCATGCAAGCGAATGCAAAAATAAACAAGCATTTGTCAGTCCTGAATGTTGCTTGCTTCTATGTGCTGTTTAGATATTTGGAAGTCACTGGAGTGCAAATATTGAAAATTCGCGAACTTACGAGCGTGCGTAGGAACTGTGCAACGCACGTTCGTAAAACAGTCATTTTTAGGAATTTTTCACCAAATTTTCAACATAGCCATTTTAAGACCTCTGCTAATGAACAGTGTCACTGTGATTTTCTTAATGTGTCCCATACATTGATTTCGCACACCTGCTGCGCCATTGTACGCTACATGGGCGGAAACACATTTTGGGTGAGATGTGAAAAATGACAGCTATACTACTCATAAGAAGGTATGGTAAAATGTCAATGTTGAAAATCTGGAGTGAAAATATTGAAAATTCGCGAACTTACGAGCCTGCGTAGGAACTGCATAACACAGCTTAAAAAGCGGTCATTTTAGGAATATTTCCACCAAATTTTCAAAATAGGCTTTTGAGAGCCACCTATATGGCTTGCTGGCAGTGTCGTTTCGTGAGTGGGCCGAAAGGTGATTTCAGCTCAGTGATGCGAAATCACCCTTCGGCCTGAATAACGCCATGACAGTGACATCATTCATGAGAAGGGGTCCCAAAAACCCATGTTGAAAATTTGGTGCAAAATTCCAAAAATGCCTGAGATATGCAACAAAGTTGAAAAAACCCCATCTAGCCCATTATACAGCTTACCGGCATTTCCTCAGTTCGCGATTACGGCTTTGAAGAGTGCAGGCGTGTTCCGGTCCATGATCGTCGCCGAGCTTGGAGGTAAGCATGGGGTGGGGGTGTGGGAGAACAGTTGCCCAGTGGGTGGGTCGGGTTGTGGGAGGGGCAGGGAAGCGCCGTGGGACCGTTTTAATTTACAGGTTTAAAAAAAAAGATGGCCAGGGACGTTTGCCATGCTGGGTGGGCTCCCAGCGTGGCAGCAGAAAAGCTGTTTGGGGGATGTGGAGCCGATGGGATTGGGGCACCCCGTCGGCCAAAACAAAGGTTTGCCATGCTGGGGTGGGCTCCCAGATGGCATCAAAGCTTTGGGGGGGGGCGTCAGGCGCTGCCAGCACAGCGGTGGTTTTCTTTGAAGTGAAGACCACCGCTGTCGACCTGCACCCATCCATTGGTGCAGGACCACCACGCCTGCTCAGCAGACGATGGATTGCACAGGACAGTCACACCTCCAAACTGTCTATTCTCCCAGAGCGTTCCTTGTGCTGCAGCAAGTGACGTAAAAGAAAGGACCTGTGGGTAATCATATCAGATGACCTTAAGGTTGGAGAAGCAATGTGAGAAGGCAGTAGGGAGGACTGGGGGGATACTGGGATGTATAGGGAGAGGCATCACCAGCAGAAAACAGGAAGTTGTTATCCCTCTGTACAGACAATTGGTGAGACCCCATCTGGAGTACTGTGTCCAGTTCTGGAGACCCCATCTCCGCAAGGACATAGACAGGATGGAGGCAGTCAAGAGGAGAGCAACTAAAATGGTGCAAAGGAGCTTAATATGTATACCCTTGAGGAAAGGAGGGAGAGGGGGGACATGATAGAAACATTAAGTACCTCAGTGGAATCAACAAAGTCCAAGAGGGTAGCATCTTTCAGAAAAAGAGATGTGCAAGAACAAGGGGACACAATTTGAAGATAGAGGGGAGACGGCTCAGGGGCAATGTGAGGAAGTATTTGTTCACAGAGAGGGTGGTGGACGTATGGAACCACCTGCCTGAGGAGGTTGTGGGGTCTAAAACTGTGGGAGAATTCAAGAATGCATGGGACAGACATAAGGCAATTCTTGTGGGGGGTAGGAAGAAATAGGTTGTTGGTTAACTAAGATCTGCAGCTTATCCAGTAGGTAGGGAAATGGGCAGACTGGGTGGGCCAAGCAGTCCTTATCTACTGTCAAAGTCTATGTTTCTAATACTACCTGCAGTGACTCCTGCTGGGAGAAGCTGGGACTGCAGTAACTGTGAGTGCCCCCAGAACTAGTGTTCCTATACAATATTACAGACAGTGACTCCTGCTGGGAGATGCTGGGACAGGAGTAACTGAGCCCCCTTCCCCCAGCCAGTGTTTCTATACAGTATTACCTACAGTGACTCCTGCTGGGACAGACTAGGACTGCAGTAACTGAGCTGCCCCACAGAGTGCCCCTATACAGTATTACCTACACTGACTCCTGCTAGGAGAGGCTGGGACTGCAGTTGCTATGAACTCCCCCACAGTCACTGCTCCTATACAGTATTGCCTACATTGACTCCTGCTGGGAGAGGCTGGGGCTGTAGTAACTGTGAGCTCCCCCCACAGTCAGTGTTTCTATACAGTATTGCCTACAGTGACTCGTGCTGGGAGAGGCTGAAACTGGAGTGACTGTGAGCTCCCCCACAGTCAGTGTCTCAGTACAGTACTACCTACAGTGACTCCTGTTGCGAGAAGCTGGGACTGCAGTAACTGAGCTCCCCCACAGCCAGTACTCCTATGCAATATAACCTACAGTGACTCCTGCTGGGGGAGGCTGGGACTGCAGTAACTGTGAGCTACCCCACAGCCAGTACCCCTATACAGTCATACCTACAGTGACTCCTGTTGGGAAATGCTGGGACTGCAGTTACTGTGAGCTTCCCCACAGTCAGTGCTCCTATACAGTATTACCTACACTGACTCCTGCTGGGAGAGGCTGAGACTGGAGTGACTGTGAGCTCCCCCACAGTCAGTGCCACTATACAGTATTACCTATACTGACTCCTGCTGGGAGAGGCTGGGACTGCAGTAACTGTGAGCTCCCCCACAGTCAGTGCCACTATACAGTATTACCTATACTGACTCCTGCTGGGAGAGGCTGGGACTGCAGTAACTGTGAGCTCCCCCACAGTCAGTGCCCCTATTCAGTATTACCTATAGTGACTCCTTCTGGGAGAGGCTGGGACTGCAGTATCTATTAGCTCCCCCACAGGCAGTGCACCTATACAATATTACATACAGCGACTCCTGCTGGGATTGGAGTAACTGTGAGCTCCCCCAGAACTAGGACTCAGTATTACCTACAGCGACTCCTGCTGGAAGGGACTGAGTATGAAGCATCTGAAAGTTGTCCACAGCTAGTGTTCATACACAGAGCTGTGGGGAATGCAGAATTCCATCACCAGAATGCAGAATGGCAGTTATGCTTCTGAAATGCTTTTTGCAATTTCTTTTTTAATTCCACATAATTCCAAAAAGCATTTCTATGCTAACTAGCAGAATAATATTCCGCAGATCACGTAATCCTCAGAAAGATATTTAACAGATCACATAATCCTCAGAATAATATTCTGCGGATCACTTAATTCCAGAATAATATTCAGCAGATCATGTAATCCTCACAATAATGTTCCGCAGATCCCACAATCCTCAAATTAATATACCGCAAATCACATAATTCTCAGAATAATATTCCGCAGATCTTGTAATCTTCAGAATAATATTCTAAAGATCCTTTAGTCATCAGAATAATATTCCACAGATCCCTTAATTCTCAGAATAATACAGAAACATACATAGAATTTGTTGACAGAAAAGGACCTTTAGGCCCATCTAGTCTGCTCCTTATCCCTGCCTATCCCTCACTACTGAAACTAGTTGGTCATAGCCTATGAGGTGTCACTCCCTCCCCCCTTCCGATACCTAATATGCTCCTGTGCCTATCCCATGTATGCTTGAAGCTCCCCACAGTTTTTGCCCCCACTACCTTCTCTGACAGGCTGTTCTAGTCATCCACCACCCTTTCCATGAAGAAGTATTTCTGCACATCTCTCCTAAACTTCCTCGGTTAGTTACACTGCATGCCCCCTTGTTCCCTTGTTCTAGTGCCTTCCTTTCTCTAAAATCGATCATCCACTTGCACCTTGTTCCCCCTCATGTGGTACTTATAGGTTTCAGTATAACCTAGCAGTTAGAGGAACGAGGTGTGAACGAGCTTGATACATCCAGCAGACCAGACCTGAGTTTGATTCTCACAACCTCCACTTGTATACTGTGTGACTCTGAGCAAGTCACTTAACTGCCCAGTGCTCCTAGGTCGCCCCTGAAAACAGGCGCTTGTGCGGTGCGGCTTCCTGACTTTCGGTTCCATATGTGGAAGCATGCTTTTCTGACTTTTCTGTGCTTACCTCCCTTTTCCCTGCTGCAGAGAACATCGGTGGCCCATCGGCCTCTGGCCCTCAGGAGGCTCACTCCTCTTGTTCATTATTTTATCTCAAGGCTATGTCTGTCATGGAGATGCAGAGACTCCTCTCTGGTCTCTCCCCACACTCCAGCGCTGGCCATGATAACATGGAGCCCAAGCTTCTGAACCTGGGTGCCCCTACATTGCCATCCCAGTGGCACATATGGGGACATTCTCTAAAGGAATTTTATGAAGGATTTAATTTGGGGGCAGGTAAGGGCTATTTGTGTTTCTTGGGGGGAGATAGAAACATAGACTTTGACGGCAGATAAGGACCGCTTGGCCCACCTAGTCTGCCCATTTCCCTACCTACAGGATAGGCCGCAGATCCTAGTTAATCAACAGCCTATTTCTTCCTACCCCCCACAAGAATTGCCTTATGTCTGTCCCATGCATTCTTGAATTCTCCCACAGTTTTAGACCCCACAACCTCCTCAGGAAGGCTGTTCCATGCATCCACTACCCTCTCTGTGAAAAAATACTTCCTCACATTGCCCCTGAACCGCCGCCCCGCTATCTTTAAATTGTGTCCCCTTGTTCAGATTTCGTGGCAGTTTCACTGGTGAAATTTTATTTCACAACATCTTTAGATATGAGTACCCCCAGGTCCCATTACTGCTTGGTGGGCGCCAGTACCCCCCCATTTTGTACTCCTCCCTTGGATTTCTTCTCCCCAAGTGCATGACTTTGCACTTTTTTTGCATTAAATCTTAGCTGCTACACTTCAGACCACTGTTCCAACCTGCTTAGGTCTTTTCTCATTATTTCTGCCCCCTCTGGAGTGTTCACCCTGTTGCAGATCTTATTGTCATCTGCAGAAAGGCATACTTTGCCCTCCAGCCCCTCCACAATGTTACTAATGAAGACACTGAAGGGGACTGGCCCCAAGACTGATCCCTGTGGCACTCTGCTGGTCACCTCCCTCTCCTCAGATTGAACACCATTCACCAGTATGCATTGTGTTCTGCCCCTCAACCAATTTCTGACTCAGTTTACCACCTGGGGCCTACCCCCATGCTGCCTAATTTGTTTGCCAGCCTTCTATATGGGATGATGTCAAAGGCCTTGCTGACATCTCAGTAGGCCACATCCACCACTCTTCCCTGGTCTACCTCCCTGTTCACCCAGTCAAAGAAATCTATTAATGACCTTCCCGCTGTGAATCCATGCTGCTTTGGATCCTGCGCCCCGCTGGATTCAAGGAATGACACAGTCCTCTCCTTTAGCAGTGCGTCCATTAATGTCCCCACCACCAAGGTCAGGCTGACTGGTCTGTAGTTGCCTGCCTCCTTCTGGTTTCCACTTTTGTGGAGAGGGACCACATTTGCCCTCCAGTCTTCTGGGACCGCACTGCCCTTCAGTGAAGTGTTGAATAGGGTGGTCAGCAGGGCTGCCAGCACCTCTCTGAGCTCTTTTAATATTCTGGGGTGAATCCCATCTGGCCCCATTGCCTTATCTGTTTTCAGTTTCCCAAGTTCCTCTAGGACTCTCTACTGTGAAAGGAGTTTTGGACCTGCGCTTTCCCCTTCCTTGGTGAGAACTGAACTAAAGTATTTGTTCAGTATTGCTGCTTTTTCTGTGTCCTTCTCTGCACACCCTCCTCCCTCCATCTTTACCCTGACAATCCCACTCCTAGTCTTCCTCCTCTCACTAATGTATCTGAAGAAGGTCTTGTCACCTCTCATTATAACCTGTGCTATGTTTTTCTCTGTTTGCACCTTTGCACTCCTGACTGCCTTTCCTGTCCCCTCTACTTCTCCAGATACTGCTCCCTGTCCTCCAGTCCTGAAGGCCCCCTTTTCTCTCACTTTCCTGGACACTTCCTTCGAGAACCAAAGTGGTCATTTCTTGCTCTTGCTCTGCTGTTTAACACAGAGGCTCGTTGCCTTTGTTATAGCCCCTTTGAAAATAGACCACTGCTTCTCCACGTTCCCCTCTTCATCTTTTTTCACCAGGGCTTCCCCAAGACAGTCCTCTATTTTGTCAAAGTTGGCTCTTCTAAAATCCAGGCCCTTTCCTTTTGTGTGGTTTGCCTCTTCTGCTGTGGTAAGATTGAACCATACTGTCCTGTGGTCACTGGTTCCTGTGTGGCTGCCTACCTTTGCATCTTTTACCCTGTCTCCATTGGTACGCACCGGGTCCAGTATTGCCCCCTTGTGGGTGGGTTCATCCATGAGCTGTCTTAGGCATACCCCTGCAGTGCAGTCAGGATGTTCCTACATTTGGCTGTACTTGCTGTCTGGGTGCTCCAATCTGCATCTGGCAGACTGAAGTCCCCTAACAGTTGTATTTCATCAGGGCCTCATCAGAAAAAGGAGCCTAGACAACCGACTTTAGTAAGTGTATTTTATATACACACACACACACACACACACACACACACACACACACAAACACAACTTGACACAACCCCAAATGTCCGAAAAAAGTAGCTTCCTTGACTGGACTTTGGATCACAGTCCCTGAGTGGGGAGGACAGGTGCAGCAGCAGCATGTTAGAACTAGAGGTGGGAGAACCATAAAAGAGTCTGAGGTTCTGAAGCGTTCTGATAAGCCATGAAAAGTTATGAAAGTTATCCAAATCTACCAGAACCTTTAGAAATGTTCTCTCTAAAGTACAAAAACTATTTTAACCATCCTTTTCCACCCATAAGTTATTGTAAGTGAAGCGAAAGGAATCTGGAAACACCTTGGAGGGGTACTACAGTAAATATAAGCAGTGTCATGTGCTGTAGCTTGTCTCTGCATAACCCCGATGCAACATCACTGTGAGTATGAGACGTCGCTTCTGATCTGGCTCACTGGATCCTTCCTCCACCTCCAGCCTTTTTTCTGGGTCCATCACAAGAGTTCTTTCTAGGGATGGGAGAATCACAAAAGGTTCTGAGGTTCTGAAAGGTTCTGATAAGCTGTCAAAGGTTTTCATAGTTGTGTGGTAGTAATCTGTGCTGTATCATAACTTTCAGAACCTTTTTAGTTTAAAGTACAAAAAAACTTTTAACCATCATTGTCCCCCCCCCCCTTAAAGCTATTATCAGTGAAGGGAAAGAAATTTCAAACAACCTGGGAGTGTAACTACACTACCTACAACCTCCTTTTGGGTCTTTCTACCACCACCACCTCCTGGAAGGCTCCTACTAGATAACAACCTTTGGGGGTGAGTATATTAAGTTCCAAAATCAATGTTTCAAAAATTATCAGAACCTTGTTAGGTCGTGAAAAAATGGTTCTGATAAGGTTATTGTACAGAAAATGGCACAGGTTCTAGGTGGTTCTTAACTTGTTAGAACTGGTTCTCCCATTTCTCATTCTTTCAGGATCTTTCTGCCACCCCCAGCCTTCTTTCTAGACAAAGTTCAACTGGGCGCTATTAACCTCGAAAGTCAATCTTTTAAAAATTAGCAGAACCTTATCAGAACCTGAAAAAAGAGTTCTGATAAGGTTCTTTAGCAGCACTGCTTTGAAAGGGTTCTGAACCAGTCTGAACTGGTTCCCCCATCCCTAGTTAAAACTCTGGAGTGCAATGCTGCTTGCTTCCGGTAGTGTTTTTCAGAGGAGGCAAGAGATAGCATCTCTTTAAGCAGTAATTTATGAGGTTGTAAATTACAGCTAGTACTGTTCTATTTATCTTGTAATGTTTATATTGTATTATAAATGGGATTTATAGCCATATCACTACTGAAATCTGTGCCCAGAAACTAAATCTCTTAATGAAGCCCTGAATAGTATGGGGGTGGGAGAATTACACTGACTGGCACTTCTGCAGGCTGAGATTCGTATTTGTATTTATTTTACCAGGGAAAAAGCTCCATTAAACATTGCTCATTTACAAGGAGGACCTGGTTAGGACCGGTAACATAACAGACAATAAGACAGCAGGTAACATAATATGGGGAAAAATAAACAGTGGGTGCAGCATTTTACATATGAGAACTAAAACAAGGATTAAGAAACACCAGAGGAAAAACACAAAAGCCATGCTTACGGCAGGTATGAAGTGCAGTAATATCTGAAATGGAACTATTTCATTTTATTTATTTATTTAAAAGTTGTTAATGGGAAAGGCACACTCAGCCGGGGTGTGACCTGGGGAGGGGGTTGTTGGGAGAATCAACTTATAAAACACATACAGATGCAGCATTATACGACAGGATAATGGGTACATACAGCGGCATTAGTAAATGAGCTAGCATAAAATAATAACAGCTTTAATACAGCAGTGAACAGTGAATAAACACGTGTGAGGTAAAGTGCACAGCGCGTGTTGGGGGAGGAGTAAAATCATGAAGCGCGTCAACCTAGGGGCTGAGTAGGACAGGGTTGAGGGAGAGGATATGGGGTTAGGGAGGGGTCAGAAACGGGGGGTGCAGGAAGTTGCCTTAGCTGGTGTCTAAAAGCAGGGAGAGAAAGGGAGTGGCAAAGGGGGGAGGGGAGCAGATTCCAGGGGGAGGGGCGGAGGTAAGAGAAGGCAGCCTGGTCAGCAGAAGAGTGAAGGTGGGGAATGGAGAAAGTGCGGGAATCCTTGGAGCAAAGTTAGTAGGAAGAGTAGGGAGCAGGACAGATCAGGAAAGAAAGGTAGGAGGGGAGAGTCCCAAACCAGTATTTAGCGATGAAGTCAGCGCAGGTGGGCCTGACTTCATGACAGCAGGTGGAGGATGGAGAGGGAAGGGTAGAGGGAGCAGTGCTGGGTACAGAGGGGAGAGTTGGTGGTGGAATGGCAGAAGACACTGCACAGGGTATCCAGTCTGGCAAGGGAGGAGGAGGGGGCGATGCCATAGACTATGTCCACGTACTCAAAGACTGGGAGAACCATTTTGGCTACTGGTTCCTTGCAGACCTGGAGGTAGAGGAAGTCTTTACTGCAGTACAGTGTGCCTAGTTTAGTGCAGAGTTTGGCATGGGCAGCATCTATGTGGACACAGAAATCAAGCTTGCTGTCAAGCCACATGCCAAGGTACTTGAATGCAGGGACCACTTCCAAAGGTGTGCCATCTAGAGAGGTGAAAGTAGGGGGGATGAGAGCCTGGCCAAATTCTGGCAGGTACTGAAGGTCATAGACACTGTCTTCTTGATGTTGACCTTGAGCTGGTTTTCATGGAACCAGTGCAGTATGTTGTGGAACTCCTGCTGGAGTGGCCCAACCTTGGTAGAAGCTGTGGGGCAAGACGTGTAGATGGCCATGTCATCAGCGTACATATGTAAGTGCAAGGAGATACATGCCAAGAGGAGGTCATTGAGGAAACTGAAGAAGAGGATGGGACCAGGATGAAGCCCTGTGGGACTTCGACTAGGATGGTGGGGGGAGACAGGATGCTTCCCACCAATACTGACTGTTGACAGCCGAGAGGTATGAATGGAACCGGTCAACATCATGGACTGAGAGCCCAGTGGAGCAGTCTGTTATGGAGGAGAGGGTGAGACACTGAGTAAAAGACTTTGGCCGGGTCGATGAATGTAGCTGCGGTGATGTGTGGCCTTGATCAGCCCCAGTGAGGATAAAGTCAGTTACCCGCAGTAGGGAGGATACAGTGGAATGGTGCTTCCTAAAGCAAGACTGGAAGGGGAAGACAAAATCAGAGGAGTGAAGGAAGTTAGTGAGTCTGGAGCAGACGAAGGTCTTTGGAAGCTTAGCAAGGGAGGGGAGGAGACAGATGGGCTGGAAGTTTGCAGGGGAGGAGTGGTCACCCCTTTTATCAGGGGGAGTACCTTAGCCACTTTCCAGGCCTGGGGGACAGTGCAGAGGGAAAAGGAAAGGTTAAGAATGTGAGCTAGTGGGAGGTAATGGCTGGGGCCAAGATATGTAGAATGTTGGGGTCCATCCCATCAGGGCTGGACTTAGAGGGTTGAGTGAGGTTAGGGCAAGGAAAACTTTGTGGAGGGAGACCGGGGGAAAACAATAGTCTGCTTGATAGTGGAGTAGGGGAGTCAAAGGGGACTGGAGGGGAGGCTAGAGGAGGAGGAAGGTAGAGCACAGGTGGTGAAGAAATTGTTAAGATGAGCAATGACAGAGGAGGGGTCCAAAACTGGTGAGCCATCCACCATGAGGATGGGGGGGAATGGTCTGGGCAGGAGGATCAAAGATGGAGTGGACAACTTTCCAGAATTTTGCAGGGGAATTGAGACTGGACTGGAGGTTGGATTTGAAATAGAGGGCCTTAGCAGAGTGGATAGCTTTGGTGCAAGAATTCCTGAGTGATCTGTAGAATAGGAGGTCAGGTAGGGGCTGGGAAGATTTAAAACAGGTCCATGCTCGGTCACGGGATTTACAAAACGCAAGTAAGGTCAGAAGTGATCCAAGGGTGGTGGGAACACTTGACCCCTGATTTTCTTAGAGGGGCATGAAGGTGCCAGGTTTGAGTAAGTATGGCTTGGAAGTGGGTAGGGCAGTATCAACATCAGGGACATGATGGACAGGTGACCAGTCGGAGGCAGCAAGGCCATGTAGTAAGGTACGAGTGTCAAGAAGAGACCTGAATGATCTAGACCGTATGTATTTTGGGGTGGAGTGGGAAGGTCTCACTTTCCTGATGCAGTAGGTCATGTGTTGGTCATTGAAGGCAGCCAGCAGAGTGTCTGCTGCTATGATGTGGTGGGCGTGGGAGGCAAGTTCCCAGTCCAGGAAGGAGCGAGTGGTGAGTCGGGTGGGTTCAAAAATTAACTGGGTGAGGTTTAGGGACTTAGTCCTTTGGAGTGTGGGTCTGGAAGGGGAAGAAACAATCTGTAATTTTCTTGTTGAAAACTTAAATCATGTTATTGAGTGATGAAAGTAAAAAAGCAGTTGATAAAAGGCATAATAATAACAGTAATTGTATTTGTGAGAATCAGATACTCCATTGAGTCAAGGATTCATTTACAACAGTTTCCAGTAGAAATGCAAGGCAAGGCAGGATCTGGTTACAATAAGAAGGTAAAAGTTAGTATAATTTAAACACATAAGACATTATTTCATCACAGTTGCATTCCGCATTCACTTCAAATATGGGGTCATGCCAGACGAAATGAGACAAATCCATTTCTCACTTCCCGTGAAACTGCGCCAAAATCATGCAATTTCATGAACTAGAACAGTGTGTTTAAAATGGGCAATTTAAGAGCTCACATTTTTAAAAATGTACAATATTGCCAAAATGTCATTATTTGAATTAAAAAAGATTGGCAAAATGATGCCTGATTTTAGGCATAATTTTGCAAAAATTGCGCAAGTGCGAAATTGGCAATTTTACAAGTGCAAAAAGATTTCACCTCGCACTAATAAGGAGATGAACTACTGCACAGCAGCTAGACAATGTAGTTCAGAACAACAGATGTCACAGGCACCAACCATGGTCTAGGACCCATGACATGATTGTATTCGACCACAGCATGGTCTGGATTATAAGCAGTGCAAATGGATCCAAATATAGAAGGTCGGAGACTGGATGCAAGCCAGTAGGTAGAAAATTTCAAACCAGAGGGGCCGACATGAGAGAAGCAGCCAGTACCTGCTCTGATTTTCATTGTGAGGACACAATATTCAAATCCTGCAGCCGATCTGTGCACCTCCTGGACTGGTGTGGGTTCTCAGAGGGCCGAAATGTAGTCTGGCACATTTCTTGCAGTGCATTTGTACACAAAGTGTAGAAGATACAGCGCCTATGATCACTAAGGTCCAGCCAGTTCCATTCTCTATAATGCATGAAACAGTGGCTATCATGGGGTGTACTTTTTTTTTTTTGTACAAAGCGAGCAAGCATGTTGTAAACAACAGTTAGCTTATTCAGAACTGACTTAGGCTCTGTACACATTAGAGCTAAAGATTTGCACCGGTTTAAAAAACATTTTAAAAAAGTTTTTAAACTCACCACAGCAGCCAGTCCAGATCAGTCTTCAACCGAGTTTTAACTTGGTTATACCACAGCCGACTCCCATCTGCATCTGCCTCCAGTAACGCTTTTTAAAACGGGTTCTCCATGACCCTTAGCACGCTTCCTGGAGGAGCAATATGCAGACGCCCATCCACACTACAGGATAACACGCTTTCTCTCATAAAACTGTTTTTAAAAACAGACTTGAGACTAGCTCGCAGCAGGGTTTAAGCACGGTTTCCTAACACGCTTTGAAACCGTGCTTAAATGAGGATGGGTGCCGTGTTTGCGCTAGTTATAATGTTTTAAGCACCTTAAAACATTTTAACTAGCCTGATGTGTACAGGGCCTTATTGGCCCCATCATATAGGATATATCCCCATTGTCAAGTAAGAGCGTTAACACTGTGTTTACCACATGCTGATGTGTAGGGGGGCTGAAAAGAAGTCCTTATTCTTGAACAAGAAGATATTTTTTTGGGGCCAAGTTTTTTTTTTTTTATTTAATCAGATTTTCAAGGCAAGGCAACTGCATATTTATAGCACCCCGTCCCAAGGGCTTAGGGCTCTGCACAATTAACAGAAAGATGAAAATACACTAAAATGTACCATAAATATCAGAGAAAGAGAGAAAAATAAGTATACATAATAAGTCAGACGGTGGCAAATTCTTGCATAAACAGATGATACTATAACCACATCTTAAACACCTCAACAGAGGTGGGAACTCCTAAGATGGATTGGTGAGGAGTTCCAAATAGCTGGCATCAACATCAATAATGCCTTCTCTTCTGATTTCCTTAAATAGGATCTCCGGGTGACCAATAGCAATGCCTCGTTGGTGCAGAGTGAGTGAAGATGAGGATACCAGACCAAGAGATCTTTAAAGAGCAACTCTCTACCATAATAAATGGCTTAAAACCACCATATTTACACCAATTATGTTTTAACTTTAGGGTTTTTTTGTTTGTTTTTTTCTCTGTTGTTGGTCTATTAAAAATAGCAGATATGCTGTACTTATTTCACTGAGTCTTTCAAAATGTTTCTGACTTTCCCCAGTTGACTTAACTGCCATTTGCGACATCAAAGTCTGTTGTCATAGACAGCACTATGATGTCATAAACAAAGGCACTGTGAGGTAAACAGGGGAGAGGCAAATGTGTTTTATACAGACTTTTTGGATGGACTAGCAAGATGTGCTGCAAACCATGGAAAAAAAAAAGTATCTAGTAAACTGTAAAAGCTGAAACAGCATTTTTATAGAAGCATATGCCGAAGTGCAGAGTTGTACTTTAAGATAGCCGAGAAACAAACCATGTAGGGCTTTGTCAGTTAGCCCTTGCAGTCTTGAAGGTTATGCAGCACCTATTAGGCAGCTGCTGCAAGTGTGGCAGTACGGGCACGCATGATATGTTCCAGATACGAACAGCCTTGTAATCAGCTGAACTGCAGTATTTTGCACCACCTGTAGAGGGTGCACCAACCCTCCAGTTAGCCCTAGCTACAACATGTAGGTTTTATCTGAGATGAGGATCCAGCCACTCGCTCAGATATTTGTGGTAGTAGTGGGCAGGAGCTCATGAGTCAGGGGATTCAAGTAGGGCTGGGATAGAAAGAAGGGAATCGTGGTTGCCCGGGGCATAAGGACAAAGGAGGAGACTGGGGAGAGGACGGGGGGGGGTTAGTACCCTGGAGGAACAGTAGGTTCCAGGAATTTTAGGGAACTTGAGCAGACTGGATGGACCCCTGGTCTTTTTCTGCCGTCATTGTTGATGTTTCTGTGATGACCCAGGATAGAGATAGCCAGTTATTGGCAATTCTGCTTCTGAAATGCTTTTCGGAATTTCTTTTTTTAATTCCATGGAATTCTGAAAAGCATTTCTCTGTAAACTGTCAAATAATAATCTGTGGATGAGCTGGCCCAATGGCGCTGAGCGTTGCAGTGCTAGACGCCACACCTCGCTCCGTACTGGTGACCCGTGTTCAGGAATGAGCATGGGGTGCTAGAGGGACATGGGGGAGAGAGCATTCAGCATGTGAGAGACTGCTGTCCTCTCCGGGGGACACTGCTGGCTCCGCTGAATGACTGTTACCAGGTAGAGGCCTGGTGGCAGTACAGGTTGGGAGCAGCAGAGATAGGAGGGGGGATCCTGCAGAGTGCGCGTGCCTCCACACACACACACACACACAGATGTGAGCACCCCAGCAAGGGAAATTAGAGAAAAATGGTGGAAAATGGCAGCGGGGCAGGCAGGCATACATGAAACCCTACCCACCAATCCCCCACCCGCCTTACCGACAGGACAAATACTGGGGAGGTGATGGATTGTGGGGGTCAGCAGTACAGGGCCGAAGGGAACCCAAGCCTGCCTTCACTTGAGGGCATAAACTGCAGATAAGAAAAAAAATAATAATAACCTGCAGATTACGTATTTGCAGAAAATGAATCTGTGGTGTGTGTAAATTGTGAAATATTATTCCACAGTTTATAAATACCGTGGATTACTAATTTGCAGTTTAAAAGAACAATTCCACTTTCAGAATTGTGGACTTTCACTTTTGATGGAATTACATGTAAGTGTTGGAATTTCCAGAACTCCAGTGGAAGTAGATTTTGAAAATTGCAGACAGCTCTACTGTTCCATTGATTTTAAGATAAGAAGATGTTAAAGAAGACAGTCTCTGGACCACTGATACCTACAAATATGCCCCAATACTGTGTTTTAATGGGCTTTTTATGTTTCTATGGGTAGTCAGACCTTGAGAGGCCCACTGTGCTCACCTACATTCCCCCTTATTTCACTGTGGAAGGGGGAGGTTCACAGAAATTTCTAATTGTTTTTCTTAATATTGAATGCTGCAGTGGCCTGGATGGAGGCAATGAACATAATCGATCCTTGTTCTTTTTCATCTAGTGTTTACTATAGAGGTGTGCAGAACCTCTCTAGAAAGATTGAGCTTCCCCCAAACTCAGACAGGTTGCTTTTCCTTTAACTGAAGTTGAATGTGGGTCGTTCAGCATGGATTTTGGCCTGGCAATTTTTTTTAAATGGACACCATATGCCCCTTCTCCAGAGGGACTCATCTTGCCTCTTATCCAGGTCACATGACATTTTGCTACTCAGCATGCCAGTGCCCTTCAGTGACTGTCTTTCTCCAGTCATGTGGTGGCAGTACAGCTGCACAGAATGTGAAATTTTGCCACCAGAATTCATATGGAATGCCAATTCCACTTCCAAAAGGCTTTTTGGAAATTATTTTTTTAACTCTGCGGAATTCCTAAAATAATTTCTATGGAACCTGTGGATGGTATAAAATACACAGTACAGCTAATTACATACCTCTGTGGAATATTACTCTGTGGGTTGCAGAAAATGAATGCATGGTGTATGTACTGTAAACTGCAAAATACTGTTCTGTGATTTAAATAAACTGCAGATTATTAACCCTTGCCATGCCACAGAGTGATATATCAATCCAGAATTCCTACATGTTCTAATTCTATCAGCAGCCGAAGGGCTAATTCATATTCAGATAACAAATCTGCATTAAAAAACACACTCTGCTTTCAGAATTTTGCAATTCCTCTGAGTTAGGTAAAATTTCCAAAATTAATTTAGTGTTTGGTTATCAGGTAAGTGCACTAGACAAGGCTTGCTTATTTTCAGACATTACCCGGGAGGTTACAGTCGAACTATAAAAGCAGTACAAAACGTGGCATCCAACTGAACAGTAGTAAAAAAGACATCAACCTAGCCAGCATAGTACTGGACACAATACAGATTTATACAATTGATATAGAGTACCGTATACAAGAAATACAAAAGTACAGTGAGTAAGAATGGACTCAAGGATGGTCTAACAAATGAGTCGCAGGCTGGCATTCAGCTGGAAGTGGAATTTGGAAAATTCTGCATAGTTCGAGATGGCAGTTGCCCTGGCAGCCTAGCAATCTGTCCTTCAAGTGCCAGCCTACAGACAGTGGTGCAGAGTTTTTCGCACTGCACATTCCTAGATGGGGCTTTGAGTGCATGTGCAAGCTTTGCAGACATATACAACCAATCTGTGCAGTTACTCTGCAGTATATGCTGCACACTGGGTAGACAGACTAGTTCTCTCGCTGAGCGATACCATGTCATGGAGACTACCCTCTTCTCTCTGATGAAGCCCGTGTAGGGTGACTGTACATAAGGGTTTGTTTCCCTGTTGTGTGTATGCATTTTTCTAACTAATAAAACATTGCTGTACCTATATGTTGTGTGCACTCAATTTCTTCGTTTTTTATCTAGATTTGCTTTTGGTTGAGCAGCACCAGTGGTGGGCACCCAGTGCCCCGCATTTTTCTTTTTATTCATGGAGACCACCACATCATCAAAACATTATGTGATCCTGCATGATTAATTCACTAATCATTACATTCACTTACTGAAAGGAGGAAGACTGTGCTGCTAAATCTGTAATATGGGGTGATGGGGTGGTAGCTGGGTGGGTGACATTTGGGTTGTAACAACCAAAGAAAAAAAAAAAAAAAAAAAAGAAAATGCTTCTGATATGTGTTTCTGAATTTCTTTTTTAATTCCGTGGAATTCCAAAAAGTATGTCTATGTAAACTGTGGGATATTATTCCACAGATTACATAATTTTCACAATAATGACATAATCTGTGGAATAATTAAGGACTAATCCATGATGGGGTGTGAGTAAATCCCAGCCCAATCCACATCCCATCGTGGGTTACTCTGGTTATACAGTTAGAAAAAAAAAAACACAGCAAAAAGTTTGAATAAAAACAATGGTCCCTATGCATGAATGTGTGAGAAAGGTATGCAAATGTGAGCCATACGTAGTGCATAGCTGCACGGTGCATAGGGCCAGGCAATACGTGGCATGTACCAACCAACACACAAACGCATGAGCCCTGCGCGTGCTCCATGGACGGAGCGATCGCGCTTTGGAGGCCGCCCCCAGCAACTTGACCCCAACCCCTGACCCTGCCATATAAGGGCAAACTCCCCTCCCACCGCGCAGACGCGGAAGTGAATGCGGACCACAGAGATGATGGAGTAATGATGACGGAGAAAGAGAGAGATGCAGAGATAGGCGTGCAGGCACAAGCAGTGCTAGGGAACACCAGCCAGCTAGTGGGGCAGGCGACCAGAGATGCATGTGGTGGCGGCGCAGCAAGAACAAGGGCCTCCAACTTCATGGGGGCACAGATGGTGGCCATGGTGGTGGAGATAAGTGCCAAATACGACCATCTATATGGTGCACTGGCCCTGTCCACCCCCACGGATGTGAAGGCGCACATGTGGCTAGACGTGCAGGGGGCAGTGAATGCCACAGGGTCAGATGCACATACCATCACCTCCATAAAGCACAAATGGTGGGACATGCGCACGTCCATGAAGCACAAATTGGCAGAGGGCGCATGGGCACAAAGGGGCACTGATGGTGGCTCCCCCAACCTGGACAGCTAGCTGACACCCATGGAGAGGATGGTGGTGGACACCCTTATGGCCATCAATTTCCATGGTGTAGCCGAGGGCATTGGCATACAGGCTGGTGAGTATTGCATGAAATGGCACACCACGACCAGTGGCACAAGTGCCTGTCCATTGTGCCCATCTAACAGCTATGCATTATGCCAACAGAGCCCACCATGGAGAGTTGACATGCTGGGAGAGTGCCAGCAGGGAGCCAGCACACCACAGGCCCCGACAGACAGCATGAGCAGGCAATGGTGGACGACAGCGCGGGTGAGTTTGTGGAGACACACAGCAAGTACACACGCAGAAACATGTCACAGCACAATAAACATCCCCATACGTTCCCCCCCACAGGGCCAGCACAGCCAGCGGAGGAAGGTCGGCATGTGTCCTCGGACAACACCACCCAGGCTGGGGAGAGCAATGATGAGGACACACTGGCAGAGCAGACAGCCGACAATGTCCCCGGGGAGGCATGGCCCCTCACATGCAGTGGGCAACGGCCGTCTAAAGATGAGGTCCACAGCAGTGGTGACGCGCACATCGGCAGTGTCCCATGTTTGAGCGGCACGGTGCAGCATGCCAGATGTGCAAGGATGAACAGCAGAGACGAGGGTCCATCCAGCAGACCACTTGGATGGAGCTGGCCATCGCAGGCAAGCATCATACCTGACAATGCAGTACGAGGACCTGAGGCAGCTTGAGTGCGACAGGCTGGAGGCACAGCACAGGATCATGGAGGCCATTGTGGAGTTAACCGGCACAGTCCATGCCATGGGACTCGATGTAACGAGGATGGCACAGGAATGCACCGTGAAGCTGCTGACAGAACGGGGTCCCCCATCATGGCTACACAGCACAGCATCAGCACATGCCCAGAGCCGGGGGATGCAGAGCCAAGATGCCTGCGCAGCACCACATGCTCTCACATATGTGGACAGAGGGGGAAGCACAGGCAGAGACTGTGCAACGCTGGGCCTGCGCATTGATGGACACATTTCAGAGGACACTGCCGCGCAAAGCACCCAGGAGACCGTCGCGGAGGACGCCACACCCCAGGACAAGCAGAGCATCAATGCAACGGCCAGTGAGGGGCCTGTGGACACACTGGTGAGGGTAACCCAAATGCAGGCCGCACCACAGTGCAGGGGCAGTAGAGCACTGGGTCCTGCATGTATGCAGGACATGCAGTCTAGGCTGCATGAGCAGGCTGCCCCCTATGCATCACCATGGCAGTAAGGGACACCGGGGTGGCATGTAATAGGAGTGTGTGACACCAGGGCATGGGTGGGCACCCCCCAGAAGCACACACACACCATGGTGCAGACACAGGGATGCACGGTGACACACAGGAGGGCACACAGTTGTGGCGGGCACACTCCATGGGCAAGGGTGGGAATGCAGTGGCAGGGAGGGCGGTCCCCTGTTCGATTGGTTACCTTGCCGTGGTACAGGGGCCTAGCACAGTGGCACGAGTACCTTGTCACCAAACACCAGCCAGGGTCAACAACACTGCAACTGCCGACCTGCACCCTCAGTCCTGTGTCATCATGGGTGCAGTGCCAGCCATGCCTGAATACGCTGTGCTGTGGCATGGAAGCTTTGACAATCAGAAGTCCGTGCATACCCCACAATCACGTACGCCAGGTGACGGTGAGCATGTTACCCCGAGGCTACTGTCTGAAGATGCCATTCATTACCCCCGCACACGCTTCGTCACCTGCAGCTGTCTCCTGCTTGCGACAGCAGTCATTCCCTTTATGTCCTGGCTGCCCATCTGGAGGGTCATACTGTGGCATTGGTAGACCCCACTACACCACCATGTTGTGGAGCATCGCGCACATGGCGAACACTTGGCAGGCACCTGGTAGTGCAAGCATGATGGTGCCCTCTGTGTGGTCCAGGTATCAGTACCACATCTTCAGTAGCCCAGTGCTCCTCCCGATGATGGACTGTGCACAGTGGTGTGCTAAGCTGAAGGCCTCCTCCGCTGCATCCATTGGTGCCAGGAAGGGCATCAACAGGTATGGCCATAGTGGGCATCCACTGTCACCTGTGGGGAGAGGAGAACATGTCAGTGTGCTTTCGGCAGGAGGGTGCACCACCCATCCATGTGTGTACGGTACATACCCAACAGCCATCCATCCATGCATCCGAGGCAGTGTACTGAGGCCCGAGGCATCCAGGATGTAGGCCTCATGGCACGACCCAGGGAACAGGGTGCAGACATCCATGAAGATGCCTGTTGCATCACATACCAATTAGCTATTAAGGCTGTGAAAGCCCTTTCTGTTCCAATATGCATCCTTGGACACTGACGGTGTTAGGATGGTGATGTGGGTGCCATTCACAGCACCAACCACCTTTGGCATCCTGTGTATGGTGTAGAAGGCCTGTTTGATGGCCCGTATCACCCTGTCCATCACTGGGAAGTGTATGTGGATGCACGTGTGGTCAAGCAGGGCATCCGTGACCTGCACCAGGACACAGGACACAGATAACTGGCTGACTCCAATGCCGTCGCCCACCACACGCTGGAATGATCCTGTGGTGTAGTAGACGAGGGCACACATAACCTTCATCTCCACGGACATGGCACTGGAGCGCTTGGGGACACCCTATTGCGGACAAGGTCAAACAACTGTGCTACCATGTGCCATGGCATTCGAAAGCACTCGATGCAGTGAGTGTCTCAGAGCTCATCGTCAGCCATGCGGGGCCAGAACTCGCGCTCCCGTGGCCACCACCTCCCACCACCTGCATGGCCAGCTTGCTGTAGGTACACATTTAGGAGTAGTCCAGGACACATCACTGCAATGTACTGTACACGGAGTCACCATTGGATGGTGCTGTGACATGGCAGTGCCTTCCATGTGTCGGCGCGCATTCCACATGGCGTGCTGCCATGCAGGGCACCGTCTGCCCCACCAGTGGCACACGCCAATATGCATGTGTTCATCAGGACCATGGCCGGGCATCATGCCCTGCATGTCCATTGTATCCGCGTCTGTGGGCATATCATGTGTGGCACACATCACGTGGCCATGAGGGTGCACATGCCATGCAGGTATGGGCACCCAATACTGGGCCAGTGGTGGCCATATGTGCCTGTGCACAATTGTGGCACTATGTGTGTCCAGTGACATGACTGGCCCCAATACACACAACAGTGGAGCACCACAGCACATACCAGGCCTGCACATCATGACCGGTGCTGCACGGCACATTGCACCCATACAGGCTGTGCCACAGGTACAGCACCCTGCCCACCATACACAATGCACACACTGGGGGCACAGCCCTACCACACAGGCAAGGCTGCACGCATACACATGCATGCCATCCAGCTCCACTCCCCCTGTAGTGTACGCAGACAGTGTCCATGGCCATGCTGTGTGACCCAGCTGTGTGCATGTGGGCCACCCGTGCTGTCATTCAGCAGTGGCGACACAGGTGGTTGGCTACATGCCACTATGGTGGGCAGATCCGTGGCTTGCATGTGTGCCAGTACGCCATGGTGGCTGGCATGTGTCACACCACATGGCATGTGCACAAGCCACAGCCCAGGGAGAGTATTAAATGGCATGGGCCCACACGTGTGGTGAGCGGCATCAATATGGAGCACTTGCCACAGTAGCTATGGAGGGTGGTTGAGCGGGTCTGCAGCAATAGCGGTGGATACAGGACCCTGTGGGAGGCACAGGGCCATCGGCCAGTGAGTACCATTCACATGTGTGTGTAGTATTGGGATATGGGTCATTGCTTGTCACTGTGCACTGACGTCTCTGTCCCGCTTGTGTCTCCCTACCCCACCCCATGCAGGAAATCTCAGGTATGTTGCATGTGCTGGAGTTGGTGAGGCAGGTCCAGGTTGATGGTGTGTATGTGATGGTGGTGCACCCTCAGGGGCTCTATTGCCGGTGCTGGCAGAGAAGGTGTCCACGTTACCTGTGGTGGACTGGTGTAGAGGGCCAGCCGCAATACGAGGGCGAGACAGGGCTGGCAGAGGAGGTGATGCTGTAGTGGGTCACAATGCTATCAAGGGCAAGTGTCTTGCCTGTGTTGCACATAGTGTGTCATGTGGCACGGGGAGGGTAGGGGGGCCTGGGGATTGCCAGGGTCTGCCAGCGTGTCATGGTGGGTTCAGTGACAGCTGTAGCCCTGGTGTTGCCCCCATGACTCATGTTCGGTCTCAGTGGCTCTGTGAATCACACTGGCATGGGGTTCGGCCACTGTGGCATCACTGGCATGTGTGTGCCGGGTGCTGTTGGCTTGGGGGAGCGTTGGATGCCATACTGCTTGTCCAGTGCAGGTCAGGGGGTTGGGGAGGCCTGCCGGTCTCTCTGTGTTAACTGTCTCTTTTGTCTCCACAGTGCTACAGAGGTCCTTTGTGAAGGATGTTCCTGCTGCATGTGCCATGGCCCAGGAGGACAGCGGAGGATGTGGGGAGCACTAGCAGTGAGGAGTCCGTGGATGGTGGCCCGTGCTGGAGGTGTCCAGAGAATGGAGTGGAGCCAGTGGCTGTCGTGCCTCCTTTGGCGGAGGCCCCCATGGGGCTCCTACAGACTGAGGGTGGTGGTGAGCCCTGCTGTTCTTGGTGGTGGGGGCACTGTTGCGGGGGGGTGTTGTGGGCAGCTTGCAGCCCTTTGCATTGCATGGACCATATACATCAATCTGCTGTGCTCCGCACTGGTTCAGTAAACATTCTGGTTTTCATACACACATGTGTGTTCATTGTCTCGTGTAAGTGGTCCTGTGTATGTGCGGCATGATGGCTGGGTGGGTGCATTGCTGGTGGACACCAGTGGGGGGGGGTTGCTGTATGTCCTTCCTGCCGTTGCAGTGGGCATGGCCGGGGGAGGCGGGCCTATGCCTGTGTCCGCCTCTGTGCGTATGGGTGTTGTCCGTCTGTGCCAGCACGGGGTGGGGGCCCACTGTCAGCAGGCACTGGCGTGTGTCCCCTTGTCACACTGCCATGGCTTGCCAGTGGGGCACGACCACAGCAGTGACACGTCATTGCTCTGCGTGCGGGTGCAACGCACGGCTTTCTGTGGCAGCCTATGTGCAGCGGGCTGCTCACGACTCCCCTGTGTTGACAAGCCTGGACGGCCCTTGGAGCCATGTGCCTGCCGTGTCACATGGTGGATGGGTGCAGGTGGTGCCTCACACGGGCGCAGCATGACCCTTGCATGCTGCCATGTCTCTGCCCCATTAGCATGGTGTACTACAGCTGGTATCTCCACTTACACAGTGGCTTACAGTATGTGTGCACAGTCTGCGCATGGCATGTGGCATACCTCTGCGCATTCATGCATGTGCTGATCATGTTCAGATGCATCTTTTATGTGGCCACACTCCCACGTACACATTGCGCTACTTTCCCTTGTTGGTGTGCACTGTGGCCCTGTGTGGTGACTTGCATGCACATTGTGCATGCTGCCACTGGGTTGCATGCGTGTACGTGGTGTGTTTATGCGCAAGTGCATAACGCACGCATCCTACGAACATCATGCAGGCGTCGTACATAGGGCCCAATATGTTTTATAGTTTTATGCTTAAAACAGAGAAATGTCAATACGCGGCATAACATGCTCCTTATTGAGAAGTGGCATAAAATGCATTTAGGCTGTGGAGGACATCACCATAGTAACTAAATACCAGAAGAAATGTAGCCGGCTGAGACATCGATCATTAGGGTACTTCAACAGATCTGTTATTGTTTAGTCAATTTCACTTTCACTGAGTGACTTCCCAGTACTGTGTCTTTGAAACACACAATTTTATACTGTTTTCACGTATGGGTTTTAATTTTGTGGAATGGTGCAGTTACCGGGTGGAAAATAAATGGCGACTTCTCAAGAGTGTGTTGGAATGCTATGCATTCTGCATGGAATGATTTTAACGTTTTTAAAAAAAACATGCGGTCAACTGGTACTTTATGCGGTGGTGATGTAAAAATTACTCACAGCATAAAGTAGCAGCTGACCAATTAGGGAACTGAATTTTTAGACACCATTAAGTAATTTTCTGCAGTCTGTGTAAACTGCAGAATACTCCATGACTTTGTGTAATTGTAAGCTGTGAATCACTACTCAACAGTTTAAGAAAAAATATTCAGGTTTTGGAACTTCTGTAATTCCACTTCCAATGAAATTCTACAAATTTAGGTGGAAACATTTCTGAAATTCCTTGGAATTCCTGTGTAAGTGGAATAGCTGTAAAAAGTAATAGTCTCCTTCTGATTTGCCAAACACTAGAATGGTTTAACAGAATCTGGAAGTATTTGCACAGACCCCAATAGTGTGATGTCAGTTGTTACCTTCTATGGAAAGTCTGTCTTTGGCAATCCCTCAAAGGCTCAGTGGGACATGTCTTTTCTGTCAGACATAGATGTGCCACTAATTCCTGAAAAAACTAAAGTCATTTTAGTGTCCCCGATATCAGTTGCTGAAGTCCAGCTAGCCATTAGAACTTTGCACACTAATTTGACCCTGGGTGAGGACTGATTAATGTTTGAGTTTTGAAGAACATTGTGTATGCAGCTGAGCCCAGCTTAGACTTTTTTAATGCAATGTTAACTATTGGCTCTGTTCTGCTGTCTACATTGCAGACTATGATGTTCTTTGTGTTTTAACATGAGAGATAAGCACAACATAGAAAACATTAAGTCGCTTTACTACAGATTTTAAACTTTTGGCGTGGATCACAACAAGTAGATTAGTTAAAGTGGCAGAGATTCTGATAACGAAAGTTCAGCCCTGTGCAATTCCTCAAAGGTCCATATTTCACAATGTCATCTTGCTTAGAGAGGTCGTATCTAACAGTAATTCGGATCTTATTTCAGTTTTTTTTACTCTCTTTAGAGCAAGAGAAGGTATATAATAGAGTGTGCTATGCCTACATCTGTAATACTTTGGTACAATATGGAATGCCAGTTACATTTGTATCATGGATACAGACTTTTACAGAACTGCTAATATTATTCCGTTTGTTAGTGGACAGATGAACAGCAATATTAACGCTTTTAAGGGAGTGTGACAAGGATCTTTGCTAAGCCTGTTCTAAATATTTTTTTGTTAGATACCCTAATTAGGAAAATATGGCAAATCATGTGATCACTGGGAGTAAAGTACACTCAGTAGGAAAGAAGGTGAGCAAACTCACTCCGTTGCTTTCTTTGTAGTCCTTTTGTAATAATAGACTTCTCATGAATAAAAGTTGAAAAAGTCACATTTATTAAAATAATAAAAGGTAGTTGGACTAAAAACAGACAAGAGGAACAGTAATCCCCATCAATGTATGTTTCTCATGTCACAGCGCATGCATTTTCAGGGAGTAAGTTAGTCCAGGCTACCTTTTGTTGTTTTAATAAATGTGACTGTTTTTCAACCTCTATTCATGAGAAGTCTATTTTTACAGAAGGACTACAGAGCAGCAGAGTGAGTTTGTACACCTTCTCTCCTACTGACTTCGCTCCTTTGATGTACTGCACCCATGCCATCTCAGTGCCGGCTATTTCCTGAATGATTGAAGTATATCCGGATGAGACTGCCATAAAAGAAATTGCCTATGTAGATGATATCTGCTTGTGTTTACAAAACAAAGCTTCTGGCCGAGCAGCAGTCCAGTGGTAAATCAATTTGAAAGGTTGCGAGGAAAAGTTAAATTATAACAAAAGCTAAGGATTTCAGATAAATAGTGCAGAGTGGGCTAGTTGTGCGATTCAGGTGGAAATATACCGATTCTGTCTGAGCCTTTGAAAATCCTTGGCATAACATTTGGCACTCAAAATGATGTCTCACTAGTGGTGGGCGAAGTGGGCAAAATTTTCTCTATGGAGTAATCCATGAATTTTGCCCGTTTTGTGGCACATAATGCGAAATTTAGCCTGGTGGAATAGCGAAATTTGGCCTGTGGAATGGTGAAATTTGGCCCACAAAATGACAAGATTTCACCTTCCACGGTGAAATTCCACCTTCCGCAATGAAATTTCACCACAGAAGGTGGAATTTCACCCACGGGAGGCGAAATCTCACCTAGGTGAAATTCTGCCTTAACCACGGAAATTTCACGGATTACTCCACGTAGCGAATTCAGCCACTTCACTACCAGAATTTAAATTCACTGCGTCTCTGTGCCTCACACAGTTTGGAGGCTTTACTAAATATGGCCAGTACCAAGGTCAACGAGGCTAAATGAAAAACACTAGGTTGCTTCAGAAGGCAGATGCATTAACTGAACCGGCACAGACTTGTACAATTTAGGGCTGTGCAGAACGCATAATTCCACCATTGGAACCGCTGCAGAATGGCAGTTTCACTTCTGAAATGCTTTGCAGAATTTCAAAAGCCTTTCTGTGCAAACTGCGGAATAATTTTCCATGGATCATGTAAATCGCAAAATAATTTTCCACACATTGCGGAAAAAGAATCCACAGTTTAGATGAACTGAGATTATTTATCTGCTAAAAAAAATTCCCATGCGGAATGTTGAAATTCCACAAATGATGGAAATCAGAGGAATTTTCAAAAATTTAGCAGTATTCCATTCAGTCGGAAATTCAACAGTCCGCTCAGTCCTAGTTTCATTCCTGCTAGAAACATTTGTGACAATTTCTATATTATCAGAGAAGTTATTGAACATTACGGCCCAGATATTCAAACTGCGCCCAAAATGTGCGCAATAGCAGAAGCAAGCACAAGTCAATTGCGCACATGCACAACAGACGCGATATTCAAACGTGGAGCAAGTCAAATTGCGCAACCAGCCAACGTCTGAATATCGCACAACCTGCGCCATAGCGCAACCAGGTAGGGGAAGCTGAGCACATATGTCGCGCCATAGCACAACAAGGCCAGCCCAGCTGAGCAGTTGAGATGCGCCATAGCGCAGGCGGAGAGCCCCCCCAGCAGCAGAGCAATGGAACTGCACAACCAGGGAGGTAGGCAGGGGCCCACCACCCATGCCACAGACGGGCACAGGAACACACTGTAGAACTAACAACACACCCCCACACCCGAAGCACAGCATCACTGGTGGAGGGATGGAATATCCACTGGCCCATGGGAACAAACCTACAAAGCACAGCTGGGCCACGGCGCCCCAGCACACCCACTGGCAAGCAAATACTGCCACACAAAGAGGCCGGACAACTCAGGTGTACCACAGTCACCACTGTGCACAGCACACCCTGCTTTGCAACCCCAAGACACCACCCATGAGCAGTGACTGTGACTGGCACTGCCGGAACCACCATGCCCCCCCACCTGGCACAATGCAACCGTGTGTACCACAGAACCATACAAGCCAGATCCACCAGAAGCCCACAGTGGTGTGTGGCAGCACACGGCCAGACCGGCTGACAGCCACCACCACACCAGGGACACCCCCACATGCAGACACACACACAATCCCAGGACCACACCACACCAGATGCCATGCACACCACTGCAACTGAGCACCTATAGCCAGCTGCAAATCAGAGACCACCACAGTATTCATAACAAAATAGATATATATATTAAATGAATAACAGAACAACAACAACAGGAACAACAATAACACTATTTACAAATATATACAATACAGGGGTGGGGGTACGGGTACAAGGTAGGTGTGGGTGTGGGGTAGGGGTGAAGAACTTGGTGAGGGAAGGCAGGGTGTGAGGGAAGGGTAAAGGGTGTAGTTGTGGGGCAGCTACTGCCCCCCAGGCTGCAGATCTGCAGGCTGGCTCGGACCCCGTGTCCTCCTCCGGTGTCGCACACCCCTCTGGTTTATCTCCCTGAGGATGCTGAGCGATTCCTGCGACATCTCCATCAGGCAGTGGATGGCCTGCTCTATCCTGCGCAGGACCCAGACACCTAGGGCAAGGGAACAGAATCAATGGCTAGGACTGTACACAACCCTGAAGCCCACCCAGTATGCATGGCATACAGCCAAGTGCCCCGGCCCTGTGATGGACTGCACACACTCACAGTGACCGTGCACGGGCCAAGCCCAACCAGGCAGCAACAGCCAAGTGTGCCACTACACACACACCCCACCCATGCCCAGCACAGCACAACCAAGGCAGTACAGTGACATGGCTACATGGTGGGAAGGTAGTGTCACAGCCATGTGCCCAGTGCATGCATGGACCACCAGTGACGCACTCACAGACATGCAGTGCCACTGGACAGTGCTGACTGTCATACGTCGCGTGCATGGCAGTGTTGTCCATGGATGGTGGCCATGCCCCATCCCCCCATTGCACGCAATAACATCCATGATGTAATGACACTCACCCTCATCCAGCCGCTGCTGCTGATGCTGCTGCTGCTGCTGTTGTTGCGGTCCCATACCGCCGCCTCCTCTGCCGGCCACCTCTGCAGCACCCCTGTGCACCTCAGCCCGGGCCCTCCTCCACTCCTCCATGCCTATGGGAAACAAATGTTGAGAAACACATTAGTGAGATCCAAATGCAGACAGCCCCCTGCCCCAATGAGTGTGCCTGCCCACACAGCCAGACCCATGCATCACACACCTGCAAAAACTGACACAGCCAACCATGGAACAACCCTCCCCCATGCTCTGGCCCCAATACACAGTCATACCCCTGCGGACAATACAGGTGCATAAATGGCTCACCCACCTGGCCTAGGCACAATGCCCCTCCTGGCACGGGACCTGAGGCGTGCCAGCAGTGCCTGCTCCCTCCTGTGCAGGTCACTGTAGCAGTGCCTGCTGTTCTGTGCCACCCTGTGACCTGCTCCAGCACAGTGGCCACCTGCTGCCACACTTGGGTGCGGGCCACGTCTAGGGGTTCCCCCCCAAACAATGGCCCATAGTGAGGCTCCACCATGGCCACTAGGTTGGCCACCTACAAACCACTCCACTGGGGAGCTCTCCTACGTGCCATGTCAACAACTTGATAGTAGGCAATATGGCGCTCCACAGCGCGGCAACCCCACGTGGAAATGTTGTGCAATACAACCCCGTCTGTCCCTATCGTGCTGTTCAGGCAGCGCCGTCGGTCTCTATCGCACTGTTACCGAACAGCACGATAGAGCTGCACACATGCCAGACATACAGCACCAAGGGGCAAAAGTCGGGCACAAGGTCATGTCTCTGGTGCAAGCCCACGCACAGCGCCATACAGCATCTACACGTCCAGCGCGAGTGGTCGCCTGCGTGCCAGTGCCACAGTGGACTATTGCGCAGTTGTGCCACAGTGCCATGTGGTGACCAGCGCTGTAGCACCACTGGCACAATGGTGGCCGTGTCCTGAATAGCTGACCGCGCACAGCACATAATCAGTGCGGCAGACGCCTGCGTAAGGTACCTGGGCATGCATGGTGCGATGTACTACGCAGTCACAGAACTGTGCCATAGGCTCAGCCGGCTCAACCGTATTGAGCAAAGTGCAACAGCGTGATATTCAGTCGTCATATGGAAATCAGCTGATCAGTCATTCAAAGGCGCAGCGGCGCGATTTGCATCCCATTAAAGTTGCTCCACTCCTAATTTGCATGCATTGCACTATAAATGTGCGACAGTTATCTGCAGTGGCCATATTCGGTTACTGCAGGTGATAGGTGGGTTGCATGCTGTGTGATGTTATGGACTATGGTCATGGGATAATGCTGTAAACTGCACAGTCACAGGTGCCCACTTCCACTCATACAGACTGTGACATGGCCGAGCAAGGACTGGGTGAGGAGGATGATGGTGGGTGGAAGAGGAGGCCCAGCTTCACAAAGGCTGAAACAGAGGCACTCTATGAGGCCTACCTGGAGGAAGAGCCACTACTCAGTGGACAGCGGGGCACCCCTCAGACCCGTGCTGCTGCATGGGAGGGGGTAGCTCGCACCGTAAACCTGCACAGAAGCCACCAGCACTCCATACAGGAATGTAAGAAGAAGAAGATGGGGACTGACAGGAGACGGGTGAAGGAGAAGGTGGCAGCCCTCAGGGCGGCATGCGCTGCCACAGGCGGGGGCCAGCCAGAGGTGGCACAGCTGACCCCGGCGGTGGACCGTCTTGATGCATCCATGCAGCGCAGTGCCATCGAGGGCATTCAATGAGGTGGCTTCCAGACAGGTGGTAGCCCATCACTGCACGGTTGACATGGTGGGGGGTGGGAAGGGAAGGTTGATCCCATGCACTAACATGTTCTCACTTTCTGTTACAGATCCTGTGTGCCTGCAGGGGACAGTGGTGGTGGGCCCGTGCATTGTGGACATGCAGCCAGAGTTGGAGGAGGGTCCATCCACCTCTGCTGGTAGCCGGCGTGCATTGCACCAGTGTGCACACCTGGCCGCCATCTCCGATGTCAGTGAGTCAGGTGTGGGGGGTGCCCTTCTTGTGTCCCAGCAGTCTGGCATGCAAGCATGCCAGCACGCTGTGGTTGAGGCTGTGGCACGAACCTGCACCATTGATGATGCAACGGCCGCTATGGGCAGTGACACGTGTGTGTCACATAATGGACACACAGCAGGACAGCCCGTGCCCATGGACCTAGATGGTTCTAACGTGTGTGCCAGCACATCAGCACAGTCCCAGGCTGTGCCTGTCAGCACCGGTTGGGCAGCACCGGTGGCTGTGCAGGTCTCTGGCACTGTTGCGGACACTGCATTGGAATGACTGGTCCCTTGGGCACAGCAGGAGGAGGGGCAGCAGCGGCAGTCACCCACCGGGTCTGGGGGTACAGGGTTCAGCGGTGGTGTATGCACACCTCCTGTTGACATGCCCATACCTGGTCCTGGTGAACAGCGCCCACCCTCACGGGGTGTTGAGCATCAGGCCCTTCCATCCCCTGAGGGATAGGTTGCCAATTTGGCAGACCCGTTTGACGAGCACACCCGCCTGCTGCGGGTATCAGTACAGCAGCAGATGCGGGTTGCAACGTCCGTGGAGGCACTGTGTGTGGCTGTGGAGCGGCACAGCAGGGACAATGCAATGATCCTGGCAGAGATGGTCCAAATGCGGATGGATGTGACCGCAGCCATTGACAGGCAGACCCAGGCATTGGTCGCTGTCATGGCCGCATTGGGCACACAGTCAGGTGCCCCTGTACCACACACCCCACACAGTACGCTCTCCACTCCACGTTCCCGGCGTCGTGCGACACCCAGCCTGTCGACACCGGGTTCTGCTGTGGGCATCCCGAGCACCCCTGGTGCAGGTATGTTTGGCATGCTGCAGACCCCTGTGCGGATAAGGTCACGCTCGCGCAGTGGGACCCCTGGTGGTCCATCGGTGCCACCCCGTGTGGCCCATGCTCAGCCTGCCAGTGTGGCTGGGTCATGGCGGGGCTGCCCACGCATCCATGGTGGCCATGGCTCAGTGCCACCTGACTGACCTGTCTCCCAGTGCGGGCCCTGTCTGGTGCTGCCCTGTGTGCAATGTGTGTCTTGGTGGGCAGTGCACCGGTGGGTGCCCTGCCCAACACACCGACGCACGGACCACCTGCACACCCACCCGACTGCTGTCCACAGGTGCGTGTGCATGATGATGCCTGCATTGTACTGTACACCAAGGTGCAAGGGTGCCCAGCATCTGACACACGTGACATGGACAGTACAGGTGGTGGGGTGGTCTGTGGATCTGTGTGTTTGACATGTCTGTTCCTGCTCTGCTGTGCAACTGCCCTGTGCACTGTGTGCCTGTGTGTGTGTGTGTGTCCATTAGCGGTAACTATTCATCCCTCCCTAGTGGTGTGTTTGTGTGCCTGTACCCTTCCACTCCCTTGCCGTCATGCACCCTGGTTGTGTTACCCTGTGTATGTGGGTTGCGCCTGGACAGTGTTGGTTGCCATGGCCCCATGACTTACTTGTGTTGTCTGATGCTCCTCTGTGATGGTGTCCGGTGCAGCTGGGCCAGCCGGATCAGTCGGGGTCACGCCTCAAGTGGGGCTGCTCATCCCCATCATCACCGGCATCACCGGCGTCCCCATTGCTGTCCCCCTCCTCAACCTGTATGGCTATCCCACAGTCTTTGGCCATGTTGTGCAGGATACAACAGGCCAGGAATATCCCACAGACCTTTGAGGGGCTGTACTGTAGGGCACCGCCAGAGGTGTCTAGGCATCGGAAGCGTGCCTTCAGCATCCCAAACACCCACTCAATGATGTTGCGTGTGGCGCATGTGCCTCATTGAAGCGTTGCTGCGATGGGGTCGTGGGGCGCCGGTAGGGTGTGAGCAGCCAGGGACGGAGTGGGTATCCACTGTCACCTGTGTGGAGATAGTGGAGGGTAGTGTCATGTTCAGGTCCATATTGTCCCTAGCCCTGTGTGCCACTCCCGTCGGCACCTGTGGCTTGCCCACCCGCCTTCCAACTTAAGGCCCTACATGCATACCATCCACTAGTGTCCTGTGGGGATGTCCCACTCTCAAATCGATGGCACAGTGCAGACTGGTACCATATGAATGAATCATGTGCTCCGCCAGGGGCGCATGGTACGACATTGATGATGTGCCCACTGGCATCACACACCACCTGGCAGTTGACACTGGAGTACCCTTCCGGTTGGATATGTGGCCCCATCGGCCAGGTGGCATGCGAATAGCCACATGGGTGCAGTCTATCGCCTTAGCATGCCAGGCATACGTGATACCCTGTGGAACTCCTGTATGTTTGCTGTACGCCTGCCGCAGTGCTGGGGAAATGGATGTACTCCACAGCATGTGGCAGCAGTGCACTGAGGAATTGGGTGAGGATGCGTGGCGTGGCCAACTGTGTTATGCCTGTGGTGTCCCCTGTTGGCCTCTGGAAGGTACCCGTGGCGCAGCAAGCACATGGCAGGCTGTTACCTTTGTCTCCACTGACAGAGCGTGACCGCCGTGAGGGTGCCTGCATCACATCACTGCACAGCTCACAGAGCCGCCTCAGTATTGCCCTGTTCAGGCAGTACCGCGCACAATCTCGACATCCGAATCACAGCTCAAAGCTGATGCGGGCACGGTATGCCTGTTGGGGCGTACTCTGCAGCATGCCTCTCACCCCCTCACTACAGCTTCCATGTGGAAGGTGGCACTGTCCATCTCCCTGGCTTGTGTCCCCCAGCTGTTGTTGTTCTGTTCCCCCACTGTCCTGACTGCTACCTCCACTGCACCGGGTACACCTACTGGCCTCCGAACTCTGTGGCCCCACACACCTTCGGCTGCCACTATTCTGTCCTGCCTACTCCCTGGCCTGCACTGGTTGCTGCTGTGGCCTGCACTGGTTGCTGCTGTGGCCTGCACTGGCTGCTGCTGTGGCCTGCACTGGTTGCTGCTGTGGCCTGCACTGGTTGCTGCTGTGGCCTGCTCTCTGTTGCTGTCTCATGAGCATTCCCTGTCGAGTTCTTGCGCCTCTTCCTTGAGCCTTTTTATTTTGCCTCATTTCCGCCGTGGCACAAGTTCCGGCTGATCCACTGTTGCGCATTGAGCAAGCCTTTGAATATCGCATTGCGCTCTTTATGCATGGATCCACCCCCTCCGGTTGCGCATGCCTTCATTTGCATTGCGCTGTTGCTCAGCATGTTTTCAGTGGCGCAACTGCCTCCCGCTGAATATCACGGAATGGCGCATTTTCGGACTTGCACTGGTGCAACCCTATTGCGCATGGCGCAACCCTTTTGAATATCCGGGCCAACAAGTCTAATTATTCATGAGGTGTTTATTTATTCATTCATTTATTTATTTATCGAATGCTAAGAATTAATACCTTTGAGCTTGCAGTTCATTTACAAAGGTTCCGCGTCAGTTTACAGGGGTAAACAAATACAGCAAGGTAACATTATACAAAGGAAACAAGCTGAAAGAACAGACAACAAGCAATGTGCATAAAAACCATTGTGTACAGCTATTCCATAATTTAACAAATGGAGGCTTAACTAAATACAGTACAAATAGGTACCATAGTCAGGCGGAGGATAACAGATATGCAGTACAAATATATTTATTTACTAAATCATGCTAAAATCTTGGTGGGCAAAATACGTGGAAGAAGGGTTGGGTGGGAAGGAGGGCAGAGAGAAGCAGTGCAAAGGCCTTGCTGGATGAGAGGTGAGGGAGAAGGAAGGTCAGAGTAGGAAATTAATTGTTGCGCTCACTGTTACACTTAGAATACCTGGACACTAGGTAGGCACTAAGTAATGTTTTGAATTGTCCAATTTTGGGCATGATAGAAGGTCAGGGTTGAGAGAATTTAGAAGGTATTTGCACACTCTGATTAGCTGGTGTACTGGGTGTTAATTGTTTAGAAATTACCAGTATGGATCAGAGTAGTGCATGCATTTATAAACTGTCTTTGAAAAAAAAAAAGATGTTTTTTTCTTTGTGTAATGCAATTAGACTTATAATCGCAATAATGACCTCACAGCTGGTCATTTCCTTTTGGGTTGGCCCTCGGCTGTGCCTAGGGCCACCCTACCCCCCCCAGAAAGTCGTTAATCACCAGGAAATTATTGGTTGTTCGGTTATTATTTGTTAATTGTAACTCCTGTAATATCCCTGGTTTTCTCTTATCCCTGGATCAAACCAAGGCTTTTAATAAAGTGCCACATGAATGTTTTTTTCATTACTGTCTTTTTAAGGAATTCTTTCACAGTTTGTGACATGGTTATGCATAATGTATTCTTCTGCATCAGTAGTACCCCTTTTGTAGGGATATTTTGACAATCCCTCTCTGGTCAGGGTGGGATGTAGGGAAGGGTGTCCCTTGAGCCCCCTCCTTTATAACTTTGCCCTTGACCCATTTGGAAAATTATGATGGATCTGACAAGTCAAGAATTACCCCTTCCATTGGGGGGGGGTGACCATAAAAATAACTGCATATGCAAATAATGTGTTCATATTTATGGTAGATGTCGCTTCTAGTCAAGCAGCAATTAGTGTGGCACACCCATTTTCTGTCTAGTCGGAATCCCAGGTTAACCTGCAGAACAGCCTAGGGATGTAGCTGGGTGACTGCACCTCCCAACCCCTTTCTGTGGCTGGACTTAAACTAGTAGATATCTCTTCCCATACTGGGATCAAATTTGGAAAAGTAGGCACGATTTCTTTAAATTGGGATGAACATAGAGAATACTGGATGGGCAACTATGCACAACCAATGTGTTCTGCCACAGAGGGGTTCTGATTCCCTGTGACCTCGAGAGCGAAGCCTAAAAGGTCTGTGGGAATTGGAACCCCAATGTGGCGGATCACACTGGTTGTACATAAAGTTGCCCAGCCTCTAATTTTTATGATGTATGGTGCTCCCCTAAATCATTTAAAAATAGTATGAAGCACTTTTTATTTTTTACATACTAAAAGAAATTGTTCCCTGTCCCATCTTATTCCTGGAGTTAGGAATGGTTGCCTGGCTAAGTTACATGGTTGCTAGAGAACAGATGTCCCCAGGTTAGTAGTGCAGGCTGCTATTGGTTGTCAAGTGTGTGGATGGGATTTCCAAGAAAAAATAGCTGCTTCATTTCTCCCTTAGAGAGAGGACCTGACTTTTATTTCATAAGGTATTTAAAAATATCTGGTTGATCCTGTATTTTTCCCCATATCTAGCTGATTCTGCATATGTGAGTGTCTGACTGTGCCATCATCTCCTGTGATCTGGTTGATCCTGCAGTTTCTGTTGCCACAGCAGTTTTTATGTTTGCTTGCGCGCATGCACAAGAAACATTATGTGGCAGCTTAGGAGAGAAGCGGGTTGTGGAGGTGCGGCACTGTGGAGGCCAATGCCAGCACTGCATTTGTGGGCTTGGCAGTGCTCAGCCAATGCAGACCCACTGTCCTGATGACACTGGTTCTGTAGAAGTGCCACCAACTTGAAATGATTTGGCCACCTGCAATCAGGGGCCGCCTCGTCATTGCAGCGTCAACCATTCCGCTGCAATGAGGGTATGACCCGTCATTGCAGGGCGGTACCTTGCCTGGTGTAACAGTTTAATGAACATGGTGATGGCTATCGCTGTCCACCCTAGAGCTCCAGTGAAAGTCAATGGGGGTGCTCAATCCCCCTGTCGGCATGCCTCCGAGCCAGTTCATTTGCCGACGGGGGGAGCCCACTCCCCGTTGGCATAATTCCCTTCCTCCCACTTGTTGTGTGCCGAGGAGGTGCCCAATCCCCCTCAGCATCATGTCCCCTCCCAAACAGTCTTTCTTTGCTGATGGGGGGCCCAATCCCTGTTGGCTCAAGTCCTCCCTCCCCCAATCGTAGGTGGCACACTGGGGGCCCAACCCAGTGTGACCAAAGCAAGCCTGAAAAACCAAAACCTTCCCGCAACATCTTTTTTCTTTTTTGGTCGTTCTCCCTGAAACCAAGAAAATGGTCCCTCACAGTGTCTCGTGCCCCCTTCCCAACCCGTACATACCCTCTGCACACCCTATCTCCTCACACCCCCTCACCCCATACTTACCTCCGAAGTCCAGCGCGTCAATCTTCGGTGGACTGGGAACACGTCTGCACTCTTCAAAGCTGACCATGAACTGAAGCAATGTTGGTAAGTTGTATAATGGCATAAATAGGGTTTTTTCAACTTATGTGGATATCTGAGCCATTTTTTTAACTTTTGGCACCAAATTTTCAACATGGGGTTATTGGGACACCTCCTCTTGAATTCAATCACTGTCATGGTGTTATTCAGTCCTGAAAGGTGATTTTGCAGTCACTACGTGAAATCACCTTTTGGGACCGATTAACTAAATGACAGTGCCACTGTTCGTGAGGTGGGCGCTCATAAAACCTATGTGCAAATTTGGTGAAAAAAATCCAAAAAATTACTGTTTTATGAACATGCATTACGCAGTTTCCACACACACTTGTAACTTAGCGAATTTGTAATATTTTCACTCCAGATTTTCAACATTGGCATTTTTCCACACCTCCTTATGTCATTTTTCACATCCTGGACGAAATGTATTTTTGCACTTCTGATGCAGAATAGCGAGGCTGCTGTGGTAGATCAGTGTTTGGGACAGATTAAGAAAATCACAGTCACACCATTCATGAGCAGAGGTCCTAAAATGCCTATGTTGAAAATTTGGTAACGAAAGTCCATAAAGTGACTGTTACAAGTGTGTGTTATGCAGTTTCCACGCACCCTCGTAACTCCGCAAATTTGTTATATTTTCACTCCAGATTTTCAACATTGTCATTTTTTTCACACCTCCTTGTGAACAGTACAGCTGTAATTTTTCACATCCTGGCCGAAATGTGTTTTCGCACTTCTGGAGCAGAATAGTGCGGTTACTGTGGGAAATCAGTGTTTGGGTCAGATTAAGAAATTCACAGTGACTTTTCATGAGCAGAGGTCCTAAAATGCCAATGTTGAAAATTTGGTGACAAACGTCCATAAAATGACTGTGTTACGAGCGTGCGTTGTGCAGTTTCCATGCACCTGCATAACTTCGCAAATTTGTAGTATTTTCACTCCAGATTTTCAACATTGGCATTTTTTAAGACCTTCTTATGAACAGCACAGCTGTCATTTTTCACATCCTGACTGAAATATGTTTTCGCACTTCCGGCACACAATAGCGCGATCGCTGTGGGAAGTCAGTGTTCGGGACAAATTAAGAAACTCACAGTGACACTGTTCACAAGCAGATGTGCTAAAATGCCTCTGTTGAAAATTTAGTGACAAAAGTCCATAAAACACTGTGTTATGAGCGTATGTTACGCAGTTTTCATGCACCCCCGTAATTTTGCAAATTTGTAATATTTTCAGTCCAGATTTAAAACATTGGCATTTTTTCACACTTCTTTATGAACAGTAGAGCTGTCATTTTTTTATATCCTGCCCAAAATATGCATTTACACATCTGGCACAGAATAGCACAGTCGCTGTGGGAAATCAATGTTTGGGACAGATTAAGAAAATCGTAGTGACTCTGTTCATGAGCAGAGGTCACAAAATGTCTATGTTGAAAATCTGGTGAAATAATTCCACTAAATGACTGTGTTACGCACATGCGTTGCGCAGTTTCCACATACGCTCGCAAGTTCGAGCATTTTTTATATTTTCACTACAGATTTTCAACATTGCCATCTTTTCACACCTCCCTATGAATGGTACAGCTGTCATTCTTCACATCCTGCCCGATCTGTGTTTTCGTACATCTAGCGCACAATGGCACGATCACTGTGGGGAACTCAAAATTCAGGATACATTAACAAAATCACAGTGCCACTGTTCATGATCAGAGGTCCCAAATGCTTTCATGAGGCAGGGGTTACAAAAAGGCCATGTTGAAAATTTGTAGTGCACATACCAACAAACGCGTGGGGTATTAGGGTTTCTAACCATAACGTCCCACCCTGTACAGACTGACAGGCATCAGGGGTGTGCCTTTCAATTGCCGACTATAATGCTCATGCCATTCTACCCCAACCCCTCCCCACTCTGCAGCCAGTGACAGGCATCGAGGTGTGCCTTGGACTCTTCTGCCCCAGAGTTCACCCCATTCTCCTGTACTGCACCCATTTCAGCATATGTTCTTATGGAATGGGGTGACTGTAAAGCCAAACACCCCAAGGCACACCTCAACACTTGCCGGTGTCTGCAGGATAGGGTGAGGTGAAATAGCATGAACGTTATGGTCGATGACCCAAACACATACCCCAATGCCTGTCCATCTCTGCAGGGTGGAGATGGGGTTGATGTGAAGTTCAATACTTCATTGCCATTCCTATTCTACATCTCTCTAACGCCTGCATTTCCAATGCTAATACCAGAAAGCAAACATTCGGCATTGACAAATGCTTGTTAAACGTAGGTGGCTCATGGTTTTTCCAGATCTACTTGAATGCTGTTCTACCACAGAAGGGTTGAACAGTGCACCATACACTATAATTTGCTTTATGTGAGTCTAAAGTAGATACTGTAGATGAAAATCATGGAGGCTAGCAAAGGCAGAAAGGATACTTGTCATACAACAATTTTTGCTTCCAGTCTTGCATTTAAGCTACATTTTTCCTCATCTGTTAAACCTGGGAACAAGGATTTTTAGTATTTTGTTTTCAGATGTGAGGCAGCTGCCTAAAGCCAGTCATATGGGATTTTACATATTTACAAAAAAAAAATGTGGTTTTAATATGATACACTCTCTAGTCTTTTTCCATAATTTATTTGTTTGTGGTTCTCTCAGGATGGGTCCACTGAGGGTTCCCACACCAGCAAGTAATTGGATAACAGCTAATTTTGCAAGATGTCTAGACAGATTGCAGGATGTCCCACCCTCCCCCCGGCTCTTGCAGAGGATGGGTTTTCCATATTACGATATACCAAATGTGAAAAAGTAGTGAAATGGAAGATCTCTAAGCAACAGGTTATTACTCTAACCAGGAACCAGCTGTATAATCATGTGACGGAGATGGTTTGCATTCAGGAACTAGATTTCAAACACTGTTTGCCATACTAAAAACTTTTAGTAATTAAGCAGCTTATGAACAACATTGTTCTGCTGCACATGTGGGATATTCTTTGGTTGTACTGTTATGGGAGAACTGGTGTATGTGGAAATAGTAAGCACAGCACAAATCAGTATCAGAACACACCTCTCCGTACCCAGAATGTGGAGACCAGATTGAGGCGGTAGAACATTTCCTCTTGGAATGCACCTTTGTCAGTGGGGTTTTGACAACATTAGCCAATTGCTAGAAATGTCTGTGGCTGGAGAGACTCTCCTTTGAGTGTCTGGTCCTCTGTGAGTGTTCCCAACATTTGTGGAAATATAACTTGAGCACACTGATGGTTACTTCTACCTGCCTTAAATATTACAGTAGCTGGGGTCGGCCAGGGAGGAGAAGGATTGAGTGTCCAGCTGCTGCTGTCTTTCTCCGGGGGGGGACCTGCATGCTTCCGCTGCAATACCGCCACCCAGGGGAGCCCGGGCGGAAGGTACAGTAGAAGGGAGAAGCAACACAGGGATAGGGAAGACGTCTGCAGAGGGGCGGAGCAGAAGGCACGTCTTAGCGCGCCTTCTTGCTCATTGGCCCTCATTGCACGCCGGCGTCAGGGACTAACAAGGGAAAAATCACCCCCCCCATCTTGTCTAGGTGACGATTCCTCTCTGTGCATCTTCAGGCTCATCAGGGCAGACTCTGCTGTACCAGTCCATGTCACAGCAAGTAAAGTTTAGAGGAGGTAAAAATCAGGGAGTACCTCCTCACCCTATCCATGGGTTATCCAGGCACCTAGGTTAGTGGTACCGTGTACTCTAGGGGCAGATCCCAAGGACAGAGGATCATGCAGAATGATGTAGTCTGAGAGAGAGTGGAGAGAGGGGGCAGTCAGGAGCACAAAACATAAGGTTAAAAAAATATACATATTACAGTAGCTCAAGTTGTGTACCCTGCAATATGAGCAGACTAGATAGATCAAATGGCCTTCTTCTGCTGGCTTCCTCGTATGTTCGTATTACCTGTGGCATGCAAGATGCCAGCTAGTGAAAAAGCAGCTTAGGCCGCTGTATCTTTTCATTATTAAAATGTGTGAGTGGAAGAGGATGTCTTGGCTAGGTTAAATGTGTCTTGAATGGAACAAGTTGCTAGTACTTATTATATGACCTCGCGATAGATTCCTTTTGTTTCCTCTTATCTCTGGTAGTGATGCTAGTTTTTTGTCTGTTCTGTATAGCCTTGTTAAATTCTTTGTTTCATTTTGTTCTCCTTTAACTGAATGGTTATTCTTTCCTGTGTGTGAATTTTCCCCAATAAAATTCCCCTACTCTTTTTGAGTAGTGTCATGGGATCTTTTAACATCCATCCGAGCGACCACCAGGACAGATGGGCGTTCAGTTTAACGTCTCATCTGAATGATGGCACACCCCTGCAGTACAGCATCACCTTAGTACTGCACCCAGGTACCAGCATTTATGGTATGAGCCCAAGGCTAATGTGGGACTAAAACCAACAACCTTCTGGCCCAGAGGTGGATGTGCTACTAACTGAGCCACTCTGACACTGGCAAGGTTAGGTTTTTTTATTGACTACATGGGATAGGTGGGGGAAGGGGCCAGTGTGTGTGTGGGGGGGGAGTGGAGGGTTATCGACTTGGGGTCCAGGGGGATACCTGGGCTGGGATTGGGCACCCACTGTTGGCTTTATTAAAGACAGGGCAGGATGGGGTTATCAGTGGAGGGATTAGTCACCCACCTCTGGTTTTATTAAAGATTGGGTAGATGGGAGAGGGGTAAGGGTGGTTGGGCTTGGGCACCCACCACTGTTTTTATTAAAGACTGGCCATTTTGTAGGGGGTACTGGTGGCAGGGTTGTGCACCTGCTACTATTTTTTTAAAGCTTTTTTGGACAAAAGAGGGTTCCTGTTGCGGAGTTGGGCACCCACCCCTGGTTTTATTAAAGATCGAGTGGGCAGGAGGGGAACCAAGGGTGGGGTTAGGCACCTGCCACTGGTTTTATTAAATTTCAGGTGCGAGGGGGGTACTTTTCCAATAAAGCTACCTAGCAAAGAATTATCTTTGTTCCAAACTCTAATGAACCTGAATGTTACAGGCTTTAACTTCCAGCCATTTATGTGCTATTCGTAAACCAAGAATGGGCTTTAATTTCCATATTTTTAAGGGTTTTCAACCTTCTAAAACTTTTAAACTGTTTTATGTAATTGATATTTTATTGAATTTTACGACAATGCGAACAACCATAAACAGATATGGCAAGAGTATAATCATCTTCAGTGCCGTAAATTTAACAACTGAAAGCTATACTGGTGTGGCACATATTCCTAACAACATATGCTATTAAAAATTATGTAATTATGTTTTAGGATGTCTACATTATTTGGATTGTAGACATGGGTTCCATAACTCATAAAATTTGTCAGAACAGTTAGTGCTAATATTTGTGTCTCTCTCACAGCTGGCTCTGACAGAAATGTAATTTAACCATTCTGAAAAAGATGGAGGTTCAGTTTCTCTCCTGTGGTTTAGTATGACATTTTTGACTAATAAGTAGGTGGCATGCAGCCATGTTATCTGAAGTCCAGATAAATTTGCAAGCCCCGAAGGTGTGCCTAACATTACAAATTTACATGTAATACTAAGATCACATTTAGACTGTTAAACTACTGACTCGGCCATTACCAAATGTACAGAATCTCGAGATCCTAGCTCCACATCTGCACATGCTACATTGCAGGCTACTTGGTAAAGGGACAGCTGCGTTATGGTATACAAATTGGGGTTTAACAATGAACAGTCTTCTCACTCCAACATATGCTACTGCACCTGTATGATATATTTCTTTATTTCTTTATTTAAAAGTTTCACCAAGAAACACATACTGAGCAAGAGCTTGTTTCGAGATGCATCCTGGGGGGAAGCGAAAGGGGAGTGCACTTGAAAATACATAGAGTCGAAAACAATGTGTTACACCTGTAAACAGCAGAGAAATATATATGAAAGCAGCTATGTACAGTAAATTGTGTACATGGATTTAACCCATGCAAATGAATAATCAAACAGCGTGAGAACTCATAAACCGTGCACTACTGTATTGAAAATGATAGTTGCAAGCTGAATGTGTGCCAACACCAGCTAGTAGTAGAACAATACATGTTACAATAGAGGTCGGGGGGAAGGAGGGAGAAAGCAGGCTTGAGGGGGAACATAGAAACAGAGTTATGGTCACAGACTAAGAGAGGTGGGTTTGGTGTGGGGAAGGAGAGGTAGAGGTAAATGGGTAGAAGGATTAGGAGTAAGGAAAGGGTTAAGAGAGGAGGTGGAGGAGAGGAGAGAAGAAGGGATGGAGTAGGGAAAGGTGGGCAGAGAGGAGGGGGTGGGTGAGATAGTAGAGGGAATGGGATAGGGTTGTGAGAGGAGGGGAGGAGGAACATGAAAGAAGGGGGTGGTATAGAGAAAGGAAGGAGGGAAGAGATGGGGAGGAGCTAGATTGGATACATGGGAGAAATTAGGTGAGGTTACAGGTTATAGCTGCAGGTGTGGGAGGAGAGGCTATGCAGGAAGGAGGATAGAGAGTAGGAAGAGGTGGCTGAACATATTGGGAGAGGGAGGGAGTTCCAGAGCTTAGGGAAGCAGTAGGAGAAGGCAGACTGGCCAGCAGCAGAGGCTCTAGGGGGAGTGTAAGGAAGTGGGAGCTATGGAGAGCATAGGAGTTGGAGCGAGGCTGGGAGAGGGTAGAGGACAGGTAGGAAGGAAGAGAGCCAAACCAATACTTGGCAATAAATGTAGAGCAGTGTGCCATACGCCTGTCTTCAAGGGAGGGAAAGGAGAGGGATGTAGAAAGAATACAGTGATGAGTATGAGTAGGGCTGTCTAAAGCAAAGTGATAGAATGAGTTAAGGAGAGAGTCCAGTCTAGAAAGGGTAGATTTGGGGGCAGAGCTGTAGACTATGTCGCCATAGTCAGATATGGAGAGGATCATTTTCTCAGTCGTTACTGCTTAAGTGGTACTCTTTAGTGTTACCATGTTGGCTTAGCCTATCTTCTTCTTTAGTTCTTTTCATTCAGTGATGAAAATATTTTTTTCCAAAATTATGCTAATGCCTGCCCATCGACACAGTGGGAGGGCGACCATTTGGAAACCCAGTGACCCGATTTCATGAATGCACCCAGCCTTTCCAGGGTTGGCTGGTAGGAGCAAGCATCCCAGAGCCAGCCTTTGGGGTAGGTGGGCTGTGAACTCCTGCTGGTATATTACCACATGGATGAACACAGAATAGATGGTGGTACAGCCGGATCTGCAGGCAGGATGGAGGGTGCCACCTGATGTCGGTGCACGCTGGGCGCCATGGTGGCATTCCACGACACCCATACTGGCTGCGTCCTCAAGCCAGAGTGAGAAAGTAGAAGGAAAACCTCTGAGGTGTGGGAGAATAACTTCAGCACACTCAGTCCCACCATTCTAATTCACATTGCTCCCCACACATTAGACAAACCCCATGAGAGAATCGGGCTGCATCTCTCCCAAAGTAAATCCTACCACGGAGGCCCCCTATGAGTAGGTAAGTGCTGGAGAAGGAGGTGGATGGTGCTGGGTTGTGATAGGCAGACAGAGTAGCCTTAGTGACCAAGAAGGATGAACAATATGACAAAGAAAAGTATACCAGAAAAGGTATACTGTGCATGTGCTTCTAGGGATGTCGCCCTATCACATTTTTAGTATCATAATACTTGTGCAAAATGTATTGTGATATATTGACTATATCACAATGGTCTGTGACTTGTGTAATTGTAGGAAAAATAGTAAGAATCTGATCGGTGGAAGGTGAGGAATCGAGAATCATGGTTGCAGCTGGAGGGGGACACACTGCAGGAGTAGCAAGTTAAGATGCTTTATCACAGTATATCACGATATTTTGTGCTGCACGATAATCACAGTATTGTTTTCTACAATGATAAATTATTGTCAGTGGTAATTATCATGATATATTATCATATTGTGTTACCATGACATTCCTATGTGCACATTATCATTTATGTGACCAAAAATAAATAAATGTTGGGTGCCAGCAATTCACAAAAGGGTGGGTGGGATGGCCCAAAATGAACTGCATGTGTTCGTTGCTGCCACTTAATATAATGCCTCAGACCCTCTCCTCTCCACCAAGTCATGTCTCCTTTCAGTCACTGGGTCACTTTTGCCAGCAGGCAACTAGCTTACAAGACTACACAAGCCAGGGGCTACACCAATGTTAAGTTGCTTCTGCCTGTCTCAGTCATTTACCACGTCCTGTCTCCTGTCAGTTACCTTATCCCGTCTCTTGTCAATCAAAGCATCATGTTTCTCTTGTGTCCAGATGGCTAGCTGGCATGCAAGACTGCAAGTTGTGTGCCGCTCAGATTCCGGATAATGACACTCAACAATTCATTCTAAAATGGCTTACAAGATGAGCTCCTGATCCTGATAACTGCTGGAGCTGGCTAGCTACCATACTGCATTGTTATTCAGACTGAGTTTTTAACATTCTTGATCTGTTCTACCCTTTATTATACTTTGAAATGAAGGGAAACATAGAAACACAGATCATGGTGGCAGAAAAAGACCAGAGGTCCATTCAGTCTGCTCATGTTCCCTATAATCCCTGGAACCTTTTGTTCCTCCAGGGCACTAATTCTCCGATCCTATCCCGAATCTCCTCCTTGCTCCTGATGCCCCGGGCAACCACTTCTCCCTTCATTCTATCCCAGACCTGCTTGAATCCCCTGACTGTATTTGCTTCCACTACGTCAGCCAACAGACTGTTCTAAGGTTCCACCACCATTTCCATGAAGAAGTGTTTCCTCATGTCCCTCCTGAACCTCCCTCCTGTTAATTTCCACTCATGATCACATGACTGTGAGTTTGTATTCAGCCTAAATAATTCCTCACAGTTAGTGGTGGGCGAAGTGGGCTCAATCCGCAAGCGTTTCACGGAGCACAGGCGGATTCGCGGAGTGTTCCGCAACGCGAAGTGGAGTACTTTGCGTTATAATGAGGAATGCGAAGTGCATTGGAAACAGCGACTTCGCGTTACTCCACCTCCACTGGTCACTACTCTTTCAATTTTTAAGGCGAAGCCCATTGGTGGCAGTTCACTTCGCCTCACTGCGCCTTGTTTTTGAGCTCCGAAGGTGGATTTTGCAGTGATTCATGGGAGTTCAGGTCACATGAGCTCTATATTGATCTGCACAGCCTCAGTTCAGGGTAGTATGCGTAGGAAGGAGTAGGAGACAGTGTGCTCTGATAGCTGTCTGTAGGAATCTTTTAAAAGCTGTTCAAAAAACATTTTTGCTTTTTTGGGGGGATCCAACTGTAGTTCATCAATTGCAGGAAACCCTCCTGTGCTCACATCATCGAGCGTTTTTGTTTGTGTATGGATTTTGAATGTTAATTTACAACATTGAGTGTGTGTGGTGAAAGACAGTGAAGTGTGCTGTGTGGGGGAGGGGCATATCTGTGTGTAGGTAGATTTAAGTTGGAGAACGTGATTTCTTTGTATTTTGTTTATATTTTTGTTATACAACTGACTGTGTTACTGTACACATAGTAAAATTGTCAGTAATAGTACAAATTTTCTTGCTGTTTGTTGTGAGAATGTGGTGCAGCATTTCATAAGGTCAGGTTGTTTAAATTACAAATTTACATTACGTGGCAGTACACTGAACTTTTGCATTTGCATCGCATTCCTCATTCAGCATTGTACACAAAGTGTTCTGTGTTGTGTGTGCAGTGTTGTGTGCATCAAATATAATACACCTTTTAAAATTTGTGACACAGATCAGTGTAAGTGCAACTAAGAGCAGCAGTGTGAACCTGCTATCCACTGCAGCTGCCTGATTTTGTACTGCGATCGTGTTCTCTGTTCTTAGTTTTGCTGCTTGTAATGCCGTAAAAATCAGCACTGTCTGTATTCAGTGCTCCCCACCCCCAACCCCAAGTTGAAAAGGTATTTTTTTATCAGACTAGATTGTTTGTGTGACTCCATCAGCACCACTGGTTACTGAAGTTGTTTTAATTCTGTGACAGTGTCACAACACAGTAGTCTCTTATCTGTTGCTGAAGCAACAGTTGTTTATTTTGCTTCACATCCAGCCAGCGTCCCTCCAGTCAGAAAGTGAACGTATCAAAATCTGAATTTGGTAATAATATGTGTGGTTGATCCCCCAAAATGCCTGCAAAGAGACCTGCAAGTAAAGCTGTTTCTGGCCATGGCAATGTTGGCAGTAAGAGGGTCTGTGGGCGTGGTGGTAGTATGCGGACGGAGAAGTGCATTGCTGATGTGAGGAAAGGTATTTCTCCTGCAATGTATTTTACAGCACAATCAGTAGCTTCACTGATAGTTGGAGGAGATGATGTTTTCCCAGCCGGTGGTGTTAGTGTTACTGGTGTTAGTGGTGGTGGAGATAGTATCAGCATTGTTGCGTAAAGTTCTAATTCCGACCAGTGTACCATATCCAAAGATATTGAGTGTGAAGCAGTGCAAGTGAATGACAGTGTAGATGATGTCATACTTCCCAGTAACATCCCATTAACTGAACCTGATTCTGATGATTATGTCAACGATAGCATACAATGTGATATTCCATCCACCGTGGCACTTAACGTCACGCATTTTCCATGCAGTGATTCACAGTGTGGTGAATAAATATCAGGTGATGGTGGTGTAGATGCTGATGATGAATGTGATGATGATGATGATGATGTTGCTGTTGTTGCAACATGCAGTCCACATGTTAGCATCCAAGCAGAAGATGTGGCTGTGTGTGACAGTGACGTTGATAAATATGATGATGATGTAATTGACCCCAGTTGGGAACCTGAGAAAAAGAAATTAAAAGTGGCTGTGTCTGAATCTGTTTGCAGGAATCCCCGTAAAAACTTGTGATTTACCGGTTTTAGTTGATGATGATGATGATGACCCAGTACTCAATATGATAGGTAGTTGTGGTGGTCAGTTGCACTCCAGGTGTGCAGTGCCAGAAACTTCACGTGCCCCCCCCACTTCAGTGCTTAAAATAACAGACTTAAATAAGCCACATCATCATGGACATGTTAAAAGCAGAGCATCACACTCCCTTGTTTGGGATTTTTTTGTTCAAGATGCAAATGATGATTCAGTTGCAATCTGCCAGGTTTGCCATGTGCGAGTGAGTCGAGGTAAAAAGGGGAGCCATCTTGGGACAGGAGGACAGCATACGCATCTTAAGACTAGGCACTTGGCTCTGTGGACCCAGCACAAGCTGGCAGCTAATACCAGACTTGGGCATTCACCCGTATCACCGGCGGCACCATAGCCAGCATGTTATCCCCTTCCATGACTGTTAAGCCCAGTAGGAAATTAAACGTGTGCAGTAGTGCAGCAATAAGAGCAGAGGATTACTACAGGCATGATGAGGTGGAGGAGCATAATGACTTTGAAATGTTGTCCAGTGCTGGTGAGAGTAGCAGTTTTTGTGGTGGTGGTGAATGCAGTATGTCTAGTGCAAGTGGTACATCAACCCTGGTTGGCAAATCTGGAAAAATAACATAATTTCTGGGTTTGTCATCATCACCTGTGCAACTGTCTTCATCAAATGTCCACACTCCACCCCCTGCCAATGGCATTCATCACAGAGCACAACCATTTGTGACCAACAACACACCCCATGTAAAATGTTTAAGTCAGCCCATGTTACAGAGTGTTTTTGCGCATAAGCTGAAGTACCCCCCCAATCATACAGTGTTACATGAACTTAATGCTGCTGTAGCGGAAATGCTAATCGATCTTTTGCCCTTCTCCTTTGTGGAGAATTCTGGGTTCCGGCAGTTTTGCTGCCCATGCCTGTCCAAAATGGAAAGTCCCATCCAGGACATACTTTTCTACCCGTGCTGTTCCCAAGTTGTTCCGCACTGTCTCAGACACAGTAAGACATGCCCTTCAACATTCCTCCTCTCCATTCATCCATTTAAGTATAGATATGTGGATAAGTGGAAAAACAGCAGGGAGTTCATATCTGTGTATAACTGCACATTGGGAGCAGGTGCCGGGGGGTTGTTTGTGATGCTGGTAGTGTGAATAATCAGTGCAGGAAGGTGGATTGTCGCAGTAGCAATCTTACTGGAATTCGCCAGCATGCAACAATTACTATGCGCAGTGTGACCTGTTCACACACTGGTGAGAACATGTTGGACATGGTACTGACTGAAATTGACAGATGGCTAAACCCTCTGTCCCTGAGAGCTGGGTTCATAGCAAGTGACAATGGGTCAAATGTGGTGAAATGCACTACGAATGGTGTTTTTTTTTCATGTTCCATGCATGGCCCACTGTTTAAATCTTGTGGTTCAAGAGTTTCTGCAGCACCCTGACATAAAGGAAATGCTGACCATTGCACGACTTATCTGCTCTCACTTTTCAAGATCTGGAAAGGCCCGTGACTAACTGCGGCAGTTGCAGATACAAAACAGCCTGCCTCAGCACCGCTTGAAGCTGGAAGTTGTCACCTGATGGAACTCCACGTTATACATGGCAGAGAGGTTGTATGAACAATACAAAGCCATCTCAGAATATCTTGTTATGCACAGTAGCCGTGACAGTTCTGGGGCCTCCATGTCTATGACGACTGAACAGTGGCGCCTCATGGACTCTGTAATAACAATTTTGTGGCCTTTTGAACATGCCACACAGGCAGTGAGTGGCGAGTCTGCCTCCATTAGCCAATCAATTCCACTGCTGCAGGCGCTGAGGCAGACATTGGCAAATGTACAGTATAGCCTTGATGTTTCCGGAGATGGTGGTAGCAGTATGTTGCTGCAACACATGCTGACAGTATTCAACCAGAATCGTCACATTGTGAGCATTCAGCGTAGTGACAGTTTTGCCACAGCAACAATGCTGGACCCATGATACAAATGTAGAATTGCATCAGTACTGGAGGGAGGGCCTGGTTCGCTTGGTTCATGGGGCACAGAAGTCACGTGCCAAAGTTTGCAAACCTCAGTAGCATAATCCAGCTGAAGGCGTAGCTGGAGGACCAGCAAGCATATCATTCAAGGGTAAGGGGACTGTAGTTCCAGGTGGTCTGTCATCCAAAGTGGGTGGTGTCAACCTGCTTTGGGAGGCTTTGTCCCAAGTGGGTATTTGTGAAATCAATGATTCTGGGGAATAGGCTGATGCATCAACAAATGGACTTAGTGCGGCACAGAGAATGGTTGAGTCATATTTGTCTGAAAACAGGCATCTGACAATAAGTGAAGATCCTCTTTTGTACTGGAGTAGAAAGGTCAGTGAATAGCCAGAGCTGACTGCAGTGGCACTGAAGTACCTCACATGCCCACCCTCCAGTGTAAGTGTTGAGAGGGTATTCAGCTCAGCAGGTGCAATAGTCAGGGATCATCGGACAAACCTGTCTCCTGCAAATGTTAGTTTGCTAACATTCATTAAAATGAATGAGAGGCACATACCAGCACAGACTGCAACCTCAGTATTCGTACCCCGGCCTAGTCATGGTGGTCTTGCTGATGTGGAAATGGAGCATCCTAGTGGCACTGGCAGTGGCTGCCTGAAACGACCCAACACTGATGTAGATGATGACACAATGGAGAAAGAATTTCCCAGCGGTCAGACTTCAGACATCGGTGACTGTGAGGGCAGCTTTCTTTATGAGGATGATGATGTGGTTAATGTTGGCAGGTTTTAAGTGCAGTATTTAAAAGGCGGTGTCCCCCCCCACCCCGGACCACCACCACCACCGGGACTGATGCTATGCAAGTCTGCCACCATGAGTCTGTCTGCCCCCCATGGACCACCACCACCACCGGGAGTGATGTTATGCAAGTCTGCCACCATGAGTCTGTCTGCCCCCCATGGACAACCACCACCACCACCACCACTGGGACTGATGTTATGCAAGTCTGCCACCATAAGTCTGTCTGCCCCACACAGACAACCACCACCACCACCGGGACTGATGTTATGCAAGTCTGCCACCATGAGTCTGTCTGCCCCCCACGGACAACCACCACCACCACCACTGGGACTGATGTTATGCAAGTCTGCCACCATGAGTCTGTCTGCCCCCCACGGACCACCACCACCACTGGGACTGATGTTGTGCAAGTCTGCCACCATGAGTCTGTCTGCCCCCCCACGGACCACCACTACCACTGGGACTGATGTTATGCAAGTCTGCCACCATGATTCTGTCTGCCCCCATGGACCACCACCACCCCAGGACTGATGTTATGCAAGTCTGCCACCATGAGTCTGTCTGCCCCCCATGGACCACCACCACCGGGACTGATGTTATGCAAGTCTGCCACCATGAGTCTGTCTGCCCCCCACGGACCACCACCACCCCCAGGACTGATGTTATGCAAATCTGCCACCATGAGTCGGTCTGCTCCCCACGGACCACCACCACCACTGGGACTGATGTTATGCAAGTCTGCCACCATGGGTATCTCTGCCCCCCACAGACCACCACTGCACCACCAGCTTCTTAATATTTAAACCATAAAGTGAGTATGTGCACTCATGTTTGTTATGTTGCCTCACTTTCTTAAGTTGTATGTTTTGTTTTCTGTAGCTTTTCAGAGCCGCAGTGGCAAAACACATACAGTACACTTCTTTTGTTTCTTTTACAGGAGAACAAAAACAGGCTCCATCGCTAATACTCGTTGGGAAAATGCTGTAGCTATTCCGTACAGAGAGAAACCGATGTTAAGTCCATTGTGAAATCCATTCTGGTAAGTATGAAGATTTTATTTCATCCATTTCATTGCTTTGTAAAGACTGCTGCAAATATTGCACACAACAGGTTGTCTTAGTAGTTGACAAGATGTGTCTCTGAAATGTAACTTGACAATAGGGATTGAGATTTGAGAACCAGAGAGGGACACATAACAATGAAGTTGTAACTTGTAAGAAGTCATTCATTTCTTTTTATATCAAACTTCGCGATGCTTTGTTGTTCTGTCAAAGTGGCCTTATCCAAAAAAGTTCTTCAACATCAGGCACACCCCTCCCCGGAGCTTGGGCTCACATGCAACACGCAGAAGTCGTTTCATTCGATAACCATGACCATCATTAACAACCGGACTCCAGAAGGATGCTGATGAAATCTGTGAAGAAGTAACAAAATAAGAAACCATTACAGACAAAACTGAAAATATGATTCCCCCCACCTCCCCCCCAAAAAAGAAATACTTACCTTCATGTGCTTGAGAGTTATCCGTTTCCATTTAAGTGCAAAAAATTCTCATCGAGCCCTGGAATGTGCACAGCAACAGTTTATAAGTTACCTGTGTGATGCAGAACAATAGCATGAGTACATGTCCATGTCAAGTTCAACCCCCCTCATCATCACCTACAAAATACACAACCATATATCTATACATATATCTACTCACCAAGGCTACTATTAGTGTACATCCAAAGGGCACCTTTCAATCCAGTTGAGATGATCACATTTCATTTGGTGGAATCGTCTCACACAACACATTGGACCAGCAACACTGAACCTCACAGTCATCATTTTATACTGGGGTATGTGCTGAAACAGTCTTTTCATTGTTACCACTTGTCAATTTTCGGCACACAAGGAGGACGCATTGTGGGCCTGCATAAAAAATCTGGTGACTCTGTGCCACCACTGCGCACATGACTGAGTGTGCCATTAATTCTGGGGGACTGTATGTGCTGAAACAGTCTCTTTTCAGTTCGTACCACTTGTCAATTTTCTGCACACAAGGAGGACGCATTGTGGGCCTACAAAAAAAATCTGGGGACTCTGTGCCACCACTGTGCGCATGACTGAGTGCGCCATTAATTCTGGGGGACTTTGTATGTGCTGAAACAGTCTCTTTTCACTTCGGTACCACTTGTCAATTTTCTGCACACAAGGAGGACACATTGTGGGCCTGCAGAAAAAATCTGGGGACTCTGTGCCACTTTTGTGTGTTCTGTGATTGTTGCTGTGAGCTCATAGTCATGATGTCATAGTGACATTTTGACAATTAAAGCAGCATTGCAAGAATGTCCTCACAGTTCTGAACTGTACTTTTTTATGCTACTTTAAATTGCCACAGCAACCACTACTTGCGTGCGAGTCGTCAGTGATTTGAATGATACGATTCTTCTCACAATTTATGTCTGCTTCTCTTACTCCTACTTTTTTTCATGTATGAAAACAAAATGAGCACATCTTCCAATATTGTTCTGACCAGCTTTGTATTTATTTGCAGCTGCTTTTCAATAACTATTGTTCCATGGTGTCATATAAAACACTGACTGATGCATGACTGTTAGTTAACAACAGAAGTGATATATGACAACTACTTGGTGTGATGGAGAAAAACAGAGGAAAACAATGACAAAGACCTGGTCACACTCACTGTCAGCGGCACCAATTTAAAAGGAATGCTCCTTTCATGATTTCACACATGAAAAAAGGTAGTACAGCAGACTCAACTACTGCAAATTATCATATCATTCCAGTCAGTCAGGATGTATGCAAAGGAAGTTGTAACATAACATTAAAAAATATAGGTCAGAGTTCTCAACAGATTGTTGCGCTGCTGCTTTACAGACAGTCACCACATTACATAGTTATGGTGATGCACATAAACTGATATGTTGGGGCATTACTACCACTGGAATATTTCTTGCTCCTCAGAGTGCAATACATGTCTGTGAAAACCACCCATAATTTCATTAAAGTAAGTCACATGACGGAGGAATTAACAATCTGAAAAGCAACCCACATTTGTGACGCACTTCCTCAGCAACGTTAAGACGTGATGGCAGGGGGCGCGCAGGTGCATGCTCCACTATACTGAATGTCCAGCAGCTATCCCAAGCAATGTTTCCTAATGTTATAAGGTTCACTTTGTGGTGAAATGTGGGATGTTTCCACTAACAAGGCTCTTCTTACTGGAAACGTGGCCACACATTTCATAACAAACTGACCATTAACATAAAGAAACATTCGCAAACCTGCACAAGTGGATATTCATTGTAAGGAGCGGAACACGCACACACGCTCTCCCTGCCATCACATCCTAATGTTGCTGAGAAGGGAGGCAGAATGTGGGCAGATTTTCAGAATGGGAATGCCTCCGTCACGTGACTCACTGTAATGCATTAACGCATGGTTTTCAAAAAATGTATTGAACTATGTGGTGCAAGAAAGATTCCCCTGGAAGGGAAAATGTGTATGATTTAATAATAACAAACAAAAAACACACAACAAAAGTACAACACAGTAGTGGGGTGGGGTCAGGATGGTAGGAGTGGGTGTGGGGGGGCAGAAAACAATACCCGGACTTACTATGGCTATGGGATGCCGTGGTGGTCCAGCAGCAGATGCAGCACTGAAAGTATTTGTTGCTGCTGTGCTTCCACTCTGGTAACCTGCTGCTCCAAAGCAATGACATGCTTGTTGCTTTCCTCCAGTGCTGCCCACACCAGAAGGAGGTCAGATTGGCTAACAGGGACTGTGCCGGGGTCCACTGCAGTGGGTAATCCAGGTAGTGGGGCTGGTGGTGGACAGGGTGGTGCTGGTGGCTGTGGTGGTGGCGGTGGTGGTGGTGGAGCACCTGATGTAGCCTTCTTCCTCCTCCTGCTGCAGTGGTGACTGCTGCAAGGCACATCTCCCACCCCAGCAGCACCCTCGGCCACTGCCACGGAAGGGCCAGCAGGTGGACACCTGGCCCCTTCCGTGGCAGCCTGCCACTCTGCCCTGTGGTGATTCATCATGTGGGTGTGCTGGCACGGTCCCAAATGTGTCCAAGGGGCCCGCCAACCAGCACACCACACACATGGCACTGCACCACTGTGCTGTCTCCCCACACAATTAAAAACTCCCACACTGGGAGCTGCGGGGACCAGGAGCAATCGCACTTCTCGGGCACAGGTCACCACCACCACTGTGCAGGGGCCACATCTGTGGCTGTGGAGGAGTGCTGCTGGAGCCCCAACAGCTTCTGCTAGTGGTGGTGGCAGAGAAGGTGGACGAGCAACAGCCACCGGTGGCATTGGTGCTGCTGCTCCTGTTGCTTCCACAGGGGAAGCAACACTGGCCAGGAGTCTGGAGTGGTTCAACATAACATGACCGCACCACCGCCCACGGGTCCGCACTCCTCCCCTCCTAACACTCCCATGTGTCAGTGACTCGCCTTCCCTGACTCCAACGTGACCCTCCATCCTCCTGGGTCCACAGAATGACACACACACACAGACAGTGGACACACACACACACATGTACACACACAGTCCGTCACACACACAAAACAAAAACAAAACTTATACAAAAAAATTCACTAACCAAAAAAACATTAAGACAATACAAACACTAAATAAATTAGCTTTTAAAAAAGCTGCTTGAATTGGATTGGCAGTAACAAGAGACGACTCCGAGAGCCAAGCAAACTCCTCTCCTCTCACAAAACAATTTTGCTTTCTCCCTGTACAAATGCAAAGGAGAAAGTGAAACTGCTTCTCTGACTCACTTCCTTCCTGCCTGGCTAAAGCATGTGACTTACAGTACTGCAGGCCTTGTGATGTGCCTATTTTCTTCTCACTTCGCCTTACTTCGCGTTAAGGCATAATGAGAATGTGCAGTGGTAATGATAAAGTGAAGTGAGCACTTTACAGGGTCCACTTTGCGTTGTGCTCTGCGGACACGAAGTGGTCACTTTGCATCCACTTCACGGGCAGATTTATAATTCGCTGCATCTCTACTCACAGTTCACCTTGTTAATTCCTTTATGGAATTTGAAGTTTCCTATCGTATCTCCCCCTCTGGTATACAGTGAATACATATTTTGTGCCTTGAGGCACTTCTCATAGGATCTGCCTTGCTGGCCCTGAATCATTTTTGTTACTCTGAGCTGTACTGTTTCCAGCCTATCCCTGTCCTTTCATAGAAACATAGAAATTGTTGCTAGATAAGGACCGCACGGCCCATCCGGTCTGCCCGTAAACCCTACACTTGTCTGTGTCTTCTGACCCTATTTGGTCAGTGACATGTCTCCACTCCTTCCCACCTCTAAGGTTCCCTTATGCCTGCCCCATGCATGTTTAAATCCCTCCACTGTGCTCACTCCCACCACCTCCTGTGGCAGACTATTCCATGTGTCCACCATGTCTGAGGTGAGGACTCCAGAACTGTATGCAGTACTCCAGGTGAGGCCTAAAAGGAGGAAGGCTTTTATTGGAAGTATACTGGCCATGAATCCAAATCCATGGGTGATTTGGCTAAACCAGATCCAGAACCTCCCAGTTATGCCAATCTCTGATTTCCTATATTCCTACTGTATGTATTACGGACAACACTAGCTGTATAATGGAGATGCATATTTGGTGTTCGGCCAACATTGGCAAGCTGCTCAAATTTCGCTCTCGTAGCTCGCTGACGTTAGCGGAACTCCTCAGTACTAGGACGGGAGAACCAGTTCTTACACATGCAGAACCTCCCCGAAACTCTGCCATTTTCTATAAAAGAAACTTATCAGAACCTTTTTTTAAATTTTGAAGAAGATTCTCCTTATTTTTAAAACAGTGGTTTTGGAGCTTAATATACTCCCCCAGCAGGGCGTTCTCGAATAGGAAGGCTGTAGGTGATGATAAGCTCCAGAAAGAAGCTTGGGGTGGGGGAAGGGTCCCAGTGAACCAGGTGTGTTTAAAATGGCATTATAAAATGGCAGGGTAAAATCATGCAATCTGATTGGCTCTTATTTATGTGTAAAATACGGTTTACACATGGGTAAAAAAAGGGACTGCTCAGCAGCGAACAGTCTGCAACACAGATCAAAGGGCATTTGGAACACAGGCATTTCAGTTAGCCCTCTACTGCCAGAGTTGATCTTCCACCACAAACATGGCTGCTACCTTTACACTGTAAACAAACTTCAACTGGGCCCTAAAAATAAAACTACCTTAAATAAAAAATAAAACAAATGAATTAAATGCTGTTTCCTTGATTATCACACTCTCCTTACATACAGAAACAAATTAGAAACAATAAGTATTGTTTATAGTTTTCATTGCAACTGTTTCTTTGCTGACAGTCAAAAATCCCCCTTCTATCTTTAACTGTTTATCACGGAACTCTCTTCTTCTTGCCCTGACAGTGAGATAACTGAGTCTCTGGCTGTAACAAAGGCCTTTGTTGTCTCTGTGTATAGTGTGTTGGGAGAGAAACATTCTGCCAGTATAACTGAACAGAATTTTGAATCCACATATTCCGTGGTAAACATTCCATATCTTGAATGTGGGTAACAACAGACAAAAAAAAAAAAAACAGGAAGAAGAAAGTAGGCAATAATACAATGACATCATCAATGACATCACTTGCAGTAGGCAGAAGGATTATTTTACCATAAATGCACAAAGTAAATCTATTTTTTTACATATAAACATGCTTTTCCCAAGAGTCAAAAGTAAAAAAAAAAAGGTCAATTTTATAAGCGCCAATAAGCGCAGGGGGTGTGTAAACCATATTTTACATACGGCCGCAGCGCTGATCACTGACGTTGGCCTGCTGCCTTTACTGCACCCCTGGCCGTGCTGTAAAATATGGTTTACACACACCCCTGCGTGCCTTACTGCTTACATGATCGCAGTGATATTACAGAAGGAGCACTAATTAGCTACATGACACTGATTGTATTCAGCACAACTCCATGATGTTGATGCAGTGCTTTAATTTCTTTCCACTGACAAGTTTTTGAGTAGAAATTAAGTTGAAATCCATTTCTGTACTTTAAATCCATAAGAAAGTTAAACATTCTGAAAGTTCTAATAAGGCTCAGATGCTTATCAGAACCTCAAAACCTTTTTGTGGCTCTCCCATCCCTACTCAGTATCAGCTATGTAAGTAATAAGCCATGATAGGGAATGCATTATCAGATTTTTAAAGTATGCCCCAGGGGTGTAGTAAGGCACAAGGCCAAAGGCTGAATGTCCTTACTCCCCTGAGAAGTGCATTAAAATTCTTTTTTTTTGCACACCCTGGAAGACCTTATTACACTTATAAAATGGCTCTAAGTAGCTTTTTGGGGAGAAAAATGAGATTCAGCACCTGACCGTTGCATTTGTAGATTTAATGCACAGTCAGGTGATGTCTCTCAGCCAATGAAATGTCTAAATGTTTTCTTGCCATTTTATAAAACCCCATTTCACCTTTACATATACGTTTCACCATCCATTTTCCTCTGTTTGCTGGGCAGTCCCTGACTCTGGTTACAGTATGTCTCCTTCCCATCTTTTTGAAGTATTAAAAGCTGATGTCGGTCAAAGGGGCAGTAAGATGCGGGCACTGAAACCTTCCTGTTTTCCACTGGCCAAAATGAGTTCTGCCCCAGTAATTGAGCTATCAAAAGACTTTTGTGTACCCCCCGGCACTGCTTCAGGAGAAAAGAAGGGGTGAATCAGTTACGCTTATTCAGTTCTTTGTGATGGTTTTATGGTATGAAGTAATATCTTCCAGGAGTTGAGCTAAGACCCACAGAACTAACCTGAGCTGGGATTCAAACCCAGATGTGAAGGGTTCCCGCATTTACTTGTCATTTAATGTACAGGTGTTAGTTTTAAAAATGGAAGAGTCGGCTGTGACCCAGTTCTGATTCTGACTTTTTTATTCTTTGGTAACTAGGAAAGCCCACTAGGGGCAACCCACGGCCACTGGGGAAGTTAAGTGACTTGCTCTGAGTCACACAGTATGGAAATGGAGGTTGTGAGAATCAAACCCAGGTCTGCTGGATGTGCCAGGCTCATGCACAGCCTATTACTCTAAACCTCTTGGCTATACTCCCAGCCCTGATCTGTTTCCAGAAAGTTCTGATTTATTCTGGTTTTCCAAAAGCGGTAAATTTTTCCAGACTGGTCCAGAACTGGGTTAAAGGCAGCGCTGGTCTGGGTTAAGTGAAAGGAGTTCACTAAAATACCACCAACGGCTTAATCTGGTTCAGTGTCAGTTGGCCTCCATCTGTATCCCGCCCCAGGATAAGGATGAAAATAGGCAGTATTGGTTAGCCCTCCTTTCCCAGTCAACAAAAACGAAATAAATAAAATGGAAGAATGAATTAACCCTTCCTGCTCTTTATAAGTACTTTTGTTATGTCATTTAGCATTTAGAATCATTATTTTATGTTTTTTTTTTCAATTGATTTCTCATTTTTATTAGGAATGAAGATCCAGAATAACTCACATTATCAGGACCGGGTCAGAACCAGGTTACATGAAAATCTAAGCTTGATCAAAATTAAAGCCATAACACAAATTATAATGATTTCCAGAGTCGGGTCGAGGCGGGCCATTCTGGTGGGGGTTCTGATCTGACACAGAGGTGTGGTTCCTAGCTGGTTAAAATTCTCTGACTGTTGTCGTTGTTGACAAGCGCAGAGCAGGGAGAGATCATTGCACCTGGAAGGAAGGAAGATAGTAAAAACGCTTATAATAGCTGTTACTTTCTCTCTTTTTCTCCTGCAATGGCAGATTTCCACACACATAAATCTATAGACACCCAGGGATAGCAGATGCATCTTGCTGCCTGAGGAAGCCAGCCCTCTGGTCACGTGAGCCTGCCACACTGCTCAGTAGCTGCAGGCCCATGATTTACAGGTATTCTGCACTGCAGTGCTGGTAGACAGGCAAAGCACTCTAAGGTTTTAACTCCGACTCCCCTAAAAGCAAGGCATCTCATTTGATCAATGTTCTAAAGTCATGGCCGATGATGATTACTTTATAAAAATATTACCTTAGCCCCTAAAATGTAATGGAAGCATCCCTCCCCCCACCCAAACCAAGACCATTCACTTAATCCAAGGAAATAGACACTCCTGAAATGATAGCAACCAGCACATCAGTTCTGCAGCATCACATTTGGAAGGTCTTCTGGAAAATGTGCTTGAGTCAAGCTGCAAGAGTTAAAGCCCCCCACCCCCACCGCCATTTCCTCAAGAAGGGGCATACTTGGTTTCTGTTAGTCATTACAAAAAAATATCAGGTTGACTCAAACCCTGGTCCCCAAAGTTGGCCTCTCTCCTAGGCAAGCACTGGTTCACCTCCAGCACTGGTGTAGCTCTATACTAGGTAGCTATCCTTTCTCTTTCTGACAAATGTAGCTGACCCTTGGCTGTCAGGTACAGTGGGGGCTTTTACCTTGGGAGGGCCTGGCCAGGGTTCTAAAAGTGTCGGGTGGGACAACTGAGCACATGAAAGCTTGAGCGCTTGGATCAGTTCAGTCAACAGTAATTCAATAATTGACACTGCACAGGCATGCATTCTCAGATGAGAAGCACGGGGCTCATTGAACTTATTATTCATGTACACTGTTTCCCTAACCCTGGGACTCGGGAGCAGCCGCGGTTCAGTTACTACAGTTATAAGACAACACAGGACCCCAGATGAGGACCTCAGCATAATATGATAATCAGGTTAATTTAATGTTACACCTTATTAGTGGCACTCCATTTATTTATTTATTGATGTGTTTATTCATTCATTCATTTAACTATATTTTACCATGCTAGCAAGCAGAGCCCTGGAAGACTCATTTTGAAGGCAGAGACTCTGGGTGGTTCTGTACTTATTCGAAATGGTTCTCCTGTCCCTATACAGCACCTTTAGCCTGTCTGAAAGAGCTAAGCAATGCTAGGTAGACAAAACAGGAAGGACTGAAGGCTGTCCCATCACTCCTTTTGCTTGCATTTCAAGTCAATCCTGATCCATCTGTGACTCGGGTCTATGGTTATTCATTTATGTAGAATATCTCACACACACCATCGTAGCTTTTAGGGGTGTAAGAATAGCTTTGTTTTATTTTTTTATTACAACTTAAGCACTGTGTTCAAACGTGCAAACCCAGAAACTCAGTATTTATACTTGGGGGTTCAAAAAAATTAAATAAAAAGAACCCCTCTAGCCCACACCAGGTGGTCCAGACGGGTTCCTAGTGCCCACTCGGCTCCCAGTCCCAGTAATTTCCTTGCATACAATCCCCTTTTTGCCCCCCCCAGGTTTAAAAAATATATATGCTTGCAAGAAATGTTTGCATAAAAATTTGGTGTAATTTCACCAATGCTTTTATATTTAAATAATGCTATATAACGCCAAATTGTACAATTTTAAAAATTAGTTCTTAAAAAAGGACAATTTCAGCAGATAGCACCATGTATTCAAACAGCACATTTTAAAAAATGTGATATATAAAAAAGGCACAGTTTCAAAAAGAATTGTCCACTTTAAACGCACTGTTCTAGGTCACGAAATTCTGCAAAATTATGTAAAATAAGTGCATTTTAGCAAAAAGTGCACAAAACAAATTCTTCTAATTTCACCAAGCACTAACTGACTTCTGGCACATTGTTTCACTCATATGCCCTCCCTAGTCTGACCCCCTTTCCCCAAAATGTAATTATTTAACAGTGGAGGAGTGAATGAGTTAGCTGAGATTCACTTATGATTAGTCACTCAAAGCATGGATCAGGGATCCCGGGCTCTTTTAAATAATTCCATATTGGGAACTGGGGGGATCAGGCTAGGGTGGGGGTTTGAGTTAAAAGACACTGTTGGCTAGTTGCATTGTGTGATGAGCCAACAAATATATATATTTTATTATACCCTTGGTTATTAACTTGCAATCTGATTGGCTTACACTCTATCACATGATTAAACATAGTCTGTGTTATAGCCCTGTTGCCATGATGACAGGCAATAATCTCTTAATTGTTGCCCTCAAACCAGTCAATAGTCTTTTGAGTAAGCTGGCCCGCTGGTGCACAGCTAGGGCTGCCACTTGCAGCGCCAGTGGCCTAGATTTAGAAATGAGCCTGGAGCATCAGAGGGTCAGCTGGTGGGAGGAGGAGGACTGAGCACCCAACAGACAACTGTCTTCCAGCAGGATGGAAGGGTTGTGGCACCCGGCAGTAGTCTGACCCCATGTGATGGCTGAGGGTCAATGCACCTGGGTGTAGAAGCACATGTGGGATTGGTAGAGTGGTAGACGTTGGCACGTCAGCCATGGGTACATGCTGATTGGTCGAGCTGTGCCATGTGACACACTCGAGTCCATGCTGCTAAGATTGCTGCGGTTACACCATTTGTGGTGTCGGCGTGTATTTATTTATTTATAGCCATTAAATTTATTTATGGATCCTGGATGTAAGTTCTGCACTGTTTGCGATACAATGTTGAGCACTTTTGGTATATTAAAAAGAACTTTGCTACCAATGGTAAGCATCTTTATATTCTATGTTTAAGGGCATTGTGGTGCTTCCGTGGTCCAGTGCATTAGCTTGGGTGGTTAAACCTCCCCACCAATACATGCTGACATGGTCCAGATGTCATTCCATGCTCACTCCACTGGGGTAGCCTGAGAGAGAAAGCCGTCTTAGCTGTGTGTCATGAATCCTGGATTTCCTGGCTCCACTGTTACCACCAGGGCAAGGATTAGCACACTCCCACTCTCTCTGTCTCTCTCCCCTTCTCAGCCTCCAGAGGGGAGAGACGGCCCACCGTGCGAGTAACACATGGTCTCCTGGTCAAGTCCTGGGGTGTGGGGGTGGGTGCTGGAAGGGATCCTACAAGGTTAATATGGGGTATATCCCCGCTAAAGAGTTACAAAAAAATAGTCTTCTGGGCATAATCAATGCATTCTTTAACCTAGCTGCTGATATTTAAAGCAGCAGTATTTGTTAGTTGGCAAAAAAAAAAAAAAAATACAGTTTTTTTAGCAACAAAATGAAGTTCTAATATCCTTAGATTCATAAATCAGTATATTTTTGAAAATACAGCTTTTATAACTACTATATGTTTGTAATGGATGACTCAAGTCATTAAAGATGGGTACCACGCGCAGTTTTTAAAACACTCTTCCATTAAGGGTACTGCCTGACAGTACATGCTGGACTCATACTGTGGATGTGTTAGGATGGTGCTATCACATGTTTCTGATTGTAAATTGCATTGCACCTCACCAAGATGTCCAGTTTTACACTGGGCATTGCAAAGGGGCAGGAACTTTCAAAAACTTCAAAATCACAGATCTCTGATCCGGAATGAAAATAAATAAATAAAATTAATATAGTGATTTTTTGCCAGAAATACATTATTGTTGAAAAATACTGACACGATGACTTACAGATACTTCTGCTTTAAAAGTTGGTTCTGATCCTTCGAGTTTCAGCTGCCAAAAGAGGTGATGGAGTGCAGCAGCTGCTTGTTACACATAGTAGCTGTTCAGTAAGAGTACCTGCAACAAAGATCAAAGTAAAAACATTATTGCTTGTAGCATGATACTGTTATCCACTATTACATTTGCTGGTATCATCGGGGCATGATAGCGCCCCTATAGTTAGGATTGAGCAGCAGTTTCTATGTTAAACCTGAAATTTTGCACGCTAATTACTTTGCAACCATTAAATTAATTTGCACCAAATTTAGAATCCGCTGTCCTGTGGGGTGGGTCTCTTGATGTGGCAAGTTTTGTTCTAGTCGAATGTGCAAATTCTGAGATCCGGATACTGAAAAAAATTAAAAAAACACCCTGTTTTGCTGTTTTTTCCTCATCGCCTTGCAGTCAGACGGTGTGGAATGTCTGCCTGATTTTTACGGGATATAAAGAACTTTGGAAGAAGAACAGACAATGAAAAGTTTATGCAAATCCATTGATCGGTTGCAAAGTTAAGTTTTTTTAGTTTCCATTATATCCTATGGGACTTTGCTGAACATTCCATTTCTCTGATAGAGGTGTTTCTCACGAAGGTGGATTTCGTCTAATGAAGAAGGATTGAATCTCGTGAGCAATCCTTCTTTGCGAGATTTGGAATCCCTTTTTGTGAGAAAAAAAATCCTACGACGTGAGCCGCCATCTTGTTTTCTGTTACTGCCCCAAACAAAACGTTATAGGTTAGGCCAGGGATATCTACTGTAGACATCCAAGTATGGGTTTTGCTCAAGGCGATGTCCTCTACAAATCCATGTCTTCGGTTTAGTTAGTTTACTTCAAAAACGGTAGTTTTAAAGTTTTAAAATCCCTTTTCGAGACTCACTTCCAATCCCTTTTCACGAGCCAATCCATTTTTGTGAGGTGTCAAAATCCGTTTTCGTGAGGGGAGGATCATGTGACCCTACCTCGCGAAAAGGGGTTTTGACACTTCACAAAAAGGGATTTTAAAAGGTCATTGCAAAGAAACAATTTGGAATTTTGGCTTGCAATTTGCAGGATACAAAGGGGTTGTACCACAGATGTGACTTATGCTGGTTTGGTGTAACAATTTGCTTTGGTTCCATAGTTATGCCATTCCAAATTTGAGAAATTTCCCATAGGATAACATTGTGGTGAATGTGGCAGCTTTCAGTGGCTATATCTCAAAAACACTTTGAGATACTAATTCTTCTTATTCTTATTCTAATTCTACCCTTGTCTCCCATTACCCCCTTCCTCTCACCCCTTCCCCATCTTCTACCAGCACTACTCTCTGTGATATTGACAATGCCGTTGGGTGCTCCTAGCCTCCTATGTGCCCCCCCATTTGTTCCCCCTTTATTTCCTCCCCTGTCTCTGTTGTCCCTGCCCTTGGTTTCCCTATGAGTCCCCACTTAATTGTATATTATCTGACTACTGAGCTGTGTACCTGAAATGTTGTAATTTCCATTGTATTCTCCTGTATTGTACCGCTTCTGACGTGGAACCTTTGTAAAAGAGCCTTGGCTCAAAAGTATTTATAATCCTAGACTTAAATAAATAAATAAAATAAATAAGATACAGATTTTTCACTAAACACATATGGAGGTGGCTAGGTCATGAATACAACTGCGAACACATTTTTTAAGCGGTTGCTATGGTTACTGAGATATTGACAAATAAGCATCACAAGAGTTGCTTGGAATGCCTCTAGGCCTCTGCTATGTGTCTGCACTTATGTGTAGGTGGGGTAGGGCATCAATTAGGTTTCTATTACAGCAACAAAAGTCAGAAATTCGATGTTAGGGTCACTTCTTATCTACCCGGCTTTCATCTCCACATACCAACAGGCATTAGTGTGCTCTTTGTCGTTGGTCTAACTCCCCACCCCATTCCATGTATAAGGAAGCTCAGATGGTACAGTATGGAAGAATGGTGTGAGAGTTAGACCCAACAACCCCAAGGTACACCTCAACACCTGTTGGTATGTGGAGTTTTGGGGGAGCGGGGTGGGGTGGTAGGGTTGGTAACCCATTTAATTTCTAGACTTTTGTAACTGTAATAGAAACCCTAACTGATGCATTAACAGAGTTTTTTTTGCAATTAATATGTTTCTAGTGTTTGATGGATTGCTATTAGTAACTGAATTCCATCATTTCCTAGCATTCTTGTACCATCGATGTGACGTCATGATGTTGTTACCATCTTGAGTACATCACATAAATGGTACAACAACATGGAACGTGTTCATGCATACACGTTACAGGAACCTCCTCTCTTCCTGAACCAGCCACAGCGGTTAGACCTGGACCCAGATGAGAGAGGTGGTGACAAAAAAACACAAATGTAAGGACCAGTCAGCATTATTTTAAGTATAATTGACTCATTTATGTTGTTTATGTGGACCATACACTATAAAAGACAATGTATGGTCCACTATCAGCAGCAAAGCATTTGTAGCCATCTCAAGGTAGCCATGTTGACCAAAACCTCTTGTGCTTTGCTCTTGGCGGATAAACAGTTGCCATGGCAACCTCTCAATGGCTACACACGCTTGTTGCCACTAGCTGGCCATACATTATCCTCTATGTTATGCTTAATACATATTTATTGCAAAAACTGCAATAATGCACCAGATAGGGTTCAACTTAATGCCACAATTGTAGGGAAATGTGGGGATAGGGTTTCTAACCCTCCCTACCCAAGCAGCAAAAAGACAAGACCACACAAGCCAAACAACCAGCCAACAGCAAGTAACACTAGCAAAATACAGTTGTTTCCAGATGACACAAAATACATCCATCATCAGGGTTCAGCACACTTGGAGCCACAGATACACTACAAGACATACACACCCACCTCTAAATGCAGATAGAAATCTATGATACCCAGATCTCAACACTATGTCTGTGTGCAGAAGCACAGGCCCCTATGGGGCCAGCGCTTGTGCAGCCACAGATACACATGCTCAGTGCAAGGCATACACACCCACTTCCAACTGCAGAAGCGCGGACTCCTGCAGCCGCAGGTACAAATCCACAATACCCAAATTACAACACCACTTCTGTCTGCAGAGGCACAAAGAGACAGACAGAGTGTGTTGAGAACAACTTTGAATGTTGATCAGCAATATCTGTGAGCAGGAGCTGCTCACCCTAGCCGCTTTAAAAAGTGAAAACGAAAACAGCAAGGTGTTATTTCATCTAGTTGGAATATTGGTATTTCATCTAGATGAAATATCAGTAAAGAAAGAACTAGGAACTTCAAATGTTTCACAAAAGAAAGAGAAAAAGATGTTCTGTTTATATTATAAAAAAAGAAACCTCCAAGTGTGGTGAACAGACTTGATTCTCAAATCTTGTAGGCACAGTGCCATCATGGAGCACTCAAGCTTCACTCTCTGCAGCTTGAAACATGCACTAGTAGCCTGTTGGACATGCTGCTCCAGGAAGCAGTCAATGAAAGTGCCCAGGAATTTGGTCAACCTTCCTCTAGGATTACCATTGTATCCAATTTGGCTTCTCTTGTCATTTCTGTGACCAGCTGGACATCATGCACTGAGCTGTTTGCGTAAGTATGTAACACACCCCCAGGATGACTACGTTTGATCCCTTTTCCCGTAGCTTGAGATAGATAGCCTCTGTATGATTGCTTGCCCCCAGTATCCCCTTTGTCGTCTACACTGACTCCCTCCCTTATGAAGACAGACACCCATCCCCCTGCTATCATAATGATCCCTCTGGAATAGTCAGATTTGAACATATGAATTAGCCAGCAGAAGAAGGCCTTTTGGTCTATCGAGTCTGTTCATTTGAGGAGCCCTGATAGAACAGTTATGTGCCTACCATAACAGTAGATCTTCGAAAGAACCTCTTTCATCAGGTCACACCTGTGGAACTATAACCATCAGGTGCTAGGACCACATGGAAACTTTGTGCCAGCAGTCCACTAGGGGCAACCCACAAGAATGTCCTACATCAGCACGTCCCATATAAATATGGGCGGCACCTTCCCTCCTCAGTTCTCCACTGGAGATCATGTTCAGAGACCTCTCTATAAGGAACTGGGACAGAACCTGTGGCTCTGCCTACCAGATGAAGCATGAAGCAGCAGGTAAACCTTTCTGGAGAAAGAGACAGTATTTACAGAGCTCTGTTGAGAGGGATGAATGGTGGAATGGCATGGCCTGATGAAAGACATTTTCTCAAAGATCTACTGCTACGGTAAGTATGTAACTGTTCTATCTTCTTCGAGGATATCTCTTTCATCAGGCCACACCTATAGAATGAGTACCAAGCAGTACTGACAACAGAACAGTCTAGGTGGCTGGAGCCCACAGGCCTAAGAAAATAGGCCTTGAAGCACAGTTAGGAATTACAGTACATGTGCCAGGAGAGTTCAGTCTGTGGCCAGCCATGGAGGTAAGCAGAGAGCTGTGCCGGTCGCTGGCTCTTGGTGTTGGGTCAGGAGGTGGGGTGGCAGGTCAGTACCTGCCAGGGTGGAGTGGAGGTGGGGGGTCCACTAGACCACCATGAATGGGGCGTGTCTCCTGTGGGCGGGTTGGGGTTTGGGAGAGGGAACTGCTGGACCACCAGGAATGTATTTATTGTTCCATACAAATGGGGATTGGGGTTTAGGAGGGACTGCTGGACCACTGGGGGTCTGTTTTTTCACTAGGACCAGGATTGGGGCATAGGAAGGAGTGGTAGACCACCACGGTGGTCCATTTTTACACAGGGACGGCGATCGGGGCTGGAGAGGGAACCGCTGGACCACCATGTATTGTATTGGGGATATGGGCTGGGGTAGGACCACTGGACTACCAGGGATTCTTATTTTTGTGACATATGGACAGTGATCGGGGCTGGGGAGGGAACCGCTGGACCACCATGTATTGTATTGAGGATCTGGGCTGGGGTGGAACCACTGCACTACCTGGGATTCTTATTTGTGTGACATACGGATGGGGATCGGGGCTGGGGAGGGAACCGCTGAACCACTAGAGATTGTATTGAGGATCCGGGCTGGGTGGGACCACTGGACTACCTGGAATTCTTATTTGTGTGACATACAGATGGGTATTGGGGCTGGGGAGGTAATGACTGGACCACCAATGTTTCTTTTTTAAGTAGACAGGGATTGGGGCTGGGGAGGGACTGCAGGACCACCAGGGAGATCAGTGGTTGTACAGGGACTGAGGCTAGGGAGGGACTGCTGAACTGCCAGGAAACCCTGCCCATAATGGTGTGTGGACAGGGTGCGGGTGGCTTACCCTGTCTGTGCATCGTTAAGAGCAGGGTTTCAGAAATATTAAAATGCATCACAGCAAGTGGCTGTTTAGCGCTTCCGAAATCTTTGAATATTGCACTGCACTGCATATGCGTGAGGGATCCCTCATTTGCATGGGCGCAACGCAATATTCTGAAAGCGCTGTCGGGGGTGGGTCCCACATTCTACCCCTTTGAATATGGGGATGCCCCCAACAGCCAGCACACATCGAGGTTAGCCCAGCACAAACCCGGTTTCTGCCATGCTAACCTTTTGAAAATGGGGGCCATCATTTCTTGACACATATATGGTGTAATATTCTAGTAGAAAAATATACTATAAGAAAGCAACAGGATTTATCATATCCAGGCCAGCTTTTGACACAGGAAGATACAAAATTTGTCATTTAACAGGATCCAGCCTGCTGCCCCAAATCATTTAAAAAAAAAGCTTAAGTGTCTAACTGTAGGGGGTTATGCTACACTTACAGAAAAGCAAATGTCCTCCTCTCCTAAAACAAAACCTCCCGATTATGTTTTTGAGGCCCAAAACTATTTTTTCCTTTAACTCCTTGTACTGGCTCCGATGTATTAGTGCTAATGTAAACAAATCTAGTGCAGCGCAGTGCTATTTCACATGATCAGTGCAGCTCAACGCTGCTTTGGTGTATCACTTATACATTGGAGTGGAACAAAGCCACGCTGATCATGTCGCACTTATCTGGATTTGTTTACAGTAGTGCTAACACACTGAAGCCAGCATAAGTAAAGTGAGATAAAGAAAAAGGTTCTGTGTGATGATGGCGACCACTGAAAGGCGATCGCTATTATCACGAACTGCATTATCGCCGAAAACATTTTCAGCGATATGCACTAAAAGGCGACCGGGAACTATGCATTCGGAGGCCGCACCCCCCCATCTAAAGATTCTCAACTCCAGGGGGGATGAATGTTGAGGAGGAGGGCATAGCCCAGTTTAAAAAAATTAAGTCCCACAACCGCGGGACGTCACAAAATTTAACCCACGTTCAGTCCCAAACCCAGGACCTGCTCCATCGGAGCCAACCACCCTACCCACCACACCACAAAGTTGGCTTGGCTGAAGCAGGCACACTGCAGGGTTACAACCCTGTTCCCTATCCCCATTCATCCTGTCATGCACCCTCCCTTCCTGATGCCCACCCAACCCTCGCTGTCGCAACAGTAGCCGTCCCCCTATCATCGCCCATGATGCTAGCACCCTCATATGGGTCGCAGTTTTGATGGTCACCCATATGCAGTCACTATCATTACGGTATACCAAGAAAAATGTTTTTTTGGCCTCAAAAGCCTACCTGGGGGGTTTTGGTTTGACAGATGTGATGCTGGAATGGCATTTGTTTTCCTTTAACAAAAGAAAGATCGATCTAGGACAAGTTGTTGCCAGGGTCACTCTTTTCTTCTTTGTTGGCTGCCAAGATATCCATTGCTCAACTTCATGTGCACATATTTCTGTTTTTTTCTTCCCAGTTTTTGGTAGCCAAATCGCCTCTACCAAAAATAATCCCTAGATATGAATTGGTTCTATCGATATGGAAATCCCAGCTATTTCTGTGGTCATTACTTTTTCTGTCAGCTGGTATCCATTACCCGACCCAGAAATCTTGGAAAAGGACATCAGCATACAAACTGCTTTTATCCCACATTCTGCAACTGATAAAAAAAAAGGCAAACATCATTAGCGTAAGCTGAAATCACAGTTGGAATATCTGTAGCTCTAGCTTGGAGACCAGGGAGAGGATTTTCAAAAGCCCCAGGACTGACGCAAGGCGGTTGCGTCAGACAGGTGAGATGCAGCTTACACCTAGTGACATACTGTACTTTGCGGCAGTCCCAATTCAAAAATGCACTCTGCATCTGAATTGGGACCTGCTGCAGCCAGCTGGCACTGTCCCCCTTTGTGTCTACAAGCAGGGTGCACCATGCCACAAGGTGGCTTGTGCCATGGTGGGGCTGCAACATCCCCTTTTCTGGGATGCCAGAAGCCCTGCCATGGCCGCAGCAAGGGGCTAGAGTTAGACCATTGAAAAGGTGGTCTAAGCCCCTTGCGTCATTGCGGTCACCATGGAGACATGTCTGTTGGGGGGCCTGACAGGCATGTAGGGGGTCCGCATAGGCAGGGGATGGCATGGATGCCTTTTGGGGCAGGGTGGGTAAGCATCTCATGGCAGTAGCACCCATCAGGGTGCCAATTCATGCACAGGACTGTGATGGACAGGGAATGACATTTGGGGGTATGAAGACTCATGGTGCCATGGCCCCACGTGGGCATGGCTCTGGAGGCTGCTGTCTGAGCTGTGCCCACATGGGGCCGTGGCACTGTTTCCATACCCCCAATTGCCATTCCATGTCCGTCACAGTCCTGTGCACAAACTGGCACCCCTGACAGGTGCTACTGCCATCAGATGCTCCCCCACCCCTTCCCCAAATGCATCCATGCCAACCCTGGACTCTGCCTAACTGCCCTGTATGTGTGACCCCACCCCCACCATCCCAGCACCTCCATAGTTGTGGCGAGGGGGGCGGACGGAGCCCTGTGGCATTATCTGCAGGTACGTCACTGTCTTTGCCGCACACCTGCAGGTGCGGCACATCCCGGAGTTCTGACACGGACCCTGTTCTACCTGACTACGGTGCAGGATCCCTGACTTAATTGGGATGCAGCAAAGCCCCTAGATCATTGCAACTTGTGGCAATCTAGTGGGTCTTTGAAAATCCAGCCCCACGTGTTTGCAGATCACACTATAAAAGCTGAATTATTGGGTCCAAACTAAAAACATATAATAATGGACTTAACGAACTAGTGTAATGCCTAAAAGTAATAGCTAATGTATTGCCTAAAACTAATGTTAGTTTTTAAAAGCAGTCAGCCATTACCTTTTATATTTGAGGTACTTTTTCTTTTTTCCTTTGGTTAATGAGAAGATTGTTTACCTGATGTTAGTAGGTGTGGTGTGTGGAACAGCACTCTGCCTGGAAGCTGACATATCTTGCTTTATCCCCCCCCCACCCTCTACATCATCAGCACTGTGACATCACTGCTGCATAGGAACAGCCACTCACTGGCTGCCAGGTCAGTCTGCTGTGATGTCACCGTTAGTGAAGTCACAATGCTGATGATGCAGTTGGGAGGATAGAGATAGATATGTCAGCTGCCAGGTTGAGAGCCATTCCACACATCAGCACAGTATTATCACATAGAAAGTATTCTACTGAGCAAAAGGAAAAAGGAAAATACTTCAGAAATAAAAAGCTACAACTGACTACTTCTTAAAATGTGTATTATTTTCCTGTCTGCCTGTTTTGGCTCCACTAGTTCTTTAAAGGACAGCCCTGTTTGACTCCTTGTTCAGTCTTAATAGGTTGTTCTAAATGTCCATTTATAGTTGGGGTTAATGTTGCTACCTTGTATAATTTAATAATACAGTTTCTAAATACTTATGGAAAACCATATTTCTTTAGTATAAAGAATGAATATCGATGTGATACACGGCTGAATGCTTTCTCTTGATCAATCAAGAGTACATATCTGGACAATAAACCATTATTCCCATGCTCTACTCATATAACAAGATACAGTTATTTTGCACATGCCTAACCTGAATGGTGCAGGACTGAAAAAGGGGTATTAGATCTCCAGCGATGGATGCTAATCTTTTACAAATAATTTTCATCAAAATCATCAAGTCTGTATTAAGAAGACATAGAGGAGGCCAATTTTTCAAAACAGTAACTTCACTTTTCTTATGCAAAACAAAAAATGCTTTTCTAAAAGAAATAGTGGGGTAGCCGTCAAATAACATTTAAACACATGTACCAGAAGGTCTTGTAAGAGAAAGATGTTGAAGTAAGGTCTTATAGGCCAGGGACCATCTGATTTTTCACACTTTTTATTACCTGGTGGACGTCTTCTTTTGTTACAGATCTTTCTAATAATTTCAGCTGTGTGGTAGAGCTTTGAAAAATAAAGACTTTGAGAGGGTTTTCAAACTGCTCTGGTGATTTAATATCCAGAGCTACACATATTAACTAGAAAATCCTGATATGTTTTCTGTCTGCCATCAATTGAGGTCTGAATATTCCAAGAGTTATCTTTTAAACAGGTAGTAGTTCTCCATTGTGTTATTCTTCTCCATCTTTCAAATATTATACCAAGGCAGTTGTCCCCTAGGTTCCTGCTCGATACTTCGTAAGTATGAAGTGGCACGTTTATATTGCACGTTCTGCATTTCATTGTTAATGTTTTCGATCTGGTCTGTGTTAGTGCCTGCTCTTTCATAAACTAGTGACAATAGTTTGGATAAGTGTGCTCTTAAATTTAAGGATTTATGGTATGTGGTTTGTTTTTGCTTTATACTGTGATAAGTCTATTATATAATCTTGGGTGTCCTCCTGCCAGATTCTCAAATCATCATATAAAGAAAAGGCATTGATCACATAGGGTCAGTGGCCACGTGCAATGTATAGGGCCTATGGGCAGACTGGATGGGCCTAGCGGTCCTTATCTGCCGACAATTTCTATGTTTCTAAACATATTGCAGATTTCCTCACATTTAATAAACTTGATGGATTTTAGAACATTACTGTGTTGCAAAATGTCATTAGAAGAAAAGTAGGGGAGTTTTCCCGGTGTTGTGGGCAACATTCCCCTATTAAACTCATTGTGTCCTAGCAGACGCCTGTAGTCGTCAGTAAAAAAACACTGGTGTGTCCTTAGGACGTCTGCAGAAGTCGGCTACTGACTCCCAGTGTGCCCTTGCAACGTTTGGAGAAGTCACTTATATATTTTAATATATATATATTGTAACAGAATATAATATATATTTGACTGCATAGCATCGTTGGAAAGATAATTTTATGCTGCACAACTTTGTCACTGATATTTTGTGTATATCATGTATACTTTAGGAGTTATTTGCATTTGTTTATGGTATGGTGTGTATGGCTGACATGTTTTCCATCAAGATTCACCTAAGCAGCTTGAATAAAATTCACTTTTTTGGCACTTCAGCAGGTATAAAATAAAACCGTATTGATTACAACTGGTTGCATAGCACCATTGGAAAGGCATTTTTGTGCTCATCAACTTTCATGCTGATACTTTGTGTGTATCATGTATACTTTTGGAGTTATAAGCATTTGTTTATGATGTGTGTGGTTGAGATTTAGCCTCAAATATCATCAAAGCACTTGACTAAAATGGGAAAAATTACATTTTATAGTAAAAGATATCTTTTTTAGCAAACATAATATCAAAACACCATCTAATGTCTGTATGCTTAATTTGGTGTTGATATTTTACATATTTTCCAACAAAAATGGCTTATGTTGCCCTTTTTTAGTGCAAAAAAATATTTAGTTTGCTCTTTCAACCAGCATAGAAAAAATACAAAATTACTTATTATTACATGCATGCCACCATTGGAAAGGTAATTTTGTGCTGAATAACTCTGCCACTCATACTTTGTGTCTAGCATGTACAGTTATTGAACTATTAGCATTTGTTTGCAACATACTGACTATGGCTTGATTTTGCTTAGAAAGGCCCAGGATTCGCTGTTAAAAGTATACAGGAGACTCAGGAGGCAAGTGGTGTAATCTCAGAGTGAGCCTGTGGAGGCAATGAGTTAAAAAGGTGCCTGCAAACCTCTGCCCCCACCCAACACACACACACACACACACACGGGAGGAACCCGTAAAGAAGCTGTCATAGCTTAGAGTGCCTTTCCTGGTCAAAAATCACAAACCAATAAATAAAATAAAAAGATACCCAGAATAGCCCAAATGAAATGGAACATCTCTCTCACAGTGGGGTCCTGTATTTTTGCTCATTTTTACAGCTAGAATACTAAAGTACTGAGTAGTTAACTTACTCATGGTCACACAATGAGTACAAGGTTTTAAACCTGGGACAGCCAGCCTGTGTTATTAGCCACCAGACAGTCTGTGTGTCTCTTTGTCTCTTTGGAGGCAGTATAGTGTAGTGGTTAAGGGCACAGAGCTGCAAACCTGGAGACCTGGGTTTGAATCCCACCAGTCCCCACTTGTATACTGTGTGACCCTGAGCAAGTCACTTTACTTCCATGTGCTCCCAGGTCACACCTGGAAACAAGCTCCAGCTTAGTGTGTCTTTCCTGGTTAAACAGTTTCCCCTTTCCCTTCTCTTGCGTCTCTCTGCATTATTTTTTTTTAATTGTCTAGTTTTATTTTATAAATGTTAAACTGTCATATGCTGCTACCGTTAAACCTGTGGTAATGAGATGGGTTTGCATGGGACAGAGCTTTGCTGGATAACAATTTTAAAATATTTCATAGAAGCAGGGTGGCCTAGTGGTTAGAGCACAAACTTGGGAGCTAGGAGATCACAGGTTCAAATCCCACTAGAGCCTAACACTTGCTGGGTGACCTTGGGTAAGACACTTAGGGCTCGATTCTCAAAAGTCAGCACAAGCCGTGCCAAAGTCAGCTTGCGCCAATTACTGGTGTGCCAGGGACCCTGTGCACGATTCTCAATTGGATAAGGTCCTGGTGGCAAAGTCCTGCAGCTTGCGGCAACTGTAGCAGTGCCCCAAACAGAGGGTGCACCTGGACAGGTTGCTGCAAGCCATGGGCAGCCATGTGGCACTTTCCCCAAGCAGTCCCTGGTGGTGTAGCAGACCACCCCAGCCCTGATCCCACGTTATTAAAAACAGAAACATCCTTGGTGATCTTGTGGCTGCCCCAATCCCCTGTTATTATATTTAAATATCCCTGGTGTTCTAGCGGCCCCCAAGCCCTGATCTCCTGTTATTATATTTAAACATGCCTCTGGTGTTCTAGTGGCCCCCCCAAACCCCAAACCCTCATTATTATATTTAAAAATCCCTCTGGTGTTCTAGTGGTCCCCCCAAGCCACTATCCCCTATTGTGAACACATCTTTGGTGGTCTAGTGGACCCCCACCCTGGCAGGCAGTGTCCCACCACCCCGCTCCCCCATTTCCAAACCAAGGTGGCGACTGGCACAGCCCAACCCTCACCACCACAGTGAGCTGCCGACTGAGCTGTCAATCAATGAGCACATACTGAATACAATACAGCGCTCATTAAGAACTCATTTGGTGGCTGGCTGTGATGGTTAGGGGTGGGCTGTGCCAGTCACCGCCTTGGTTTGGAGATGGGGGGGTAGGGTGGTGGGACACTGCCTGCCAGGGTGGGGAGTAGGAGTCCATTAGACCACCAATGATGTGTTCTTATTTCATAATGGGGACCGGGTCTTGGGGGAGAGGAGGAGGATGCTAGAACACCAGGGATCTCTAAATATAATAACAGAGGATCGGGGCTTGGGGGGGCCACTAGAACACCAGAGGGTTCTTTAAATATAATAACGAGGATCGGGGCTTGAGGTGGTGGTAGATCACCAGGGATCCTTATTAATACTAACAGGGGATTGGGGCTGGGGAAGGGGGACCACAGCACACCACCTCAGATTGCCAACTCTCCCTGAGGAAAAGTTTCTGGCTGGTCTATGGGTACTTAGAAATTTGACAGACTCCAAGGTATACCTGTCATTGCTTCAAGTCAAGGTCTTAACATCACGATTTGTTACTGCTTTAAATTCTGGACTTAAACCTCAACCATTGCCTGAGGCATCATTTGAGTCCTCCCTTCCGTCATTGTCCAAATCAAGGAGCCAACATCACGATCTGTCGTTGCTTCAAACATTGGACTTAAACCCCAACCATTGCCTGTGGCATCTGTTGTGTTCCTCCCTTAGAACAGTCCTTCCTCCCTAGGCCATCATGTCCAGCCCTCTCCTATCTCATCTGACCTTCCCTCCCCACTCCCTATACCCCCTACCCTTCCCACCCCACTTGCCAGGCCTGCCTACAGTACTTATTAAAGGACTCTTACATCTCAATCTTCTTTGCACTTTGACGCTAGAGGAACTGCCACTCCTGCTCACTATGACTCCTCCAATGATGTTTACTGTATAAACTTTAGCTCATTACCTTACGCCCATAAATCTGTATCTATGCAATTGTTTTTAAATGGCACTACCTCCTATTGAACCTATTGCTATGTTCTGGTGGCAGTATCTTGTTACATGTGATGGTTATATGTTATTATGTAGTTATTATTGCTATGTAATTGTTATGTACGTTCACTCAACCTGTTATGTCTTAACCGTGTTGGCAATTGTTTTGCCCCAGGTCTGTCTTGTAAATGACCTTGTCTCAATGATGTTCCACCTGGCAAAATGAAGATTTTGATTGATTGATACCTGTACCCTGCAGAAGAAAGATCCACAAACAGAAATTCTTTTTGAATGCTTTATTGCAATTAAAGTGAAGTCAGTATTTCCACGGATAGACAGATATCCACTCAAGCCCCCACGCTCTAGGTCTGGAAACCCTTTATCAGGAGGCGTGGTCTTAGTTAGAAATTTGCTGTCAGGGGGAGTTGTTTTGTTTTTTTTTATTTAGGAAGCTTTACAGTTTTCAACAACAACACTTGGTACCGTGTATCAGGACTGTTAATTAGGAATTACTATATCTCCCCTCTCCTCAAACACCCTCCCCCCTCCCTAGTCCCTCCCTCCCTCCCCATTGGAGCGACCTATTTGTCCCCTACATATTATACCTATACCAGTGTTTGCACAGTGAGCACAGTAAAACTTCAGAGCCTCCTAAACAGACTTTAATTTCCACAAAATTATTTAACTGATAAATGAAATAGATAAATAAAAATAATTAAATAAGTAAATAAATAAATAGGGAGCTCGTGAGTGTGAGTCTGTTAATTCAAACATAGAGCATACAGCTTACCCATCTATTATCAAAATTAGTCGGTTTATTTCGTAAACTGGCAATCATTTTTTCGAACCTAAGGTAAAAGGACATCTCATGAAGCCATTCGGTGTAGGATATAATAGACTGATCCAACCAGTGTTTGAGAACCAGTTTTTTCACCGACATGGCGATTAGAGAGATACAGAATTTCCTTTCTTTGACCTGAACTAGGGACAAGTCGCCCAATATACAAATGTTCGGGGTGAAGAGTGATTCCAAACCCAGTAAAGGGTCCATCTGCAATTTAATTTTAGACCATACTGGTAAAACCTTCTCGCATGACCAAAAAACATGTAATACTGTTCCATCCCCTTTGCCACATCTAGTCAGGGAGAGTTTTGAGAATCCTGATTTAGGGGATTTGGCAACCTATTTCTGCCACAAGCCCCTAGTGCCATGCCGCAGCCCATTTTGTGGTGCACAGGTGGCGCAAGCCCCGGTTTGGTACAGGCAGCCTACGACTGATGCAGGCTGCCTTTGAGACTCGTGGCGTAAGTCCCTTGTGCCATGCCAGGGGCTTTTGAGAATTGGGCCCTTAATCTCCAACTGCTCCAGCCCACCCACCTGTAGAAATGGGTTCATTCAGGATCTAGCTGCAAATTAGATGTTTCATCTCAGCTAGGTTATCTTGAGTAAAAGGAAGAAAAAAAGTCAACCAATAAAAATGTGTGTGTGTGTATGTGTATGCGTGTGTATGTAATCTGACCTGCAGCATTGACTAACAGTGGCTATATCCCAGGGTGACACATGGGGGGTGTAGCAAGGATGAAGGAATTTGTATACCCCAGCTCTGCCCATCAGCATTTCTTTCCTAGAACCATAGACAGTGTTGGCAGAAAAGGGCAGCTGGTCCATCCAATCTGCCAAGTTTTACCCTACTCTACTGTGTGACCTATTGTCAAGATAGGGGTTTCATCCTCCTCCCCCCCCCCCACTCCCTGCCTTACTGCTGCACCGTGAGTAACTGTTAAGCCCTTTATTCTGTCCCAGCCATACTTGAACCCATTAATGTTTTTTGTGCCCACTTCCTCTGCTGGAAAGCTGTTTCACAGCTCAGCCACTCTCTCAGTACAGTAAAACTTTCATGCACCCCTCTTGAACCTCAGCCCCCAACCAGCTTACATTCATGTCCCCTTGTTTTTGAGCCACTATTCCTGCTAATCCGTTCCTCGCAGTTTACACTGTTTATTCTTTTCAGGAACTTGAAGATACCTACCATCTCACCCCTCCTCTCTCTTCTGGCCCCCAATGAGTAGTGTACATGGTTAGTGTCCTAAGCTGATCCTCATAGGGTCCGCCTTGTTGGCCCGGTATCATTGTAGTTACTGTGTGCTGCACTGTCGACTCTCTCCAGCCTGTCTCTTTCATTCCTCAGGTGAGGACTCCAGAAGTGGCACAGTACACCAGATGGGGTCTCACCAGTGATCCGTAGAGAGGTAGTATTACCTCTTTCCTCCTGCTATCAACACCCCTTCCAGTACACCCCAGCATTCTGGTTGCCTTGCTGTAAGCCTTGTTACATTGGCTTGTTTGTTTTAGGGGGTCCCTTATGATGACCCCATGTCCTTTTCCTCTGAAGTAGTGATCAGCTTTACCCCTCCAGTACAGTGTTCCCGGGGTTCTTGCCCCCTGTGTGCATCACTTCACACTTTTTGTTATTGAATTTCAACAGCCAGACCGTGGGCCACCTCTCTAGCCTTTGCAGTTTTCTCTGCAACTACTTTACCCCCTCCTCACTGTCTACCCTGCCACAGAGCTTAGTATCATCTGTGAAGACACATATCTTACATTCTACTCCTTCTCCTACATTGCATTTGAACCTATTAAAAGGACTGGTCCAAGGACTGACCCCTGCAGTATCCCACTCATGACTTCCCCTTCCCCTGACATGACCCTGTTTACCACCATCCTCTTCTGTCTCCACCCTAATCAACTTCACACCCATTTAACAAGGTCCTTTGCTGCTCCCAGATCCTCCTAATTTCTTCAGCAACCTTCTGTGTGACAGTGAGTCAAATGCCTTGTTGAAATAGACACGAGTAAATTTGCTGCTTGTCCCTTATCCACTACCCTTGTTACACAGTCAAAGAATACTATCAGGTTGGTCTGACACATGGACCTGTAATTTCCAGATTCCTCCCTTGCCCCCTCCCTTGTGGAATGGCCCCACATGCACTATTCTGCAGTCTGTCAGAACCACCCCTGACTGTCGTGAGCTATTGAATAGCCCTGTCAGAGGCTCAGCCAGTTCTGCTGCCAGTTCCCTGAGCACCCTCGGGTGCATCCCTTCTGGCCCTGTAGCCTCCTCTATTCTCAGAGCTGTACGCCCTTTTCTCACCCTTTCTCCTGTAATTGCCAGCAGCAGCCTTGATGCCAGTTTCTGGCAGAAGCCCACCTCATCTGTTCTAAATACTGAGCAACAGTAGTCATTTAGAATGGCTGAATTCTGCTCATCCTCCTCTACTACCTAGTGCCCCTCCATCAGCCTAACAATTTCCCCTCTATCTTCTTTCTTTCCCTGATGTACCCGAAGCACTGTTTTTCCCCTCATTTGACGCCCTCCACAATACACAGCTGTGTGTCTGCTTTTGTGTCCCTGACTGCCTTCTTGGTCTCCTTCATCTTTATCTGGTATTTGCTCCATTCCTCATCCTCATCCTCCTGTTTCTCCTTGTAGCAAATGAACCCTTAGGCTGCCAACAGAAATAGAAGACGTTACAAATATTTAAAGCCTTTTAATTGTAGTGCACCTTTTTATTCACTTTGACTAATGAATGCACATGTGCTGTTAATTAAGTATTCTGTTATAATTAGTTGCACTGTATATTTGTAATGTCCTCTTACTAGCCCCACCACCTGAGGAAGACTCGGTTTGAGCTGAAGCGCTGAGGCTAGCCGGTATAGTGCTTATTGCAGTGAGCCAAAGTTTGGCATTTGCTGCATTTATTTTGTTTGAATAAATTCACTTTTTTTGCCAAACCTTACATTGTTTTATTCCGGTTCCTGTGTGCAACCATGGTCTCTGTTTATTACTAAGAAGCCAGGGCTGGCAACCCTCTGTGTTGTTAGCACTGACCCTGCATCACTGGTTGCGCAATCTGCCTTTTGGATTTGCTTTTGACAAGGGTATACTAATACCCATGGCCACTTCAAACAATATGGTGTCATGGTTACTGGACCCCAACCCGCACTCCACCAACCATTTCCTGTACTCTACTGTACCTGTACTGGTTGTACCTTTGACAGCCCTATTCAACAACTCACTGGAAACAGGAGTGGTTCCAGAGGACTGGAAGGGGATAGATGTAATCCCACTCCATAAGAACGGCAGTGGGGAGGAGGCTGTCAACTATAGGCCAGTCAATCTGACATCAGTGACGAGGAAGGTAATGGAAACGCTTTTTTTTTTTTTTCAATTGAAGGATTCAGAAAAGACTTTTGAGCACAGGCTCTTTTAAAAAAGGTTTCACGTCAGGCTAACAGACATATAACAGCACAAATTCAGGATAGGTGCAGAACATAACATTAGGTTACAGCGTTACACAATCATTTCTAGTATTAGAGATTAGTACAGCATCAAGCCCCTCTTTAGCGGACAGGAGACTTAAGGAAATTGAAGGGCAGGGGAGTCCATCCCCAAGGGGCATGAAGAAAAAAAAAAATGCTGCCTCAGGGGGAGGCTTTGTTGAGAAAAGGGGAGACAGTGGCTATTAAAAGAAAGGCTAGTGGATTATCTTGACTCCATCGAGTTATAAGATCCAAGGCAGTATGAATTCACAGGAGGGAGGTCATGTTAGATGAACCTGATCGATTTTTTCGATTGAGTGACCAGGGCAATAGAGCAAGGTGGGGCAGTGGACATGGCCTACCTAGACTTCAGCAAGGCCTCTTCAATGTATTCATAAGTGACATCACAGAAGAGGTAGAAGAAAAATATGCATCTCTGCAGACGACACCAAAATCTGCAATAGGGTAGATACTCCAGAGGGAATGGAGAAAATGAGTAGAGACCTGAGAAAATTTGAGTGGTCGAGGGTATAGCAGCTGGGTTTCAATGCAGAAAAGTGCAAAATCATGCATCCATGGCACAGAAACCCAGAGGCAGTGTGTAAAATGGTGGCAGCTATTGATGCTCACAAAGCAGGAAAGAAACCTTAGGATTATCACATCTGATGAGCTCAAGGTGGCAGGGCATCATGACAAGGCAGTATCATAGCCGTTGGGATGCTGGGGTGCATAGGGCAAGGAATCACCTGCAGGAGAGAGGTTGCATTGCCACGGTATTGATCATTGGTGAGGCCCCACCTGGAGTACTATGTCCAGTTCTGGAGACCACATCTCAGAAAGAACACAGACAGGGTGCAAGCTGTCCAGAGGAGGACAACTAAAAGGTTCAGGGGTTGCATCAAAAGCCCTATGAGTAAAGACTGAGGGATCTCAAATGTACACCTAAGAAGGAGGGACATGATGAGACCCTGGCTACCACTATGCAGGGGGTGAACAAAGGTACAGGAGGGTATTTTTCCAGAGAAGGTGCTCTGGGACTAGAGGGCATACAGTGAAATTTAAGGGGAAGTTTGGGGAGGGATGGAAAGGATTTCTTTATTGAAAGTGGTAGATGCCTGGAACAGTCTACCAATGGATGCAGTTGGAGTGAAAACAGTAGTGGGCTTCGAGCATGCACGTGATGGGTACAAAATAATCCTAGTAGAAAAGAGTGGGGGGGGGGAATAGCAGGAGATCAGGCAGGTTCTGCACTGACAGTATAGCAGGGACAAACTGGGCAGACTAGGTGGGCCAACCGGTCCTTATCTGTTGACGAATTCTGTGTTTCTATGTTTCTATTTCTGAGTTGCCGAATACCACATTGAGAATGGCAGCCTGTCTTGTAGGTTCCCTGATCAGCTGCACCAGCAGGCCAGTCCTGAAACAGATCTAACAGGGCCAGACTTCGGTTGCACTTAGCTGCTAGAATGTCCCAATCTATGTCAGGTAGATCGAGATCCCCTACAGTCGCTGCCTCCCCCTTTGTGGCACCCTGCTCAATTTCTGCCCCAAGTTGCCTGTCTCCCTCTTCTCCCTGACCTGGTGGTCTATAGACTACCCCCATATGCAACTTCTTTCCTGATGCTGAAATGATCTGTACCCACAGTGATTCTGTCACCCCCATTTCCTCCCCTGATGGACCCATCTACTGCATTTATGCCTTCCTTGACATAGTGGGCTATCTTTCCTCCTTTTGCCTTACCACTGCCTCTCCTAGATGCGGTATACCGTGGTACAGTCAGGTCCCAGTCATTATTCCCAGTGGCCCATGATTCTGTAATGGCTATGAGGTGTAATCCGGCATCTGCCACCATTGCATGGAGTGCACTAATTTTGTTTCCAATGCTCCTGACATTTAGGCCGACTGCGTCCAACATGTGCCTATAGCATTCCCTCTCGTACGAGTTCCTCTCCTTTTGTCCTCCCCTTCCCACCTTAACATGCTGGTTTTCCTGCTCCAAACTGACTATGAACCCCCTTCCCTTGGCACCCTTATTTAGCTTATTATGGACCCCTGCTTTGCTGCTTTCATCTCCGCTGCTCATAGACTCCATTTCTGGGGGAGTCCTAGCTAGGTTCACCTTTTGCTGTCCATCCTCTGTGGTTCCCCCAGCCTCAGTCCCACCTCCCCCAGTTTAAATCTCCACCTACATAGACATCAAACTTCTGCCCAAGTCAATCAATCAATCAATGAAAATCTTTATTTAACCAGGCAAACATCGTTGAGCAAGCTCATTTTCGAGATGGACATGGAAAGGAGAGGTTAACAATACATACAAAGGAATACTCACTTACATAATATTTATTTATTGATTGATTTATTTATTGGAATCTCAGATAACACTTTTGAGCTAAAAGCTCGTTTACAAAGGTTCCATGTCATAAGGCAATAGACAAGGTACGTAGACATTACAAAACAGATGGGGTATATACAGCAGGCAAGTACACTATGGTACATACAGATGCAAATTCAAGCAAGTACAGTTAAAATACATTAGGTAGGAGAGGTCAACTTTATTACAACAGTACTAAGAATATACCTAAGGTGGACAAGCAATTTATAGTGATAGCAGAGCTTTAGAGCATGCAGGTAGAGTTATGGAGGGTCAGAAGTGGTGGTGACCAAAGGAGGGGGAAGACAGAATAGATGAGCAGGGGGAGGGTGGGGGGCAGAGACAAATGGGGTGACATAAAAAGGGGGTTGAGTAGTCAGAGAGGTGGGATTGGATAGGAATCTACCCAGGGTTACATAAGTAGATGATAGGGCAGGGCTGGGTGATGTGGGGGGAGAGAGGGATAAGGAAAGGGTTTTTAAAGTGGGGAGGTGAGGTGAGGGGAGAAAACCTGTGGAGGGGGTGAAAATGGAGAATTAATATTTGTGAAGAGAAAGCAGGAAGGCGGGGGATAAGAGGGGGATATGGGGGGTAAGTGCTCAGTGGGTCACACCAGGCAGGGGAGGAAGTGGGAGGAGATGGGTACATTGGTCCCCCTCTCTTGTTAGGTGATGGCCATCACCCTTGAAGAGCCTCCTGTCCCAGAAGCCCCCCCAGTCTCCCACAAAATGTTATTCCCCCTTCCTGACACCATCCCTTCAACCACCCATTAAATCCTTGAGTCTGCTGCTTCCTTACCCTGTCCTTTCCGTGCCCCCTACCCCACACGGGGAGGACCTCAGAAAAGGCCAGGTAAACTGAGCATGCCTTCAGTCTGTCCCCCAGCCTTTGAAAAGTTATGCTTCACTGTCTCAGTTAGCTGGTTTGCCAGATCATTGGTACCTAGGTGTACCAGCACCTCAAATGGCCCTTCCCCTTCTCTACCATCCTCCCTATCCATATTCCAGATGTATGACGCTCTTGGAAGGCATGACAACCCCCCTTCCCCTTTCACCTCCCTTGTCACCTTCTCCACCCTCTAATCCAATAGTTGATTACTACTAGGATACTCATTGTTGTCTTTTTCCTGTTCTCTCCCCTGGGTGCAACCATGTTATCTTGCCCACCCTTTCCAACTGGCTCTGATTCCCCTTGTAGTAATTGGGTGCCTGTACCTCCACCAGTGGTGCAGTCAGAACTTGATGAGTTTGGATGACTTTTTTTGTGACTGCCCCTGCCACCCCATCCCTTGATCTTCACCTCACTCCAGACCCCCTGGGCCAGTGGGCCTCTTGGGTAGTCGGGGTGTGGTGTGTGCCTGTGGGTATCAGCCCAGCTGGTGACACAGCATAGATATCTCTTCCCATGATGCTACTAACTGTGCCTAGAGCTCCACAAATCTCCTACATATGGGGCAGTGTCCAACCCTTCGGAGCATAATGCAGGAGATTAGCATCCCACAGTCCCTGTAGATGACTATCTCCCCCTGCTCCTGTACGCTATACTGCCTGTTGTTTCTGCTCCTTCAGTATATTTTATACATCCTTCCTACCATGTAATATGCCCTGCATTAATATTTGCCTGCCTTAATCCCTTTCAGCTGCCCCTTTAACACCCTATCCCTAGATATGGTGTTTTCCAACTCCCCGCTTCTTTTTGACCTCCCATAACCTTAGTTAATCTAAATGCTAAAAACCAGTTACGTATAGAAATATTCATATACATAAATATACAAAAAATATGTATATCCGTTTCACTTGTATCAAATATTACTATAAGTAAAAGGCCTGAATGAGGTTTGATTGGCAGGAGTTGCCAGCTACACCCCCTTCCTGGGCTTTTAAAACCAGCTTCCCCCAGCCTCATTCAGCTGCTACATTTCTTTGTTGCAGTCAGAGGCTCTGCCTCCCTCCCTCCCTCCATGTGGTTAATTGCTGCCTTCCTCTCGGTTCCTTTGGGCCTGTCTGTTTGGGTTTTGCCTTCTGCTGCACTAGATTAGTATTTTGTTTGCAGCTTTCTACTTTCAGCCTTTTAGGGAGGCCACTCGGCTGCTTGTAGCCCTCATGCAACTCTGTGCTTACTTAATGTGTTTTCAGGGTGCCTGCCCCGCCTCTGTTTTGCTACAGTATTTCATGTCTGTTTTCACAGTGTGCTTTATCTGCTTTTCACACCCTTGCTACCTTTTCACTGTGGTTTTTCTGCAGGCTTTGCATTCATTTACTCAACAGCTGCAACCGCTTAACTCAGGTTTGGCTCATTCTCCTCAGCATTTCCTGCTAACTCTGCTCGCTAGTCGCTTTTTCCTTGCATACTGTCTACTGCTGTGCTTTCTGGCACCAGCACCACCAAGACTAAAGACCTCATAGTTTCTGCAGTTCCCAACCATCCATAAACAATCCATAAACACCACCAAGCCTAAAGATTGCAGGAGTTTTTTCAGTTTGCAACATAACCTGTCCACATGGCCTGTTCTTATCTTTCCCCCTTGTCTAGCTGTCCAAAAAAGCTTCCTGCTTTTACTTACTGTCAGCATATTCCCTCCGTGAGTCAGTCTGCCACTGCCTCCCAACAGCTCAGCCTCCTGGACTCTTAAAGGGACATTAGACATTTTTTCCTGTGTCCATGTACATGACCTACATCTGCTGCAGGTTTGCTTTCTACTCCACCTTAACCTTTGGCTCAGTGTTCTCAGTAGCCAGAGGTCCAGAACCATCACCATTGTCTTTTCAAACCCCTTTTCTCTCGCATGCCCAGACAAAACAAACTAGCCCCAGTCATTCTCTGGGGTTAGTTTTCCTTGCACAGTGGGTTTCACAGTGGCCGGACCTCAACAGACCTACTCTTATTCCTGCTGCATGCTAGTTCATTAGTCTGTTGTCTGTAACTCTGTTAGGAATTGCTGAGATTGAACTGGTGTAGATTATATACTTGGTATGAATGTGGGTTGAGTGAGATTCATTATAACTGATCTTGTTAATATAGTTGGAAATGTGATGTATGCCTGTGTTGTGGTTTATATTTATAGTAAGATTCTTAGTATTAGTGCTGGATTGTATGTGAGTGGCTGCATCTGTATTATTGGTGGCTTGGGGAAGGGTCTTCTTTTCTTTCTGAAGATGGAACAGTTGCATCTAATGCATCCTTTTGGAGGCGGGGGGAGCTGTGTGCCAAACAGGTGGTGGTCATCAACCATTGCAGGGGTTTGGGCATCCTCCAGGGATGTGGACAGAGACAGTGGTTTGCTCAGTCAGGAGTAGGGAAGGAGGGGTGTGACTGAATGTGTTCAGTCTAGGAGGCAACCTGGGTGAAGATCTTTCCAGGACAGAGATCCTTTCTGTATAGTACAGATCTCAAGGATAGCCCAGATTACAGCACCATATCAATGAGAGGGCTGGCCATGTCTGCTCCCTCCTTCAAGCAGTTCTGTGTAATGCCAGGTCCATAAGGAATAAAACCATGATAATGGATACATTTATTGTGAACTCATTGGTGGACCTGGTATGCATCATCGAGACCTGGTTGAGGGATAACTCTGGACCTGTGCTGGAGGCAACCATCCCCCCAGGCTATTCCATGATGCATTGTATGAGGCAGGGGCACAAGGAGTGCGGGGTGGCTATCTGTTTTAGATCCACCTTGGGACTGATGGCATACCCCATGATGGAGACCACCTAATTTGAATGTGTGGCCATTAAGGGGGGTCTGGAGTGCAGGTTGCAAAATCTTTCTCATGTCTCCTTCCCCAGGACATAGGAGTAAATTTTTGCAGGAATTGGACAGCTTCATGGCTGACCTAGTTATGGACTTGCTTAGCTTGTTAGTGCTGGGCAATCTGAATGCCTCAATCAATGATGAAGACTCCTCTGTTTGAACAACAGTTCCTCCAGTTAATGTCTTCACTGGGCCTAGTACAGGCAGTTGCCATTGGGACTCACCCAGGTGGCCATTCCTTAGATTTTTTTTTTGTGTTGGGTCTTGATATTAGTAATGCCAGGGTTGAGCCAGTTGGGTGGTCAGATCATCATGCTATTCAGTTCCTTTTTAGGGCTCCCTGTTTTCAGACCCCTCTTCTGGAGATAGTCAGATATCGTCCTTTGAGAACCTGGGAGCCAAATAATCTGTTGATGATTTTGGACATCCTAGATATGGTATCTACATGTGCGGGGGGATGCGGAGAAAGCTGTGAAGGGCTATAACAGATCCCTTACAGTGGACTTCTACTCCCTTGCAGCCAGTTGTGTTTGCCCCTTGATGTCTCACCTTACATCAACCTGCTTTGATGATGACCTTCAGCAGCTGAAGACTAAAGGGTGGAGGTTGAAGCATTCCTGGCAGAGATCCAGGACAAAGGAGGACAAGATGGAGCTGAATAACCACTACTGTGAGTATCAGCAGGCAGTCATACTGAAAAAACATCTCTCCTGTTACACCTGATCGCTGAAGGGGAAATCGACTGGTTCAGCTCTTCAGTATCATGGATAAATTGCTAAAATCTTTAGTCATATAGAGTTTTTTCAGTAGAAAAATGCAATGAGTTCAATTGATTTTTCCTTCACAAGGTGTCCTCCATCAGAGCTGGTATCTCTTCAGGCAGCCTGCCATGGGCCAGCAGAATTCATAAGGTGGCAGAACTTATGCACTCAAGTAACCATGGACGGAGTTTGGATCAGACCTTACAGAGGTGGTCTCCTGTGTGGTCCTGGGGCTGTGCCCAGCGCACTGTATGTTGGATCCAGGGCCTATCAGCTTTCTCTCAGGTTGCTGGCCAAGTCTGATTTCAATTATGGCTGAGATTAACAGATATTCACTTTAGGACTGTATCTTCCCCACTGAACTGAAGGTTCACCCATGCTGCAGCAACAGACATGTTGCCGATGCTGATTACTCTGCAGGCAACATGCTGCCTGGCATTACAGTGACAGGTATTTCGTCTCCTGGGAGTTACAGCACTAAAGCACCCTCCCGGGAAACAGTCGTGCTTTTATGCGGGTTTACACCCTGCCCCACCCCCAAAACTTAATATATCCTGCTTGCTGGCGGGCATGCCCCGGAGGTGGCAGAAATTGTGTGGGCACAAAGGGTGACATGACTGAAGGACAATCCAAAATCAAGATCGCCCCGTCACTGTCACCCTTGTTGCAGCACCTGAAATTGGTCGACAACTTGATGAGATACGGAACTGAACAGGGCAGTCGTGAAGCCCCTGCTGAGGAAACCATCACTGGACCATGAGAATCTGGCAGATTACAGGCCTATCTCTTTTTGGGGAGGATAACAGAGAAGTTATAGGGGCATAGTTGCAGAACCGCTTGGAATGTTTTGAGATCCTTGAGTGTTCCAGTGTGGGTTTAGGCCTTGGTGCACATGGAGACCGCACTAGTCAAGGTGTTCAACAATCTCCTCCTAGTGAGAGACAGTGTCGGTGTTCCCTCTTGGTACTGCTGGATCTTTCCTTGGCTTTTGACACGGTGGGGCTTAGGGTTCTGCTTACCCATCTGAGGCACTATGTGGGATGGCACAGTGTTCTGATGGTTCCAGTCCTAGTTGTCTGGCAGAGTGCAGCAGGTGGCATTAGGTGATCACATCTCGAGTGCTGCTGCTCTCCGCTGTGGGGTGTCTTGGGGTCAGTTTTAGCCCCCATGTTATTCACTGTATACATGTTGCGTTTGTGGGAGATCATTAAGTGATATGGTCTGGGTTTTCACTGCTATGCAGATGATATCCAGATCTATATGTCATGGGCACCTGAGGGGTCAGTACAGTAACTGTGCTGGATGAGTGTCTTACAGAAATCCAGGACTGGATGGCATTGATCTGGTTCAGATTTAAAGCATTGAAAACTGAGGTGCTACTGGTGAGACTGGGTCAAGTGGGGGCAGCAATGAATAGTGATAGTGTCTTGTTGCCATCATTAAATGGCACTGAACTATGAGCTGTTGAGAAGGTAAGGAATTTGGGCACCATTGTGAACAGCAGATTAACTTCAGAACACCACGTAGCATCTGTTGTCCTTAATGGCTTTTACCACCTGCGTAATATTGCCTGAATCTGAGCATATCTTGCTGCCACTGACTTGGAAACCCTGGTGAATAGTTTCATTACCTTCCAACTGGATTATGCCAACATTCTTTACTTAGGGCTATCTGCCGGGCTGGTGCATCATTTGCAGCTTGTGCAGAATTCAGCAGCCAGACTGATTTCTGGGACTTCTCTTTGCATGCATATCATGCCAGTGCTGTGGGAACTGCATTGGCTGCCAGTGAGGTGGCCCGTCAGCTTCAAGATATGTTTGTTAACCTACAAAGCCCTGCACGATCTGGGCCATGGCTACCTGAAAGACCTTCTGACCGTATACACACCTGTCCACCCCCTTCATTCTTCTGAAGCTGGATTCCATGTGGTTCTACATTCCCATTTAAAATAATCATGGGATAGGGATTTTTACATTGTTGAGCCCATTTTGTTGAACACGCTTCCTGCTGAAATCAAAGGGGCTCCTTCATGGAACTTTTTAAGAATCCGTCTTTTTATCTTGGCTTTTGGAACCACTTAATCTATTTGAGTTTTGGGACGGTATATTATCCTTTTGATTGATGCCACATGTTTTCCTGACCTGTTTTTATAGTATTCTGTCTACATTATAAATTTCTGCTTGTACGACCCTCAGAGCCCAGGATGGGCACCTAGCAAATACGTTTGCCTTGCCATTGCTCCTGGGTTCTGTTGGTCCCCATGCTCAAGACCTTAGGGGAATTCCAGTCTAGTGGAACCCAAGATGGGCAGCTCTCCATGCTGTGCAATTAACTTCCTCTACAGTTCCACTGTAGGGATATCAACCCATCTGTGCACCTACATGTCCTTCGGACTATCCTCCTGAGCCTGGCAGCCTCCCAGTCTGTTACAGCTTGGCAACCACCTAGCGCTGAAGATGAAGCTGTGGGATCCATTCCTTCAGTTCAGTTGGACCCCCACCATGAAACATCCAAAAGCTACTTCGAAGATGTAGCACACTGTAAGAGAGTGGACTATCACAAAACAGGTACCTGCACTTGAGAAGTGAGTGTTCCATTCCCTGCCTCCACTCCGCTAAAAACTGGAACTCTATGCCCTCTACATAACCATCAGCGCTTCTATTCCTCCTGCCAGTCCCAAGTTCGATCCTCTTGTACTAGGTGCTCAGTTTCAGGCTCTCGGAGACCATATGTGTTAGGTGAATCAAGGATCTGGTAGACAAGATAAACTCCGCTGCCGGCCATGAAAGTTTGCATTCCTCCTGATCCAACTCTTCCCAGGCCTTCTCAACCATTCAGTCATCCAAGTGGAGTTGGTCAGTCACTTATACTGATTCCAGTTCCAGAGCCTCAGCACTTCTACTTCTTCTGCCAGTCCCAAGCTGGATCCTCTTGTACTAGGCACTCCATTTCAGGCTCTTGTAGACTGCATGCTTTAGGTGCATCAAGATCTGGTAGACCAGATAAACTCTGTGTCCTGTGATAATAGCAACTGAATATGGGCGATTGTCAAAACAGTGACTCATATTCAGTGCTTTTATTATGGGTGACCTGCAAGGGTAGCGATGCACTCCTACCATGAGGGTAGGGGGAGGGTGACCAGAAAGGGAGGATAGCAAAGGGAAGGGGAGGGACAGGGAAGAGGGTTATTCCCATGTAGTGTGCCTGCTGTAGCTGAGCCAGTCATGTGGTGTAGTGGTGAGGGAAGCTAGCTGTGGCACAGCAGGTACTGGGTTTGGGGCTGGGGACCAGGAGTGTAGGAATTTTGCCACTGCCTGCATCTGCGTAGACCAAATTTTTTTTAAATGCAGACTGCACCCTCCCTGACATGCACCCCTGGAGTTAAGAATTTAAAATCAGGGGTGTGGGGCAAAGCCTGGGGCACAGTTTCCACAAAAAACACTTATTTTTTTGCCGGGTGTCAGGTTGCTGGTAAGTGTATATCGCCAATTTGCTTTTCGGTGATGTACACTCACCATAGTAGCGATCACTGTTTTGCGTTTGCTATTATGACATAGAACCGATAAATTCTGCTGCCTCCTTGCCTTAATTCAAGATTGCAGCCATGAAAGCTTGCCTTCCTCCTGATCCAACTCTTCCCAGGCCTTCTCAACCATCCAATCAGCCAAGTGGAGTTGGTCAGTTGTTTATACTGATTCCAATTCCAGAGCCTCTGCCTCAACCTGTTCCAATCTACCTCCTCCTGTACCAACCCTTGTGGGTTTTCTTACACCAAACCCAAGCCCTCGGGGTTTCTCTTCACAGCCTCTACCACCCGTAGTGCCATCCACACTTCATTTGCATCCGAAAGACTACTACAGCATCCCGTCACCATGACTCTTCTCCAGCAGGTACTATCAGAACATCTTTCTCCTTCCATGTTGACTTCCTACTTACTGGTCAAACAAACAACTTCCACACTGGTATCCTAGTACCTCCTACATCGTCATGCATTTGCAAAACCTTGCATCTGCTCCCTGTGGTCCCACCTTCTCCTATGAAAGAAAGTAGACACGGATTCATCATAGGCCCTCTTTTCCACAATCACCATTTCCTGACTTATCAAAGCAACCCCATTGGAACCATCATTTTGGAACATCACCAGAGAGAAAAGATTCATGATTAATTTACCTGCTTCACATTCATCTGTCATACCCAATATGAACTATCTCATACTCCAAGGACCCTTCCTTGGCTTCCACCAGGATCAACTAAGCTATTCGCTCCATCTACTTTGTGGCTCAAGGGTATGGCTTGTGAAACCTGGCATTTCAGATGCATTCATCTTCCTTCCTATACACCCCTCTCTCTGGCATCTGTTTGCCACTGTTGGAAAGAGTTTTTTATCTTGCTGTCCTTCCAAACTTTGGTTGCAAGAGTGGCTTCAGTTATTTGCTCTATTCTCCAATCACTCTGTTGGATCATGCTGAGAAATACAAATGTCCTTATGTGCTTCATCTGTTTGATGACCTTCTGGTCAATTCTCCTGTTTCCCCTCCGGCAGCCAGTAGATTGAGCCACACAGAAGTAAGCAACACACTTCACAGAACTATGACTCCTGACAAAAACTATCAGCCCTGTGACTTCATTGGGGTTACTCGACAGAACTGGGTTCACGTCAACTGGATGTAAGGTTACTGCAAGACCACTAACTCTGGAAACAAGACACTTGCATTTTATAGGGCTTTGCTGGACACACACACACACCACACACAACACACAGCACATGCACACAGGACTGAAAATACACTGTTATTATTATGGTGTCTTATCTAATTACAATTGATTTACCTAGAATACTGCCATAGTAACGTATTTATTTCTGAATAAATACTATCAATTTAACACACATCACACATATTGTACCTTATTCCACTGCTGCTCCATTTTGCTTTTTCTCCAAAATCCCACCCTGATGCATGACACAGCCAAACCTATCTCTTCCCCCCCAAAAATATCCTCCTTGGCTCCATCTCCATCCTCTCTCCTCCTGTCCTAATGTCTGTGGCAAGGCCGACTTAACCAACGGCAATGTGAGTCCAATGACCTGGCCCAACTCTCAAACAAAAAAGCTCTGTGGCAATTTTTAGCATGGCACTGACAAGGGTGGCCATGGCGATGGCCTCCACTCCATGACAGGCAGTACCATTGGCAAGTACTCAGCCGGGACTGATCCCATACACATGTCTGGCCACAAGTCACGGCATGTTGTGGGCTCTATTTAAAAGCAAAATGGCAGACTGCAAGTGCTAACTCCCATGTTCGAACAAAGCAATATGACACTGACTGGGACGGTTGGGGATTCCAGTGACTGCATGAGTCGCAAGTGCAGCAAGAAGTGGTGGAGTCAGATTATGTAGAGCTGGCAGGGACAGGTGATTGGCAAATGTAGCAGTGGGTAGGTTGTATGCTGGCACTGGTGATCAAAAAGGTATTTACTTACCTAGTGTACCCTACCCAGTAAACCAAAACCAAATAAATCCTCAGAAGAGAGCATGAGAAAGACTAGGTAGGAACAAGGACTCAGAAAATGAATTGGGGCGGGGCGGCTGGGGAGGAGGATTGAGCGTTCCAATGGATGTTCTCCTCTCTCTGGAGAGGGTTACCAGGGGTGCCTTGTGCACCCGCATCCCAAGAGAGCCGGTGGAAGCAAGGGCTCTTCCAGGGTTCTGGCAGCTCCATTCACTGGAGTCAGGGAGGAGGGATGTTGTCAGGTGCTTGGGAGAAGGTGTGTATGAGCATGTCACCTCTCTGGACATACGCCCTTGTGCCAGTGTCCCCAGGGGACTGGGAACCACAGAAAATGGAAAAAGCCTCAGTGAGCCTAGATGACGGCAGCTCCAACAGCCATCCAGGTCCAGAAGCCACAGGCAGATCTCCACTGTGCAGGTGCTCCACGAGTAGGAGGAGGTAAGAAGTAACCAGGCATTCTAGAGACAGACGCCGTGGTAGTGGACCTAGGAGGGACATGAGCAATGCCTGAAGGAGTGGAGCACTGAGGGAGTATAGGAGGGGGTATAAATGGGGCAAGGTGCTCCAAAGTAAAAAAAAAAAAAAGAAAAAGAATTGGCTGGGGTGGCGGGGTCAGAGAAAGAGTCGGCAGGAGGGAGAGGGTCAGAGAAAGAGTCATAAGGAATGCGACTGGGCTGCAGTGGAGGGAGAGGAGACCGAGAGACAGAATTAGAATGGAATACTGTCTGATGGGCAGTAATATGAAAGTATGCAGCTGTGCTGTGATAGGTGTGGTTGCATCCTTTTGTATGTGAGACATTGTATCCATCGGCCAGGAACAGCCTTGACAGGATTCAGTGTTGACTGACACACCTCCTGCAAGCTCAGCTGCATTGGCTACTTGCAGCACACACCTCCCTAGCACCTACACTGCCCAGAACGGTTCCAGTATGTTTGCTTTGCACATGCATGCCAGCTAAAATGTAGGCTAAACAAAGTAAAAAGCTATGGACAGTGAAATGGAAATGTGTAAGCGATACTACAGGCTGCAGTGTGCCAGCACAAAATTTATCTCAGTAGAGTTGTGGGGTGGTCCACATTGTCATCATCACTGTCCTAGTGTGAGGGAGGGGCACTCTGTACAGAAAATTGCACATAAGAGATATTATAATTCTGTTTTAAAACTAATTCTGGTCAATGTGCTAATGTACAGCCTCTCCACTTTATAGGCAATAGACAGTACAACTAATTATCAGACCTCCAATAAAGTTATCCCCCGCCAACCACCACCACCTTTGCAGACTGTGCTACAGTCATCACCATAAAAATCAGATGTATTCCCTCCCTAACCAGGCTGTCCAGTGCTGGACAATCTGTCAGCAAAGGGAACATGACATAACCCCTCTCTTTTAATGAGGTTCTGCTGGAGGTTTTCCAGCATCCATTAAGATGTGAACTACGTTTCTTGTTTGGATGACTACTTCTTCACAGTTAAAGAGCTAGTATACTGCCTGAAAATAAGAAGTCAACTACTCCTATATGTGAAGTCATTTCTCTTTTCCCTTCTGCCAATTAGAACATTGTCTACTTGCTGGCACTAGGCATGATGCGTAGAACAGAACTCTTTCCGGAGGTTGACATATCTTGTTCTGTTCCCCTACATACTTCATCAGCCCCGTGACCTCACTGACTGTGACATCACAACTAACCAAGAAGAGCCAATAGTTTACTGCCACACTGGTTAACTGTGATGTCACAGTCAGTGAGATCATAGTGCTGATGCAGTATGAAGATGAACAGAACTAGATTTGGCAGTCTCCAGGTAAAGTATTGCTCTTCATATCACTCCTAATACTATCAGGTAGAAAACATGCTGATGAGTAAATAGAAAAAAATACTTTAGAAATAAAAAGTAACAACTAACTACTTCAACAAAATGAATTTCTGCCTGCTTTTGTGTGCTATTATCTCTGTTTGAACTGGTTTATGCTGCTTGCTCTTTAATTGATCTGAAGCTAATCAATAAAGTGTTTCACATTTTTAATGTAGAATCTATTAAGCCCCATAATTTTAGCGGTGCTAAAAAGCTTATGGCAAGCTGACAGGTACAGGAGAGGCTAGAGAGGACCAGACAAATGAAGTGAAATTGGGAGTTATTCTCATCCTGACAGTGAGAAAAAATGCTGCCGTCTGCCATATTCTCCTGTAACCCCCCTGCAAATGGGGGTTCCCAAAAGACTTCCAGGAGCTTGCTTGAATGCTCCAAGCCTGAATGGTGTTTGGCATTTAAGCCATTTATCAGTGAGTGTTTTTAGAACCTCTGGTACTGTCTCTTTAAGAGCTGTCTGCTTGCAGACATAATTAGTTTGTATGGGGGACTGTGTGTTTCTTTGATTGAGTACCACCAAGCTGCTGCCAATTCACTTCATTTTGCAGTCACTAGGAGTGCAAAGGGAACCTATCTGAAAGATGTAACTGTTTGCCAGAAATTATTTAGAGTAATAATGAAATTACAGTTTGTCTAACCTGCTTTGCAGTCAGAACTGTGTCTGCTAGTTCCCATTCTAGTTTTGAACTGCTGAACTGGACCAATCAGTGTGGGGTAAGCTAGCTCTAAAATAGTGCCTTGGACGAATCAGAACTTGGACTCATAATCTGAGCCAGCCACAAGAGGATTGTATGGGCAGTGACTCTGGGAGATGTAGTTTAGACTTCAGTGCCTTTTGGACCAACAGCAGCAGTCTATTGTGAGTGACAGCCAATCCAGTCAAGAACTGGGAGGAACTCAAAGGAAGTGCCCGGTTTTGTCAGTTGGAGATTCAGTTGAGCTTTGGCAGTGAAGAAGGAAGGAGCCCTGTGCTTTTCAGTGTGCAGTTTTAGTCAAAAACGTGTGTAAGGCCCAGAGTTCGGTCTGCAGCTTGTGTAACAGCTTGTTAGGACTGAACCGTCCTGTGAAAAGAATCAAAGGATCTCTGAAGAGTAGAAACCAGGCTCACCCTGTAGAAGACTGGAAGAATTGCTGAAAATTGCACTCGGTCTGTCAGGAACTGAATCTGCTGTGTGTTCTCCCGGTATTGTGCAGTAATTATGACTGGGATACAGATGCAGCCTGCCTGGTATAGTACTTTCTTTATATGGATGTGTGAAGAGGTTTGTGTACCTCAAGTGAGCCCTGCTGACATTGAAGGACCCTATCTTATTTGGAGGTCGTGAGTACTAATTCAGGGTTGCTCCCTGTTGAATTGCCACATTAAATCCAAATGGAATTACTGTACTGTTGACTGTTTAATTCTCCTTTCTCTGTGTGAAAGGGCCCACCAGCTGCCACGGTTTGGACTAGCCACTAGGGCTTGGGTACCCAGGGACAGTAACTGATAGGGATAGGCCTGTGCACAGAGCCATAGGTAGATTATTAAGAGTGATAAGCTAATTAACCTGATTTCCCCCTGTCCTTGTTATATCCCCCTAAATAAATCAGAGCTGCTTGTTTCAGCAAAGTTATACTGCCTGAGGTATTTGTCTATGTTAAAGTACTGTACTGTGATTGTTGCACTGTATCTCATTTCACAGGAGGTCCCAGTGCCGGAACCAGACCTGGGGGTAAGTGTATACTGTGAAGGTAATTCTGATATATTGTGTGGGCCACTAGTGGGAAGAAAGGGTTGCAGTGTCCCAGAGGGCTGTGACCAAGTTAGTTTAACTATTGCAAACCCTGACCTCTGGGTGGAGGCACCCGCCATTGGATCCAGGCCCTCAACCTGTTAGTGGCAAATCAGGCAGGGTAGTAGCCCTGGGATAGCGCCATCTAGGGGTTACATCTTGGAGGCTCACCGCTGGGATTGTGTGTCCTCTAGTGGCCATATTCACGAACCACTGTTAAGAAAAAATGGGTACCCGACAGAAGTGGCTGTGCACCGGCTGGTGGAGTGGTGTACTGGGAGGAGATCGACCCCAAAATGCTATGCTTATCCTGGACATCCCCTGGGTATCAATACGGACACTGTGCAGGGAGTACTTTCCAAGGTGGAAGGTTTACAAAACCCTGTGGTGGTGGGTCGGCATGCTAATCTGCTCACCCACACTTTCCTGGCCCTAGTAGAGTTTAAGGATCCCATAGATAGCTCCAAAGTGCCACAGACCATTACCCCAGAGGGAGCCCTCACTGCTTGGAGAGTGATAACTAAGGACAGTAAAGACCGGGGAATCAGCCCCACCACTATCTGAAACTTTTGAGGAGAAATTTGCTGAATGGTTGCTGGGAGAGGGGAAAACTGTGGAGGACTTGAAGAAACTATTCTTGCCACCTGGGGGTGTTCCTCCCCCAACACCCTCTCCTGCTCCAGTGCCCGTAATGGTGGCTGAACCAATGCAGACTCCTATTTCTGCATCTGCCATTAGTCACGACTCTTACCGAAGGTTGAGGATCTTCTCTGGCACCCTCCCCACCCCCCAAGGGGAGGATGACTGGGAGACCTAGATAGACTATGTTGCCCCCCAAGTGCTAGAATGGCAATGCTCGGAAGGTAAGAAAAGCGAAAGAGGGTTAGTGAGAGCCTCCGAGGTCCTGCCCTGGCTACCATCCATGCTAAACGGGCCAGTAACCCTGAAGCGACTGCACAGGCCTATCTTGAGGCCTTGGAGAATGTGTATGGGAGCCCAGATTCTGATGAGGACCTATGGTGGAGAGTAAGAGATGCACAACAGTACCAAGGGGAGTTGTTGTCTGTGTATGTATCTCGGCTGGAAAAATTGTTGCAAGAATGCCTCAGAAAAGGTAGTTTGCCAGCGATTGAACTGGACCGAACCAGGCTGGACAGGATCCTTAAGTCTGCCCCCTTCTCAGAACTGCTGTTGCTTCAGTTACACCTGGCAGATCGACTGGAATCCCCACCCTCCTATGATGAGTTAATGAGAGAAATTCGAGGAGCTGAGAAAAGACGACCTCGGGAGGGACCTGCACCAATAGCTGCGGCTACGACCCGAGTGACTGAGGGTGACCCATCAAGTGAAGTTCAGGGGCAGAGGCTGGCAGTCAATGAGTGCTCTGACAAGGAAAAAGATATGTCACAATGGGGCGAACTGTTGAGAGAGATCCGGGAATTCAAAAACAGTCCCTTTATGAAGGCCACGCCTGCAAGTACGGGCCCTGACCTATATCCGACTGCATCTGCTATGGGGTGGGGGTACCCACCCATGTATCTCCTGCTGATAACAGCTCCGAACTCGATTCCTTGACCATGGAAGTGGAGAAACTGACGAGATGTCTCCAAATGCTTATCACGCCGCAGACAGAGATGGCACCAAGGTTTCCAGTTAGTAATACCCCCGCCCTGGCTCCCAGTGTGGCCCGGCCAGCTCAAACTCCAGGAAGTATGTTTTGCTATAATTGTGGGAAAGATGGGCACATGAAAGGGAATGCCAGTCCCCAAAAGACACTGACAAAGTTGCATATAGGCTACAAGGAGAGCTTGGAGAAGAAATCAGTGGTTAAGAGGTGCACGACATGATCCCAGTGAGGGCACCAAAATGCTAATTCACGTCCTTTTGTGGCAAGGTCAGTTGCCCCAGGCCCCCACTACCGCCTCTCCAGACTGGTCCAGAATAGTGGGTCCCTCCATGGAGACCACTGTAAAGGTGAACGGAGTGTCTACAAGAGCTATATTAGACAGTGGCTCCCAAGTGACAATTATGTTCCAAGATTGGTATCAGAAGCATTTGTCAGGCATGCCCTTACAACCATTAGAAGGACTGCATGTATGGGGGTTAAGTGAGAAGGCCTACCCTATTCGGGTATATCCGAATTTGGCTGTCTTTCCACACCTCCGTGGCTGGAGTGGCCGAACAAGTAGAGACCCTAGCCTTAGTGTGTCCCCCCACTGGACTGTATGATGGTGTCCCTTTGTTGATTGGAACAAATGCTCATATGTTCGGAAGGCTGGCACAGTTGTGTTATGAAAAACAGGGGTCAAAGACTAGTAGAGCTTTAAGAGTTCCGGCTTTAATTAAGAAGGCCTATGAGGCACAGAGAGATGCTGAAAAAACAGAACCAGAGGAACCGGTCGGAATTGTATGGAAGAAGGATCCTGAGTCTCTGATCCTGGCGCCAAATGCCCAGTGTACCTTACAGGGAGAGGTCCGTATCAGAAAGGATGTTAAGAATAAAATATTAATGTTGGATGCACCAGGCGATGGAAAATTGCCAGAGGGACTGCTGGTCAAGCCTAGTATTTTGCCCGCTAGAGCCCATGCTTATGCCAGAAGGGTAATGGTCCAAGTTCATAATGTGTCTGAAAGAGACATTCGTAAACAGAGGTTGCATCCTGGCTAATGTGCATTGTGCAGACACTGCAGTGCTACCCAGCAGCAAGAGTTCAAGGAAGAATGACAGAGTAACGCCTGACTTGTTTGATTTCGCGACTCCGCTGCCAGCTGAATGGAAAGTGAAGATCAGAGAAGCTTGCCCAGAGAGACCAGGTGTTTTTCTTTAAAGGAATGGGATGTAGGATGCGTGCAAGGAGCTGAGCACAATATCCGGCTGCATGACGAAAGACCATTTCGTGAGAGGTCTCGACGCCTGGCACCTGCTGACATAGATGATGTGAGACGGCATCTGCAAGAGATGTTAGCTGCTGGTGTAATACAAGAATCCAGAAGCCCTTATGCTTCCCCATTGTGGTAGTGAGGAAAAAGAATGGAACAGTAGATGTGTGTGGATTATCGGCACCTTAAACCGCGGACTATCCCTGATCAGTACACAATGCCCGCATTCAGGATGCTTTGGACTGCCTAAGCGGGAGCAAGTGGTTCTCTGTGCTGGATCTCCGTGAGTGGGTACTATCAGATCCCGATGGCCCCAGAGGACCGTGAAAAGACAGCCTTTATCTGTCCTTGGCTATTTTATGAATTCATGAGGATGCCTCAAGGGATTTCAGGTGCCCCAGCCACTTTTCAACGATTGATGGAGCGTGCAGTGGGGACATGAACTTACTAGAGTGCCTGGTATACCTAGATGATGTTATTGTGTTTGGCAGCTCACTGGAGGAACATGAGAGCAGATTATTTAAGGTATTGGACCGACTGGAGGACTTTGGCCTTAAACTGTCCATTGATAAGTGTCAATTTTTCAAACATCAGTAAAGTATATGGGACACATAGTATCCACCGAGGAATAGAGACCGACCCAAGTAAAGTTGAGGCCTTGACCACCTGGCCACAGCCCAAAATCTAAAAGAACTGCAAAGATTCCTGGGATTCTGTGGTTATTATCGGCGCTCATCAAGGACTATTCAAGAGTGATCCGCCTTTACTTAACCTTACTCAAGGGTATCCCCAACCCACAAAAATACCAAAAGTCAGCATCCCTCAAGACTGAAAGAGTGTATTTTCATCCGAGTGAAGTATTTGGGGCCCGCTGGACTCCTGATTGTGAGACTGCTTTTCATGAGATCATATATCAACTTACCCATGCTCCAGTGCTGGCCTATGCGATCCAAGAAAACCTTCGTCCTGCACACTGATGCTAGCTTGCAAGGGTTGGGGGCTGTGTTGTACCAAGAGCACGAGAATGGCCTGAGACCAGTGGCCTTTGCCAGTAGAAGCCTGACCCCATCCAAAAAGAACTATCCTGTACATAAGTTAGAGTTCCTAGCTTTGAAGTGGGCTATTGTTGACCAATTCCATGAGTACTTGTATGGGGCTAAAATACTAGTAAAAACTGACAATAATCCTTTGACCTATGTGCAGACCTCAGCTAAGTTGGATGCCACTGGCCATAGGTGGCTTTCTGCATTATCTACATATGACTATGCTCTCGAATACCGAGCAGGTCTGAACCACATAGATGCTGATGCTCTCTCCCGGAGGCCTGTTCCCCAGAATGATTGGGTCCGACTGGCAGAACCTGACATTCGGCACTCTGCCGGAAGTTTGACAGGGAGGAACAAATGTCCACGGACGAGTGGACTGCATGGTGGATTGCTTGGGAGCCTCTGAGAATTGCATACCTGCTGCTTATTGCCACTTTTCTGCAATAGACATTGGTGCACTGCCTCAGCTGGACAATGACAGTATTCGTGGGCTCAATCCCGCGATCCCATGATCAAAGCAGCTTTAGAAGCCCTCTATGCAGGAAAAGATGTGTCCAAATTACGCTCCACTGATTTGAGAACTGCACTGTTATACAAAGAAGGTCCTAAGTTGAAACTGATCAATAAACTGTTATACAGAGAAACAGTAGACAGAGGGGGACAAGTAGACAAACAACAACTAGTGCTGCCCACTGCCTTTCGAGACTCAGTATTGAGGTCCTTGCACAACCACATGGGGCACCTTGGTATAGACAGAACACTTGACTTGGTGAGATCCAGATTCTATTGGCCTAAGATGGGGGCTGATGTGGAGCAACACATTCGAACTTGTAGTCGCTGCTTACAGAGGAAAGCTTTGCCCAGAGGCTGCCCCTTGTTAACATAAACCACCAGTGCACCCATGGAGCTGGTCTGTATTGATTTTCTAAGTTTGGAGTCAGATCAAAGAAATATCAGTAATGTGCTGGTGGTCACTGACCATTTCACAAGATATGCCCAAGCTTTCCCACCAAAGACCAGAAAGCATCCACTGTAGCCAAAGTACTTGTAGAAAACTTTTGTTCACTATGGGGCTCCACAAAGAATCCATTCTGATCAAGGGAGAGACTTTGAGAGTCGTCTGATCAAAGAGATGCTTTCTCTGTGGGGAGTCAAAGTCCAGAACCACTCCTTACCACCCCAGGGGACCCACAGCCTGAGCGTTTCAACCGCACTTTGCTAGATATGCTAGGCACCCTGCACCCAAAGGACAAGCCTAGATGGAGCCAACAAATTAGCACCCTGGTACATGCTTATAACTGCACCAAAGTGATGCCACTGGATTCTCCCCTACCGCTTGATGTTTGGAAGAGAAGCTCGACTACCAGTAGATGTGTTTTGGGGTCTCTCCTGATGGGGTTCAAGCTGACAACTATTTCAGTATGTGCAAAAGTTAAAGGCCCAGCTAACTCATGCGTACCAACTGGCTCAAACCATGGCTGCCAAAAGAAATCTGGCCAACAAAGAAAGGTATGATAAAAGGTGAAAGCACAGGAACTCCAGGAGGAGATCGGGTATTTAAGAAATCTGGGACTGCATGGCAAGCACAAGATTGCTGACAGATGGCACCATCTCCCTCACATTGTAGTGGGCAAACTAGATGATCTGCCAGTGTACAAAGTAAGGCCTGAGAATAATTCAAAGATGTAAAACAATGCATAGAAATCATTTACTGCCCATTGGACAAATCTTAATTGAGTCTGAGCCCCTAGAAGATGCCTCTGGACCAGTGACTAGAGCTGCTGCTAAGAAAAGATCAAGAAAGTCTGCACCTACAGAAGCAAAGTTAAGTGTTCCCTCCACAAGTCCCAGTTGAGCATGACTGTCAGTCCATATCGGAAGAAAGTGAGAGTGACTTTGAATACTATCCTTCTTACGAACTGAGTCAATTGTTTGGGGCAATCCCTAGTCAATACTGGAGACAAAGCTGGGCCTTCTGGACTGTCTAAGCCCCAGCTTCATCCCTGGAGCCAATGCTCCCAGAAAGTGAAGTGCAAAGCATCAGATCAGATGAAATGGAATCATTGTGCATGGTTGAACTGTTTGAGCTTTCAGGAGGAAAATGATAGATTGGGGCAGACTGGTGATACACCGAACAAGAAGAGTATTTTGAGTGCCCTGACAGTCCACTGCCAGTGTCCGAAAGCTCTCTGTGCAAGCCAAATGTTGTGGACTCAGAAACTGTAACTCCTGGAGCTGAAAGTGCCCCAAGTTCTAGCCTCTCTACCCCCAGGAGACTCCTGACAAGTGAGGACAATGCTGAAAATGAGGCTCAGAGTGCAGAGACTGTAACAGTTCCCCCTAGAAAGACTGGTCGAGCTGTAAAGCCTGTGGTGCACCTCAGTTATGATTCCCTTGGGAGGCCTGTGGATTTGCCTCTCAATGTTGTCCATAAAGGAGTGTATGTGTCCCCGAGCTCATTGCCCAAACTGAGCATCAGTGCTAACTCCAAGTTACTTGTGTTGCCTTCTAAGTATGGTGCCCTTGCCCCGTCCAGCCCCAAGGTAACTGATAGGGAAGGGCCCCCTCTCTTCAGGTTTCATGTACAAGAGGTAATAACTTGAGTTATGGTACAATGTGTGTGTAATACTGTGTAAAGAGGACGACTGCAATGTTTCAGAAATGTGTTCTTGGTAAAATGATATATTGACTGATTACATGTGTGAGCCTAATGCAAATGTATATGGTTGCAGTTAAAACTTATGGGTACTTGCTGACGCGACGTCAAGCTTTCCCAGGCTAGGAAGGTAACCCCTGCAAATGGGGTTCCCAAAGACTTCCAGGAGCTTGCTTGAATGCTCCAAGCCTGAATGGTGTTTGGCATTTAAGCCATTTATCAGTGAGTGTTTTTAGAACCTCTGGTACTGTCTCTTTAAGAGCTGTCTGCTTGCAGACATAATTAGTTTGTATGGGGGACTGTGTGTTTCTTTGATTGAGTACCACTCAAGCTGCTGCCAATTCACTTCATTTTTGCAGTCACTAGGAGTGCAAAGGGAACCTATCTGAAAGATGTAACTGTTTGCCAGAAATTATTTAGAGTAATAATGAAATTACAGTTTGTCTAACCTGCTTTCTTTGCAGTCAGAACTGTGTCTGCTAGTTCCCATTCTAGTTTTGAACTGCTGAACTGGACCAATCAGTGTGGGGTAAGCTAGCTCTAAAATAGTGCCTTGGACGAATCAGAACTTGGACTCATAATCTGAGCCAGCCACAAGAGGATTGTATGGGCAGTGACTCTGGGAGATGCAGTTTAGACTTCAGTGCCTTTTTGGACCAACAGCAGCAGTCTATTGTGAGTGACAGCCAATCCAGTCAAGAACTGGGAGGAACTCAAAGGAAGTGCCCGGTTTTGTCAGTTGGAGATTCAGTTGAGCTTTGGCAGTGAAGAAGGAAGGAGCCCTGTGCTTTTTCAGTGTGCAGTTTTAGTCAAAAAACGTGTGTAAGGCCCAGAGTTCCGGTCTGCAGCTTGTGTAACAGCTTGTTAGGACTGAATCTGTCCCGTGAAAAGAATCAAAGGATCTCTGAAGAGTAGAAACCAGGCTCACCCTGTAGAAGACTGGAAGAATGCTGAAAATTGCACTCGGTCTGTCAGGAACTGAATCTGCTGTGTGTTCTCCGGTATTGTGCAGTAATTGCGATCGGATACAGATGCAGCCTGCCTGGTATAGTACTTTCTTTTATATGGATGTGTGAAGAGGTTTGTGTACCTTCAAGTGAGCCCTGCTGACATTGAAGGACCCTATCTTATTTGGAGGTCGTGAGTACTAATTCAGGGTTGCTCCTGTTGAAGTTACATTAAATCCAAATGGAATTACTGTACTGTTGACTGTTTAATTCTCCTTTTCTCTGTGTGAAAGGGCCCTACCAGCTGCCACGGTTTGGACTAGCCACTAGGGCTTGGGTACCCAGGGACAGTAACTGATAGGGATAGGCCTGTGCACAGAGCCATAGGTAGATTATTAGAGTGATAAGCTAATTAACCTGATTTCCCTGTCCTTGTTATATCCCCTAAATAAATCAGAGCTGCTTGTTTCAGCAAAGTTATACTGCCTGAGGTATTTGTCTATGTTAAAGTACTGTACTGTGATTGTTGCACTGTATCTCATTTCACAGGAGGTCCCAGTGCCGGAACCAGACCTGGGGGTAAGTGTATACTGTGAAGGTAATTCTGATATATTGTGTGGGCCACTAGTGGGAAGAAAGGGGGGTTGCAGTGTCCCAGAGGGCTGTGACCAAGTTAGTTTAACTATTGCAAACCCTGACCTCTGGGTGGAGGCACCCGCCATTGGATCCAGGCCCCTCAACCTGTTAGTGGCAAATCAGGCAGGGGTAGTAGCCCCTGGGATAGCGCCATCTAGGGGTTACACTCCAAACCAGTATTAACCCTTCTCGTGACACCTAAAGGTGACTCATTTATAACCTTGCTAAGTAAATTTATGTGTATGCAGGTGGGGGGAATGCCCATAACATTTTTACAGACCGAAGTCCAAATTCTCACTCGGAGAGAAACAGATGACAATGACAAAGGAAGGTATCTTGATTTTACACATTCAATTAGTTTACTGCTTGGATTTGGAATCCTAAATCTATTTATTTTTATTTACTTATTTGTTTACCAGATGGGTGCACTGATTCCAGGGACCATTTTCAGGCATGACCCAGGCCATTCAGATGGCAGTTCGCCCTGCTTGCCGGATCGCAACCCATGCTGCGCAGCTCCTACGGAGGATTTTCAAAATGTCCTACTTGGTGCCTTTTCTTAAACAATTAACTCCACCCCCCGACGAACAAGGAGGTCGTGAGGCTTGGAATCAGCCCTCCCCCACAGCCAGCACCGAAAAATTGACCAGCCGACCCCCATGATGAACAAGGATGTCATGAGGGCTTGGAATCAGCCCTTCCCCACAGCCAGCACCGAAAAATTGACCAGGTACAGCATTTCTTTTTCAAAGGGTTCGGCCTGCTCGCTGGATCGTGACCCGTGCTGCGCAGCCCCTATGGAGGATTTTCAAAATGTCTTACTTGGCGCTTTTTCTCTTAAACAATTAACTGTAGGCGTACAAGTGGAGATAGTATTTTTTATTCAGCTTTTTGTCACTGTAAGCCTCAGTCTGTGCAACTTCCAGCATGATACCATAATTAAGACTACAGAATCCAGCCTGTATAGCAGTGAATTCAGCTTAGGTTACTTTAATTAATGTTTGACTGCTTCTAATGTTATTCCTGACTACAGTTTAAAAAAAATAATAATAATAATAATAATTGCTTAAAGAACCCAGCTTGTTTAGCTTTGGTGCCGGTTAGAAGTGCTTATAATACAGTGGGACTCAGGAGGTTCAGTTTACGTTTATGGCTGCAAACATCTTAATTAGGCTGCTAAAACCCTGCTGAAATCCCGATGTAGACCAGCCCCCTCTGCATCTTTCCCCCTCCCCTTACCTACATAATCAGTCTCTCTTGCTCTCCTTCTTCCACAGCTGACTCTCCGATGAACAAGGAGGCCGTGAGGGCTTGGAATCAGCCCTCCCCCACAGCCAGCACTGAAAAATTGACCAGGTACAGCATCTCCTTTTCAAAGGGTTCGCCCTGCTCGCCGGATCGCGACCTGTGCTGCACAGCACCTACGGAGGACTGCCCCACCACCCCCACCACCACCCTTGGTCTGCTTTTACTTATATAGGCAAATAAGCAGTCACGTGGGGCACAATAAACCTATCAACCCACTTCTCCATCTGCAGCTTATACAAGCTCCCCACTATTGGTCACTCTTCTCAATCCCAAATACCTAACCATCTCTACAGTAAAAATGCTACCATGTCTCTGGCTAACTATCCTCATAGCCTCTATGATCCCCCATATGGCTCTACCCCCCCAAGGATCTAACACTAAACAACAGCCACTCTGCTGGCCAACATATAATTACCTGGTATGGTCCCATTTTGCTAACCCCCAAACCCACCGATTCCATGCTACGTCACCACACATGCTTATACTCCCTACCAGCGCTTATTTTCAACCACCACACACGCAATACTCGGTGTGCAGCTACTTTGATACCCTACAGACCACAACCTCCTATTCATGCTTTTGCCATTCTACTGGGTACCCAACCCCTTGTCTTCATGATAACCCACCTTCTACACAAACTCCCTGTACCTATCACACACACAATAATAGACCTACTAATTACCAAACTAAGCGTGCCACATCAAAACAGCGCAGGATAGTGCTCCTATGACATGCTCGCCTCCTCCTCCTGCTACTATCTGGTAATATGCACCCCAACCCTGGACCAACCCATCCTACTGGCTCCACTAATGGCAAACGAGAAGGTCTCCTACTAGCTACACTCAACATCTGCAGCCTCCCCAAGAAATTCACCCCCCTACAGGGCTGGATTGCCCATCACTCACCCGATGTCTTGTTTCTATCAGAGACATGGCTCTTGGATAGAATACCCAATGGTTCTATCACCCTTAGAGACTACACCCTCTACAGAGCCGACAGGATTAGCAAGAAGGGAGGTGACTGTGCTGTCTACATCAGATCCTCCTTTCGCTCCCTGGGGGTCCAGACACCTCCACCCTTAAATGGAGCCCAGATCCTAACTGTCAAGCGCAGCCTGGGAAACCCAGGTAAAACCCTTTACATAATGGCAGTCTATATTCCCCCCAGCCATAAAAAGCTTGCTTTTGATTCCATGGTGGAGTGTATCTCCCACCTTCCACCCAGGAGTGAAGTCATTTTACTGGGTGACTTTAATGTCAACTGGCTGTCAGCTGCCTCTTCCCACAGCAAGGACTCTGCCTTAGCCTGTGACCTCACCCAGGTCGTTCACTCCCCTACCAGACTGGACCTTAGAACAGGGACTTCAACGCTCATTAACCTTATCTTCACCAACAGGCCTAAGAACATCTCGCAAGTCACTGTCCTCCTGGACTCGATCAGTGACCATTCCCCCGTAACCTGCGTATGGTCTGCAAAACTCGCCCCTTCCACCCCCAACATCACTCTGCATAGACACCTCAAAAAATGAACACTAACACAGTTTAAGCCTTACCTGGCCTCCTGCGATTGGTTCCCTATACACACCGCACAATCGGTGGATGCTGCACTTACCTACTTTATAGCCACCTTCAATAGGGCCTGCGATATCTTCGCACCCTTATCCAAACAAATATTTAAGAAAAGAAACCTCCCCTGGATCTCCCAAGTGCTACTCGATCAAATGCACCTGAGAGATAACCTATGGCACAAGGCCCTTGACTCACAGCTCCCTCAGGATCGGCAATGATACAGGGAGGCCCGTAACAAATGCACATGGGCAACCAAACAAGTCAAAACTGTGTACTACAAACATACCCTCATCTCATCTTGGGGCTCTGGAAAAACATTCTGGAGCAATATAAAGGATCTCTGTGGGAAAACTGTCTCCACTACCCCTGCTCAACTTACAGTAAATGGAGCTACCACTCACGATCCCTTTGCTATCGCGGATGCCGTCAACTCCTCCTTCTCTGACCTCTCACATATTCTCCCACCGGACCCCTTAGACCCTACCACCCTCCCCCCCACGTCACCTCAGCCACCTTCTGCCATGCCCCCTTTAGGCTAAAAGCCATCTCTTGTAACGAGGCAAAACGCTATCTCTCAAAAGTACTGCTGAACTCTCGGTACAGTAGTGATTCCCTGGACCTTAAACTCATTCAGCTTTCGCTGGAAATGCCACTACCTCATCTCACAAAAATCCTCAACCTGTCCTTATGCCTTAGCCAATTCCCCTCAACTTGGAAGACAGCATTAATCACTCCCATTCTGAAGAGGGGCGATCCCACAGCCGCAAGCAATTATAGGTCGATAGCAATCCTGCCACACTTCTCTAAGGCTCTTGAAAAAATAGTCTCAGACCAACTAACTGACTACCTATCCAAATTCAGCCTGCTCTGTCATGAACAACATGGAGCACCTCCACAGCCCTCATTGAACTCACTTCCTTCATCCATGAGGCTTTAGAGCATGGCTCTGTGGCTGGGGCTATCTACATTGATTTGGCCAAAGCATTCGATACCATCAGTCATGAGCTCCTACTCCTCACCCTTCCATCCCTTAACTTTGCTCTGGAGGTCACCGCCTGGTTCAAAGATTATCTCTCCAATCGGACACAACAAGTCAAAATAAATACCTCTATCTCGTCAAGTAAACCAGTTCGTGCAGGTGTCCCGCAGGGATCTATACTCGGCCCCTTACTCTTTACCCTCTTCCTCAATTCCATCCCTAAATCCTGCAGTGGGTGTATGTTGCTATATGCCGATGATGCAGTAGTCTTCAGGAATCACCCGCATCCTGACTCCCTCCAGTCAGCACTTCAGAGCCACTTTAGGGAGATAGAAAACTGGCTCACAGACCACTGTCTTATTATCAACTACGACAAAACGAAGACCATGATCTTTGCCCACTGCCAAAGTCCCCATTGCCATGCCCCACTAGTTGTTAATAACACCCATTGCTCCACGCTAGAACAAGTCCCTGTTTCAAATATCTTGGAGTCACCCTGGACACCTCCCTTACCTACCACACTCACATACAACAGGTCTCCTCCTCTGTTGATGCTAGGTTAGGGATCCTTTACAGACATAAGCACTGCCTACCCCACCAGGCTATGCATTTCGCTGTGTCCTCCTCTATCCTACCCTTGCTGGATTATGGAATCATCATATATGGCTCTGCAGACCAAACTGCCCTATGCAGCATCAACCTCACCCTTAACAAAGCCTGCAGACTAGCCTCGGGTAGTGACAGGTTAACACACACGTGAGCTCTATAAACGCACTGGCTGGCTAAATTTCCAAGGCAGACTTAAGTACTTTACCTGTCTCCTCGCCAAACAGATACAACTTAAACAAGCCCCCATTGCCCTCCACCCACTTATCTGCACAGCCCCCCCACAGACGGACCCAAAGACACACAGCTAACACTGCTCTTCTAGTTCCCCACTGTAGAACCTCACTTGGACAAAGATCCTTCCGATATTGGGCCCCCCACTGACTGAACAGTCTTCCATCCACCTTCTCCTCGACCCCCAGTCTCACCCTCTTTAAATCTAGTCTCAAAACCCTGCTCCTTCCTGTGACTGTAATTAGGCCCTCTCTCTTACTATTTCTGCCCCCACTCCCTTCCTGTTCATTGTTTTATAGCAAATGGTTAGGCTACTAAAGACCCCCCCTCTCCCTTGTCCCCTTTGCCTGCTTACTACGACTCAGGATCCCTAATGATCCTATGATACTGTACCCTGTCATAGCCCTGCTTATGTATGTTCTCTTTATAAGCTAAATACTGATCTACTCAGTCCTTGTATTAGTGCATTGAAATTGTACAGTTGTAACTCCTGTTTATGCAGTTTTCATGTATGTTCTCTGTATATTTTACTTTCCTTGACGTGGAGCCTTTGCAAATGAGTCTATGACTCAAAGGTTTGTAATTCCGATTCTACTCAATAAATAAACAAACATCTGATAACAAAGTACAGTTTAGCTGGAGTCACGGTAGAGAGAAAAACTAAAAATAAAATACAATGATCACAAGTTTACAATACAAAGTGGGAGAGAGAGAATCCAGTCTTGTTTTGTTCCCCTTCACCTGCTTTTGGGCTGTTACTAAGGGTTGGAGATAGAAAGTGATTGTTTTGTGTTCTAGTTCGATGCTGGAAGTGAGAACCTGAGCATCTCTCATTTAAAGGAAGTTGGGAAAAATATGTCAGATCTCAATTTGGTACATTCAAAGGTGTGTGTTTTGCATAACATGCCCTGGCAGTAGTTGACTTTCCCATCCCATCTCTAGAACTTTTAACTTCTGCAGTAGTTAACACCAGTTTTCAAAAGCAGTGACTGCACTATCCTTGCCACTTACAGACCCATTACTATTCTCTCCCCCATCCAAGGCCCTCAAGAGAACAGTCCTTGACCAACTTATCAAATACCTTGAAAAATACAGTGTCCAATGTGTACAGCAGCATGGCTTCTGGAAGCTACACTGCACTAACATGACACTGTTGGAATACACCAACTATGTTCATGAGGCCCTTGACATGGTAACCTCTTTTCAGTGCTGACTTGCTTTTGCACATTTTTAGATTGTAGTTACCCAAGATAGGCCAGATGAATGGCAGTATTTAATCTTCAGCAGGCTCCCACATTTCGACCCCAAATTTCCAATATAGTCTTATTTTTTTTAAATATATTTTTTATTGAAACAAACTAGACCAACATTTTCCTTTTTTTAAACACACACTCAAACCAGTCATTACATTCTGTACAGTGTTCTAAGTTTGTGAGTCCAGAAGCATGTTTACATACGAGGTTCAATGTCCCGTAGGGGCTCCCAGCAGTCAATCCCTGCACAGGCTTCTGATCCATACATTTCCCTGGGTATCAGAGTGTGCTGTTAAATTCCTGATCCCCCCGGTCGGCCCATATGGGCCAGGGCGGCGATCCAATGTAGGTTGCCCTAATGACCCTGGGTGCCTGCATTATGATATTATTAGGTCAGTATCCATCTCTGTCCTGGTGAGGCAGCAGCCTTTCCAGATCTAGATCTTTCTCCATCTCGATATTTAATCCCTGTAATTGCCTCCCTACTGCTCCCCACCCAGCGTGCATGGATCAGGACACAAAAGAAGCATCTTTAGGCATTACATTCAGTATCCTTCTGGTCCACCTAGAGGTACACTTTTCTTTTTGATCATTTCTGATGTGGGTGAGCATCTCCATATGGTAGATCTGGTTTATTACCGCCCACCACTCCTGCAATGTAGGGGTTCTAGGGGTGAGCCAGGCCTTGTTTATCACTTTTTTGGCTCTTGTGATCAGGATCCCCACGAGGTATTTTGTGTCAGGGTCTCTAAACCCTTTAGGATAGTGCAAGAGGAAGTATAGCCTGTCTGTGAGTTCTAGATCCTGGCCCAGTATCTCCCTTAACTCTCCCCGTACTAATGTTCTAAAAGTCCTGTATAATAGGGCCGGACCACATCACTTGTGTGATGTGTCACCTCCTCCCTGCATTGGCGCTAGCACCTGGCTTCTCCCTGTGGATTGTAATGCTTGGTTATCACTGGAATGCGGAAGTAGCGCACCAGTTGTTTCCATGCGTACTCCCTCCATTGATGGGAGCTGGTTACTCTGGCAGAGTTCTGGCATGCCACGGTCCAACCCTCCTCATCTATCTCAAATCCCAGTTCCTCCTGCCATGCCTTCAAGATATTCTCAGTGTGGCCTTTCAGGCCAACAATAAGGGGCTGGTAGAGTCTGGAAATCAAGTGTCCATCCCCTGGCTTTAGTATCATGTTGATGAGGGCAATAATGATTGGAGGGAGAAGCCTCTGGTTCTGGATTCTCCTGGGAAGGGACTGATAATAGTGATGAATTTGTAGATACCTGTAAAAATCTTGTTGTTGGAGTCTGAATTGTCTCCTTATCTCATCAAAGGTTCTAAAGGTTCCTCCTGTGCAAAGCTGGGGGAGATACTGCAGTGAATATAGCTTCCATTCTTTAAATTTATGGTCCATGGATGCTGGAAATCCCAGGAGGTGTGCCATGGGACTCATAAGTGGCATAAACTGGGTGAGGTATAGTACCTTTTTCATCATAGACCAGGCGGTGACATAGTTTCTAATCCAGGGGTGCTCAGTCAGCTTGCTAGTCATAGGGGATGTCGATGGGTATAAAGCTCCATAGCACTCCTCGTCTGTTACTATTGATTGGTCTATGTCTAGCCAGTGCGAGTGTTGCATCGTATTCTGCCTAGCCATGATGTGCGTTAACACTGCTGCCCAGTAATAGTGCTGGAGGTTAGGCAAGGCAAGACCTCCCAATGCCTTTGAAAGACATAGAGTCTTAAATTTTACCCTTGGTTTTTGGCTGGCCCAGACAAATCTTGATATTGCCTTATTCCATCCCTGAAAGGTGGTTAGTGCCAATGGGACTGGGATATTTTGGAAGCGTTATAAGGCTCTTGGCAGCGTCACCATATGAATCAGTTCTATACATCTGGATAGATTTAGTGGAAGTGTATTCCAGTGCGCTAGATCTGTATTCAATTGCTTTGTAAAGGGAGTGTAATTATTTCCAATTGCCAGAGCAGTGTCGTGAGCCAAATAGACCCCCAGGTATTTTATCTTATCCAGCTCCCAGCAGCACAGGAATATTCATTGAATTCTGGGGAAGGGGTGTAATTAAAGGTCAGAGGTTCAGTTTTTGTCTTGTTGAGTGAGTAACCTGATACCGCTGCAAATTCCTCCAGTATTTGTTTAATGACCAGGAGAGATGTGTTTGGATTTTTTAGGAGAAGGAGAACATCATCTGCGTATAAGGCTATACGATGATCTGTACCCTTCAGCATCAACCCATCCAGGGCTCGGGATTCCATAACCTTTTGGGCCAGGGGCTCCATGTATAAGGCAAACATTATAGGCGAGAGAGGGCAACCCTGACCTGTCCCTCTCTACAGTGGGAAATACTGTGAGTGATGTCTGCTCACATTGATACACACCTTCGGAGAGTTATAAATGTTGCGGATGATTCAAATGAATGTCCCTGGTAAGTCCATTTTGGCCATGACCGAGTACAAAAAAGGCCAGTACGCTCTGTTAAATGCCTTTTCCGCATCGAGGCTGAGTATGACCACTGCTGTTTTACTAGACTCTAGTTCATGAATGGCATACCATGCTCTTTTAATATTATCGGTGGTGGTTCTGATCGCACAAAGCCAGTCTGATGTATGCCAATAAGGGATGGAAGAAATGACTCCAGTCTATGGGTTAAAATCCCCATAAACATTTTGTAGTCCACATTAAGAACCGAGATGGGATGGTATGAACTGCAATGTTGTAGGTTTTTTCCTGACTTTAACAGGACCGATACTGAGGCATAGGACCACAATGGGGGAGCCACCTCACCCTCCAGGACTGAGTTAAATACACTGACCAACTTAAGGATAAGCTGAGGTTGCATGGCTTTATAAAACTCTGCCATATACCCATTGGGGCCTAGAGACTTCATTGTCTTTGATCTTGTTAGAGCTGCCCCCACTTCCTCCAAGGCAATGGGCACCTCCAGCTGCTTGCTCTGTTCCTGTGTTAATCTAGGGAGTGTAATTGATTGCAGATATTCGCTAATATCCGTTTGAGGTGACATTGCTTCTGGAGTATAAAGGCCAGAGTAATTTGAGCAAAATCCCTGTGTGATATCAGGGAGTTTTGTAAGGCGTGTCCTTTCAGTGGGGTGTATTAGGGTGGTTATCATTGAATTTTTCTGCTGTTTGCGTCAATGGTATGCCAGGAGATGGGTGGCTCTGGGGCCTACTTCGTAGTATTTCTGTTGCAGGTAAGAAAGAGCTATTTCTGTATTTTGATTTATCAGGGTATCCAACTCCACTCTGGTTTTTTGGAGTATCGGCATAATCGTGTGACAAATCTGATAGATTTCTTTGACTGGGTGACCAAAGTAGTAGATCAGGGAGGGGCTGTGGACATGGCCTACCTAGACTTTAGCAAAGCATTTGACACAGTCCCACACAAAAGATTAATATACAAGTTAGCTAGCCTGGGAGTGGGTCCCAAGATGATAGCCTGGGTTAAAAATTGGCTGGAGAATAGGACACAGAGAGTAATAGTAAATGGAGTCCACTCTGAAGAAAGGGGGTACAGTAGGGCATGGGTTCAGTATTAGGATCGGTCCTCTTCAATGTCTTTATAGCACATTGCAGAGGGACTGGAAGGAAAACTATGTCTCTTTGCAGATGACACAAAGATCTGCAACAGAGTTGATGCACAAGGTGGGGTGGAAAGGATGAAAAGGACTTGGCAAGGTTAGAGGAATGGTCAAATGTATGGCAGCTTAGATTCAATGCTAAGAAGTGCAAGGTAATGCACCTGGGAAACAAAAACCCAGGGGAAGAGTACACAATGGGGGGTGAGATACTAACAACAACAAAAATGGAAAGGGACCTGGGGGTAGTTATATCAGATGGCCTAAAGGTTGGCAAGCAATGTGAGAGGGCAGCAAGGAGGGCTGGGGAGATACTGGGATGCACAGGGAGAGGCATCACCAGTAGAAAACAGGAAGTTGTTATCCCTCTGTACAGACAGCTGGTCAGACCCCATCTGGAGTACTGCGTGCAGTTCTGGAGACCCAGTCTTCGCAAAGACATAGACAGGATAGAAGCTGTCCAGAGGAGGGCAACTAAAATGGTGCAGAGTCTGCACTGGAAGACATATGAAGAGAGACTTAAGGAGCTTAATATGTATAGCCTCGAGGAAGGGAGGGAGAGGGGGGACATAATAGAAACTTTCAAGTACCTCAAGGGAATCAACAAAGTCCAAGAGGGTAGCATCTTTCAAAAAAAGAGGTGTGCAAGACCAAGGGGGCACAATTTGAAGATAGGGAGGGAGGGGCGGCTCAGAGGTAATTTAAGGAAGTATTTTTTCACAGAGAGGGTTGTGGATGCATGGAACGGCCTTCCGGAGGAGGTCGTGGAGTCAAAAACAGTGGTGGAATTCAAGCATGCATGGGACAGTCATAAGGCAATTCTAGGGGGTTGGGGTAGGAAGAAGTAGGCTGCTGGTTAACTAGGATCTGCAGCTTATTCAGTAGGCAGGGAAATGAGCAGACTGGGTGGGCCAAGTGGTCCTTATCTGCCGTCAAATTCTATGTTTCTATATGTTTCTATGTCCCCCTATTTGTGGGCCATTTGCAAATAATGTACAGTGTCCTCCAGGTCCCTTTGTCTTTCCCTCCTAAATCGTGCTTGTTGTGCCGTGTATTCTATAATATGTCCATGAAGGACCGTTTTTAGTGTATCCCAGTAAACGTCTGTGCCAGTGTCCTCAAGGGGATTATATTGCTTAATCTCTTCCAACTTATCTAGGAGGAAGTCCTTGAAGGACTGTGATTTCAGATGGTAGGGACTGAATCTCCAAAACGTGTTGCGCTTTTGGAGTCCCACATACCACATCAACTTGGTAATCACCGGAGCATGGTCCGAGTGTATTATGTCCCCTATACTGGATTCTACCAGCCCCTGCAATTGTTCCATCTGGGTAAAGCAGTGGTCTGTTCTAGAATAGGTCTGGTGGATGGCCAAGTAGTGTGTATAGTTCCTGGATTTTGGGTGCATATGCCTCCACGTGTCTGACCAGCCTACTTCCTTAACAAACCGCCCAAAAAACTTTTGGGATGGGGTTTGTCTTGGGGGTCTTGGATTCGAGGAGTCCTGACTAGGGTCTAGCATAATGTTAAGGTCTCCTGCCAGCAGTAACATCCCCTGTGTTAACTGTACTATTCTATCGAGTAGTGACTTCAGTTGTGGAATGTTCAGGCTGGGGGGGAATATGCATTGGCCAGGTCACCTTCATGTTGTTAATGCTTCCTCTAACCACCACTAGCTTACCCTCGGGGTCCTCCCATGTGTCCAGAGCCACAAATGGGCTCCACCTGGGTAGGAGCACTGCCACCCCTCTCCTCCTGCCACTTCTTTCGGACAATGCATATACCTGACTCATACCGAATCCCTTTAGCTTCTCATGTTCTAGCTTTGACATATGCGTTTCTTGTAGGTATATTATATCGGCGCTAGTCTTCTTAAGATGCGCCATTATTCTAGATCTCTTAATTGGTCAGGATAGCCCATTAACATTAAGGGACAGAAGATGTAACTTTGTGTCAGCCATGTAACCTTTTTAACAGACTCTGTACCACATAGTGCAGTGCTTCAAGCTGTTGTTTTCCTATACCTCTCCATCCACACACCAACCCTTGCACATCATAAAAGTTATATTGTCTGATGTTAAGACACAATAAACAACAAACTAAGAAAACATATGTTATAGTATTTATCCGTTATATCTTTCCTGTCAATAACTGGTAGAGCTGGTCAAGATAGATGAAAATAAGCAGTCAACCAGAAAAGCTGCTATTAACTGAACAACAAAATTAGGCCTAACATAGGCACCCAAACTTTTAACTTGTGTTTCCATGGGGGCTGGAGCTTCTCTGCTCCTGCCGACAAGGCCATGCCTTGTTTAGAGGGTAAACCTTAGCTGAAGGCTCTCTCCAGGTAAGCAATTACCTGTCCTGGTTTCTGGCTCCCCTCCGGGATCCTTCTGGGATGGTGAGTTTACAGGGTTTATTTAATGTGTAGGGCCTGTGAGGTTGCCCTAAGCAGCCCTCTATTCTGGTGTGTCTCATAGGGTTAATTCCAGTACCTACGTGACAGCCTCCATCCTCCCTTTGTGTCAGTTTGTTAGGTTGCCTCCTCACCCAGACCCATCCATCATCCCTGCCCCCTCGCACACCAGGAACCATCCATCTGCACCACTGGTCATCGTCGGTTACCTGGTGGGAGAGGTTTCAGAAGATGGGGTTCCTTATTAGTCTTACCACGCCACCGCTTCCCTGTGGCAGCCTCTTGGTCAGCTCGAGTCCTTTACCACATGGGAGCCATCTAGTTCCCATGGACTCAGGGGGGAGTGATGAAGGAGTATGCAAACCCTTGAAGCTTCCTGTCTTGCTTGACCTGTGGCCTGGACTTTGGGTATCAGCGTTATCCGAGGCCCCCCCCCATTTAAGGAAAAAAGGAACAACAAGGGGGAAATTTCTTCAACTGACATGAAAGTCCTTACCTGGATGAGGTGCATGGTTTTCCCCTTCACCTTCCTCCGTACACTGAGCGCAGGAGAACATCCCTCCGGAGTCAGGCCGACATCGCTTCAAGCTGCTCACAGGGGAGGGCCTGTCTGCCGACAGTGTGATTATGCTAGAACCAGCAAATTATTAACATCATTAGTTCTTAATATTGTTCACATTATCCACAGTATCTTAACTATCTTTGCCCAGAACGTTAGTATCTTGCAGTCTGCCCCTTCCAGAACAGCAATTCCTCCCCGATCTACCAGTCTCTCCCCTCCCCAATTTCGATGGTGAGTTGCCTTTAGTATGCTACACTGTTCTGCGTTTACTTGTTGGTCATTATCTACCCCCCCAGAGCTAGCTATTCCCCCACGCTGCCCCTGGCACTTACCCTGTGCAGTTATCCGGTGGCACTCCTTCTCCCTTGTTCATTGCCATAAGCACCTCTCTCTCAGTTGCCGACCTACGAGAGAACAGCATACACAAAGAACCGAGTCTCTGGCAAGGATGTATAAAGACTTTGCCCTCCTTAAAACTGCTGTTTTGCCATCCCAATGATCCCTATGCCCCCCCTCTTAAATTTCCGATGTGGAAGTCTGTGATAGGTCATGCTTCCATCACCTTAGTGGCCCTGTCCTAACCCCCCACCTCCTCAGTACCTACCCCTCCTTCTCTGAATCTTCCCTCCCCGAGCCCCTCTCCCGTAGTGACTGCGAGCTGTATCATTGCTGGTAGGGTTATGCTTAGCAATCCCCAACTTCCCCCCCAGTGCATTACAGATGGTCTTAACCTTGCCTGATGTGGCATCTCAATGGTGTTTTACCCCTCCTTGAGCACTGTTTCCCCCTTGGAGAGCCCTCCCCAGCATCACCAGACTGCCAGAATCAGTTTCTCCCCTTTCTACCAGCATGTTACATCCTGGAATCCCCCCCCCCAAAAAAAAAAAAACATACAATTCTAATTTATTTGCTCATCTGAATAATAAGTCCTCTGTGGGGAAAGTCCTTGTAAAATGTGCGTCAGGGTCTTCTTCTCTTCAGGTTCTGTGGTTCTGCCATGTCTTCTCCCCCACCCCGACTGGCTCATGCACACTTAGTTAGTGTGTTCTTATTGACTCATGCTGTGCAGTCACGGTGATTCTGGTCAAAACAAGAACGCTTAGGACTGAAATGTCGGCGCTTCTGTAGTGGTCGTTAGGCTACATGGGACTAGGTGCGAGCAAACTGGCCAAAAAGCAAGGATTTAAAACTGGAGCACCGGTTGTTGGGCTGTTCGGGACTGGACGAATCCACCTGGCCAAAACCGTAGTGCTGGTGCTTCTTCAGCGGTTATTGGGCCGTTCGGGAGTGGTTGGAGGAGCAATTTGCTGCTGCTTCTTAAGGGTGTCCACGATCTTTTGTATGGCATCTGATGCCTGATGTCGCCTGGCATCTCTCTGGCCTTCACTCCAAATCTGCTGCGAGAGCTTCCCCGCTAAGGTGGGCTTGGAAATCACCGGTCTCTCAGGAATCTCGATACTTCTCCTCTTTAATTCTTCCAAGACCTCAGTCGCTGATGCAAAGGACAAGACACCCTCCGGGAAAAATATCACCATCCTGGCAGGGTAAGGAGTCCTGAATTTGAGCTTCGCTTGCTTAAAGGCTTTCATTAAAGGAATGTACGCCCAATGTTTAGTCATGATTTCTGGGGCAAAGTCATTTTCAAAATATATTCGGTGTGCTTTGTATACAACCTCTCCCTTTTTCCATGCAGTGTGAATTAGCAGCTCTTTTTCTTGAAAACATAACATGCGCACCAGGATAGTGCATGGATGGGCTCCCGGGCCTGGTTTTGGGCCTAGTGTCCTATGAGCTCTGTCGATTTCAAGGATGGTATCGACAGGGTGGGTGAGCGCCGAGCAGAATAGGGATTGCATGAATCCAATTATGTTTGTGCCTTCCATTCCCTCAGGGATGCCCGACAGCCATATGTTATTCCTCCGGTTTCGGCTCTCAGCGTTCTCCGCACGTTCCTGGAGGGAGGCAACAGTCTGGTGAAGTTGTAGTATGGCCCTCTCTGCATAGCCCATACGGCTATCTGTTGCTCTGAGATGTCCCGCCATATCCTCATGTCTCTGCTCCAGCTTATCTATGTCTGTTCTCAACGCTGTTGTTACTGAGCACATTTCTTTCTGAAAGTCCTTGATTTCCTTTAGCATTCTGTCCATTTGTCTTTGCAAGACAGAAATGCTGCTGTGGTCAACTTTGGGGCAGCCGCGACTAGAGGAGTGGGATGTCCTTGATCCCTCTCTGACAGAATCATGGCCCAATAATCCTCACTCATCCGGAGGCTCTTCAGGTGGGTTTTTGGTCTGACCCCTTCTGTTTGTCATTTATTAGCCTTCAAATTTAATTTTATGCAGAGTTGTCTTTTGTTTTAGCAGTAATTATAGGCTGTTTTATCAGATCCCTCGGGGAGCAGTTGCAACTAGTGGCTGGCTAGGTGCATGACGTCACCAGAAGTCAATATAGTCTTTTTATGACCTAAGATTATGACTCCCCAAAGCTGGTCTTTTGCCAGGATGGCTTGTAGAATGCAGCAACTGTCTCTAGGGCCTTCAGTGACGTAGGCCCAGCACATGCAGTACAGTATCTGACGCAGTTTACACAGCACATTTAGTTTACTTACTGTTGAGTTTGCAGTCCTTTTATGATAGGTTGATAACAGAATAAACCGATCTCCCCCTTTTCTTGAAAATGTGGCGGGAGACAATTTCAGCATAGGCAGGCTCCACTTTACACTCAGGAGTCTCTGGAACAAACTCTCCACAGCAATCTCCACTTCTGAGACAGTTCAGAAAAGAAACACTTCTGGAAAAATGTGCTTTTTACCAATCATGGTTTCTGACAAGAAGTTCTCTTTCTGCTTTTAGGCAGTCTCACACACAGGCTTATAAGTTCCACAGGGAGGCAAAGCAGGCCTTTTCCTTGCAACTCTCTCAGCTAAGCCACACAGGCTCCCACATTTATGAGAGCGCAAGCTAATCTGACCCGTGTTCAAACACAGTCCCAGCCAAAGACCGGGATTTCCACATTCCAGTTGGCTATTTGAGCTGTCAGTCACCATTTTGTGGCTCTGACTAAAATAGGTGCCAAGAGAAAAGTTCACAGTTTCTCCCAGAAGTTACTTTAATGAGGACCCCTTGGTTCCAGGATCCATTTGTTCGGCCAAAATGCATCAGCCCGATTTCCGCAATCCAGACCCCGGGTGCCCGAAACACAGTTGCCTGACATTGGGATTTCACCCCCAGAGTTAGGATCCTGTACAAGGGGTGGGAGGGGCACAGCCCCCTGAAACACTTGTTGAATGTGAAATCCCAATGTCAGGCAACCGTGTTTCCGGCACCCAGGGTTGGGATTGCGAATCGGGCTGCTGCATTTCAGCCGAACATAGCATATCCTTGGTTCTGACTGGCCCAAAAGCAGAGTCGCGGTCCAAACATGGCATTTCCCATGCCAAAGACGTAAACAGTCCACAATTACAGTTCATTTTAAATGCAGCAGTGCTATTTTAGAAATAAACATTTACAGATTTCAACAGTGCTCCCTCTGCTTTATCAAGTGACAGCAGAGTGAATGCTTTCAGGGTTCTGCCTGGCTGGTTGCAAGCTTCGTTTCACTCAGACCCAGCCCCGGCTATGTATACTATACACACAGGTTGAACTCTTAAAGGGACCGCACAGCTGCATGGCTTTGCATACTCACACAGAAACACTAAGCAACATCACTATAAATGGATTTACCTTTCACTACCGGATGTCAGGTGGGCATTAGAGGAGCCCAGGAAGACACTCGAGGTAAGCCCCCCAATTTGGGGGGGGGGGTGTATACACATTATTGCGATGATGGGGAAAAATCAAAACTGCCATCACAGAGGCAACAAGCCTTTGTGTAAAGCAAATCAACAAAACAAAATGAAGGAAAAGGTCATTATGATTCTTAAAAGAGGTGGCAGGGAAGGTTAAGGAGAAAAGGATAGCATTCAGGAAATATAAGGAAACACAGAAGCACCAGGACAGAGAACTATATCAGTTAAAGCAGAAGGAGGCAGGGAAGGCAGTCAGAATAGCAAAGGCCCAAATTGAGGAAAAGATAGCCAACTCGGTTAAGAAGGGGGATAAAACCTTTTATAGGTACATTAGGGAGCGAAGAAAGACCATGGAAGGGATACTGAGGCTTAATAAAGGGGAGGGAATGTGGGCAGAGGATGTCAGTGAAAAAGCAGGGATACTAAATGAATACTTCTGCTCAGTATTCACAAAAGAAGAGATGGGGAGGTACCTAAACCAAACAATAGAAACATTCTAGATAGTGAGGTCGATACCAGTCCATTCACGGAAGAAAGGGTTCTGAAAGAACTCTTAAAACTGAAGGTGGACAAAGCAATCGGGCTTGACAGGATTCACCCAAGAATTCTAAAAGAACTAAGGGTAGAACTAGTGACACCACTGACAACCCTCTTTAACAAATCATGGGATGATGAGGTGGTAGCTGAGGACAGGAGGAGGGTGGATGTGATTCCATTTCACAAAAGTGGGAGCAAGGCAGAGGCAGGAAACTAGAGACCTGTTAGTTTGACCTCAGTGGTACGGAAAATGATGGAATCACTTCTGAAGGAAAGAACTGTTGAGTACCTAGAGGCCAGTGGGGCACAGGACCCAAGGCAGCATGGATTCACAGCAGGAAGGTCATGTCAGACTAATCTAATAGATTTCTTTGACTGGGTGCCCAAACAAGCAGACCAGGGAGGGGCTGTGGACATGGCCTACCTCGACTTTAGCAAGGCATTTGACACAGTCCCACACAAAAGATTAATATACAAGTTAGCCAGCCTTAGAGTAGGTCCCAAGGTGGTAGTCTGGGTAACAAACTGACTGGACAACAGGACGCAGAGGGTAATAGCAAACGGAGTCCATGCTGAAGAAAGGGGGTTACTAGCGGAGTACCGCAGGGTTCAGTACTGGGACCGGTCCTCTTTAATGTCTTTGTGACATTGCAGAGGGATTGGAAGGAAAAGTATGTTTTTTTGCAGATGACACAAAGATCTGCACCAGGGTTGATACACAAGGTGGGGTGGAAAGGATGAGAAGGGGCTTGGCAAGGTTGGAGGAATGGTCAAATGTATGGCAGCTTAGATTCAATGCAAAAAAGGGCAAAGTAATGCACCTGGGAAACAAAAACCCAGGGGAAGAGTACACAATGGGGGGTGAGATACTAACAACCACAGAAATGGAAAGGGATCCGGGGGTTGACATGTCAGATGACCTAAAAGTGGGCAAGCAATGTGAAAAGGCAGTAAGGAGGGCTGGGGGATACTGGGTGCACAGGGAGAGGCATCACTGGTAGAAAACAGGAAATTGTTATCCCTCTGTTCAGACAGTTGGTGAAACCCCGTCTGGAGTATTGCATGCAGTTCTGGAGACCCCGTCTCCGCAAGAACATAGACAGGATGAAGGCTGTCAGGAGGAGGGCAACTAAAATGGTGCAGTGTCTGCACCAGAAGACATATGAAGAGAGACTAAAGGAGCTTAATATGTATAGTCTCGAGGAAAGGAGGGAGAGGGGGGACATGATAGAAACTTTCAAGTACCTCAAGGGAATCAACAAAGTCCAAGAGGGTAGCATCTTTCAAAAAAAGAGGTATGCAAGAACAAGAGGCACAATTTGAAGATGGGGGGGTGGCTCAGAGGTAATTTAAGGAAGTATTTTTTCACAGAGAGGGTTGTGGATACATGGAACGGCCTTTCTGAGGAGGTTGTGGGGTCAGAAACAGTGGGAGGATTCAAAAATGCATGGGACAGTCATAAGGCAATTCTTGTGGGGGGAAGAAGGAAGTAAGCTGTTGGTTAACTAGGATCTGCAGCTTATCCATTAGGTAGGGAAATGGGCAGACTAGGTGGGCCAAGCGGTCCTTATCTGCCATCAAATTCTATGCTTCTATGTAAAATGAATCTGTTATAAAAAATAGAGAAAAAAAATGAATACGGTTCAAAGAAAGTAAAGATTTGATCAGCGGTATCTTTACTGTTTGTTGCAGGATTTACACACAGTCATGTGACATGTTTTGACCAATGAAGTTATAGGATTTTCCAGACACATTTTAAAATGTATTCTGCCCAATAATCCTCTTACCCTCTTACCCCTCCTCCAGGTTGCAACTGGAAATGAGCCTTCTGGGCTCTGTTTGTGTACCTGGTAAATCTTGTTTAAATAAATAAATACTTGATGATTTTTGCTGGTGCTTGAACCAATGCATTTGTTCTACTATGTCTGATTCCGTGGGTGGGTGGGTGGGTGGGTGGGTGTGAAGGGGCAATGTCCAAGATACTTTGTTACCATCTGTGTCTGCCTGAGTTGGTTTTATTACATATGTTAATTTAACAACTTGGAAGGTCAGAGGACTAAGTTCCTCAGTAAAGTGGAAAAAGGTGCTAGTCCACTTCAGGCATCTGTGAGCCCAAGTGGGCATTTTTCAGGAGACCCACATCCTCGGCCCAAGGCCATAAAACTGCAGTGGGAGTGGGTTGGGGCAGAGGGACACACAGCTCCATACAGATGAGAAACTATTACACAAATCCCTACCCTGGAAAACAGTAGCCACTAAAAAGGATAAGGAGGGTAGGTACGGTAGGTGGCTGCTGCTCAGAGTGAATACTCTGGAAGACTTGTTTGTGTTGGGATGTATGACTTCACCACCCTTTCAGGAAAGAAGAACTTCCTCACATCCTTCCTGAATTTATTTCCCAGAAAGCATGCCCCCTCATGACTAGATCTCTATTTCTAACAAACAAGCCTCACAATTTAACCTATTTATAATCCTTAGGAACTTATATGTCTCTATTATGTCCCCCCCCTCCCTGTCTGGCCTCCAGCGAGTACATAATCAGGGCTTTCAGCCATTCCTCATAGGATCTGCCCTGCTGGCCCAGAATTATTTTTGTGACCCTCCACTGCACTGACTCTAGCCAATGGATGTCCTTTCTCAGATGAAGTCTCCAAAACTGGATACAGTACTCGAGATGGGACCTCACCAGTGATCTGTAGAGGGGCAATATCGCCTCCCCCCCTCCCATTGCAAAACCCCTCCCTATATACCCTAGCATTCTAAATGCCTTGCCATGGGCCTTGTTGCACTGACTGGTTTGCTTCAGTAAGTCACTGATGAGGATTCCCAGATCCTGCTCCTCTGCTGAAGTGATCAAATTAACCCCTCCCATCCAGCAGTGTGTGGGTTCTTATTCCCTTAGTGCATCAACTTGCACTTCTTGACCTCAAATCTCAACTATCAGACGTATGACCACCTCTCAAGCCTTTCTACGTCTCTCTGAAGTTCTCTCAGCCATTCCTCATTGTCCGTCCTGCTGCAATGCTTTGTGTTGTCATCAAAGTGGCACATCTTTCCCAGGATACCTTCCCTTACATAGAAACAAACGCAGAAACATAGAATTTGTTGGCAGATAAGGATTGCTTGGCCCACCCAGTCTATCCATTTTGTCCCTGCCTATACTTTCACCAGATACCCTACCTGATCTCCGGCTACTCCCCCCCCCACTTCCCTATCAAGATTCTTTTGTGCCTACCCCATGCATGCTTGAATCCCACCACTGTTTTTACTCCCACCACCTCCTTTGCTGGAAGACTGTTCCAGGCATCCACCACTCTTTCAGTGAAGAAGTACTTCCTCATATCCCTCCTAAATTTCCCCCTTCCAGCTTCACTGCATGCCCTCTAGTTCTTGTGCAACTTCTCCTCTGAAAAATACACCCCTCCTGCACCTTATTCACCCCTCTCGTAAGCCCCTCCAACCTCCCCCTTATTCTCCTTCCGCATACCTATTCCCTGGTCCCTGCCCATTACAACTTTCCTCCCTTTTCTCTTCCAGCTAGCTTGATCAATGTGACCCTTAACCTCCCTTTCCTTCCCTGAACTTTTCATGCCTCCCCTCGCCAACCACTGGCACCCTCAGTTTAATTTTTGTGTCCATAGGAGTCCATGTTAGGTCCTCCCAGTCCTCCCTCCCTGCTAGGGAATTCCAAGCCACTGCCTCCCTCCTCTTTAGTTTAAATGATGGTCCACAAATACTTTTTGAAGGCTGTTTGCAATGTTTTTGTAAGACTGTTGGTGCTTCTGGCTTTGGTGTAAATTATAGTATTGTCTGTTTACAGATGGATATTGATGTTGTGGTTGGTACAGACAGAATGAAGACAGAATGGACAACAGTGGGCAGAGAACTGGGGGAAAAGAGTAATGGAGACAGGGATGGGGAACGGGTTACACATCAGAGACCACATTGGGGGATTGGTAACAAAGGTGAAATAATGCAGTGAATGGGTATGGTAGATCTGGTCAGCAAAAGGGGTAAGGGTAGGACACAGGGGCCCTGGAGAAATGGTTTTCTTAAATGCCAGAAGCCTTGGAAACAAAATAAGCGAATCTCTGGCAATGGTGGCCAAGGTTAAGCTGGACCTGTTAGCCATTCTGGAAACCTAGGCAGCAGAAATCAACAATTGTAACATTGCAGTATTTGGCTGCTCGCTCAGCAGAATGGAAAGACAATAAATCAGCGGGGGGGGGGTTAGCACTGTATATTAGGGAATGTGTTGCAGCCATAGAAGATACTGCTTTGGCAGAGCATAGACTAGAGGCTGCTTAATGGAACTGACAACTGAAGGGGATAAAAAGTTCAGGGTCAGAGTGGTGTGTACACTGCCAAACTGGATGGAGGACAGGGACAGGAAACTAGGGGAGGCAATCAGACAGGCATCAGCCACAGGGGAGGTGGCGCTGGTGGGTGACCTAAATATACCTGGTTCAGACTGAAAAATGCCCACAGCCAGCAGTGCAAGATGTCAACTTGTGAATGTAATGGAAGGTTTTCTCATGCAGGGGGTCAGGGAACTGACTAGAGAGGCAGCCACCCTTGATCTGGTTCTGTTAAACACTGAGATAGTCAAAGACATAGAGGAGAGGGAGTCATTGGGATCTAGTGACCACAAAGCAGTCTGGATCAGCATAACCACAGGAACACACCACTCCAGTCCTAAGACTGCGGTGCTGGACTTCAGAAGGGTGGATATTGGCTAGATCGGGATGTGCACCTCAAGGCATGGGGGGGACTTTTAGCTCCATGGAGCCTCACCCACCACACACCACTACTGTGCTCTCTTCCTGCCCCACAGCATTTGGTCTGTGGGAGAGGGGGACTGGAGGAGGAGTGGGATAAGGAGAGATGAGGATTTATTTGACAGTCCTCCATCCTGTTCATGGCTCCAGCCACACAGTCACTGCTGCCAATAACCAGTGCAGCACTTCTGATCAACCCAGACTTCCCCTGACGATAGCGCTGATCCAACCTGACTGCACAGTATGTGTGTGCACATCACATATGGGAGCACAACAGTTATTTAAATACAGGGTCCCCTTGCATAAAGGCTTCAGGACCAGTTCCTCTTTTAGACTTCCAAGGTGGTTGCTATCTGATCCCTCTCGACCCATATCAACATGACTACCAGGGTCAGAAGACATGCAAGACACAATCAGGCTTAGTAGCCTGCCAAAGTATGGGAAAGCAAACTGTATGCTGGGATATAAAGGAAAGGCATTTGATAGAAGAACAAAAGAAGGGATGCTGCCCCTGCATAGGACCTTGGAAATGCCGCACCTGGAGCACTGCATACAGCTCTGGAGTCCACAACTCATAAAAGACAGGTACCACGTAAAGACCATACGAAGGATGTCAACAGAGGTGCTCCAGGGGCAGCAGTGGAGGTTCTTTGAGGAAAGACTTGAAAGACCTTAACATGTATACACTGGTGGCTAATATGGGAAGAGGGGACATGAGTAAGATATACAAGGTTTCATAAGGAATCTAGTGGGTTAATTGTGATGACTTATTGGACGGAGGGCACAGTAACTAGAGGATATGGATGGAGACTAATGGGGGGAGAGCCAGGAGGGAAGTAAAAAAGTTCTTCAAGGAATGGTTGGTAGAGAAATGTAATAGACTGCCCAGAAACATGGTTGAAGCCAAGAACGTGATTGGGGTTTAATTTAATCTTTGGTAGGACAGACATAATGGAATAATGGGACCCATAGGCAGAAGATGAGAAGGATACCTGGGGAAGGGGATGACAATCAGCCACTAGAGCTATCGATGCTCTAAATCCAGCCAGACATTAGTCCTGTGAGCTAGGGAGGGAAATGGACAGAGCGAAAGGACTATTAGGGACCATGATGCGACCTTGTTTCAGTATTTACACTTAATTTACAGAAGATGATTTACATCTGTGAAAGCTGAACATAATAGAGCATACATTCTTTGATATCAGAGTTGAGTCCACCTAGCGTACCTGCATCCATGCACCGCGCACCATCTCATGGCAGTTTAAACACTTGAGGCCTAGAGACTTGACTTTTTCTACCTTTCCGCAGCCAATCTGTCTTCATCTAGCTCTCCTGATGACATCTTCATTGGCACGTACACCAACCAATAACACCCAATACCAGGGTTCTCCCTTTAAGCTTCTGGGGAACTGATCCATGTTAGCCAGCCTTTGAGGCACTGCTCTAGCCCATGGTCCACACACCTTCCCAGAGATCTCATACTGGGCTGACCAAAGCTCTCCCACTGGGACCCGAAGGCCCCCAATCCCAAGGGCTGCTCTGTCTCACTCCAGGTCTAGGCTTTTCTGTTCTGCCCTAAAAACCAAAACTGTCTGTCTCCTGCCTCAGACTAATCTAAACCTATGCTCCATCCACTTCCCTTAACCCCTGACAGACACACATGCCAGTCTTAGCAAGGCACTTACTACTAATCAGTCACCTCCCCCTGCTGTTAGGAGGTCACTGTTACAGGGGAAATACTGAAAGATAAGCTGGTAGGGGTAGAGAGATCGGAAGGGGCAGAAATCAAATGGGATGTCATAAAGGGGGGCTGTAACTAAGGTAGCGGCATCATGCATGAGACCGGTTAGAAAGAATAAAAAGCACAAAATGCCTGGCTGTCTGACTTTCAGGAGGGGAGGGAGAGGCAGCAACAGTGCAAAGGGTAGCATTCTGAAAATACAAGGGGGCAGCTAGGCCAACCAGGAGGGTTACCTGAAAAAGCTGAATGAGCTCAGAATAATGGTAGACAGACAGAAAATAGCAGAGGGTGTCAAGGGGGAGAGAAAACCTTGATTACACACATTAGTGAAAAAAGGAAAATTATAGAGGATCTTGTCTTATTAAAGGAGGAAGGGGCACGGGTACAGGCTGGGAAAAGGCTGATACAATGAATGAGTACTACTGTTCAGTGTTCACTGTGGAGGAGAGGGGGCTCTACTGGAGTGCTAAGTGCAGGCCAAAGAGAGCTGGTATAGGACTAGAGTTAAGACCAGTTTCAGGAGAAAGGATGCACAGGGGCCTCAAACCCCTGAAGGCAGACAAAGCACTTGATCCTGGCTCTAGTTCTAAAGCAGGGGAGAAGACATTAGCAACGCCATTGGCAAATCCAGCCGATGGGGACCTGGCTAATGCAGGGCTACTTTACAAGAGCGGAGACAGGGATGACCCGGGCAATTACAGACTAACCTTGACTGTATAATATATAATAATAAAGTACTTGGAGCGCACACCAGTGAGCGTGTCATTTCCCCACGGTTTTTGCAGTTGCATTTGTTACCCATGCATCACACTGCAGTAGAGGGATAGCTGCCATTTTGTGTCTCTTCCGTCACTGCTGTCTATCCACTTTTAATGTAACCATTTTCCGCAGTGCTTTTCATTAAGGTTATTTTCTTTTAAAATTCCTTTTTTTACCACAGGTTATAGAAAATGCTAAAAAAAATCCATTGCACAGGATAACAACGCTCCTGGGACTTACAGTGCTTCACTAGGCCATCTTCCCAGCTTCAGAGCTACTGGCAGCCTCCTCTATATCTTTAAAGGCACAGAGTATCAAAATCCAGCGCAGCTTGCAGTGGTGTGGAAGAAGCTGGATTACAATTACAATATTGTACATACACCTCTCCCATCTCCTTACAATTTTGTATCTATAAATCTAAGGGGCATGCCATCAGTTATAGCGTACACAACAGAAAAATGGGATGCAGACAGAGGGAGAGAGATGGAGAGGGGTACAGCCTCGAACTGCATGATGTAACTGAAGGAGCTATACAATCCCTAATGGACCCTTGCACCACCTCTCCACGGAAAATTTACTGCTAACTGCTAGATACTGACAGGCACATACAAAAAAAAGAGACTTATTTTGGGGCTGTGGTAGGATGAATTATGACTGAACTCACAGCTATTTCTCTTGACTAATTACATGGGGTAATTCCATTACTACAGGCTGTAAATTCTAGCAGAAATAAACCAGAGAGTCAAAAGGTTTCTTTCTGTTTTTTTTTTAGTTTAAAAGCTTTCAAAACGCTTCTTGTTCTCTGCCACAGCACCCCTTTAAGTTGCTGATCTCTGCTCTAGGATGCCGGATCTTACTGGGAAGGGTGCCCTGGTGTGCTGGTGTGTTGATTCTTCTACATCAAGAGGTTGAATGTTTTAATTCCAGTATCTCAGCTGTAGTATGTATTCCTGCTAGTCAATAGCCTTGCTTATTACACGAACCTTCCTGCACCGCTAAGCTATTGTGGATCCCTCTGTCTTCATTGAGGCTGCTCTTTTGTGCCATTGCAGCAGTGGGGAGTCAAAATATTAGGTGCATTGGCTGGCCCGCCAGCATGGCGGTAGGGTTACCGCTTGCGGCGCCAGCGACCCGGGTTCGGGAACGGACTCAGGCAGCTGGAGGGACGGCCAGGGGAGGAGGATTGAGCACCGGAAGGTTGCTCTCCCCTCCGGTGGGGTGGATGAGTCCGCCATACCGCCACCTGGGTGACCACAGGTGGAGGTGCAGCGAAGGTAGCTTGCAGACAGGGGTGGGAGAGCCCAGTTAGAGCACAAGCACGCCATGATCGCAGCTTAGCCCCCTAGGCTTTCCTTGCGTACGGACACCTCGAGGGCTGGGACCAGAAAAATGGAAATACCCTGTCCCAGGTTCCTGTAGTCGGGATCCGGTCATCCCGAGAAAATCCATAATTGGGCTCTAGAGATGGGGCCAGCTGACCTCTCGATACAGTCTCGAGGTGTGAGAGAGGGTAAGGGATGGGCCCTCTTCTCCCTGCCCGGTGGGGTAAATCGCGGCATGATGGGGGTAGGCAACTGGCACCCGGAATGGAGGTACCCAGGGCGGAACTACGGGAGCGCGCACAACCTAGGAATCCCTGAAGAAAGGTTCCTGGAGCAGTGAAGAAGGGGGCAGAAAAACAGTAAGTAAGAAAAAAAATATTAGGTGCATTGTAGGTCATTGTCTTTGTTCCCTTCCCTAACTTTTTGTGGTGCTCTGAGCAGATTAACTGCCATCGACCCCTGTTCCTTGCAAAGGGTATGCAAATGTGGAAACTGGCAACTTTGGTTCGGCTTGGCTTTGGACCCTCTGTCCATACTTTGACTTCAGCACTTTGGCCAAAGACATTCAGGGCTTTGTAAGTTACATATAGGGGTAAGTGGCACCCCTCAATGACATCTCACCCATCCCAGTCAATCCCAACCTCCTCCACCCTTCCACCCTCCCTTGGTCCTGCAGTCAGATTTTGTTTCCATATGGCTTTTTACACCTTGGATTGCTGACCGCTCTGACCCCCCCCCCCAACTGGCAATCACCACCTCCAGGCTTACTTCCCGCACAGGATCACCCTCAGATTCCACCCCTCCAGTGGCAAGGCTGGGAGGGGAGGGCCATACATATTCAGATAGTGCCCCGGGTACCCAGTGCTGGTGCGGGTCTGGAGAGGTGTGCAGTTTTCCAGCTAACCCTTGGATCCCTTTTCTCGATTTTCTGTCCCCCTTGATCAAGCTGAGGCAACATGGGCAGCACATACACGAGGAAGGGCACATTCAGCCAGGAATCTGTGGCTGTCTCCCCCCAACCCTAGTGACACATGTGCATCTACCGCTCGGGCATTTGGCGCTGCCACCAGGCCTCCACCCAGTGGCAGCCAAGAGCCGAATCAGCAAACTTCCCCAATCCGGGAGAGCAGAGCTGCCTAGCAGTTGCGGCATCCACTCCCAGTCCACGCACCCCTGTCCACCTGAGCTCATTCCTGCCCTCGGGTCACCAGCATGGTGTGAGGTAAGGCACTCGGCAGCACCTCAGCGCCACCAGGCTGGCCTGCAGTCAGATTTTAAAAGAAAAACACTGCAGCTGGCCCAGTGCCAGGAGCTGGAAATTGTTTCTTAATAAAATAAAATTTCTGGGGAGGTAGAAGGAGGGTGGGAAATCACTGGGATGGTTAAAGGGACGGTCATGGGACTAGCCCTTTCCACACTGGAGGAGCTAATATGTTTTTTAATTAACTGGACAAAGGGCGAAGTGTTCCCAAAGAGAACCAAAAGTTCAACTGGGCGGAATCTAAGATAATGGTATGGATTTTGGCACAACCATTAAACAATAGTTCATCATTTGATCATCCTTGCTTTTTATTCCCTGCCCTCCACTCAGCCTCCATTACTGCAAACTCTCCTACTGCCCACTGTGTGGACACGCGCAATAACTGCTGAAGCAATAAGTGTCACTCATGGGACTCCCTCAGTTGCAGAACACAGCATTGTTGACAGTGAGATTTAATTCTGGTACCTTAGCGTTCTGCTGCTGCAGTGATCCAACTGCACTCAGAGGCCGAGTTTGAATCTTGGAGCCCCGCTGTGCTGGGGTGTAGATTCTGCTGTACACAAAGATGTTGCAAAGTTTTAACTCACTGATGAAGATCTGACAAAGTCACCCACTTTGCCTTCATGGATCAATTTGCAAAGTTTTGCCATTTACTAGGAAATTTACCTTTTTGTAACTTTGCCTGGCAACTTCACCTTTGGACGAAGTTTGCTCAGACCAAGGTTTCTGGTAAACAAGTGCCCGTAGGTCACATGCAAGCAGCTCCCGCAGTTCACATGCTCCTTCTCTGTGCACAGACTGAGCCTTAGTTTCATTTTGCAGTCTGAGTGAGTCAGTGGATGAAGTCAGATGTGCTGCTTTCAAAGGCTTTAAAAAGCCAACCAAAAAACAACCTTTGACATATTTTTGGGTTTGCTTTTCTTGTCATGCTCTGTTTACCTAGCATTTTGTGTGGATTTATTTAGTTGTTGTTTCAGTGTATTTTTTATATTCTCCACGTGTATTTGTCTGTTTTTATTGACTGTACTTTCTCTTTGTATGGCTGGGTTTTTTCAACTTAAAATGAGTGGGAATGGTAAGAAGGAGACTGGGAGGACTGCACAAGTCACAGCAAGGAGAGGGGGACGCAGTCCTCAGATAGGGCACATTATTCTATCCACCTGAAGAGGCCAGCTTTGGTACCAGGAGTACTGGGAAGTGGAAAGGACAGCACCCACTCCCCCAAAGTGCGGCACCATCAGCAGCACGCAGCGCCACCACCAGCTGACCCTGCTCCAGTACATCCTGTATCTGCTGCAACACATGCCCCTGTGGCCCCCACTGTGGTTGTGCCACCACCTGAGTTCCACGAGGAGGAGGAGTCCTGCCTTGGATCATCTGGCTCCTCCCCCTTGACAACAACAGAAGTCCCTTGTTTGGGACTTTCTTGTGCTTGACCCCGCCGACAACAGTGTGGTGACATGCGCCTGTGTCACACCGTCGTTTATCGTGGTAAACGGGGCAGCCATTTGGGCACAGGTGGACAGAACCCCTACCTAAGGTGAGGCCTGCCCAGGGTGGAAGGAGCATACAAGCTGAGACAGCTGGGAAAGGCAGAGATGGTGACACTCCTAGTGCTCCTTCCATACCACAGGGTGGGCAGTGCAAGAAGAGGTGATGTGGCAGATCATTACATGGTGCCCAGGTCCCAGAGGGGTACACAGAGGAGATGGAGAGGGAGCTGCAAGCAGACTTGGGCACTATGGAAGTCACATGAGAAACTGGCCTCAGAACCTCCTACTACATCCATCTGTACCAAAGTGATGCAGCTTCACAGGGAGCCAGAGGAACTCTCCTGCCTGTTGTGACCATTAAACAAACTTTGTAGGTGTTGCTTCAAAGCCAACAGACCATTCTTGTGGGGTTGGCAGAACTCCATGGTGGCAGTGCACCCTCTGTCCCCAAGCTCTATTCTCTCTGCACTCCATGATTCAGAAGAAGTCTCATCATCAGCATATGCTATTTCTGTTACTGTCTGCTTTATTCTTCACCTGCTGTAAAAAAAAATGTTAAAAGCCTTAACATTTTTTTAAAAAGAAACAAAACACGAAAAAGTTGAATATCTTCATTTCTCTCCGTCCAGATTTCTGATACTGCTTCATTCTATCTAAATACTGCTGGCAGCTATTCTCCAGCTTAATGAAAGAAAAAAATGATAATTTCCTTTCTATATTGTTCCTTTCCTTGTACAACTGCATAGTTCTTACACTATCACTGTCATCTTCCCTCACTCTTTTTGTCAGCTAACAGAATAAATATGTCATAGGGCTACACTGAAATACAAAATGACAGATACCCCCATAATGCAAATCACGACATACAGTAATATTATGCTGGTTCAACTTTAAGCAGAAATGCATGGTGCCGAAAGGCCTCTCACACAGTCTGTAAAGGGTGCCAACAGAAAACACAGACACGTGTTTTATCCTACCAGGACTCATCACTGTGCCTCATCCGTGTGACACCCCAGTGGAAGGAACCAGCTACTTCAAGATGGGCTATCTGGGTTATGTTGTGGTGAGCCCAATAAAAACCAAAACAAGTTTAAAGGCAGAGAACCTCCATATGCAAGCACTGAGGCAATGGTTACTCCAAAGGGCATTGGCCGGGAAGCCAAGTTTCAAAGAAATACAAAATCACACATGCCCACACAATGTAAAGCATCATGGGCTGTATATGCAAATCACCACAGAATATTATGCTGGTTCAACTTTAAGTAGAAATGCATGGTGCCGGAAGGCCTCTCACACAGTCTGAAAAGGGTACCAACAAAAGACACATACATGTGTTTCATCCTACCAGGAGTCACCAGTGTGCCTCATCCGTGTGACACCCCAGTGGAACGAACTAGCTACCCCAAGATGGTCTATCTGGGTTATGTTGTGGTGAGCCCAATAAAAACAAAAAAGCTTAAAGACAAAGAACCTCAGTGCACAAGCACTGAACAAGCACTGAGGCAATGGTTACCCCAAAGGACATCTTTGTCTTTAAGCTTGTTTTTTTGTTTTTTTGGTTTTATTTTATTTTTTTTTATTTCTGGCCCTCAATCCCCCCACAGGGGCTCAGCTCCTACTCCCACCACCTCCCCATGCCCAGGCTTACCCCCTCCAGGGTGGGGCCACCAGGCAGGGCACCCCTTCCCAAGGTCCATGGTAGCTTGCCCTGGCTTACGCCCAGGGTGGGGCCACAGGAGTGGAGTCCCACCCAGCAGGCACAGTAGGCAGTGGAGGCAGCAGAGCAGAGCTTCATGATTTGGGGCTGGCATTTTTGTATACTGTATCGGGGCAGGGATGTACCATGATGGCCAGCATCCACCCCGCCCCTGCCAATGCTGCGCCAGCACTGCGGCTCCATCGGCCTTCACTAGGGGTCCGTAGTGTGCCAGACACACACACTCCCCCCGGAGAAGGAGAGCAGTCTCTGGGATGCTCAATCCTTCTCCCCCAGCCAGCCCTCCGATGTCTCGAGTCCATTCCCAAACCCGGGCCGTCAGCATCACAGACAGACACACTGCCTCTGAGCTGACAGGCCAGCTGAGACTACTCTCAATTATGGCAGCAGTGCTGGAATGCCACTGTAAGTGCCATAAAAGACACTAAGGGGTGGTTCATACTGTTTAAAATTTTGTACAGGTGGTATAGAACCCCCCCTTAAACAACATATATGGGGATTACACCTATGGACAGGTGTTGGAAGTGTAATATAGAGAGAGAGATACTATAACACACATCCTGTGGTCATGTCACAAGCTCAGACCATTCTGGAAAGAGATCAAACAGATCTCCAGCAACATCCTTGGCATCCAATTAACCTTCAGCCCTCATCTGGTTATACTGGAGGAAGACCCCTTCCACAACTTGCCAATCACACTAACCGGGGGGGGGGGCAGAAATGGCTTCTTGGGGCTCTTATAACAGCTAAAAGAGTAATACTCCAGCACTGGAAAGACCAGTCCCCACTGAGTGTAGCAGAATGGCTCAGTGAGCTTGGGAAAATGGCTGGCTACGAACGGGTGCAGCACTCCATTCAGGATAAGCTTAGGTACCATAATGATATGTGGAGTACCTACTTTGCTCCACCCCGGTGGCTGCTTTTATCTATGTCATTGGCCCCTCCTCCATGCCACCACCCCCCGTCTCTAACCCCATAATTAGTACATATGTGTACAAGGGCATCAGGCACAATCCCTCTCAATTACAGAACCAGGCATGCAACTGGCAGGACAACCTGCAGGCCCACATCCAGTTACCTGAATTCTTCATGGAGCAATATCAACCAATACGCCCACAGGATGGACCTTAATCCGGCGATAGCATTTGTATCAGCATTATTAACAAGGGTATGCTTTTTGAAGCTGTCTCCTACATTGAACTGTTCTGTTACACTTACGAGCTGTACAGTCCCTACATTTGTCAAACTCATAGAGTTGTATTTCCAAAAGGCTCAGGCCTTGGCCAGGTTATTCATCCTTTGTACTGTTTTCATTGTTCATTTTAAAAACAAATAAACTTAAAATAGAAAAAAAATACAGCGGTGCTAGCCACCCCGGGCGTGAGCTCCCCCTCACACAGATCCAGATGCGCAGTCGGCATTGCGTTGTGTACCAAGTATGAGTCTGCAACATTGACCTCATCAATGATCTGGTGGAGAAGATGGCAATTGCTTGCTTGCTGGGTGAGGAGGTATTCAAGACAGAAGGGAAAGAGACCGCTGAATGCAAGATACAAACGATTTAGTCTGTACTACACTCCCTGTTGTGTTGTACCTGTGAAAGGAAACAAAAAGCAAAAAAAAAAACATTGCCCCATCTTCTGCCAAAGATTAGTACCATGGATGCACCATTTGGGCACTTTTCTTTAAAATGTCCTCCAGGAAAAACCGGGGTCTAAACCCCCTCAGGCATGCAGGCATTCACACTGTGGGTCAATCCTGGTCCTTCCAGTCACTGGGCAGCATCCCCAAAATAAAGTCTTTCAAAGCCAGGGTAGGCACCCACAAATTATACAAACAATACACAGTTACCTGCCAGTGTGGGTGTGGTCAGCACCTAAAATCAACTTTAAACTTAAAGGCAAAACAGACCACAACTGCAGTCAAACATATAATGGCAAAGTTAGTTAGGAATGAACAAATACGTGAAAGAAATTTGAACAAAATGTTAGCTTACCCACAATGAAAAGTCTAGTGTCCCCCACACACACACACACACACTTTTTTACTGCTAAAAGCCTGCAATTTTGTAAATAACTCCAATGTTCTTACTTATCATAGATTTTGGAGGGTTTTTTTTTGGTCTCATCATCCAGCTGAATTATGATCAAGCCTGACCACTATGGCAAAGTGACCACCTCCATCGGTCAGGAAAAAGCATCACATTTTGTCTTGCCATTCAGAGCAGAGGTCCTTCTGCTTTCTCCCTACCTTATGGAGAACCACTCTCTTGACTTCCTTACTTAAGTAGTGTACTGTGGCCAATAAGAGGCTCACAGGTGTGCCTATTTCATATGAAAATGAAAGGCTTTTAGCTGTTGGCTGTGCTTATCCTACATTAGTTAACAAATGTGTGGAGCTTACCCTTACAGAATACACTCCTGGATTCTGTAATGTGTTACAAAAATACAGGAAACAGCACGCAGGAGTCAGCCGCTGACACAACTCAATGAATGAAACTCACTCTGTGACCAAGCTAGGGACCAAAACAGGACAGGAGAATGGAATGTTCCCACCTCTCCTGAGGCTCTCCTCAAACAGACTGAGAACCTCCTCTTACTGAGCAACTGACAACAACTGCAGCATTCCATTGTGGCTTGTGCTGCTGCAAGGCTCCTCTCATTTGGAGCCTCTGGCTAGAAGACTGACATTGGATTCAGGGGAGCCCTGAAATTTAACTCTTTGCTGCCCAGACCGGCTAACCGACCTAGACTGTTTCACAAACTACAGACCTATCTGTAACCTTCCCTTTGTTGGGAAGGTGATTGAGAAAGTAGTGGCAGCACAACTGGAGGACCATTTGACCATCCATAACATCTGTGAACCCCTCCAGTCCAGTTTTCGTAAGAGACATAGTACCGAGACAGCACTGGTTTGGGTGCTCAATGATCTTCTGATGGCATGAGATCAGAATAGCTGCTCCATCTTGGTTCTTCTAGATCTTTCCTCAGCTTTTGACATCGTGGATCACATGGTGTTGATTGGACACCTGAGGCATATATGTGGAATGTCGGCGAACGTCTTAAGATGGTTCACTTCATTCCTCATAGGGAGATCACAAAGAGTTGTGTCTGGGGTTTTTTCCTCTGGCCCAACGGCTTTGTTGTGTGGGGTGCCTCAGGGTTCTGTGCTGTCACCCATGTTGTTCACGGTGTATACCCCTAGGAGACACTGTAAGAAGGTATAGGCTGAGGTTTCACTGTTATGCAGATGATACCCAGCTCTACCTTTCCTTTGCACCCGATCAGGATGGAGCTTTCTTGGTCTTTAATAACTGTCTGAAAGAAATCCACATATGGATGGATTCCAACTGGCTGAAGTTGAACTCGGAAAAGACAGAGTTCTTGGTCGTGGACCCAGGTTGACTGATGGGGGGGTCGGGTGTTGGTGCACCTTCCGGAATTACTCTTGGTGGCGTCTCTCTCCCGGCCTCCGAATGGGTGCGTAACCTGGGGGTGGTTTTTGATGATAGACTGACACTGCAGTCGCAGGTGTCAGCTGTTGTCAAGACTTCCTTTTACATCTTAGAAACATCACCAGGGTTAAGCATCTGGTTCCGTCTGACGACCTTCCAACTTTGGTCCACGCCTTTGTGTCCTCGCACCTGGACTACTGCTACTCCCTATATCTAGGGCTTTCAGGGGTTGAAATCCATCGTCTGCAGCTGGTGTAGAACGCTGCAGCCCGGCTTTTGATGGGCTCTAGTAGATCCTGTCATATTACTCTGGTGCTGCGCGAACTGCACTGGCTGCCAATACGGTGGTGGATCACTTTTAAAGTCAGTTTACTGACTTTCAAAGCCCTACACAGTCTGAGTCCGGTCTATCTGAAAGAACTTCTGGGGCCTTACTGCCCTGGTCAGTCACTCCGCTCGGCTGATGAGGGATTGCTAGAGATTCCAAGGGTGAATTTGAAATCATTGGGTTCTAGAGCTTTTGCTTATGCTGCTCCCACCCTTTGGAACTCTCTACCACGTCGGTTACAGGAGTGCACATCTGTGGAGGAATTTAAGAAGGGTCTGAAAACTTTCCTGGGGCAAAAAGCCTTCTTGGAGAACTGAATTATTTATCTGACTGTTTTGAGTATTAGTTGTACCATGTATTACTGGATTTTATAATGGTTGTTTTTAAACTGTAAGGTGCCTTGGAATTAGAAAGACGCCATATAAATAAAATGTATTATTGTTATTATTATTAACTACAAAAAAACCCCACTATAAAACAAAACAGGGTTCTAGTAACCCCAAAGAGACAGAGTGGGTACAACATAATAACACAGAAATTAAAGAGTGGAAGGGAATCCAGGTCCATCATGTCCACTCATGCTTCAGAATCGGGGTAAATAAACATGCTGCAGAAACATGTACTCATTTGAGGTTGTTCCCAGTCCACTCTACTACCTACAGTGGGGTAACCTTTGATTCCCTTGGTAAGCAGAAATTTGTCCAGGCTTGCTCTGAAGGCCTCTACTGTCTTAATTCCATTGTGTTCACTGGTAGGGTGCAGAATTGGACTGGGAAATGGGAGCACCACCTGGAAAGTGGATGCAGGGGCCCACCTGGAAAAGCAGTAGGGAAGGGCCCAGAATGGCACACTCATACCAGTATTCCAAATACATTAGTTCTATGTTTGCATCTTACATTTACCTATAATGCCCCAAATACCCTGTTTAATTAGGAAAAACGTTGATAAATGAAAAGAATTTCAGAGTTTAGAAAGTTGTCAGGCATCCAACTAAGAGGGCCCATCTGGAAATTTCCAACTATCATGGTGAGCTAGTCTGATTCTGGTAGGCTGCCCCACAGGTTCCCAGCTCTCTGGGAGAAGGTATCCTAACCCTTCCCTTAAATTTGCCACCTCTGAGCTTTAGAACATGTTCTTGCATCCTGATGGAGGACAATTGATCCAGCATCTCTGTTTGTTGGGTGTTATTAATGCCCTTGAATATGTGGAAGACTGATATGCCCCCTCTGAGCTTCCTTTTCTCTATATACTAGGTCTACACGAGTTGGTGATTGATTGCCTTGTCTCCAATTCCCAATACTCGATCACCAGCTCTGTTCACGTCTACATGAAGGGCAGCAATCACACTAAGATGCAAGCGGGTCTACATACAGGGTAATATTCTATTACAACGTACAGTGGATTGCACTTGTATGCCATTCAGATGTATGCACAAAAAACTGAAGTCATGATTCTTGTCGTATTCCAGCAATGTTAATTATTTTGTTTGTATACACACAGTTATTCGGTTATTTACACATTGTTTTCATCTTGACATGCTCCCCAGCATGTCCCCAGATGGTTTTTGCCACCTCTTTGACAGTTTCATTTAGTTGTCATTCCCTTGCAGCAACTAAATTGTCCCCCCGTAGCTAATTCACTAATCACCTGACAGATGCTAGAGCCCAGTTAAACCTGCCCCCCCTGCACCACAATGTTAGTGATTGTTGTTAGTTTTCAGTTCTGATTAATACACAGAGGGTGATGGACTGATGGCAAAGGGTCTGACTTGAAAATTCATGCTACTCACTGAAAGTCACATTTACTCTCACTTGATGCAGTGGAAGTGGGTCAGCATCAGAGCGTGTTTGGTTTAACAAAAAAAAGTAAAGGCTGTCACTTCTCATATTGCTTAAAGTAACATTTAACAGCATTTAAGATGGCTTAGGTGTATTTGTGTGCATGTGAGTTACATTTGTAAATGGATCCCCATTGATTTCAATATGCACCCATTCATTTCTATGGCGTTCTGGTTGTATGCACAAATTCAGCTTGTCCTGGGCTTGTGCATGCATCATGAATCCACTGTAATTGATTACTATGCAATAGATTTCACCGTGCGTGTAACTGGAGTACATGTTATTTGAGCATGTGCGTTGGATCGGTTCCAGTTCCTATCGTGTCTACTTGTATTTTGAGAACCGATGTCCAGGTAATTGGTGCACTTGGATCAATCCCCAGATCGATCCCAGTGTCATTGGTAGTATCATTTGCATGCAAAGTTAGAACAGGTTACAAAGTAACTGATAACCCTGGGCTCAATTTTCAAAGCTCGGAGAATGCCGTAAGCTCCTGGTGTGCCGATTGTTTGGCGCACAGGGCTCGCAGCATTCTTCCAGCCGGCGATGGGGATTTTCAGTCCCAAGCACCAAATGCCACAAGTTAGGCCAGCTTTTACCTGGTCTAATTTACGGCATTCAGGGGACCCTTTTTAGGGGCTTGCACCAAATATTTGGCGCAAGCTGTGTAAACTGAGGAAATTGTCATAAGTGCACCCGACACAAAAAAAATGGCTTGAGGGGTGCCATTTCAAGAGCAGCTGACGCCATTGGGAAAACTTTAGAAAATATAATATTTAGACACAATTCAGCTTGTATGTCATATATATTCTATGTATTTCTCCTCTCCGTTATTTATTAATAAAGAAATTACCACAAAAACAAGATCTCTATCCCTCAGAGTGCATCTGCCTTTACAGCTTACTCCCTACTTGAAATCATAATGCTCTGTTGTGACATCACAATCTGTTGCCATGGGAATAACTGTGATGTCACAAGCAGAGTATTATGACATCAGGTTGAGAAGAAGCAATAGGAGCAGATAACCCTCAAGGAACAACTCTCCTGTTTTGGGGCATATCAGCTCAGTAATAAATAGTGGAGGTAAGAAATACAGAGCTAATAAAATGAATGCTGCTTTATGTTCAGATATTATGTTTTCAAGTTCAAGTTCAAGTTTATTGCAGGAAAGACTCCGTTGAGCATACAGTTTGCAATTACATAGACAGGAGATATAAAATGTAGAACAACAAAGAAAAAACATATAATACAAGAGGTATACACAATAGAAGTCCTTATGCTATATATGCAGTACATTCCAGCTTTAACCTTGCCCTAAAATATGCAACACATTTCAGCTTAATAAGTAGAGGGCCAGTTGGTACCTAGGAAGTTGACTTGCCGTTGGGGGCCTAGTAGCACCTACATATGTCCTTTAATTTAGAGATAGCTAGTGTTTTGTAGGAGTTAATTGATACGATGCTGGTTAGCTTCAGCATGGCTTGTAGTTGGTTCCAAATGTTTGGGAGGGCATATGAGACAGCTCTTTGGCCAGCTGTGGTGCGTGTCCTGTGAACATCTAGTAGGATAAGGTCAGATTTCCTTAGGGAGTAGGTGCTATGCGAGATGTGTATGAGAGATGTTAAATAGACAGGCAGTTTGTGGAGTAGTAATTTGATGGTCCAAATGCCAGCATGCAGGAGGCATCTGGTGGCAAGAGAGGTCCACCCAACTGCTGCATAAAGATCACCGTGGTGGGTCCTGTACGCAGAGTTAGTAATGAAGCAAAGAGCACGGTGATAGAGTACGTCCAGTTTAGATAGGCTCAAGGTTGGGGAGGAGATAAAGATAATGTCTCTGTAGTCAAGCAAGGGAAGGAATGTTGCTTGGACAAGTCTTTTGCGGGTCGCGAGAGAAAAGAGGGTCCTATTTACAAAGTTTTTCTCAAGGCATCCGTGGCTCTTTAATCTTCAAACAATTTTGGTGCACCTTTGATGCTCGTTCATGATGTGTTCATGAATAACTAATAAGCATTTGTGAATGGTTTATGATTGTTTCAACTGAGCATGGTTGGATGGAGCATACACTATATATTATCTATGCTAATACTGCTGTGGAGACCACTCTTATGGTTGTAAAGAGTGGTCTCATGCACATTCTTAGGAGTGTGAGACCCACAAACCAAAGGTGAGTGATTCTGATACCCTATGAACATAAGTGAGACTACTCTTACAGCTGTAAGAGTGGTCTCTGATTGATCAAGCTCAATTAATAATATATCATACAATGGCAAGAACATTTCCTGGCCTCTGATTGGTCAGTGTGTCCCTGGCACAGTGAGGTTATCCCAGCACAACCTCACTGTATTGCTTTTGATGCCTTTGATGATACTTTGGATCCTTGGATAATGCTTTGGATCCCTTAAAAACATTTTTTTATTTTTTTATTTTGTATAACAACGAGCCATTGTATAATGGCAATAATGCACTACAGGGTGTGGGTTGTGCTGGGATAGCCTCTCTTCTGGGACACTGGACGCACTCGGCCTGTGGCCTCGTGCCCAACCACCCAGGCGTGAGGTTATCCCAGCACAACCCACACCCTCTCATGCATTATTGCTTAATTAATTTTTTTTTTAACTGTCCCAGAACATGCCCATTTCTGGGCCACCTGTGCATGAGACACCCTTCAAAGAAAGACAGTGTCTCATGTGCAGAGGAAAGGAGCACTCCAATTGGTTGGGAGCCCTCCCTCAGTCAGCTTCCACCATGCAACATCGACATGAAATTTGTCGATCGTCACAGCATTGTGCCATCAGGAGCAGAAGGTGTTTTTTGTGGGGGGCATTGCCTCACACACCCCCACATTTTAGATTATCAACTCCGAGTCAGTTGTTTCAGGGAGGGGGAGAAATCGCGGCAGACATAGGATGAGATGGGAGAACCACAAACGGTTCTGAGATTCTAAGAAGTTGTTATAAGCCATAAAGGATTCTGGCAGTTCTCCGAGCCTTATCAGAACTTTCATAATCTTTTAAAGTGCAAAAATTGTTTAACCATCACTGCCCACCCTTAAGCTATTGTCAGTGAAGGGAAAGGAATCTGGGAACAACTTGGAATGGTACTACTTATGCTGCCTCCAGTCTCCTTTTGGGTCTTTTTACCACCACCATCACTGGCTGCCTTATTAAAGACCTACTGGGAAGAGAACATTAAGTGCCAAACTTAATGTTTTAAAAATTATCAGCACCTTATCAGAACCTGAAAAAAATAAGGTTACTACGGATCGTACTATGGGTTTAAAGAGCTGAAAAAGGCTGCAGCCTATTTGAGCAGCTTCCCCTTTATTGCAATGGCAATACATTATGATTCCCACTTCCTTTATAAATTTGATTTGGAATTCCTTTTTGTATTTACTAAGCAATGGCAGCATGAGCTGTACACTGATGGCCCCCTTGGGTGAAGAAAAACTTTCATCAGTTTTAAATGTTTACTTTTTTAATTGGAAGGCATGTCCCCAAGTTAATGCATTGTTCTGTTTGAATTCTATATTTAGATTACCATAATTATGAAATGAGTAGAAAGAATGACTCCTGATTGTCCAAGATGTATTTTCATCTAGGCTGTTATCCTAGCACAACAGCCTGGCTGAAAGTAGCTCAACAAAAATATGTTTAAAAAAAAATCCAATTTACTGAAAAGAACCCATTTCATAACTACAAGAGAGTGTGTTATTGTGGGTTAATGGACCTTCTCAGTGGTGGAAGCACTCATGTTTGCCTCGTGTGTCAACCCACCCAATGCAGGCTGTTACCTTGCCATAATGCACCCCCTGCTGTGCCTTATTGCTTAAGTATTAGGTTATATACTGTATATAGACATATATATATATATATATATATATACATACAGATATTTAAAAAAATAGTAAGCTCCCTTTTATTCTCCTGATATTGAGAGGGTGCAGGTCAAGTTTCTCTAACCTGTCCAAATAGGAGAGGTCATTCAGTCCTTTAAAAACCTTTGTTGCCCTCCACTGCATCTGCAGTATCCTATAGATATTCTTTGGTAGATGTGCTACACAGAATTCTTTTACAGGAAATGGCATAGGTTCTGGGGGGTTGAATTTATCCACATCAGTTCTCCCATCCCTATTTAAAAGTTGGGATTTTGGAACCCACAGTGCAGGGCATTACAGTAATCAGTATGGGAAAAGATAAAGGCATGAATCAGGAAGGTGCAGCAAATTACTTATACACAAAATGGGAAGGAGATGTTACCAATGTGGGAGGAGAAGGAGGGTTTGGAGTCAAACAGAACACCATGATATTGGACAGAAGCTTTTGTGCCGTGTTTGTCTTTGTTTTATCAAGGAGAAGCTCCCCTGTGCGATGCTTATATACCAGGAGGTCATGGATCGGCCAAACAAGATACAGCAATAAATTCCAAGTAGTAACATTCAGGTCATAGATGAAATAGCTATAAGATCATGGCAGATTCATAAAGACATGTTGGGACAGTTACACAACATCCAGGCTCTTCAAAACCAGCAGACAGATGCAAGTCATAAACATGACGTGCAGTTACATGGAGAGCTGGCCTTAGCATGGCTTGAACTATGCATTTGCACAGGGCCCCAAGAGCAGATGGTCCTCCAAAAAGCCTCTGCTGTCCAGCTGGCCTCCTCACTTCCTGGTCCTTGCTAGCTGAAAATGAAGATATAGAGAGGCCATGGTAGGGGTGAGGATGTTCCTTGGGGGCTTCGCGACTTCTGGTGTGGAGCCCCAGCAAGGAGGTTTGCATAAGATCTCGGGATAGCTAGGGCCAGAGCTGGTTACACGTACACAAAAGTGGATCTATGACAGCCTATTCTTCAGAGGGAAACAATGAGAACAAAGTGGGAATTCAGAACATATGCTTCTCCTACTGACCACTACAAGTATCTGCACAGTGGCTATCAAGCACTGATTTAGAGATGTGGAGCTCGATTTTCAAAGCTCCGAGAATGCTGCAAACCCCTGGTGCTCCGTTTGTTTGGCTCACGGGGCTTGTAGCATTCTCCCAGCCGGCAATCAGGATTTTCAATCCTGAGTGCCAAATGACGCAATTTAGACCAGCTTTTCCCTCATCTAACTTGTGCCATTTAGGGGGCCCTTTTTACGGGGCTTACACCAAATCTTTGGCACAAGCTGCTGTAAAATGAGGAAGCTGTCGCAGCTGCACCTGATGCACTAAAATTGGGTGCAGTTGCATGAAAGGAGTTTGGCACAGCTGCCCCAAAAAGCGGTTTCGATGCAGGGCTTGTTGCAAATCCTGCATCATCCTTTGAAAATCGAGCCCGCTGTAACGAACTTATTTTCCTAACCAGAAGAGTGAGCTTAAAATGTATTTATTTATTTATTTCAATTCTAGGATTATAATTACCTTTGAGCCCAGGACTCTTTTACAAAGGTTCCACATCAAGACATAGGTATCACATGACAATATACAAAATTGTTACGCAAATAAGGGTAAACAATATCAAATTAATTTCGAACAGACAGGGAGAGGGTAAAGTGGAAAGGAAGAGGACTATGGGAGGTGGTAGAAAGAAATGGGAGGGGCAAGGGGGAGGTAAGAAAATGAGAAGAGAGGAGAAGTTGGGGGTAAGGATAAGGAGGGGTGGGGTGGAGCTGCCAGGAAGGTGGCATTGTCAGATAGTGGGCAGTGTTTGTTGAAATTGTGCATTTAAAACAAAAAATATATTTTTTTAAAATGTACTGTTTGTAAAAAAATGGTGCTATTTGCTGAAAATACACCTTTTTAAGACTGTTTTTTTTTTTTTTTAAATTAGCCTCCTGGGAAAAATTGTGCTATTTTAATACAAAAGCATTGGCACAATTAGACTAAATTATGGTGCATTTTCACAAAAATTGAGTGAATGCCAGATTGGCAATGTTCCAAATGTAATCAAAATTTTACCCCCACTAATTACAACTATTGATGTTACAATTAACAGCACATTTTCTGAGATGCATTATTATTTTCCCAAAAGACAACAAGGAATTGAACTCTGGTCCCTGGAGTATAGTCCCAGCATGCTACAAACTGTGGTATCAGGCCAATTTCCTCACTCAGGGTTTCCACACACAGTTTCTTTCTGAAACAAAAATTGACAAAAAAAAAACTGAGCATCAACAAAGCACAACAGTGAGATCAGAGCAGAGCCTTGCAGAATATAGTGAGAGTTCTCTGCCCACAATGTGGCAGACTTCCTCATTACCATGGACTGCATCAAACCCTGTACCAAAGATGTGTGCCAGGTTAAAACCAATCTACACCCACGGAACAAAGCCAGCACCAGACACTAGTGTTGCTTAGATAGTACTTTTGTGGATCCTACCACTGTCTGTCAGATAGTGTTGGTATCCTGACTCGGATCCTACTAGAAACCTACCAAACGCTGACGTAGGATCCAGGATCAAATAGTGATGTATCCTAATTAGAATCCAAGTATCATAGTTAAGATTCAGGGATCCTAGGTCAGATAGTTAGGATCTGGGGTGAGACAATAATAACAATAATTTTTATTTATAAAGCTCCTTTCAAATGTCAAGACGCTGAACAATAAAACAGATAAAACAATGAAATACCCAATAATCAGAGTAACAGCATGGATAAAATAGAAAGGTTAGTCTGAGTATGCTTTATGCCAGATGTGCGTTTTCAGGGCCTTTGTAAAGCCCTCTACAGTTGTGCACTCACGTATCTGATGGAGTAGAGAATTCCACAGGGCTGGGGCCACATACATAAACACACGGACCCCAGATGACTTAAGGCTCACTCTGGGAATCTCTAGCAACCCCTCATCAGCAGAGTGGAGTGGTCATCCGGGGAAGTAAGGAACCAGGAGCTCTTTCAGATAGTCCTGGCCCAGTCCGTGTAGGGTCTTGTAGGTCAGAAGCCCAACCTTGAAGGTGATCCACCACTGAATAGGCAGCCAGTGACTCGCACGTGGGGTCCCCATCAACAACCAGGCTGCAGCATTCCTCACTAGCTGCAAGCAGTGGGTATCAACCCCCAAAAACCCTAGATAAAGGGAATTGCAGTAGTCAAGGCACGAGGTCTCAAAGACATGGATCAATGTTGGAAGGTCACTGGATGGCACAAGGCACTTAACCCTGGTGATGTTCCTCTGATGGTAAAAGGAGGACTTGATGACTGCCAACACCTGTGAATGCAGAGTCAGCCCATCGTCAAGAATCACCCCCAGGTTTTGCACCCGTTCAGAGGAAAGAAGCTAGATACCCCCTAGAGAAAGTCCAGTGGGTTGACCAGCCCCCATCCCCTCTATCCGGCGACCAGGATCCACCACCATCACCTCAGTCTTACCAGAATTCAGTTTCAACCAGCTGGAGCTCATCCAATCCTGGATTTCGGCGAGGCAGTTGCTAAATACCAAGCAAGCACTATCCTGGTTGGGTCCAAAAGACAGGTAGGGCTGGTATCATCAGCATAGTAGTGAAACCTCAGCCATACCATCTTACAGTGTTTCCAAGGGGCAGTATATATACCGCGAACAGCATGGGGGACAACACTGAGCCCTGATGGACCCCACATGGCAGAGAGAATGGCTCAGGAGAAAAAATTCCCCAAACCACTCTCTGAATTCTGCCAGTGAGGTAGGACTTAAACCATCTGAGAACTGTACCAGACAGGCCACAGATGAATCTCAGGCATTTGAAAAGTACCCCATGGTCCACAGTGTCAAAAGCGGAAGAGAGATCAAGAAGTACCAAGCTGGAATGGCGCTTCTGATCTTTCACCATCAGGAGATCATTGAGCACCTGATTCAGAGCGGTTTCAGTACTATGCCTCTTAAGAAAACTGGATTGGAGAGGTTTGTAGATGTCATGGATGATCAAATGGTTCTCCAGTTGCAGCACCACAACTTTCTCAGTCACCTTCCCAACAAAAGGAAGGTTAGAGATCGGTCCATAGTTTGCAAGGCAGCTTGGGTCCAGAACAGCTTTCTTCAAGAGAGGTGTCACCACAACCTCCTTCAGGGAGCTAGGAAACTCACTGGACTCTAAGGAGCACCAAACTATCCTTGCGAGGACCGGGCCAACGATATCACAACAACCCATAATCAAGGAAGTTGGGCCCAGATCCAAACTACAGCACACTGGGTGCATACCCTGGGCAATCCACACAACATCCACGATTTCCAGTCGGTTGAAGAAACTCCAGGCAAACCGAGGAGGAGTGACCATACACCGACCACTGTCAGCTGCCATAGAGTGTGCTGGTCAGATCACCGCCCTGATGCTGGCCACCTTATCTGCAAATTACAGAGTGAGTTCATCACACTCAATCTGTAAAAAACCTCTTTGAACCTGAAGAAGGTTGGGGTTGCACAACCTGTCCACAGTTTGAAAGAGTTGAGCAGGTCGATTCTGAGCAGCAGCTTTTTCCCCGGACAGGAATTCTTATGGGAGATTGCTGATTGATGGACTTGATAATGTACCCTCATTCTAAGGCAGTCAGCCTCCAGGGTGGATTTCCACCAGCATTGCTCTAACCTTCATCCAGATCGCTGCAGCTCCCTCAAGATCCTCAAGATCCCATCAAACTATGGAGACAGAGGGTGAGAGGATGAACACGGATGGGAGCGATGGAGTCCAGGGCCACAGTAATAGCCTTATTATAGGCCTGAACCAGGCTCTCTGGACTCCCACTGGCCTCCGGAATTCCCGATAGGTCCAACACCACCAATAGACCATCGGGATTCATGTCCCGTAAAGGGCGGTATCTGACCATCTCCACAGGGGCAGGTCTATGTGGAGGGGCATAAAAACTGAACCCTACAGTGTGATGATCTGACCATCTGATGGTCTAGGAATCCTAGGTCAGATCCAGGGATCCTAGATCAGATAGTTAGGATACGGGGTCAGATAGTGATGGATACTAGGTCAGATCCAGGGATCCTAGGTCAGATAGGGTCTGAGCTGTATCTGTTGCTAGTATCCACAATGTTTGTAGGATCCATGCACTGGATCCTAGAGGGTAGGATCTATCCATTGTCAGATAGCACTACTATCCTACCACAGCAACTATCTGGCCAAATGGGCGGTATCTGTTGGGTGTCCTAATTCCTAGGCTACTATCTGAGCAACTCTACCATACACTAGTTGCAGAAAATATCAAAGGATGTGTTAAACATATCATTTTTTAAAAGTTACCAACACAAGCGTAGCCATAATTGATCATATGCTGCTTCCCTACTGGTTTTGCACCACACGCTTCGCCAGGGGAAAGGGGTGACAGGACAGCCGGTCTTATATAATGAATCATTTACAGTCTTATTTATTTTTTTTATTTCAAAAGTTTCACCAGGAACGACATATTGAGCTGATAACAGCTTGTTTCCATATTATGAACCCTGGAGGGAGCGGGGGGAGTAATGCACGACAATCATAAGCAAAAATTATGCAGCGGGTAGAACTACTAAGAACAAATGTTAAGCACAATCAAAAATAAGCAAATTTGCTGTACGCTCCCTGTAAGAGGATCCCTGGCTCTCTGAGGGATACATTTATTGGTTACTCGCTCCGTGCCCACCACCAGTTATGTCAGTTGCTAGCTTTAGACCCTTACCATGATTTTACACAGCCTATTCTGGAAAAACAGAACCTAAAGATTGCTGGGAAAATGCTGACCAAGATGGCTTGGCCTTCTTTAGAATCCCTCTCGGTTGACCAATTATTGTCTGCTAATAAACTTATTACCTCTAAAGAAGCTCAACAGAAATGTGGCTGGTCTATATCGCTGTGTTTCAAATATCTACAACTCAGGCATATGTTGATTCAATACTTCAGTACTGGCGTCTGGTCTAGAGAATGTGGCAATGCACTGATCCCTTTGCTGTTGGCTAACCCTATCTCTCATTGTGGAAGGGTACTTGACCCTGTTTTTCTTTGACCTGCTCTCTGTCTTCTAAAAGCCTACTGCAGTAGCACCCTGTTTCTTTTTTTTTTTTGTCTGCTACATCTCTAACTTTGCTTCACCCCTTTGCCAGGCAGGCCACCTGGTGTTCGGGATCTTTCTATCCCCTTACCTCTGTAGGTGTTAACAGCCCAGTTCTCAACTTCTCTCCTCCCAAGACAGAAACTGGAATAATGTTTATATTCCCATGTGCACAAATGGGAAGAATCAAGTGGAATGCAGCGGTTGTGGGTGCATGGTTTACTCGCATTGTGCTCCAGGCTCAAGCGCTCTTCGAGCGTACTGCTAACCACCCTGCTGCTAACCCCCACCCCCCGAAGGTGTGAACTATTTTCAGATATCCCGAAATGGGAAGGGAATGTACATACAAGGATTAGTATGTTGTTGATAACCTTGCGTGAGTTGGAGTCCGGATTAAAGCAATATACCCCATCAGGGTGTGGATATACTGGTGGATTTACCACGGCTGGTGTGGTTCGGTCATGAGGCGCAGCCAAGTGACTGAACCACACCAGTCATGGTAAGCCCACCAGTATACCCACACCCTGGAGGGGTATATTGCTATATGCAATGGTTCTTTTATTTTGTAAAAAAAAAATAAAGCGAAAGTGTTTTTATTTTCAATTATTTTCATGGTATTTATTTCTCCGCTACATCAAATAGTTCTGTGTTGCTAGGCAGACAATGCTAGTAGGGAGACGAAGCTGAGGTGTGGGGGGGTTTCGGCAGAGTGTGTGAGGGGGGACGATGGAAAACAATGCGGCGCTGAAGCGACTCACCTTTTTTTTGTGGTAAAAAAATTAAGTTTTTTGGTAGGGTTTATATTATTTTTATTTAGTTTAATAGTGCACAGAAAAAATACTTCTGGTTGGTGTAGATTCCGTTGTAGTGGCGTTGCAACTATGGAGGATTAGTTCCATAGCTGATGCATTGTGCACATGCATGGGATCATGTTTTACTAGTGCATTTTATTTAAACTGTTGTTGGCACTTTACTTGTGGGCACGGTCATCACAGGGAAAACGTTTATAGTGTTTTTTTTTGCCATGTCTGTCGGCTATGCAAGTAGCGAAGCATGTAAAGGTCATACAGTGCAGAGTGGAATGGCCAGACGTTGAAAGTGTGGCTTCTGTGAGAGCGTTAGCGGCCCCTATGTTCGGCAGTTATGGGATCGGAGAGTTAAGATGCAGTTAGGTGAGTGTTGAATGGCGGGTACAGTGATTAAATGTAGAATACGACATCTGTGTTGAGTATTAGGTTTTTACACAGTTACAGAGTGGAAGTTAGAAGAACGTACTTTAGCGGTCTTGTGTTTTCGATGACTCCCGGTGAGAGTTTCATGTGGTGACTGGCAGTGGCTTTGGCGAATGCTGAGTTCAACATGGTTGGAGTGATTTCAAATGTGGGTTCTGCTGCGGCTGACTGGCAGCTGGCACCTTTTCCAGTGGGTACACTGGAGGATTTACAATGCTGAAAAGGTGCCAGCCAGCCAATCAAAATGCAGGATTCTGTGAATTTTTTGGGGCCCATTGTATAATAGGTTTTAAACCTCCCATCCCTTCACTCGCTTATAGAAACACTTTGTACCACAGCAAAAACAGCTCTTCACTCTCGCAGTAGGGATATAAATGCTAAAGTAAAACAGAGGAAACAGAGTTATTCTGTATAGAATGCACGACATAGATGGGAGCGTTTGAGAAAAGCTATATTTCTGAAGTAGCAAAGGCAGCCAATCCCCAGGTTTATTACGCCAGTGTTCTAAGAGTCCCTAGAAACTCCAAAACAAACAACATAAAAGCAGTTTTTAGTTACATGTTATGCTACTGATGCTAGGGATAGTTAGAGGAGGAATGTTATCATTATGAAACTATTTATTTATTCTCTTTGCACAGTTGAAACTAGGTTTGCAGTATAGAACCTCTGTGCATAGGTGCTCCATAGCGGCTGGGTGCGTGCATCATTTGAAATTTACAAACTCCTGGACTGTGCAGAAATTCAGACTTTAGTTAGAGATGTGTACACATATGTAAATACTAGAAGTTTCTACACTTCATGTTCAGGTCATTCTTATAAAGGATAATATAGTTAGACTATAGGTGCATTTGTTAGTATTCTTAAAGGACTCTACCTGGGCCTGCTACAGAGTATGCTGATTCTGTTGACACTCCTATCGTCTTAGGAGTCAGCCGGCCCATTCTTTACACTTGACATTGTGTCTTGCAAGGGGTGAATATTGTTGTTTGTTCTTTGTCCTTTAACAATTTTTTTCTTATGAAATATGAAGGTTGTTAAATCTGTTCAGATTTCCTTAATATTACGTGCTTATGAATTAAATAAAATAAGATAATTAAGGAAACTTTGTACATTTCCATTGTTAGAGGTGGAGCCAGCAATAGTCACATGATGGTTCTTTCCTTTATATGATGGCTTTCTCTGTATGTGGTCAGATTCAATTTGGGATCAGCAGGTTACTGACTCCTCTGTGCAGGTCTGCGCCTTTTCAGACCTTTGCCAAACTCTATATGCTGGTGAGGTGACTATTGCTCACTGGACCTCTAGAAAGCAGGAGTTTGATGTGATTTTTGTTTATTTTCATTTTATTTTGTCGCTTTACAGTCATTTTGTTACATCGGATTTTGCCTGAAAGCTTTACATGGGTTTTCTTTTGTTCCTCTGAATAAATTACTGGTTTAGCAATTGCCTTACCACCAACCTACTACTGAGTCAGTGTACATCCATACACCCACATACCACAACACTGGTGTCAGAAGTGGGATGTACTGGTTCCTTCCAGAGGGTGGCTACTGGATGTAGAGTACTACAGAGGAGCGGAAGATGAGTAAGCCAAGTGGTGTCCTAACTCGTAGGATGGTGGAGAAATATGGAGAGGTCCCATTGCCTGGTTTGAAACCTGATGTGCGCAGAAGGACTGCAAAGGATGAAAAATTGGAGGAAGAAGTTGAGGATACTGCATCTGCTGAACCACTGGAAGATATTCATGAGCTGTTGTGCTGGCTATGTGTAAAGCAGCTGGCCATGGACCAGCAGAGGGAGCGGGACTTGCAGAGGGCTGAGGCCCGCTGGAATGACACATTGCAGGCCATCAGAAATATAGGGGCACAAAACCCTCCTCCAACTAATGCCTCTAAGGACATTAAGCTTATGAAACTGGGTCTGACTGATGACATAGAGGCCTATATGACGAACTTCGAGAGGATTGCACAAGCTTATGGGTGGTCCAGAACCCAGTGGGTCATACGTCAAGTTCTGTACCTATCTGGAAAGGCACAGTTGGCCTACAGCCACATAGACAGTGCCCAAGCCAATAATTACGATGCAGTGAAACAGGCTATACTCCAAAGATATGATATTAGCCCAGAGACATATCGGCAAAGGTTCAGAACATTTCGGTTTAACACAGTAGACAACTCCAGAGAAGCCTTTGTCCGACTGAAGGATCTGTGCCACAAATGGCTCCAGCCTGGAGTAAAATCTACCAGACAGCTGATCAAGATGGTGATTCTGGAACAATTTATCTGGATCTTGCCTGGTGATGTCCAAGTATGGGTGAGGGAGCACAGCCGGAAACATCTGAGAAGGCAATTATCTTGGCTGAGGACTATTTAACAGCATGACCCAACCACCACCACGGTCATAATGGTGCATCCTCACTCACGGTAAGACCCTCTTCTGTTATTGTTTCTTCTTCTTCTGCTACCTCTGCCCCTTCAGTGAACACTGGGAATGTTAAGACTGTGATCTCCCCCAGACTCTTTAACCCCAATATAATATGCCATGAGTGTCAAGGGAGGGGACATATTGCAAGACTTTGCCCCGAAAGAAAAGCAGCCCTGGTACAATTTGCCCTGGCCAACACTGGACGTTTTGCTATTCCAGTAAGACTGGGGGAGGTAGATATCATCTATTGGACTCAGGTAGCAGACAGACCCTGGTACATAGTGAACTGGTACCATCAAATAAGAAGCAAGGACCTGGCACCTCAGTTATTTGTATACATGGGGACATACACCAGTATCCTGTGACTACCCTGGATATGCAGATCCAAGGAAAGACTCATACGATGACTGTGGGGTGGTTCCTCAGTTGCCTGTCCCAGCCATAATAGGTCAAGACTATCCTGACTTTCATCCATTAATAATGGCTAATAACCCCTTGTGTGCCATAATAATCTGAACCCGTACTAAACAGGAGGAGCAGTGGGCCCAGCTGTTTCCTTTTGCTGATGACATCTATGGGGTGCCTGGAAAGAGCCCTAAATCAAGAAAAGAAACAGGGTGCTACTGCAGTAGGCTTTTAGAAGACAGAGAGCAGGTTAAAAAAAAAATGGGCTCCAGTCCCCTTCCACACTCATGCCATAGCCTCTTTTCATACATGGCTGCAGAGCCTTTTTGCTGAGAAAGAGCGGACGTTCTTTTACTCTTGGGACCAGGCCCTTCCCCCTCAGGAGAACCCTCGTGACTGGCTCCATATCTGGAAAGGGTTTGCAAATATATTAAATGGGACAGATACTGCTTTATGCAGTTTCAGATTTTGCATATTATGTTTTATACCCCAATTAAACTTCACAGAATGGGAAAGCTGGCCTCGGATATATGCACCAGATGTCAGAAGGAATGGGGATGGCTGTGTCACATTCTCTGGACCTGTGAAAAGGTCAGGCCTTTTTGGGACGATATTAGCCATTGGTTAGACCCCTCTCGGGGCTTGACCAGGCTTTTACTCCCGAGACCTGTATTTTGGGCAGTTTTGCTAAAACCTTACTTGCCAACCAGAAACCACATATGGCTTTAACAGCAGCCTGTGCCAAGAAGGTTATTCTCTGACACTGGTGCAACCAGGTTACTCCTACCTATGTGGAGTGGTACTGAGAAATTCTTTTTTGCACTGCAGGCTGAACAGATTATTGCAAATATGTCACATTCCTTCACGAAATATAACCAGGTCTGGGAACCCCTTTCTACCTTGTTGACTTTGAATCCTGGGTGATGGTTGGTCACTTACTGTTCACCATTTACTACTCCCAACCTATGTTTGTTACTAATGACTCTTACGCTCTACACTCCTAAGAAGGGACACAACCACATTGTGCTTTGAATCTGCGTCCTCTGTGCTACGCTCCAGTCCTTACCTATTAGGCATTATCTGTGACACCCTAATGTCTGGAGACGGGGGGGGGCGTGAGTCTTGGGGGAGTGGTATGGGGGCTGCAGGTTGTACTGTTATGATTATAACTTGATTGAGAAGCCTACATGGTTTTTGGATACTATTTTACTGATTAATGATACGTTATGTGGTGATGTGTTCATGTATCCTCTACTATCCCTGTGCCTTTGCTTTTCACCAAGTTTAATAAAGCTTTCTGAATTAAAAAAAATAAGCAAATTATACAATATTAGTGCAGATATTTCCAAGGAAGGAGGAGACTTCAGACCAGAGGGTAAAGAAGGAGGTACAAAGAAAGGGCGAAGTGTCATAAGAAGGAAGAAGCAGAGAAAGCTATCTCTAGGTTCGAGAAGAATGGATTCAAGGTGCTGGGGTAACAGGGGGTAGCAGAAGGGTGGTCAGGAGAGGATCAGGAGGAGAAGAGGGTAACAGGTAGAGAGTAGAAGCACAGGGACAGCTATCAGGTGCAATTTCAGGTGTGGGTAGAGAAGTCACGAAGTAGAGAGGAGAGAGAGCACTGGGAAGAGGCAGAGCAGATGTATAGGGGGAGAGAATTCCATAGTTTTGGGGAACGGTAAGAAAAAGCAGGCTGGCCAGCTGACGATTTTCTTGAAGCTTGATATATGGAACCATATAAAGACACAGTGCTAATAGAACTACAGTGCAAAAACTGGTACAAAAAGGTACGTGACAAATCCACAAGGGTCCCCAAGTAGTCCTGTACAGAAATCCATGTTACATACAGGATAATATTAATAAATTAATTGCGCAGTTAAAGCGCTAACTGAACTTCTAAGTACAGTACTGGCACCCAGGGAGAATAAGTGACTTAATCAAGGTCACACAGCATGCAAGTGGAGGTTGTGGGAATCAAACGTAGGTCTGCTGGATGTAACAAGCGCCTTCACAACTCTTTGTTCTAATGTTTAGGCTATATTGCCAACCTGGAGTTACTGCACCTGCCAGAATGCTCATATAGTGATTGTCCCAGTGGCATTCCAGATGAGTATTTATGGGCATGCCAGTTCCGATGTATTTTGGTTTCTACCAATTCCCAAACTTATGTGAAGAGCTGACCAGAATCCTTCCATGAGGGTTCCTGCTGCCTTTGACCACTGGATGCCTGGGTGGAAATGCAAACTCATTCCATTGTCAATGGTTGAGAGGTTGCCTAGGTCTGCTGTGTGAATCCCTTTCCTTCTCCAGATTAGGTGGTCATTTATGAACTTTAACAGAGAGGTGGGTGGAGAGGCTTCCACTATATTTACTCAAGGCTGGGCTTTCAAAGAATTAGGACACGTTTTTGCTGCAGTTGTCCTGCTTGTGACATGAACGTTTGGCCACAAAGAAAAGGTACAGTGCGAGCCACTGCCACTTTCAACAGTAGCGCCCGATAGTGTGATGCGGCAAATCCTGATACTAGAAATGCTGCATTCATCTGAATGCGGCTCTGAATAATGGTATCGGGCTGCAACATGCCATATACTGGCATTGAAAGTGGCGGTGGCTAGCACTGTAGTCTAACTTCATGCCACCAGACACACACAAAAATGACACATTCATGAAAATAATGGCACCCGCATCATTGATTTACCACAAAGAAAGAAATGTGTCATAAATGCATCGGCATGTCTGAAATTAGCCCCAAAATGTTTTGGTGCCTTTGCAGAGACACAGCTGGGGCAGAGAAACTGCTGCTGTTCCTGCATCCAAACCTCTGAAACTCCAGGCCATTGTCTGTAATTAGAGAACTTATTACAGTTCCAGAGCTGTCAGCTCATCACCATTTCATGCTCACTAATTTCATTAAAGGAATAAAAAAAAATAAAGTGGAATGAGAGCAAAAATGGTTTTGATGAGTAAAAGCAATTTATTTGATGCATTATACTCTTTGGAAAAATAACTGGTATCAGCTCTTGAACACACAAAGTTAGTGCCAGATAGTTTTTTAAACAAATGATTTCTTTTACGAGAGGCTGCTGTAATGTTTATGAAGGAAGGGAAATTAGCTGATACATTTTAATTCAATTTAACAGTGCTGCTTGTGCACACACATACATACACTCTTTCACTCTCTCTCTCTCTCTCCTCGTCACTATTCAGTCTGATGAAATACCACTCGGTTTACAATGCCAGCTCTGTTCACACCTCACTGCGGCTTAATTAAAAAGAACACACAGCCGAGGGGAGGAAAAAGGGCCAGAATCCTGCCTTGGCGTTCCATGACTGTGAAGTGGTTTGGAAAGTAGAGCATTAAAAAGAAAATAATAGTTTATAGTTCAGAAGGAGAGGGGAGGTGTGCAGCCCCTAAGGTACAACTTAGGCCTGAAGTAAGGTTCTGCCACCTGGGCTGCTATATGCCTGACGCTGACAGCCTCTGAGTTATGAAGCTCTTGGAGGTTCAGCTAAGCCTATGCACTGCTTCCCAATATAAAATGAGAACTGCACAAACACTAGTTCTGTCATCGGTTGCTGTCAAAAACAGTCCTTGGTCAGAGCCAAAACAGCTGCTATGCATTAACCTGATACGCAAAAAAAAAAAAAAAAAAGCTGGACTGGGTGTGCAAGTCTGTTTCTGTAGGTTCACTGGCCAAAAGCATGTCTGCATGCTGTTAGCTGTCTTAGGGAAAGCAGTGTGAACCTTTCTCTGGGAGAATTAAGAGCTGGAATATTTATTTGCCCTGTTGTCCCAAAGGAGGCCAACAGTCTGCGGAGCTGCTGCAGGCCAGCGAACAAAAAGAAATAAGCTTGCGGGGTTGGGACTGTAGCCCTCCCTCTCTTCTGGTCCATGAGTTATCTCATCTAGAAGTCTGCCAACTGCAATGGGGCCACTAGACACAAGGGAATGTTATTGGGGGCAAGCTGTAGAAGGAAGAAGAAAGTGCCAGAAAGGGGGAGGGACAGAGAAAAAGAGACTGAGACAAAAAATGTAAGTAACTGCAGCTTTGAGGAAAAAAATATCTTTCTGACCAGACCCTGCAAAGCAGATAAGTCCCCAGTAAAGTCAAAAGTACAATCTCAGCTGGCGTTTCAGATTATAATGGCCAAAACAGTACGCAGTAGCTGAGTACTGGATAAAACGTTTCATATACAGTATCTGGACTGCGGCTGGCTGTCTCCCCTCTTTTGGCTCTTCCAAGCATCAGACAGTTTCAGGAGGGAGCTGGTACATCCCAGATGAGCACCTGACCCACCATGATCAAAGCTAAGGGGGGTGGGGTGCTAGATACTAGGGAGTACGACTGGGGAGAGGGGGAAGTTAAACTCCAGTGAGTATGAGTGGGGTGAAATACAGGACAAATGCAATATGAAGACATAAGTTACAAGACCACCGAGGTTACAATGCATTTTCACATATGAAACTTCAAACTAGCAAAAGTATGAATGGGATATACCTGAATTTAAGAGGGATTTAACCCCAAATTTAAAAATTATGTGGAGCATGCACAACATGGTACCTGCAAAGCGCTAGTTAATAGATTAGCATACTACTTTTCTCAGAAAGCTGACTGCAGCAGTTATGATCCCAGGAGTTATGAGGCTTATTCTGCCTTCTCAGTAAAGTGGCCAAGTTTATATAGCAGTTATGGGCATCACTTTGCTGTTCATGCAACCGTGGTCAATCAGCTCAGAAATTTTCAAAATGAGCCAATACAGTATGTAAAAAGATAATTTGTGCTCCATACTCCCATAGGAAACCATAAGCCCTCACTTAGGCAATAAAATGTCTCCACCAGAACGCAGTAAGAGGCAAGGGACGCTGCGGTCGTCCGTGGCGCTCCCCACCGTTACTGGCTTATGAAAGCATCAGGGTGCTTGCTAGACTTTGAGTCTCTTCATGTTACTCAAATCAGTATTAGAAAAAAAAAGGAGTAGTGATTTAATTAAGTAACTTGAGGAAAGTCAAAGCCGTCTTACCTTCTCTTCATCGTCAGCTGTGAGCCTCTTGTGTATATAGAGAGTGAACCCATTTGCCTCCCACAGAGCTGTATTTCCTTGCTTTTTTTTTTTTTTTTTCGTTTCTTGCACAGTGGCACTGGGAACAGATGATAGGGTGGAAAAGCATGCAGAGGTAGAGAGAGCAGGCAGGTTCTTTTCTTGAGACAGAGAGAGAGAGAGAGGGAGATAGAAGTACACACAGGGAAGGAGCTGACTTTTTTCCATGCACTGTGGGGCCAGGAATGGAGGCGGGTGGTGGGAGAGGAGGGAGCGGGTGGGATCTTCAAATGAAAAAAGTGCAGTGGGGGAGATGGTGAGAGAAAGAGACAAAGGGAGATAGCAGACCGATCATAAAGGATGTGCGTCAACTCCACTCACTGAGCAGAGAGCGGCCCAAACAAATTGTGATGCGTTCGATATCCACTCACGTCCCCCGACCCCCACTCTCTCTTCCTCCTTCATTCACTGTACTTCAGCATAGCTCTTGCTATGGAGCTATAAAAAGCAGAGTACCATAATACTGAAATAAGAAACGAAAATAACGTCTAAAGAAAAGGAACCTGTACTGCAGGACCTCCTTTCAGATTTTAAAACATTTTCAAACACTTTTGATTTTTCATTCTGCTCCTGCAATGTCAGCTATCTCAGAAAATTACTACAGATACATTTCCAATATACACTTAACTTTTCCCACATGGAAGGAGACTCCTAAACACTCAAGTTGCATACTTGCATTGGCAGTTGGTGAGTTTGACTACTGATTACCATAACAATCATGAAATCCAGTTGTAGAAATGAAGGAAAAAGTGTGACTCTCACTGGGATTTGAACCCAGGACCTCAGCAATCCGTGCTTTAGCTCTTAATCAACTGAGCTATGAGAGTTCAGCCAATTAAGGCCCCTGAGTTTTCCCATGTGAATCACACATACATTCCTTTCTGGTGTTGCAATGAGCAACCAGGAAGTCTTTTTACAGACTCAAATAAGTCCTCCTCGCTCTCTCTCTCTCTCTCAAGAGCAGTATATGCCACTGCCAGGCAGATTTAAAAATCCCATTGTAAAAATGAAAGAAAAAGTGCGACTCTCACTGGGATTTGAACCCAGGACCTCAGCTGCATAGCAGCTTTGGTAGTAGTATCTCGGGGTACTGAATGCAATTATCTGGATTCTTTTAAATCCCTAAGACCAGAGACTCCTGAAAGATATCCATATGGAAGGAATAACCTGGCACACATAACACAGAATGCATGCCATGAAATGATTTTTCAGAGACTAAACACTATTTTCCACTAAGCGATCTTTTTTTTTTTTTATTATTATTAACTATTTTGGTTATTAATTTTTCCAGTGCAGCACTCTGGAGAAAATGTTTTATCCACCTGGATAGTCTGGAAACCTATTTCAAGCCTGAGATACTGCTCTAGGATAAATCCAAAAATAAAGAACAGTTTTCTGGTGCACACCCCCCCCCCCCAACACAATTTTGAGTCTGCAAAGCTGTCACAAATAGTTTGTCCTGCTCAGGATGAGTGTTTAAAATGTACTAGCACTAATATTGTCTCCCTTAGTTAAAGATATCCCTCTAATCAGGGGTGGGCAACCTAAGATAATCAGAGGGCCACAAGTGCAGCCCTCAGACATTCCCAAGGGCCTCTAAACCCCCGTTTCCCGCAGTCACATGTCAAATTTATACATTTGAATTGAAAATGAGCTACATGTAACATGTCCATCACAGCCTTCAGCCAATCTCCCTCGTCTAGCTTTGCACAGAGAGCCTCCTGGTGTATATTTGTATGGATGAGGGGGCCACAGGTTGACCACTGGGGGTGGCTGCATGCAGCCCTTAGGCTGCGGGTTGCCCACCACTGCTTTAGATCTTCATTCATAAAGCACACATGCCATTCTCCATAAAGCAATTGTGAGGTATTTCAATTACAGTACATGGAGTGCCCTCTGCACCCTGCCACCATAGAGTGTAGTGCTAATCCAGGGACATCCAGCAATCCCCATTACACTTATACACACACACACGCGCGAGTGCCAATTTAGGTCAAACCGAGTGACTACCTCTAGGAAAGTGTTGTTAGTAAAAGAAACATCTGGTTAGTCCCACCAGGAAAGGATGTGTGACTGCATGCCCTGGGTCTCAAAAGCAAGATAGCACTTTTTGTTGTTGAGTGCACACATGCAAAGCTGTGCATTGTAAGGTAGCTGAGCTGCAGATGTTTCAGTTTAAAGTGGTATACACAAAGAGAATAAAATATCCGTGTAACTTGCACACTGAAAGCTCAGTGCCATTCACACAGTTAATAATACCCTAATAAAAGGTTCAAGCACGTAACACAAACTAAATTTGGAAGTTTCTAGCTCACCAAACAAACAAGAACTTGCCAAGAACAGCTGGTTCAAATGCTAACCGAGCAACCATGCTGCAACTTTGTCCCAATTTTTGGCTAGAGTTTCACTTTCTTGGTCGAAAATACCTAACCATCTCCGAGCAGCAAGAACCTCCAAAGAGACAGAAAACATATGTACCTGCATGTCATCACTTTATTTTTTGTTTCTTGCACTGTGGGGCCAGCAATGGAGGGCCGGGGTGGGAAAGCATGCAGAGGGAGGGAGCAGGTGGGTTCTTGTCCTGCACTATGGTGCTGGAAACAGAGGATGGGGCTTGGAGTGCATGGAGAGGGGGGGTTCTTTTCTTGCATTGCCAGGCCAGAAATGGGGGATGGAGGTGGGAGAGCAGGCAGAGGATGGGAACAGGTGGGTTTTTAAAAAAAAATATATAGTTTTGTTTCTTACATTGCAGGGCCAAGAATGGTGGATGGGGATGGGACAATATGCAGAGGGAAGGTGTGAGCGGGTTATTTTCTTGTGAGAGAGGGAGAGATAGAAGCACACAGAAGGAGGGAGAGGACTTTTTTTTTCTTGCACCCGGGGACTGGAAACAGAGGATGGGATGGGAGAGCAGGCAGCAGGAAAGAGAGGGCAAGTTCTTCAAAAGAAAAAAATGCAAGGTGGGACAGGGAGACAGAAGGAGACAAAGGGAGAAAGCAGACTGGTCATACTAGATGGGCTTCAGCTCCATTCACTGGGTGGGACACAGAGCAAAGTGCAATGTGTTTGGTGGTCACATCTCCAGACCCCCTATTGTCTCTCCTCCTCTCTTCATTAGATGTCAGAATAGCGCTTGCAATGTAACAATAAAAAATGATTAGGGGTTTTAAATATTATTATTTATTTAACTTTTCTATGCCTTTTATGTTCTTTTCATACTGTGCCATAACTTCTGAGACTAAGTGATGCCCGTGGCCATCTCTTGTGTATCAGCCAACATCCTGTGATCTCAATATGCTAATGAATGAATGCTGATGACCTCTGCCATTGGTTGGCAGTACTCATTAGCATATTGAGAACACAGGAAGCTGGCTGGTGAGCACAAGGTGGCCACGGGCATCTCACGTTCTCAGGTTTTATGGGGCGGTATTACCAGAACCAAAAAACTACAGAAAAAGCTTAAAAAAATTTCAGTTCATTTTTTTATTTTTTAAGCAGCTGATGTAGAACTGGTGTTTGTGCAGTTCATGTGTACTGTTCCCTATATGATTATTTTAAAAGCTACAGCATTAACCCATAAACACAAGGAAACTGTTGTGCCCTGCTTATCCACAAAAGCAAACTGCAGTGTTAGTCAAGGAGTCTTCAGACATCCCGCAGGATTCAGACTGAATTAAATGGTTAAAGTGTAGTAGCATCGAAAATAGCAGACAGAAATTGATATTACTTTTTCACAAGTGGCCATCTGTTACTTTCTGTGACAGGCTATTTTCCCTTTTTGTGATTACAAAGTTTTCTACCTGACAGTTTACAGGTGATGTGAAGAGAAGTCTTTCACTCGGAAGCTAACATATCTAGTGATGTTGTCCTTTGTACTTCACTTAGCACTGACCTCACTCACTGTGACCTCACATGTGACCAGTTGGCAGAACGTGAGTGGTTCATAAGGATCAGTTGTAATTAGGGATGTCACAATATCAAGGCCGATGTCCAATACCATGAGAACTGTGGCTCACGGTGCACTACAGTTTACAAGCCTTTCACATTACCTTTGGAGGTGGTTTCGGAACAACTGTCGCTTCTGCCCCAACTCTCCCTGATGCAAGAGTTCATGGAGACATTTTTGTACAAAAACAGCTGCTCCTGTTACACAGGGGTATTCACAATAACCATAATAGTATGTGGGACATTATCATAGGGTCAAAATTTGATACCATGACATCCTTAATCATGATGTCACAGTCAGTGTGGTCACAGTTCTGATGCGGTATCCACCCATCATAGCAGCTCTCTACCTCTGGACTCTTATTGGCTGGGATCTATGGACAAATCTGCTTGAAACCTGACTTAAACAGGCTTTTCAAACTGCTGGCCCCCTTGTTGCTTATAAACCAGCCCCCCTGTGAATAGTTTCAAATGCAAAGAAGAAGCTGTTTGCCACCATGCCGATCAGCTCTGAACAATGTACAGCACTGCGTTTTGCAAGGTGAGGCTTTTTCCTATACACCTCCTAGGTCCTGGTCACAGGCAACAGCAGGTTTAGACAGCATGGCCACATAGTGTCAACATCATAACTGGGCTTTTAGCAGTAAATCGATGTGTTTTATACAAGTGAAATATCGATTTTACTTTTGGGCATTTCACCACCCTGTTTTTACTGTTGTAGCTTTTTCTCTCCTGTAATTGCCTCTGGCAGTGGGTGGCATGTGGAGCCTCCCTGGGCCTCACGTGCAAAGGGATCCCCTCAGTGCCATCAAAAAGGGAAGGTATGGTGTAGCCTTATCCCTTCTGTAATTGCCTCTGACAGTGGAATGGATGTTGAACCTCCTGCCAACCTCTGCTGGAGTATTGATGAGCACCATCTGGTGACAATTATATGGGCTTTCCGCTGATGAAGGCCACACTGATAGTCAAAACCATCACTGTTGGTGGCCTGTCCGTGCCACTGAATTGCTAGGCTTTAGACATTTTTGGTGAACTCCTCCCTGACCCTTGCTGTCCTTTCTTTTGTTTTTCTTTTCCAGAGATGCATGATTGCCTCACCTTGGCAGAGAGGAAAGAGGACTATAGTACCTGGATAGAGACGAAATGAATAACAGCTGCTGTAGCACCTGCTGCAACAATTTCTGATATGATCCAGATGGACCAAAATGTGAAAGTCTCTCAGATATCGCTCAGACTATCTAGAAGAGAACATACTGGTGTGAGGAGACAACCCTGCCTTATTTAGAGACTTATTTGTGCAAGCTGCCTTTAACCCAGGACACCCCACGATACATGTCACTCCACCCTGTACTGAAGATGAGCTAAGGGGCTTTATTCGAACACAGAGATTGGAGCTTTGTGTCTTAACAGCAAACTGTCCCTATTTAACTTGCAGCTGCACAATTTTTATTTTGACTTATTTGGGGGGTGGGGAGGTTGGTCCTGTCAGTTGCCTTTAATGATTTTGTTCTTTTTATTTTCTACCCCTCCCCCCAAGCCATAGTCAGCCACCAAATAGTCCCTGTAGGACACCCCATAACCCTGGGACCTGCTCCTGGTGAACATCAGTTTCACATAATGCCCACCACATAACCCACGGTGGCAAGTAGCTAGCCTTTCCATAGGTACCTCTCTTGACCTCTCAGTGTTGATGGCCCCTTGAACTAGGGTGGAGACTAGCACATTTATATATATACATCCCCCCTCCAGAGCAGTCTATCTCAACTAGACTGAAATCAGAGTCATTTGTGACTTGACTCTGATTTGAACTAGTCCAGTCTATTGTCCTGGTTCAGATCTGCCAGCAACCTGGTTCAGACCTGGTTCTGATATTGTAAGGGACGTTGGAGCTTTGCTCTGGCTAAATATGAGAAAATGTAGAAACAATAAAAATGACTATTTGTAACATTAAATGACAAAAGGTTTATTAAGGTGGAGTGAGGCAAGCTGGTTCTGCCATCTGGCACAGTACAGATTTGCCTCCAATCAATTCTGGTACAGTCTGGGAAATTGACCTCTTTTGGCAAACCAGACTAAACCAGAAATAGAGATGTGCAGAATTTTCAAATTCCACCAAAAATTGGCAGAATTTTTGAATTCCCACCTAATCCCATTGGAACTGGAATTCAAAAATTTCAAAAGCAAAATGTTAACTGCTGAATTGTACTCCACTGTTTATGTAGACTACGGATTTGTTTTCCTCAAACTGCGGAATGATATTCCTCAGATGATGTAATCCATGGAATATTATCCATGATTTACTCAGAAATACCTTTTGGAATTCTGTGGAACTGAATTTCTAAAGAGCATTTCAGAAGCAGAACTGCCATTCTGCATGAATTTCACCAACAGAATTTTACATTCCACACAGTTCTTGTCAGAATCTTTTGGTAACAGATCCGAGTCAAGATCAGAAGTGGGTCACAGCCAACCCTCCCTTCCAAGAGTAGAACTAGTTTTGTGAGCCTCCACATCATCGCTAGTACTACACTGCCAGGCTGGAAATCAAATTAGCAAAAGAAAAATGAAAAAAAAGCTTCAGATATAAAAAGTAACAACTGACTATCTTTGAAAGTAAATATTAATTTTAGGCTCTGTACTAGCTTTTTAAGCTTAGCACTAATGATACTTGGATACTTTTCTGCAGGATATGAGCACCCTCCAATGGATAGCCGCACTTTCCAGCCATCAGATCTGACCCCCCCCCCCCATCCATCTGAGCCTGTATGTTGGATCCCTGGTCAGATGGCGTTGGATGTCTTGATCAAAATGTTGGATAGTTGTGATCCAACCATCAGATACATTGGATCCATTTGGGATCTAAGGAGACCGGATCTAATTTTGGATGCCTTCCATATCCAATGGCATCTGACATCCACTAATAACGGTGGTATCTGTCCATATCTGAGCATCACTACCTTAGCAACCTGTCATGGCAGCTGAAGGGAACTGGTTTGGATGAGTTTAGAATATTCCACAGCCTGCACCATTTTCTGAAAAAAAAATGTGTCAAAACATTTTTCAGGCTCTTGTTAAGTTTTGATCAATGTTTAAAATATTGATTTGTGAGTTAAAAAATACTCTCCAGCAGGTCTTTATCTGGAAAGATGGTTGTTGGTGGTGGAAAGACCAAGAAAGAAGGCTTGAGGTGGAAAATGGACCCGATGAGCTAGATCTGTGGGCATATTCACAATAATGCTGCACAGGTGCTATCGACTAGTTATGGCACTACAGTAATTATTTTAAGGTTATAAGACTGCATTCTCAAGTTCTTTGGGAGCGAGAACTATGACGTAAAGCTGAGCAGGTCTGGCACACAAAGGAACTGAGAAGGCACTCGTAACCATAAAACAAAATGATGACGTGCTCTGTAGTAACACCTGATTGACTGAATGTTCAGCATTAGCATTTGTTATAAAATGGCATGGAATTTTTCTGACTTCTGACTGGTTACAGGCCATTCTAATCAGTGATGTCATCACAGTACAAAATCACCCTTCATAAAAGCCCCTAGCCATCTGCATTTTCACCCTCATAAAATCAATAAGACTTGACAACCACAATTTTCCATCACAGACATGGCTGCCTCCTTTACTCACTAAAAACCATCAGCTAAACCCTAAAAATAAAACTGCCTTAAATTAAAAAAAATATATTAAATGTTATTTGCTGTCATAATCCTCTTCTTATACATACGTACATCAATTATAAAATGAAGTGGTACGGTACTTAGTTTTTTGTGTCTGGTGTTTCTTTGCTGACCGTGAAAAATCTCCCTCCTATCCATACCTGCTTACCAGGGAAATCTCTGCTGTTTAACCTGCTCCAGGTAAACCAGTAGGCTTATAAACTGAGACTTTTTGTTGTGTAATTTTAGGGGTGAACATTCTGCCGGTAGAGTTGAGCACAGAATTTAATTCTTGTATTACATCCATAGTAAACATTCCCTCTATTGAATATAGGGAAGGCAGCAAAGAAACAGTGTGGGGGGAAGGGGAGAAATAATTTAAAGAAGGAGGAGGAAAGGAGAGGAAACAGTTAAGTGGGGTGGGTTGAGGAAAACAGAGGTTGAAGGGCTATTTTGAAAAAAAGTATTTTGCTGTGCATAATATTTAAAAACTGAGATGATATGTCAATGTTGGGAAGTGTTGGGACTATTTTGTTGGGGTGGATGAACATTTAAAGAGCACCTTTTGTGCCGAATTACAATATTCCCCCTTCCGAGCCCCAAAGGAAGCTTACATGCCTCTGAGTTCGCTGAGGTATAAAACACATTTTTATATAGTGCCATTTACGGGAATGGAGGGATCATATTTTTGGCTCTGAGTAGCCGAGCCACCAGTCCCATCCACTTTCTGGTTTGTAGGTACACCTCCACAATGTTCACTATTCTGACATCACAGTGTGGTAGCGCAGGGGCATGCTATAGCACACTACACATGTGGGATAGGTTCAAGGAAGTAACATTAAGCACACAGAAAGGATGCATCCCAGTTGGTAGTAAGAGGAAAAGAGCACAGAATAGGCTAATGTAGATTATCAGGAGGTTCTCGGGTAGTACAGAAGGAAAAGGCTGTCTACAAAGAGAGAAAAAAGAGTGGGGGAAAAATGGAAGCACATAGGGTACTCCAAGACAGCTGCAGGAGGGTAATGAGGAAGCAAAATCCAGGAATGAACTGGATAGAGCCATAAACAATATGAAAAATAAGAAGCTGCTCTTTGGTTATGTAGGGAAAGGGGCAGGAGGTTGAAATAATCATAAGAAACAATGAACACAGCATGACAATTGACTCTAAGCAAACAGCTGTGTGGCTGAACTAATATTTTGTGACAGTTTTTAGTAAAGTGGAAACTGGGGACGGAAGTGTGAGAGGTGTCACAGACCGTGATCCTGTGGTAAGCATATGTGGTATAGAAATAGACAAGGAAAGAGTTAATAGTTTTTTAGGTGGATGAATGCCAGGGCTGGATGGGATTCAAGCCAGGAAGTAATGTGCAGTGCTGGGCAGGAGCTGCTGACTCCCGGAGCTACTGAAAACTGCACCAAAGAAAGCTGGGCACTCAAGATTAGATCAGAGGTCTGTGCAAGTTAAAAAAACACCGGAGGATGAAATGTAAGCCCAAATGTTTATTTGCATGGTATCATACAGACATGACTGGCATGAGGTAGAGTGAGAAAACGGAGCCTCAGGACACCACGGTGCTTCGACCATAGTCTTCATCAGAGGGACGAGGATAGCCAGCATGGGTTCAAGGAAGGAAGACCGTGACAGACTAACCTGTTGAACTTTTCTGAGAAGGGTTCAAGAAAACTAGTCAGAGGAAAGCCAGTTGATGTAGTGTACCTGGATATCAACAAGGCTTTTGCTTAAGTGTCACACGTGAAACTGGTGGAAAAATTGAAAAGTACTGGCCTCACACCCCACATGAGGAGATGGGTGAAAGATTGGTTAGGAAGGACGGAACAAAGCTGTGTGTGTATGGGAAGGCATCTGATTGGGTTGATGTGGAGAAGGATGTCTTGCAGGGATTGGTTTGAGGGCAGGCAAACTTGTTTTGTATGAGGGCTTCGGGAGCTAGATATCAAACTTTGTGGATGATATGAAAATAAAGCATTCACTGTGACATGACATTCAAAGATGTTAAGCTTCAGCAGAATCTGGATAAATTAGATGCATGGGCAGCTAAATGGCAGATGTCGTTTAATGTTAACAAGTTAAGCAATAAGACACGACAGGGTGTGGGTTATTGGGGGATTTACCCACGCCTTGTGTGGTGTGTCACGAGGCACAGCTGAGTGACTTAACCACACAAGAAGTGGGTAAATCCACCAATAACCCACACCCTGGAGTGCCTTATTGCGATTATACAATGGACCCATGTGTAAAATACATTTAAAATGCGTCTAAGTATGTTTTTATAAATGCTATTTCTCAGTTGTGGATTATTAAAGGATATACCATGGTCATGTGATGTGTTCTGACCAATGAGGTTACAGGATTTTCAAACCCCATTGTGTAATGTAAGATAATGTACTTCAGTTTTGACAACAACAGTAGACAATATACATTTAGTGGTTAGTTTCTAAGGGTAGAGAGGTGCAAGAAGTATCCAAGGGTGATTGTACTAAAGGAATTGAGAAGTACTAAACCATGTACTAAACCAAGGGGCATTCATTAAAACTGGGGAGGGGGATTTTAAGGGTGATGTAAGGAAATATTTATTCACTGAAAGGGTGGTGGATGTCTGGAATAGATTGCAAGTGGAAGTGATGGAGGCTAGAACAGTGGGGAGCTTCAAGCATGCATGGGATGGACATGGGGGTATATTAGATAATATACAGGGAGATGGGAGGATCGATGGAGATCAGATAGGGTCCCTGGAGACAGACAAGGTAGGGAACATCTGGGCACAGTAGGTGTACTAAGTGGCCCTTGTCTGCCATCATATTCTATGTTTCTAATGTGCAGAAGTTTGCAGGATAGTGAATGTGGTGTTAGGAGATATGGGTAGGAGCTTCCTAAGTAGACTAATGGAAGTAATACTACCATTGTGTAGGGTGCATGTGAGGCCATCTCTTTAGTACTGTGTGCAGTTTTTGTCAACATACCTCAGAAGAAATATAGATGAGCTGGAAAGAATACAAAGCAGGCCAAGTAGAATGGTATCATGAATGGGGGAGGAATATCAGAACAGACTAGCAGACCTGAACATGCATTCACTGGAACATAGGAGAAAGAGAGGATATGACAACTGGCATATATAGCTAGATAAAGACTGGGCATATAAAACTTGATAAGGAAACTTCTGAGTGCCTATAGAGCACTAGAACATGGGCTTGTAATTTTGTGCCCTCTGACTGGCTGAACAGCTTGCCAAGGTGGGCATTTATGTGGCAACAGAGACCAGGAAAAAGCAAGTCGTATGCCAAGTGCCATAGCACGTATACCAGCGCCCACATAGAATTAAAACAAATGAATAGCAGCCATTTTTCTTCCTCAGTTACTGAGCGATTACGTGAGCAACCCCACCACCAACTGCAGTCTCTCTTATTAGAATCCATGTTACACAGACTACCCTGATTTTTTACTTATACTGGTCTGCACAACTTTCCAAAAATGGTAGTTCAGAATGTAAAAAAATCATTGTAAACCTTGGCACCATCACGTTCTTACCTCACCTTTGAGCCATCGAGTCCGCTGCTGCTCTGCCACCATCCTGATCCCTGCTGCCACTACCCAACTGAAAATTAAAGTGATATGAGCTAAAACTATCTATGGACAGTCTTAAAATAAGCTGTGTTAAATGACAGTGAAAGTAAAGTTGCCACGCTGCTGCCTCTCGCATTTAGCAACTTCTAAGTTTGACTTCTGGGTTTCAGGTCACCGTTAACCACTCATATTGAATCAGGACTGAGCGGTTTCACAGCAGGCTAAGAATGGGCTGAAGAGAAACCAGGAAGTTTGTGTTTATGCAGTGGTACCAGAATTGAACTGCGGAAATGTCTTGATGAGGAAGAACTACACCAAGCACTGCTGCTGCTTCTCTCATTACTGCTCAGTCATCAGTCTTGAATGCACTCTCAGTAGTGCTCACTCAGAACAGCACTGGCTACAGACAACAAAATAACACAAATAAAGACTAGTTTGTTATAAAAAAGAGTCCTTTTTCTTGCCTTTGGCTGGTGGGGGGAAGGAGGAAGCACTTTGAAAACACCGTAAAGAAAACTCAGTCCAAAAAATAAATGGTTGAATACAGCACTGTCCTCTACTAGCAAGTATATCAGTGGAGGGATTACTTTACAGAAAATGTGACTTTTTATGGATTTTTACTAATTTTAATGGGTTTTTTTTAGTATTATATAACAACATCATGTGTATCCCATTTTCTAAGTGCAATAATACCCTCCAGGGTGGGTGGTATGAGCTATGCAGGACCTCAATAATAATAACTTTATTTGTATTGCGACTTTCAAAAAGTCAAGGAGCCTTAACAATAAAAGATAAAAACAGAGTACAATAAAACACAATTAATACAGATTGCCATAAAATTGATAACTTCAATGAAATCAGACAAATTAGGCTTGGTGCCATAGATAGGTTTTTAAGGCCTGTTTAAATCCCTCCACGGTCACGCACTCCTGAAGCTGACGGGATAGAGAATTCCAAAGGGCTGGGGCTGTGTACATGAATGCATGGGCCCCTGATGGTTTTAAGGATACCACTGGAATCTCTAGCAACCCCTCGACAGCCGAAGGGAGTGATCACCCAGGGCAGTAAGGAACCAGAAGTTCTTTCAGGTAGTCCAGGCACAGTCCGTGTAGGGCTTTATAAGTCAGAAGTCCAACTTTAAAGGTGATCCGCCACTGAACCGGCAGCCAGTGCAGTTTGTGCAGCACCAGGGAGATGTGGGAAGTCCAGGGAGTTCCCATCAACAACTGGGCTGCAGCGTTCTGCACTAGCTGCAAGCAGCGGATATCAACTCCAGGTAGCCCTAGATAAAGGGAGTTGGAATAATCAAGGCGCGAGGTCACAAAGGCGTGGACCAGCATAGGAAGATCACCAGATGGAACTAGGTGCTTGACTCTGGAGATGTTCCTCAGATGATAAAAGGAGGGCTTGCCGACTGCCGACACCTGAGATCGCAGTATCAGCCCATTGTCAAGAATCACCCCCAGGTCTCGCACCTGATCAGAGGTAAGACACTGGGAGCCTCCCAGGAAAACTCCCGTAGGCAAACCCTCTCCGGCCCCGTCTATCCGGCGACCCGGATCCACGACCATCACCTCAGTCTTTTCTGAGTTCAGCTTCAGCCAGCTGGAATTCATCCAGCCCTGGATTTCAGTGAGGCAGTTATTAAATACCGAGAGAGCTCTATCCTGGTCGGGTGCAAAAGACAGGTAGAGCTGGGTATCATCAGCATAGAAGTGAAACCTCAGCCCATACCATCTTACAATGTCTCAGATGGCCAGCATGTACACTGCAAACAACATAGGGTACAATACCGAACCCTGAGGGACCCCACGTGACAGAGAGACTGGGTCTGAGGAATAAATCCTTGACACCACCCTCTGAGTTCTGCCAGTGAGGAAAGATTTAAACCACCTAAGGACTGTACCAGACAGGCCACAGATGAACCTCAGGCATTCAAGAAGAACCCCATGGTCCACAGTGTCAAATGCTGAGAGATCAAGAAGGACCAAGATGGAATGTTTTTTTTCGATCTTTCGCCATCAGGAGATCATTGAGCTCCAGAACCAGTGCAGTCTCGGTGCTATGCCTCTTTCAGAAACCGGATTGGAGAGGTTTGTAGATGTCATGGATGGTCAAATGGTTCTCCAGTTGTAGCGCCACTACTTTCTCAATCATCTTCCCCACAAAGGGGAAGTTAGAGATAGGTCTATAGTTGGCAGGGCAGCCTGGGTCCAGCGAAGCTTTCTTCAGGACGGGTGTTACCACCACCTCCTTCAAGGAGCTAGGAAACTCACCTGACTCAAGGGAGCTCCAGAGTATCCGTGCTAAGACTGGACCAATGATGTCACAACAACCCATAATCAGGGTGGTTGGGCCCGGGTCTAAACTACAGCACGTAGGGCACATACCCTGGACAATCTGCACAACATCGACGAACTCTAGCGGGTCAAAGGTACTCCAGGAAAAGTGAGGGAAAGTGACTGAGCACCGATCGGTAGCATCTCCCATAGAGTATGGGGAGACAGTATAGCATAGTGGTTTAAGGCTCTGAGCTGCAAATCTGGAGACCTGGGTTTGAATCCCACAGCCCCTACTTGCATACTGTGTGACCCTGAGCAAGTCACTTAACTTCCCTGTGCTCCCAGATTGCACATGTGAACAAGCTTTCATCTTAGTGTGCCACTCCTGGTTAAACAATTGGGGGAAAAAAAAAGTATGCTGGTTGGAGCCCCGCCCTAATATCAGCCACCTTATCCATGAAGAATCGAACAAGCTCATCACATTCCACTTGTGAAACGGCTCTTCGAATCTGCAGGCAGGCCGGATTGCACAGTCTGTCCACAGTTTGAAAGAGCTGAGCCAGTCGGTTCTGGGCAGCTGCAATCTCCCTGGACAGGAACTCTGCCTTCTTACGGGAGATTGTAGATTGAAGACTTGATAATGTTCCATCAATCTAAGATGGTAGGCCTCAAGGGTGGAGTTTCACCAGCAATGCTCTAACCTTCATCCTAGTCGCCGCATCTCTCTCAAGGTCCCGTCAAACCAAGGGGACCGAGGGTGAAGGGTGAGAGGATGAACGCTGACAAGAGTGATAAAATCCAGAGCTGTAGAAATGGCCTTATTATAGGCCAGTACCAAGGCTCTGGACTACCACTTGCCCCAGGAAGCGCAGATAGATCAAGCACTGCCACCAGGCCTTCAGGGCTTACATCCCGTAAAGGGCGGTATCTGACCATCTCCACAGGGATAGGCCTATGAAGGGAGTCACAGAAACTGAACCCCAAGGTGTAGTGATCGGACCATCCGACAGGTTCCACCCCCAAATCGAAGGCTTCGATCCCCAGGAGGAAGACTAGGTCAAGAGAGTGACCATGTTTGTGAGTAGCAGAGGTAACAATCTATGTAAGGCCAAGTGATGCCATCAACTGGAGGAAGTGTTATCCAAATTGCGAGAGTTTGTCATCGACCCAGGCGTTGAAGTCGCCCAGAACATCAGCCTGGGCGCCTCAAATGCCACGTCGATCAAGAAGTCCGCTACTTCCTGAAGGAAATGCTTCTCATCCCTGGTGGACAGTAGATGAGAGTGATCCTACAACCTACACCTGCTACTACAGTACACTCAAATGACGCAGCCTCCTCAGCTGGTACACTCTTGAGGCCCAGTTCGGTCTTGAAACAGAAAACAACCCTCCCCCCCGTGCGGTCCAGTCTCAGGCGGTACATCACCTAGTACCCGGCTAGAATTGCTGCCTCCAATGTGGGGCCGGCATTCTCATCCAGCCAGGCCTCAGTGATGCAAGCCAGATCCGCTGCCAACAAGATCTGCAATAATTGCAGTCTTGTTTTTAATAAATCTGGCATTGCATAACACCGCTGGAGTTGGACAGGCTTCTGGGGCCGCCCAAGCTACCTGCATACCAATATTGGTGGTGCCCTTGGGTATGGAAACCAGGCATGGGGGACCATGTTCCAGATTCCATTTCGCCCCAGGGTGTCTTCTGGGCCTAATGACCCTGATGCGATGGCCCCGCTCATTCATCCTCCACCGTTTGCATCCCCAGCCCTTCCACAGGCTATAAGGCCTGCATGTGGTGTCGAGCCTCATAACACCCCTGGACAGTCCAGTATAGCTAAATACCACTCACCCTGGAGGGTATTATTGCTTACATGGAGAACAAGAGGCCGTGCAATGCAGCTGTCATCAAGGAGTGTAGGCTGGGCATGTAGAAACACTACTTTATGAATAGCATGCTAAGTTTTTGGAATTGTCTGCCAGGCGAGGAAATAAGGGCAGAATCGGTTAAAGGAGAACTGCACTGACTCTGTACAGTTAGTCATTTTTCCCGTAGAAACTGTTTTTCAGATGCTCTTCCCAGTTCTGTCATTCTTCCATCTCTACTGGCATTTTAGTTTACTCTGGGGGTTTCTGAGCTAAACATGATGATGAGTACCATTTTAGAATTCAGTGATGTAGTTTATGTCCTTTTCAACCACAGAATCTCATAGAACAAAAGTATCCTGTACCAACATCTAGATACTTACCATGGACATAAACTATATCATACAGTTCTAAAATTGTCTTTAGTACATGAGAGTAAGTCAGAAACACCCACAGAATTTACTAAGAGGCCTGTAAACATTGAACAGTAACAAACAGTAGCAGCAGTCTACAGAAGACAAGATGGCGGGTAGTATACTTAAATGCAAGAAGCTTGGCAAACAAGATGGTGGACCTGCAGGCACTGTTGGCTGAGAGGGAGGTGGACATAGTGGCCATCACGGAAACATGGGCCACCAAACACCATGAATGGGACCTCGTGATCCTGGGGTATAAGATCTACAGAAAGGACAGGGAGTCGGGGAGTGGAGTGGGAGTGGCTTTATACATGAGAGAGGAGATTACATGTACCAGGGAGCAAGTGACTGAAGGTAAACCGGAAGTACTCTGGGTTCAGCTTCAGTCAGACAAGGGGACGAAGGATAGAATGGGAGCAGTATACAGATGACCTTCGCAGGGAGAAGCGATAGACGGTGAACTAGGAGAGCAGGTTAGGTCGCAGGCGAATAGGGGTAAAGTAGTCATAGCTGGGGATTTCAAATCATTCTGGAGTTAACTGGAGGATCCCAGTGACCTCCTGTTCCAGAGAATGGGCTATTCTGGAAGCTTTTCAGGACAGTTTCCTGGTGCAGGGGGTCAATGATCCAACCAGGGATGGTGCTATACTGGACCTGGTACTGACCAATGGAGACCATGTCCAGGAAATAAAGGTAGAAGACCCTCTAGTGGGCAGCAACCATAGAGCAGTATGGTTCTATCAAGATCTGGGACAGGAAATAAGGACAAAAACAAAGATGGTGGACTTAAAGAGGGCTGACTTTGGGAGGATGGGTGAAATCCTGAAGGAGCATCTTGCCAGGATCAGGTCAGAGATGGAAGTGGAGCAGAAGTGGTCCACGATTAAGGCGGGTCTCATCAAGGCCATTAAAATGTGTACCAAGGTCCAAAGCAAAAAAGCCAGGCTAAAAAACCTAGCTGGTTCAGCAGGGAGTTGGCAGCTAGAGTGAGGGAAAAGAAAGCAGCCTATCACAAGTATAAAAGCACCGTGAAGGATGCTGATGGGGAGGCTACTTGGAGAAGTCAAGGGAAGCAGGCAGAGTTGTCAGGATAGCAAAAGCAAGCAAAGAATTAGAACTGGCAAGGGGATAAAGGTAGGGGAAGAGGACTTCCTTAGGTCTGTAAGGGAAAAAAGGAACATGAAGGATGGCATAGTTAGATTGAAGCAAGGGGGGGATGTAAGCTGCGTTGTTTAAAGATACGAACGAGACCGGGTCCAGTGACGGAAGAAATTTTATTTGTACCTACATACAATGGTAATGCTATACATAGATCATTTCTTCAGTGTTTATGTTTGTTTACGTTTTTTGTTTATTGAGTACTAGGAATTAATACCTTTGAGCCAAGGCTCTTTCACAAAGGTTCCGCGTCAAATTAGGTACAAGCAATAAGGTTACAATGAATGACACAAGTAAAGTACATTGTGGAATACTATACACATAGACTGAACAAATATCAAAAAGAGAAGAAAACATTAGTGCAAGGACAAGTAATTACGAGGTAAAACACATTAAATCAATAAGCAATCAAATGGGGGGGGAGCAGGAAGATAATGTAAAGAATGGGGCATATACAAGAAAGGAGGGAGGAGCCAACCACAGGTATTGGAAAGGAATCATATACCGGGCCTTTGTCAGGTAATGAGGGCAAGAGAGCAACAACTTAACTAGAGAGGAATTAGTCAAAGCAGTCACAGGAGTTAGAGGTGGTAAGGTGAGAGAATAGGCTAGATTTAAATGCACCTAAAGAAGTAGAGGAGGTAATAGAGGTGCTAAGTGCATTTAGCCAGGAAGGGGCACGATAGGCAAATGATCTCTAGCCCTGGGAAGTCCGGCAACAGGGGACCTGAAGGGGCTGATTTTCAGATCTTCTGGTGGGTCGAACACTTGTGTTCTGGCATATCAGGTCCTGAATGCAGGGTGGAGTGAGGCCCAAGATTTTTTGGCCATAAGGCAGGTAAGGTACTTAGGCGGTTTGAGAGTTGAAGCCATCTCCAGTTTCAGCATACAGCTGCAGGTGTGAGTATGTTGATGGGCACCAGTGAGCAACCGACAGGCCTTGTTAAGGGAAGTTGTAATACGTTTAAGCGCACTTGTAGAGGCAGACCCATAGACAATTAGGCCATAGTCAACAATTGAGATGATTGAGGATTGAATAGCTAGCTTCAGTGCTGGTAGGGTGAGAAGCTGTCTGTTCCGGTACAATATCCCGAGCCGCTGATTGATAGTTTTGGCTGTGCTATCAATATGGGTTGCAAAGGTGAGGCCCTGATCAAAGGTGATTCCAAGATATTTGAAGGTAGCCACCTGTTCAAGAGTGGATCCATGGATGTGTTGATGGTGAGTGGTGTTTGCCTTTTCTTGTTTTGTGGACTTGAGAAAAGCATGGATTTTGTTTTTTTATGGTTTAGGACTAGCTTATGTGTCACGAACCACTTTTCAACACCAGCAAAAGCCTGCTGGAGGCTAAGGTATAAGGGGATAGGATCTTTATGAGAGGATAGAATCACAGCATCATCAGCGTAGAGAATAATTTGCTCAGAGCAGGATTTAGGGAGGGAGTTTAGGAAAAGGCTGAAGAGGAGAGGGCCTAGGATGGATCCCTGTGGAACTCCCGAGAGGACAGGCTTAGGTTCTGAGAGCACACCTGCTATTTTTACAACTTGGGAGCGCTGGGTGAGGTAATTTTTAATCCAGGCCCCTGCGCCCAGGGAGAGCCCAAGAGATTGCAGCTGACTGATGAGTAGGCCATGATGTACCATGTCAAAAGCCTTCGTTAGATCAATGTACACAGCTCCAGTTAGGAGTGCCTTGTCCAAGGCCTTGTGGATAGCGCCTGAGAATTCAAGGAGGGCTGTCGATGTGCTATGTCCGAGTCTGAATCCATGTTGCTGGGCACAGAGGATGTTATATTTCTGCAGGTAGTCTGTAAACTGGTCTGCCACAATACGTTCAAGAGCCTTTGAGAGGGGAGGTAATATTGAAATAGGTCTACAGTTGCCAGGCAGGGACTTGTCACCATTTTTGTGCACAGGAGTGACAATTGCAGCTTTCCATATACTGGGGAACTTACTAGAGCAGAGGGAGAGATTGAATAATCTGGTGAAGGGGAGTAGAACTTCATTCAGAGTAAGGGACAGTATTTTAAGGTCGATAGAGTCACTGCTTGTCCAGATTTGGAGATTGCTTTCTTATGTATTTTTGGACTTGGTGCTTTAAACTATTTTGAGATGGAAGGCGGGATGGTTGGAGAGGCAGAAGGGATATGGGGATAGGAGTGTCTGTGTTAGAGAAGTAGTCAGATGGGAGGACACTGCTGAGGTCAGTGAATGTCTCATTAAGGGTATTTGCGATGACCAGCGGGTCAAGGGTGGTAGTACCATCAACAGTAAGTATAGTAGGAGAGGACTTAGCCTGCTTTCCTGTGATATTTCTTAAGTTGTCCCAGAAGGATTTGCCTTCCCCCCAGGAGTTGGAGAGGGCATTCTTGAAGTAAGAACTTTTCATCCGGCGGGTCTCTTTGGTGCAGTGATTTCGAGCCTGTTTGTACTTTAAGATGTCAGACAGTGAGCCAGTGGCTCTTGCGATAGCCCAGAGGTGGTCCCTACCTTTGAGAAGTGACAGTAGCTTGGCAGTGAGCCAGGGATTCGAGAGCGCTTTCACTTTACGTTTTTTTACAGGTGCATAGGAGTCACAGGCAGCATTGAAAATGTTGATAAAGTGATGTAGGGCTACGTCTACATCTTGAGTGTTGTACATAGGAGACCAATCCTTCTGCCTAAGATTTTCCTTGAGTTGAGTAAGGTTGCCGAAAGGTAGTACTCTACTAGAGATGGTTATAGGAGGAGGTTTTCTGAACTTATTTGACCAAGTACATTTTAAGGGAGAGTGATCGCTGAGAGAGTCCGGGAGCACGGCAACATTATTTATTCGAGTAGGGTGATTTGCAAGGATCCAGTCAATTAGGGTGCTGTTCCCAGATTTGTAGTTTTTCCTAGTGGGTGAATTGATCAGCTGTGTGAGATTTGCAGCAAGGATAGCATCCCTAGTTGACACTGAGTCAGGTGATAGCCAGTTAATATTGAAGTCACCAAGGAGTAGGAGCTCTGCCTCAGTAGGTTGAGATCGGACAAATTCAGGTACAGTCAGGAGACCGGCCCTTGGATCTTTTGGTGGAATATAAATAGCAGTAACCGTGAGGACTTTGTTGTGGGCACCAAGAAGTAGCTTGATTGGGAGGAGTTGAACAGTGGTATCAGTGGTGGAAAACGGGACAGAGAGGCATGTGAGATAATCCTTTATGTATATAGCACAACCACCACCCCTTTTTGAGGTCCTGTCCAGCCTGAACAGTTTGTAGCCTTGTAGCGATATAGCATGGTCAGGGGTGTTAGGTGTCAGCCAAGTTTCAACAATGGCCAGGATGTCAGGGTTATGTTGGCTGGTAAAGGTTTGAAGGGAGGCCAGTTTAGGTAGGAGACTGCAGATGTTCAGAGTGATAATAGTGAGCCCCCCCCCCGCCTTGTTGGCTGGCTTTTTTGTGTTATAGGAGATAGGGCCAGGATTTGGATGTACACAGCCTGACATTAGGAGAAGGAGGAGCAGAAGTTTGAGAGTCAAATGCCGCAGTTCATAGTAGATAGTAGTATGTCTCCGCTGATTATGTGAGTAGGACCAGTGCAGGTGTCTAGGAACCCAGTGAAAGGCATTGGTCAGAAATAGGTGCCAAGTCGCACCCAGGCCATCACCATATTTATTCATTATTATACAATCCATTGCCAGATGGCACCATTTAGGGAAGATTGCAGTCGTACTAGATGAAGGGTAGCTGGCCATGAGGACCAGAGTACAGTGTGGAGAGGGATAGGAAGAAATTGGAAGATGGCACAGCGTAGGAAGCAAGGAGAGGGCAAGAAAGGGCAGAAGAATATAATTACAAGAAGACATCAATCAATCAATCAATCAATCAAAATCTTTATTTATTCAGGCGAACATCATTGAGCATAGCTCATTTACAAGATGGACCTGAGTGGTCATAACAAAAAGGTTACAGAGTGTATACAAAAACATGATAGTGAATAAACACAAATACAATCATTTATGAGTGAGATAGATGTACAAATATTTACATATATACAAGGCAAAGGACAGTAAACCAAACACCTAATAAAGGAGAGAAACAACAGTCTAGTAGGGATAAGGCTTGGATAATGGTACATGGGTGGGCATATATGTTTGAGGTTTGATGTGGAAAGGACCAGAGGAATGATAGAAGAATAGGGAGGAGCTTTAAAAGAGGGGGTGGGGAGAGAGGGTGTGGGAGGGTGGGGTGTGGGAGGACTAGGCCTTGTGGAAGCAATTGCATGAATCTGGGATTAGGCTGGTGTACAGCTTTTTGAAGGATGTAGGGGAATCAGTGTTTCCATTTTCAATGTCTTTTGGATAGAATTCCAGATAAGTGCCAGGGAATAACTGATTGCAGCTCTTCCATACCGGGTGCAGGTGATAGGAATCTTCAGCAGGATCAGTTTGTTGATCCTCAAGTGTGGGGACTGGATGTGATCTGGTTGAAGCAGTCTGAGATGTAGGAAGGAGTTTGTTTGTCAGAGCTTTGTAGATCCAGGTAGCAGCATTTTTCTTCTTCTATGTTGCAGGGATGTCCAGCTGACTGCATTGTAGAGAGAGCAATGATGGGTGCTAGAGGGAAGGTCAGTAATGAATCTAATAGCTCTATGATACAGGGTGTCTAGTTTGTTTAGATGGGAGAGGGAGCAATGACCATAGAGGAAGTCAGCATAATCAATGAGGGACATGAATGATGCAAGGATTAATCTTTGTTTGGAATCTTTGGTCAGGTACTGTTTGATCCTAAAGAATAGACCAAGTCTTTGTCTTAGCTTTTTCAGGAGCTCTTCAACGTGGGTAGTATAGTCTAGTTTATTGTCTATCCATACTCCTAGGTATTTGAATTTGTCAACATATTCCAAATTTTCACCAAGGATGGTAGAGAGTTGTGGGAGGGTGAATGATGGGATAGTGGAAGAACAGTTCTTGGGGGCAAAGAACATAGCTTTGGTTTTCTTAGCATTTAGTAATAATTTCTTTTTTAATAGGTTATGCTGGAGGAGGGAGAATTGAGACTGTAGGAGCTCACAGGCTTTTGATGGTGAGGATCGCTCACATAAAGTACAGTGTCATCTGCAAAAGGTGGATATTAGAAGAGAGAGATTGGAGTCAATATTGTTGATGTAAATGGCAAAAGGATGGGACCCAGGATGGAGCCTCATGGTACACCTCTTAGGAGTGGCTTAGAGGTAGATAGATCACCATCATTCTTTACCAGTTGTAGTCTTCCAGAGATAGCATCTGAACCATTTAATAGAGAGTGAGTCAAGGCCTATGGAGTTCAGTGAGGTGATTAGAAGATCATGATCCACAGTGTCAAAGGCTTTGCTTAGATCCAGAAACACAGCACAGGTATTATTCTTTTTGTCTAGGGCAGTCTGCCAGTCATTTGTGACTTTTGCTAATGCAGAGATGGTGCTATGCATAGATCTAAACCCAGATTGAGCTGGATTTAGGAGATTGTTGGTATCAAGGTAGGCAGTTAACTGAGAGTTTACCAGCTTCTCAAGCATTTTGGATATAGACAAATATATATATTTATAGATATAGATAAAGACATGATAGCTAGGTGAGAGAGGTAAAGGGTGTGAGGGATATTGGTTGTAACAGTGCAGGAAAAAGGAAATGGGAGAAAGAAGCCAGGGGGCTGAGGGTACACTTAGGTGTGAGACCAGCAAATCACCCAGTGAAATTAGCTATGAGAAATGAGAGTGCAGGAGGAGAGGGAGGGTTTAGCAAGTCAAACAGGATAGGATGTGAGGAGAGGGGGAGGGTAGTAGAGGGCAAGGGGCGGCGACAGGGAAGAAGCGTCGTAGGTGGCGTGGGGGAACCAGGTCCCATCGGCCGTGCCCACCTGGCAACCGGCTAGCCCTCTCTAGGCTACGAAATCCTGCTTTAGGGGTCAGGAGGTGGCAAAGAAGCGTCGTAGTGACAATGGAATGCACAAGCTTATATACTGATTATTTAGGCGTGGTCATTTCCCTTGAACAGGTAATTATTAGCTTACTGACACAGATGGCCTCTAGTCTTACGTTATAATATTACAAGGGTGCCAACAAAGGTTATATAGGGACAGGGCAATATGGGGACAGACTCCTCTGCCCCCCATTACATTCCCCCCTTTGGCACCATATTGCCAAATTTGAAAATCAGACACGTAGTAGACAAGCATTATACGAGGTAATCACCCCTGCTGGGTCTGGTCAGACTAGAGCACGTGATTTTGATGCATGATATAAATATGTAGAGTGCAAGCAATATACTGCATATTATAACAATTCCATGTAGGATTGAGCTTCCCCAGTCACCAAATATGCTTTAAATCCACATACCCAATATAGCCCTGTGACAGAGCCAAGCCCTGTGTTACTTAAGTCCCGGGGGAAATACAAATTTGTTGCATTGGCTAAAATAGGTGCTGTTGGTACAGCTACTGTTATTACTAGTACTGTTGCCAGTGTCATTACAAACTGTGACAGTTAGGGTTTTAATGTATCTAACATCAGGGTAATACTTGGAGGTGCAGTTTTGGGTTGATCCAACATAACTTGAACTTGTCTTAGAGCTCACATTTTTACATATACAATAAGGAATTGCTGGTGTCTTTCTATGGTCAAGATGAATAACAGTTGGCCCATCAGTTGTCATGTTTGGTGGGCTGTACCAGTTATGTGGCAGTACAGAGTTATTAAAAACAGATGCATTTACATTAGACAATACATACTGTACAAAGTTTGAGTCATTGATTTTTGCCATTGCGAACAATAGTTGGTATGTATCATACCAGTCCAAAGGATTTGGTCTCAAGTGGAGTCCAACGGCTGATGAAAAGGGTGAGTGTGTACACATATAACAGTCAGTCACATTTGCATTATTTGCATACAGTCTCATTAAAGTCCACCAGGATGCTTGTGGTATGGAGAATCTCCGCCCACTTATATATTTTGAGGTCACTTCCTGTTCTACACAAGAAGAAAATTGTCCCGCCACACATATAATTATGGTGACGCAGTTTTAAAGTTCATGGTGTCCTGTTAATTCTTTTGTCAGCTGCAATAAAAATAAAATTGTGCATTTATATTGAACATTTAGTTATGAGATCTTGAACTTCGTCCGACCCAGCTCCTGGTCTATATCTTGTATGGGCTCCTGGATCCTTCCTTTGTGGGCTCCGTCCTCTCCCCTGCCTGTTTGCCTTGGTCCTTGACCCTCTCTGCCTCCACCCTTCGCCCAACAGTTGCTCATGACGTGTCCGGGCTTTTTGCAGTTAAAACACGTCCTAGATTCTCCCTTTGTTCCCCCTTCATTTTTCCAGGTCACCGCTGCTACCTCTGCTTTCCTCTCCTTGTCATTTAAATACGTTTCCAAAAAGGTTATATGCTCTTCCTGGGTTGGCGCCATTTTAACTACCGCCCTAAGGGTGGGGTCTAGGTAGTACGCTGTTACCCACAGGTCTCTAAATGTGGTAAATATCCTCCGAAGGGCAATCCTGCCTCCATATCTCTGATATACTTCAAAAGCCTGAATGAACACTGGGCCCTCCCGATTGTGGCTTTGTTTGTAAAATTCTGTCCCAGTCTACTTTGCTTGGTGATTCTCCCTTGCCTTTCTTATGGCCTCTACTACCTCACTGTAATCTGTCCAGGAGTTGACATTGCTCTCAGCTTCTGGGTGTGTACCCTGTGCTGTTGAGGGCATTGCGTCGCTATGGTGTGAGGCAGTTTAAACATCACCAACCGCAGACGCCCTGATTTGTTAACCTACAAGTGCTAGTTAATTGTTTTAGTTTCTGTCTCAGCTCTGACAAATTGGTTTTATGGTCTATTGGCCCTATCATTGTGCCCAGTTTTGTCATCTCATCTATAGATAAATCTTTGATCTTAGTTTTTGGCTCCGGGTCTCGGGGTTTCTGCTGGGTTATATTCTTCTTTACCTTTTTTTTCTTTTCGGGCACTTCTACCCAATTGCCTCTCTCCATCTCATACTCCTTTTCCTCTACCTCCACTGTCCATTCTTCCTTACCTTCGGGCCCCTCCTCCTCCTGTACCTGTGCCATCCTGGCATCCTCATCTTTCTCTAAGAGGTCTTCCAACTGTTTTGCCTTAGTCTCCCATTTCTTTTCTTCGGCTTCATATTTATCAGCCTCCTCTTTCCTTTTCTCCCGTTCCTTCCTCAGTTTAGCTTTTCTTGTCTTGCTACTAGGTTAACTAGTTGTTCTTCTAGTTGGTGTCTTGTGACAGTCGACATTGTGCCCCCCGAGGCGCTCTATCCACGGGTGGTCACGGGTGCCATCTTTAAGGGGGCTGAGACCTGTGCTTTTAATTCCTCACACTGGTTTTTTAGTTTTTGAATAGTCTCAGTCGCCTCCTTTAGCTCAGTATACAACCGCCTGGTCTCTGTCACATGTTCCTGTGATTGTTGATCTAACTTTATGTGTAGCAAGGAATTATCCCTACTCAATAAACACAGATCATCCTGAGCTTTTGTCTGTTGGCTCTGTTTTTGCCCCAACTGGGTTTTAATGGTGTCAAGTTTAGTTAAGGGGACGCTCTGCTGTAATTTTGCTTGCAATAATTCTAACTCTTCCTCCTGTTTTTTGTTTATGTATTTTAAACCTGCATTCTCTGTTACTTGTTTTCCCAGCCTGTACACTACGGTTTGATTATACTGATACAAGCCTTGTAAGGCATTAGCAAAAATTTCCTTTTCTCTCTGACCTTCTTGTTTCTGTCTGCTACTTGTTCTGAGAAATAGACCTGTGCGGGGATGTCTTCTCCGGACGGGGGTCTCATACGTGTTCTGTTTACAATACTTCCTACAAATTTCCGTATTATTATAGTTTCCATGCTCATTTTGTCCCTTTGGTCTACTTGGATATTTTCAACAGGGCCACCCGTGCACTGATGCCTCCGTTTACTTAGCCAAGGTTTACGACCCTTCTGTGCGCCCCGGCTTGCAAGTCCCAGTAGCCACACTCATATACCCTGCCCCATGAGTTCTCACAAGGTTATACCTTATAGAGCGAAAAACTACTACTTTAAATACTTTTAGTCAGAACAAGAGGATCGAAACAAGAGGTTAATACATCACCTAGTGTGCAGACTGGGTCTCTTCTGTCCTTGTAGGTGTAGTTGATTTAGTCACCGGACCGAGTCTCGGTCCACCTTCAGCCAGGCAAACTAGCCGCTGTTCCTCAGTGTTAAACATGGAGCTGGCTCGTCCGTCCCGCGGTCGACTGCTCCGGCGCCTATGGTTTGTTAGCAACAGCGATCCGAGTCATGGCACCAAAAATGTAAGCTGCGTTGTTTAAAGATACGAACGAGACCGGGTCCGGTGACGGAAGAAATTTTATTTTTACCTACGTACAATAGTAATGCTAGACACAGATCATTTCTTCAGTGTGACAATGGAATGCACAAGCTTATATACTGATTATTTAGGCGTGGTCATTTGCCTGGAACAGGTAATTATTAGCTTACTGACACAAATAGCCATAGGTGTGGCAAGCATTTTTTGGGAAGTAACTAGGAGAGACCAAGCCCAATTATGGTCTGACTGGAGTCAGCAATGTTTTTTTAGTCCGTCCTCCATTACGTGATACCTCTGCTTGCCCAGATAAGGGGACATGGCTTTATGTTTGCTTATGTGCTTGCTCTGTTCTTTCTTCTTATGACTCACCCAAACCACATCTCAAGGCTACATCTAGTCTTACATTATAATATTACAAGGGTGCCAACAAAAGTTATATAGGGATAGGGCAATATGGGGACAGACTCCTCTGCCCCCCATTACAGGGAATCGGCAGAGAGTAGTGTGGAGCAAGCAAAAGTGCTAAATGAATACTTCAGCTTGGTCTTCACAAGAGAAAAAGATGGACCAGTGCTGTGGGGTAAAATTGGTGGGTGGAAAGGGGGTTGGGGGAAATGGAGGAGACTATCCCAGAGGACAGGGTTTTAAAGGGCCTCAGAGCCCTTTGGGTAGATAAAGTGCCAGGGCTGGATGGTGTGCATCCGAGAGTTCTGAGGGAGCTAGCAGAATTACTGGCTAGCCCCTTGGCAGATCTCTTTAATGCCTTGCTCAAGACAGGGTGCGTGCTAGGGGACTGGAGAATGGCACACGTGGTGCCTGTCCACAAGAGTGGACACAGATGAACCAGGTAACTACAGACCAGTCAGGCAGTATAGCGCAGTGGTCTAAGGCTCTGAGCTGCAAATTTGGTGACATCCAGCAGACCAGACCTGGGTTTGAATCCCACAGCTTCCACTTGCATACTGTGTGACCCTGAGCAAGTCACTTAACCTCCTTGTGCGCCCAGGTTGCTCCTGTAAAAAAGCTTTCAGCTTAGTGTGCTATACCTGGTTAAACAACTAAATAATAAATAAATAAAAAATAATAGTCAGCCTCACTTCCATTATAGGTAAGCTGATGGAGACCATGCTAAAGGAGAGGCTGGTGGACTTTCTGGAGGTAAATGGTCTTCAGGATGGTAGACAACATGGATTTTGTGTTGGAAAGATTCTGTCAGACAAACCTGATAGACGTTTTCGACTAGGTCACCAAAACTGTGGACAAAGGCAAAGCAGTTGATATCCTGTACCTGGATTTCAGCAAAGCATTCAGCTCAGTACCATGTAAATGGCTACTCAGTAAGCTAGAGGTTGTAGGAGCAGGGGTGAAGCTGGTCGGGTGGGTCACGGACTGGCTTCACATCAGAAGTCAGATAATGGTAGTTAGTGGGTGAACTCCCAAAGCCTAGACCTGTAACCAGTGTGGTCCTGCAGGGCTCAGTGCTTGGCTCAGTGTTGTTGAATATCTTTATTGGCTACATAGTGGATGGGATACGTATACCCCCCCAACAGCGAAACCGGCGCAGCGAATGACACTACAGTGCCACATCACTGTAGTGTCCGCGCTGGAACCTAGCACTGTCTGTCGGGGATCTTGCAACCCCCCCAAATCAGCTCTGACTCGGAGTTGATGATCCTTAGTGGGGTGGTGCGGGGGGCAAAGCCTCCCAAAGAAAACAGTTTTCTTTGGAACCGGCAGCCGACTGTGAAAAGCTGTCGCCCTGCCAGTTTCACTGTCTGGTCATTCGACAAAATTTTTGTCGCCATCCAGTCGTGGATCCGATGGGATAAAAGGTAAAATCTGCCTTTTCGTGGATGGCACCAAGCTCTGGGAGAGTAGACATGGAGAAAGGGAAAAAGGAGCTCAGGGAGGACCTGGTGAGGCTCAAAAAGTGGCCGGGTATCTGGCAGCTGGCCTTTAAGGTCAAAAAAGTGTAAGGTTATGCACCTGGAAGCAAAGAACCCAGGAACAGAATACTGGCTAGGGGGGCATAGGTGACAAGGACTGAGGAGGAGAGAGAGATCTAGGGGTGGTCATCACCAAGAACCTGAAGCACTCTGTGCAATGTAGTAAAGCAGCAGCAAAAGCCATCAGAGTGCTAGGGTGCATAACCAGAGGATTCACCTCAAGGATAGGGAGGTCCTACTGCTGCTGTACAGATCACTGGTGAGACTGCAACTGGAGTACAGTGTGCAGTTCTGGTGCCCTCACCTGAAAAGGGACATCAGTTTTCTGGAGGGGGTGCAACGAAGAGCAACAAAGATGGTGCAGGTCCTGCAGGACAGACTCTGTCAGGAGAGGTTAAGAGAGCTTAGCATGTATTCCCTGGAGGAAGAGAGGAGATATGATCAAAACATTTAAGTACCTCAAAGGTATAAGCAAGGTTAACTCAGAAAGCATCTTCAGCATCAGGGGAAAGGAGAAAATGAGGGGACACTCTCTCAAATTGGAGGGAGGAAAATTTAAAAGGGAGATAAGGAGGAACTTCTTCACTGAAAGAGTGGTGTCCGGGTGGAATGAGCTCCCGGATGAGGCAGTGGCATCAAGGACAGTAAACAACTTTAAGATGGGGGGTGGGGTGGGGTGGGGAATAGGGTGAAAGGGAGGATCAAGGCAGGGGGAAGGCCTAGTAAAGGGGGTGAGAGGGGGAAGGAAGTAGAATCTAGGGGGGATGGGGAGTGGAGGCAGCTCTAGTACACACAATACAGAGCTGCATACTTGAGCAGACTTGATATACCGAAGTGGCCTTATCTGCTGGCATTGTCATATGTTCACAGAGTATGAACTGATAGTATAAAAAGAGCTTCTATCAAAAAGAAAAGAGGCTTGAGGCACTGCGCCGTCATGGTTCGAAAGTTACTTGTCAGCTAGATCTCAACAGGTGAAGGCTGATGGCTCCCTATCCCCGCTTCTTCCACTCAGGAGAGGGGTATCCCAAGGTTCAGTCCTTGGACCACTTCTATTTATGATATACATCAGCTCCATCGGAAATGGCATCAGGAAATCAATACTACACCTTTTAGTGGACAATACAGTGATATACATATCCATTCCCTTGGTAGACGAAACCCGCGCAGAATTACAGGCAGAATTCGATCTCCTCCAGCACAATCTCTTGTAGGTTCCAAACTGCTGTTAAACACTAAAAAGACAAAAGTGATGTTCTTCTATTCCAACCACTTGCCCTCCATCCCTATCTCGCTTGCTTCCTTGCTCCCCCCATCAAGACTTTCCATGGCAATGATCTCGAGTTAGTCCACAATTTTAAATACCTAGGCTGTGAACTAGATCAACACCTAACTTTTTCAGCTCACATCAGCTCCCTTGCAAAGAAAGTACATCAAAGAATTGGCTTATTTTGTAGGAATAAATCTCTATTCAATTCTGACTCCAGACTGCGCCTGGTCCGAACAAACTTTATACCACTTATCGACTGTCGACATTCTATGTGGCAGATGCTCTGATGCCCTGCTACGTCAACTGGACACTCTTTATCACAGAGCAATATGCTTCATTTCCAACACTCACCATCGGACTCATCATTGTAACCTGTATGCCTCCCTTGGGTGGACCTCCTTAGCAACCAGGCGTCTCTTCCACTCTATCACCTGGCTCTACAAAGCCCTGCTGGCAAAACTACCCCCCCTATATTTCCAACCTCTTTCAATGAATTACCTGACCCTACCCCCTACGCAGTAACTCCTTCATTATGCTAGATGTTCCAACCTCCCATTCCCGGTTTGGAAACATGGCTATAAGCTGTGCCCTCCCAGCTGCCTGGAATAAAGCCCAATCCAGGCTCAACCTCCAAAGCCTGATCCCCCTGAATAGCTTCAAAAGACTTGTTTATGACAACCTATGGGACTTCGGTGACTGCGGTTGATAAATCACCTTCTCCCTGCCTGTTCTATTGCAGTGACCGCTCTATCCTTTTGTCCACCCCCTTCCTCACCCCTAAGTGACTTTCCATTATACTTCCATTCCCCCTTCTTCCTCTCCCCCTCCCTCTCTCCATGTTACACTACCATCATCACACAATCTGCCCCTAGTCTGTATCCCACACTATCATCACTCAACAGTCCCTGCCCTTATCTACAGCTATCATCTCTTTACCTTCTATCTCTACATCCTCTCCCCACCACCTCCATAGTGCCCTTGCCCCAGCCAACATAGCCACCGTTATATTCATTTTTCCCACCTCCTTCACCTTGTTGTCTGCCCCTCCTACCTCCATCCTACCATCCTCTGTCCCCCCTTCCCTCTGACCTTATCCCACCCCATCTGTGCCACTATCTTTACTTTCCCTGCTGGCCTTGTAGTCTCTACTTCCCTCATGAGGTACTATTTTGTTACCCAGGGCTAACCATTTATTTAACTCCTAGTTTTCTTGCGCCTATGTATATATGATGTAACTATTATTGTCCCATTCTCTTTTCATGGTTTATTCATGTGTTTAATGCATATTACTTTGTATATGCTTGTGTAATATCCCTGTTGTTAATCAGGACCTCCTTGTAAATGAGCATGCTCAACAGAATTTTTTTCCTGCCAATAAACTTGAACTTGAAATGCAGTTCTCCTTTGTGGAGTTCAAGTGTAGAGGTGATAAAAAAAATTACCCTTGGTAAATTATCAATTACTGATACTTAGAAAGGAGATGAACGGAGATGATGCTGATGGCGGAAGAATTTAATGATTATAACAATAATCACAGCGAGAGATTACAAGTGGTACATCCTCCATTCTTCATTCTTCAAACTAACAGTGTATATGGCTTGCTTATATAGTGGAAGACAGTACTATGGTTGTCTATGATTGGTCCAAGACAAATATAAACTTTAACTTTAAAAGGCAATTCTCCTTTTAGTTCTTGCATGAGCTAATCTCTTGTCAGCATAAATGTATTGATAGTATAAATTATACTACTATATAAGGATAATAATAATTGTCATTACCAGTTACTAAGGTCTAGAAGGAAGAAATAGGTTTGCACTTAGGAATGTGCACACAGGCACTCTGGCCCATCCTAATAATAAACACTAAAAATAATCTGAAGGGATAATTTGAACTCTCTCCCTGTATTTCTGTTTTTGCAGACACTTAAAACACCTGTCTGCCATTATTCACATGGTCAATACAAATATTAAAAAACATTTTAATATTACAACTTGTGGTTTAGTTAAACCTGTAGCTTTTACAAGTTTTAATATGATCCAACTTTATAGATCAATATTACACAAACACCTTATGTTTTAGACCAAAATGAGGTTTAGGCTGGAATATTGGGACACATTTCTTTATCCCCTATTACAAGCCCCCCTTTGGCCCAATATTGCCTAATTATTATTTATGCAACAATGCAACTCCTCTGAGCATGTACATCTCACTATGTACTTCACATTATTCACAATCACTTGATCAATAAGTGTTGATTAAATCCACTCTCTGGCCCTTTTGTCACATTTGGACATTTAGTTGGTGTTACAGTTAAGTATATGGCATTTGAGACTACAAAACACAATGAGTTGCTTAAACTAGCATAGTTACAAACACTATTATTACCCCAAAAACAGTAGGACAGAGTTAACACATAAACATCATTGTCCTTTGGTGTGGCTCTGTTTATAACAAGAAACACATTTTTTTATTTTTAGTCCATGTAGCTTTGCTGTGATCCAGTCTTGAGCTTTGAGGCACAGCTGCTAGACCAGCTGTTAAGTATGTCCACACACCAATTTAGAAAAGACAGTGTTCATATTGCTGGCTGGCTGATTAGCAGACACACTGCACTGGTCAGGGGTGCATTAGATTGTGCATTGAGTAGCCACACACACACTGGCATGGCATTTGTGTTGTGGTAGTTGATTACACCCTGGCACACAGATTAACAGTCCATAAACAGTCCATAGTAAAGCAATAGGTTTGCATAAAGTATCAGCCATGTTTGGAATAAACAACAGTGTAGAAAATGGATGTCTTGCTTGAAGGTCAATTGAAGAAGAAAATCTTCTTGCTGAAGTTAGGGGATTGCCCCTACCCCAGACTTTACTTCATAGTAAGTAGAAACAATAAGCTTGATTGTAGAGTTTAAACTAACTAGACCTTTTCAGTTGATTTAAAGTTGTACAAATAGATGTAATTTTGCTAAAACATTACACTTGCAGAGGTAATAATGACTTGATTTATGCAATAGAACTTATGTGGAACCAATTAGGAAACAAGCATTTTTGCAATATGACAATTTTAGTATTGAGCATAATGTATAAAATACATTTTAAGCACGAAACAAATATAGTTTGTAAACGGGCTCAGAAAGCTGAAAAGACAATCAAAAGAATGAATGTGTGGAAGTACATACACAACTCCCACTCCAGCTTAACTAATTCTTGAAGCATATGTTTTTGAAGAAGAATCAAATACACATTTTTTGGTATTTACCCCTATGGGGAGATAGCAATGTACCTTGCAACCTTTGTAGACATTACACTGGAAGGAAGGAAGGGTAGCTTACCCCCTCTCCCAGAGCTTCTACTGGCAGAAGATACAGCTCAACTACTGTAAAACAAGATTATTTCCATAGGATAAAAGAAGCCAAGTGTCCCTGGGTTTTCTTATCCTAAGCATGACAAAATGTCAGCTGAGTTTAAACAAAGAAGTTTTGCTTACAGTTAAATGTTGATTGACTGTGTTTGCTGCAACACAAGAAGGTCAAAAGGTCACATAATGTGCATGCAAGGGTCACTCAAACCCAGTTATTTTTGTAGTGGCCTTGAACACTACTGATCTTTAAAAATATCTTAATGTTACATTGCACAGGAAATAAAAAAACCTTTTATGTAATTAAAAATATGCCAACATCATTTTTAATAAGAATCTTTTGTCCTTTAAAAATGCTAGTGTTACTGATAACATTATTAATCATGCCAAACTGTGGTTTGTTTGGTTATGGTAGCAATCACAGAAGAACAAGTGGCTAGCATTTGCTCTAGTCCACCCCACAGCATACTAAGTGTATCTAGAATTAAACTCTTTAACATTAGAAAAGGCAAGGTCTTTGGGCATTAAGTTAGTATGACTTGCCAATACCTGACTTTTTACTCCTACATTTTAACTGCTCCTATACAGGAGTTAGCACACTGTAAAGTGCCTGTTTTTAGATTGTAAGACATTTACATTTTACAAACGTGCTACAGAAGCTGTGTCATAGTTTATATTGCAATCAATAAAAGAGAATTATCCCTATCTAAAAAAACAAAGGTCTCCCTGTACCTTTACAAACTCTCTTGCAGGGATTTTGGCTCTTGACTTATTTGCATTTTCAAACTATCTATTTTTGACTGTAGCTGGATTATTACATCTTTCTGCTCATGCAGCTTTTCTTTTCTTTTCTAAAGTCTCATGTGTTAATGAATTACCACCTGGCTATATTATCACAAACTTTGTACAGTATTTGCTAGTTACTCTTTTTTTTATTTTTTAATTAAAATACTGCTGTGCCTGTTGATCATGGTTTGTGTGCTCCCCCCTTTAGGTGTTTCCCCTAGAAACAACTTATCAATGTTTCCATACTCATAAAATACAATTGTACCTGTTGATCATCAGGCACTGGTTTGTATGCTTTCCCCTTTAGGTGTTTTCCTAGAAAACAACCTATTATTGTTTCCATACACATTTTTCTTATCTTTTTCTTGCCTGCCTAGCTTTTACAGCCAGGTGCACCCGTGCACTGGTGCCCTGGTCTGTCTAGCTATGTCTTACAGCTCCCCTGTGAGGTCCGGCTTGCAAGTCCCAGCACCTTCACTTACCTACTCTGCCCCATGAGTTCCTATAGAGTTTAGCATTACTTTTATTTAAAAAATTTGGAAAGCATACCTCACCTGATCAGCAAGTGGCTAAACCTGTCTGTGTGCACCATTTTCTCTGGCTTTAAGCCATTAGCAACTTCTCTGAGCGTTGTCACCTTCTTATTAAGGCTTGCAGACTAATCAACCAGTAGTTAGGCAGCCTCCTCAGCATGCAGCACCAGCGATCCGAGTCTTTAAGGCACCAATTGTAGAGGAGGCAAAAAATGCCCATTTTTAAATTGTCTATTACAAGTACTTAGAAAGGAGACAAACGGAGATGATGCTGATGGCGGAAGAATTTAATGATTATAACAATCATAGCAAGAGATTACAGGTGGTGCATCTTTCATTCTTAATTCTTAATTTTTAATTCTTCAAACTAACAGTGTATAGTGGCTTGCTTATATAGTGGAAGACAGTACTATGGTTGTCTATGATTGGTCCAAGACAAATATAAACTTTAACTTTAAAAGGCAATTCTCCTTTTAGTTCTTGCATGAGCTAATCTCTTGTCAGCATAAATGTATTGATAGTATAAATTATACTACTATATAAGGATAATAATAATTGTCATTACCAGTTACTAAGGTCTAGAAGGAAGAAATAGGTTTGCAGTTAGGAATGTGCACACAGGCACTCTGGCCCGTCCTAATAATAAACACTAAAAATAGTCTGAAGGGATAATTTGAACTCTCTCCCTGTATTTCTGTTTTTGCAGACACTTAAAACACCTGTCTGCCATTACTCACACGGTCAATACAAATATTAAAAAACATTTTAATATTACAACTTGTGGTTTAGTTAAACCGGTAGCTTTTACAAGTTTTAATATGATCCAACTTTATAGATCAATATTAGTTACACAAACACCTTATGTTTTAGACCAAAATGAGGTTTAGGCTGGAATATTGGGACACATTTCTTTATCCCCTATTACATCAAGAATGGGATAGATGCCTACCTGGATTTAAGGGTGCTACAGAGAACTATAATGGGGGACGATCTAGACAGCACAGCTGGGGTAGAGTGCAAAATTTCACTGGTGAAATTCTTTCATAACAACAGTTCTGCTACCAAAAATGCTTTTTAGAATTTCTTTTTGAATTCCACAGAATTCCAAAAAGCATTTCAATGTAAACCACAGAATAACTTTCCTTGGACTACATAAACTGCAGACAAATTTTCTGCGTATTGCGGAAAAGGAATCTTTGGGATATATAAACCAGGGATTCTTAACCTGTGATAAGCATTCCGCCATTGAAATTTCAGAATTCAGATACCGACAGAATTCTTCAGAATTAGGTGGAATTTTCCAAAATTCTGCAGAAGTCCATTTTGTTGGGATTTGAAAATGCCATGCAGCACTACTGGATAGGCTCTCTCCTCCTCTCTCATTTACCCTGTGCTGCCCTACCCAGACCCTCCACATAAGCATTAAATCATGACAAACCATGGTTCTACTGTGGAATAGTGCCTCCAACCACCCACCCATGGATTAATTCCACAGTAGAAACATGGTCTGGAGTGGTTTAATGCACTTGTAACATGGCAAGCGCTACGATACTAATATTTTGGCAGTTTTAATGAAAGAACAAGAACAGAAATAATGAATGCGTCTTAGTAACACGTCTTATGTGTCTGCTGTGTACTTCTGACAGGCTGTATAGAGCAGGAAACATGCGATAGTGGTTGAACATTTTGAACACATATATGGAGTGAAAAAAAACACACACAACATCCAAACAGAAATGTATAAAACTGTTCCTTATGATACCGTTTACAGGTTTTCCTGCTCCGTTTTTAACTCTGATTTGTGAATGAGTCTGCTGACTTGTGGGTATCTCTGTGCATTTGCATATTTGAACAGCAATGTGACATGTGTTTTGGTTCGATAATGATTTGTTGCTGAAAGTACAGTAACCTTTCAATAACACAACTTTTTTATACATTAACATACAAGTTTACTAACTGTGTGGAAGACTTTAGATGTGTTACCATTCGCTTACTTCTGTCGATTATGTCACTACTGAGTCAGGGAATAGCAACATACCAGTTATCATGCACTGCTGAGTCAGAGAACTGCAAAAGGCTGTTTACCATTCAAACCTCGGAAGTCATCTAGGCGGCTGCACCCCACGTCAGTACTTGCCACATCCGTTCACTGGTCAACTGCATGGGAAAGCATTATTATCTTCTGTCCTGGGATTGCTACGGAACATCACAGTCCTGCTAGGTGTGTGGGTGGGAAATGACGCATGCAGTTTCCCAAACCACGTAGGGCACATTATGATGTTATTTTCTGAGATTGGTATGGACCATCACTGTTCCACGGGGTAGGTGGGTGGGAAACGATGGAATGCAACTCCTCTGTGTGCTAGGAGCCCTGAGTTCCCTTGGGTGGGTAGCTGGGAAGAAAGTGATTGAGGACCAAAACATTTGGAGGAGGCTGCATTGCTTGCTGACATTCAACACTTTTTCATGTGTCTCTGCCTGTGAGTAGCATTTTGCTATGATATGGAGCAGTGCCACCTGTGGGTAGACCGAGACACATGACAAATGGCACAAACACATGCTGTTCTAACCGTCTTCTACTTATTTCTTTAGCCCACTCCCGATGGCAACCATGGATTAATAAGGGGAATTAATCCGTGGTTGCTTGGTCATCACATGCTGCTGTTCCTCCAATCAATGTTCGGTATTTTGCTCTGTTGCTTTTTGCCATGTTACAATTCTCATTAAACTGGCCCTCACAGAAGGATAGGTGTGTTGGGCACCTAGCAGTCCATGGGTTCAAGTACTGGCTAAATAAACTCCCTGCCTTGCTCACCCCTGCCGCTCCCTCCAGTCACAACCGTCATGCTGCCACATGTGTATTCAGCGTCTTTATTCCAAGATGCAAGCAGAAACCTAGTCAACTTGCTTTTAACCATAGACTCCCACAGGTTTGGAATACCCTTGCCTTGGGTAACAGCCTGTCCACTAGCATAGCCTCAGTTAAACAGTTCTTCAGACTTCAAGTGATATCTTACTGTGACTGCACCTGACAGCACTCTATGCATGTTGGGTGTATTTGCTGCACTGGAGTTTCCTCTCACTGTTGTTTTCATGCCTTGTTAATATGATCACTTGGATTTTCAAAGGTGGGGACACAGGACTTGCGTTTGTATTTCAGAAAGGTGCTGCATCCTCCCAAATGTGTCTTGACACTTGCGGCCAATTTTCAAACATCCCGATGTATTTGCAACACTTGCTGCTTTTGATGGCAAAAAAATGACGCATGCGTCTAATTTAGATGCATGCCTCATTTTTGGGCCGCAAGTGGCGGCGATTGTGTTAAGAAGTTAGACCACCTTGTAGGTGGTCTAACTATCTGGGTGGATGTCAGGCCGTCATATCCATAATACAGCCATGGTTGTCTGAAAATCTTGCCTGATATCTCTATATTGCTATTGTAAATATTACTTGCTGTTTCTCTTCTTTGATTGTGTGATCTCCCACTTCTCACCCTACCCCAACCCCAGGTCACGTGTTAATGAGATTATTTTGTATCTCTGTATGTTGGCTCTATGATTCCAGTTCGACAACCCTTTTGTCGACCGGCATCTCACCAACAGGAATCATGTCGACCGCAAGTTGCGGGTTATATGATTCCTGTGTGTCTCCTGGTCTATTTTTTTGTTAGTTGGGGGGGGATTTGCCCCCTGAACTCCACATGCGGGGGGGGCTCTGCCCCCGCCCCCACCATCTTTAGGATTATCAACTCCAGTCGGAGTTGATTCAGGATGGGAGTGCAGGACTGGGAGACAGTGTGCACCTGTCTCAGGCACACTAACACAGCGACCTGTCAGCAAAGTGTCAATTTTGCCGACAGGGTTGTAGTTTGCTGTGTTGGTGTCGTCATACTTGGGGCATACCATCTGGGATAATATACTATCAAGTGATCACATTACACCAGTCACATTTCTCCATTTGTCTTACCCATTTTATAATAACAGTTTGATATATGTTCGGTGGCCTGATTGGTCATTACCGGTTGGGACATACATTTGTATAATCTCACAAATAAGTTTAAATCATGTGCATGGGTGTAACTTATTATTCAGCTGCAGAGGTACAAGCCAAACAGGAAAATGCCTCTGCATGAATTTCATTATATTATGAAGGCAGCTCTGTAGTTTATCAAGTTGTAAGCTGCCAGAGCTTCTCAAGCTGAAGGTCTGGCTGCCTCACCAGGGAGCCCTGAGAGAACAAGCCTAAATACAAGCGTTACAGTCGGTCATAACTCTGATTGAGGGACCCTTTTGATTTCAGCATATACAATGGGTCTGTCAGGGAGAGGACAGGGCAGAGGGGGTAGAACTGAGACACTGAGTTGCTCATTGGGTCTATCAGAGAACAAAGTAGAAGGAGAGTTAGCACAGAAATGGGCAGGCTAACTCAGAGGCTGTGTTCACACTACAGCACTGTAAGAGAAACTGTTTTTTAAAATGAATTAATTACCATGCTGTAGTATCCATGTTCTAGTGCTGCACTGCTGCCAGCATGTTGTAAACCGTTATTAAAAACGGTTTACAGCATCCGCACTACTGCCTCTGCACCGAATTACCTGGCAACCGATTTAGATGTGGGGACATCCAGCTTCATTTCAGAAAACCGTGCTTGAGCGTCCACACTATAGGTAAATCCAAGTTAACTTCTGAAACATTTTTAAAACTGTGTTTAAGCCTTGGTCTTATCAGGGTTTAAACACGGTTTTAAAAAATGGATTCCAATGCATGTTAAGTGCGAACGCAAACCGTGCTAGGGCACTTTAAAATGGTTTAAGCTCTTGAACCATTTTAAATAGCCTAGTCTGAACAAGGCCAGAATGTGTAGCTAGTGAGAAAGTATTTGTTCTGAGCTCCATTGGTAAGAACGTATCCATTTCCAACTTACTAATGCAATATTTCTACCTTCAAGTTTTATCCTAAATCAGTATAGATATAAGGACTTATTTTTATTGTTTAAAACCTTTATTTTCATGTTTTTCCTGGCTGCACTGTTTATGTTTCCTTTTGGATTATATCCTGAAAAATAAACAGCAACTATTTATTAAGATATGGTGAGTAATTGTGCATTGTGAAAGGGGTATTTTGCAGTTCTCAGATATCCATCCTTATGAAGAGAAATGCCATAATCGGTGATATAAGCGAAGTAGTTCTTTCTAATACTAGGAAGGGGTAAGGTCAAGAGTGGAAAACAAGACACTCTGAAGTGTAGCAGTCAATCTTGGCCTAATCCAAGGAGACTGGTAACTGCATTCATGGGTACAGGTATCTGGGACATGCCAACTACCCGAAGGGGTCAGTGCAGGCACAGGGCATAGAAAGGGGTGTACTAACCAGAGGTCTATGACAAGCCAGTGAGAGAAGGATGCTGCTGTGACTGCAGACACACAGTGTGTCGCACTGGTAATATAAACTGTTTGTTCTGAGTTAATCACACACTAGGTTGACTATTCCTAAAATATGTACAACATTGGGATGTGGGTCCTATTCGTGCTATCTCCTCTTGACTTGGAAGCATTTTCCAAGCTCTCCAGATCAGGGGAGGCAGCAGGGAATATGATTACAACAGAAGATCACAGGTGGGAGTCCCATCAGAGTCACTGGCTCACTTTGTTAACTTAGGGCATCTAGCCATTCTATGGACACAATTTCTAATGTTCCTCTTTATTTTTTTTAACATTCAACCATATAAAAATGCCTCCTGCCTTGTCATCTCTCTCTATTACTTGATGTTGTTTTGGGACGCTCCTGAAAATAGGCAGGATTTGTCTAGTGCACTTACCCGGTCAACAACAACTAAATAAATAACCTTGTAACATCTTTGGATGCAGTATATCTATATTACATACCCACTCTTGTATCATCCTTGGATGCAGTATATCTATATTACATACCCACTCTTGTAACATCCTTGTATACAGTATATCTATATTAGATACCCACTCTTGTAACATCCTTGGATGCAGTATATCTATATTACCTACCCACTCTTGCAACATCCTTGGATACAGTATATCTATATTACCTACCCACTCTTGCAACATCCTTGGATACAGTATATCTATATTACCTACCCACTCTTGTATCATCCTTGGATGCAGTATATCTATATTAGATACCCACTCTTGTAACATCCTTGGATGCAGTATATCTATATTAGATACCCACTCTTGCAACATCCTTGGATGCAGTATATCTATATTACCTACCCACTCTTGCAACATCCTTGTATACAGTATATCTATATTACATACCCACTCTTGTAACATCCTTGGATGCAGTATATCTATATTACATACCCACTCTTGCATCATCCTTGTATACAGTATATCTATATTACATACCCACTCTTGTAACATCCTTGTATACAGTATATCTATAGTACATACCCACTCTTGCAACATCCTTGGATACAGTATATCTATATTACATACCCACTCTTGTAACATCCTTGGATACAGTATATCTATATTACATACCCACTCTTGTAACATCCTTGGATACAGTATATCTATATTACATACCCACTCTTGCATCATCCTTGTATACAGTATATCTATATTACATACCCACTCTTGCATCATCCTTGTATACAGTATATCTATATTACATACCCACTCTTGTAACATCCTTGTATACAGTATATCTATATTACATACCCACTCTTGTAACATCCTTGTATACAGTATATCTATATTAGATACCCACTCTTGCAACATCCTTGTATACAGTATATCTATATTAGATACCCACTCTTGCAACATCCTTGTATACAGTATATCTCTATTAGATACCCACTCTTGCAACATCCTTGGATGCAGTATATCTGTATTACATACCCACTCTTGTAACATCCTTGGATGCAGTATATCTGTATTACATACCCACTCTTGTAACATCCTTGTATACAGTATATCTGTATTACATACCCACTCTTGTAACATCCTTGTATACAGTATATCTGTATTACATACCCACTCTTGTATCATCCTTGTATACAGTATATCTATATTACATACCCACTCTTGTAACATCCTTGGACGCAGTATATCTATAATAGATACCCACTCTTGTAACATCCTTGGATGCAGTATATCTATATTACATGCCCACTCTTGCATCATCCTTGTATACAGTATATCTATATTACATACCCACTCTTGTAACATCCTTGTATACAGTATATCTATATTACATACCCACTGTTGTAACATCCTTGGATACAGTATATCTATAATAGATACCCACTCTTGTAACATCCTTGGATGCAGTATATCTATATTACATGCCCACTCTTGCATCATCCTTGTATACAGTATATCTATATTACATACCCACTCTTGTAACATCCTTGTATACAGTATATCTATATTACATACCCACTGTTGTAACATCCTTGGATACAGTATAGCTATAATAGATACCCACTCTTGTAACATCCTTGGATGCAGTATATCTATATTACATGCCCACTCTTGTATCATCCTTGTATACAGTATATCTATATTACATACTCACTCTTGTAACATCATTGTATACAGTATATCTATATTACATACCCACTCTTGTAACATCCTTGTATTCAGTATATCTGTATTACATACCCACTCTTGTAACATCCTTGGATGTAGTATATCTATATTAGATGCCCACTCTTGCATCACCCTTGTATACAGTATATCTATATTACATACCCACTCTTGCAACATCCTTGTATACGGTATATCTATATTACATACCCACTCTTGCATCATCCTTGTATACAGTATATCTATATTACATACCCACTCTTGTAACATCCTTGGATGCAGTATATCTATATTACAAACCCACTCTTGCAACATCCTTGTATACAGTATATCTGTATTACATACCCACTCTTGTATCATCCTTGTATACAGTATATCTATATTACATACCCACTGTTGTAACATCCTTGGATACAGTATATCTATAATAGATACCCACTCTTGCATCATCCTTGATGCAGTATATCTATATTACATGCCCACTCTTGTAACATCCTTGTATACAGTATATCTATATTACATACTCACTCTTGTAACATCATTGTATACAGTATATCTATATTACATACCCACTCTTGTAACATCCTTGTATTCAGTATATCTGTATTACATACCCACTCTTGTAACATCCTTGGATATAGTATATCTATATTAGATGCCCATTCTTGCATCACCCTTGTATACAGTATATCTATATTACATACCCACTCTTGCAACATCCTTGTATACTGTATATCTATATTATATACCCACTTTGCATCATCCTTTGTACAGTATATCTATATTACATACCCACTCTTGTAACATCCTTGGATGCAGTATATCTATATTACATACCCACTCTTGCAACATCCTTGTATACAGTGTATCTATATTACATACCCACTCTTGTAACATCCTTGGATGCAGTATATCTATATTACATACCGACTCTTGTAACATCCTTGTATACAGTATATCTATATTACATACCCACTTTTATAACATCCTTCCATACTGTATTTCTGTATTATACACCCACCCCTGAAATATCCTTCAGTACTATATTTCTGTATTACATACCCACCCTTGTAACATCCTTCTGTGCTGTTTTTCTGTATTATACACCAACCCTTGAAATATCATTCTGTACTATATTTCTGTATTATGTATACACCCTTGAAACGCCCTTCTGTACAATGTCTGTTTAGAAAATGGGCTTGGAAAATAAAGCATGCTGATTGGCTTAAAGCCTACCCAGTTATGCATTTATTTTTCAGTAACACCCACTAAATAACAAGTGCCACTTTGGGGTGTCCCATCACTTAGGATATTCTGGGGCCACCCGATTTTCAAACTTGACTGTCACCATTTTGTGCTGCTCGGTAAGCAAGACCTGAACTAGTGGCCCACCTGATCTCCCCTCTTTTCTCTGCTAGTCCCTAATATGGCACAATAAAATTTGCACATAAATTCACCATAGTTAAAAAATTACAGCCATGGCCCAAATGTCGCAGAAATCTCCACGAGCAGGAGACACATCGGTCAGCACAGCACTGCTATGATGCTTGAGAGGAGCAGTACTTTCTTAGGTATCTGTACCCCAGATGGATGTCCATCTGTGGTACAGAAACCTAAGAAAGTACCGCTCCACTCAGTAAGCATACTGCCTTCAGTCCTTCCTGACAGCGACCTCACCCGGTCAGCACGCCACCCTCCTGCCTCCGTCCAGTCACCTGCGAAGTAGAAAAGACCACAACTGCTTATTTTAAATGTAAACAGCAGACTGTTACCTGTTTCTCAGAAGTAACACTTTCTGCAATGCACTGAGACAGAAGCCGTCCTGACTCTACTCGTCCAGCTACCTTCCTTGCTCACTCTGCTGTAGTGTGCAAAGAAAATAGAAAAGCCAACGATAATAGCTCCTAGATCAAGTATTTAAAAAAAAGACACAATAACAGCTACTGTCCCAAATAAAAATGAAATAAAAATAAGATGGGAAGGAAGTGGGAAAAAGTATTTTATGACTGAACAAACAGTAACAATCTCCTGTGGGACAGGAACAGTATTCCAGCAGCTTTTTAACTGTGGAGTCTCCACTGGGACAAAAGTCCTTCAGCCCAATACAGGCAGAGGAACTATTTCATCACAAAACTTAATGTATATTTTTTTTTCATGAAAATTTTTTTATAGACCCTATTTTTTTTAGTGTCCATTTTCTAAGTGCAATAATACCCTCCAGGGTGGGTGTTATGGGCTATAACGGACCTTCCAAGGGCTATAAGGCCTTCCGCCCACAGTGTCGGCCTCATTACACCCCTGGATGGTCCATTATATCCCAATAACACCCACCCTGTCTGGTATTATTGCTTACATTATATACCCACCCTCATAATATCTACATGTACTGTATTTTTCTGTACAGTATTATATATCCACCTTTGAAACACCCTTTAGTACTATATGTCTGCATTATATACCCACCTTTGTAACATCCTTCTGTACTGTAATGTATTCTGAATTATATACCCACCCTTTTAACACCCTTCTGTACTGTGTTTCTGGTTTAAATACCCATCCTTGCAATATACTAGACGCCAGCAGAGTAGACCTATTGGTCTATCAAGTCTGCTCATGCTTCAGCACCCTGATTGAGTACCGTAGCCTTCTATCAGTTTCCTTCCATTGTTACTCCATCCCCAGTCCTGCCCCCAAGACAAACCAGCCTCTGCTTCACCCCTTGCCTATACCTGTCCCATCCTCTCTTGAATCCCTCCACCGTAGCTGCCTGTACCAGCTCTTCAGGCAGTGCATTCCATGGTTCCACCACTCTCTTGGTGAAGTACCTCCTCCTCCTCCTTTTTCCCCCCAAACCTACCACCCTCAATCTTCCAACTGTGTCCTCTGGTGATTCCACCCTCCTTCAGTCGAAAGATCCTATCTCGGCTTACCTTACTTAGTCCTCTGAGGTACTTGAAGACCTCAATCATGTTCCCCCGGTCCCTCCTCTCCTCCAGCGAGAACAGGTTGAGCTACCCTAGTCGTTCCTCATATGTCATATTCTCCCAGGCCCCAGATCATTCTGGATGGTCTCCTCTGAACCCTCTCCAGGAGTTGGATGTCCCTCCTCAGATGCAGCCTCCAGAACTGCACACAGTACTCAAGATGTGGTCTAACCAGGCTGTTGTACAGTTTGCAAAATCACCTCCCTGTTCCTTGAGGTAATCCCCTAGTGATGCATCCCAGTATCCTATTTGTCCTGACGCAACCCTCCTGCACTGCTCTGAATTATTCATGTTAACATTCACCAAGACTCCTAGGTCTCTTTCCCCTGCAGTGGCCTGCAATTCATCCCCCCTCTCAGGGTGCACACATAGTTGGGGTTTTTCTGCCCTAGGTGTAGCACCTTGCACTTGGAGGAGCAAAATTTCAATTTCCAGGTGCAGGACCACCTATCCAGAGTATCCAGGTCCTTTTGCAAGGCCAATCTCCTCCCCCCCTCCACCACTGCCCCCAGCTTAGAGTCATCCACAAAGAGACTCATTTCACACCTGATACATTCCCTGATATTGGAGATGTAGATGTTAAACAGGAGTGGCCCCAGGACTGATCCCTGTGGGACCCCACTTATGATCTCCCTAGGAGACAAGACCTCCCCTCCGACCACTACCCACTGAATGCGACCTGAAAAACAATTTCCAATCCACCTAACCATCAATGGGCCTAACCCCATCCCCCCAGATTTTCCCTTAGGCGAATGTGAGGAACCGAATCAAATGCCTTGCTGCAGTCCAGGAACAGTACATCCACTGGTCTCCCCCTGTCGAGTGCTGATGTCACCCACTCATAGAACTCTACAAGGTTTGTTTGACACGATCTACCTCGCACAAACCCATGCTGCCAGTCATCCAGGTAACCCATCTCCTCCAAGAAACCTCCCAGCCTTTCCTTAAGGATGCTTTCCATTACCTTCCCCACCACCGACATCAGACTGAAGGGTCTATAATTTCCTGGCTCTTCTCTCAATCCCCCTTTATGGATGGGCACAACATGCACCAGTTTCCAATCCCTTGGCACCCTCCCTATCTGGAGCGACAAGTTAAAGAGATCCGCCAATGGCGCAGCCAAAACATCCGCCAACTCCCTCAGTTCTTCGGGATGAATAGCATCAGTCCCCGGAGAGTTATCCTTTTTTAAGGAATGGAGGTCTTCCGTCACCTGACCGATAGGAATATTAGCATCTGTTCCTCCCCCCCATTCAACAGAACCAGCCTGATAACTCACCCCTGGCCTACCTCCCCCAGTGGGTTGTTCTTCAGCAGGTACCCCAACAGTCAGGTCTCCTGCACCTTCTGTGTCCTCCAACCCCTTTTTTGGAAGTTCCCCAGCCTCCTCCCTAGTGAACACTGAGGCAAAGTACTCATTCAGTACCTCCACCTGCTCTCTAGCCCCTTCCACCCACCCCCCAGCTGTCCTCAGCCTACTGAGCTGGCCCCTGACCTTCCTCCACTCACCAATATACCTAAATAATCCCTTTTTCCCACCCCATATTAGGGTTGTCAGAACTAGTTCATGAAAGATTCAAACCCTCCTTGAACCTTGGTGTTCGAGTTCTAATTTATAACTTGAACAGTAGAGGGTTCGCAAAAGGGTTCAAATCACAGCACCCATTTCTGTGTCTGCCTGGCCAGCCCTTCATTGCTGTGCTAGTCTGCTGCCCAAGTTGTTTGAAAAAAAGGTCTTACTTTACTTATGGCTCCTCCTCCCTCCTGGGTGGCGCTGCTGGTGCTGTTTCCAATCCATTCAGCTCCTGTCCCTATTGTGCAGCTCAAGACAGTTGTTTGGAGGGGGTGTAGCTGGTGAGGTTGCACTCTGGAGTCATCATCACCTGAGCAGCCGCTATGCTGTCAGGTGGTAGAAAGCATGTCCGAGAGGTAAGCATCACGGGATCCATCATCTGGAAGTGAAGTGCAGTTGTGGCTCCAGTCCTGTGTCTGATTTCAGATCGAGGAGCAGGGGAGTCATTTAGGGGTTGCCAGGGGTTGCATTTGCGACCCATATGAAAATTTTGCGACCCCTATGACAGGGCTTGCGACCCCTGCTGCCATGGCTTATGGGCACTGCTTGGCCATTGGCCACCACTGGCTGGACAAATTTTAAAAAAACACTTTTTTTTGCCAAATTGCCTCCCCGAGACCCGAGACAAGTGTCCGCCTTCCCCCCAAAACTCCAAGTCCCAGAGTCCCAGTGTGCATTGAGATGGGGTTGGTACTACCGCGATTGGCTAGGAAGGCCAGTGGGAGAGACTAGTCACGATGTGGTGCGGTGGTGGACGAGGGAAGGAACGTCACAAAATGGGAGAGGAGCCTGTCTAAGTGCTAGCACAGCAGACAGGGTATCCCTTCGGAGGTGGGACAGGTGGTGGGAAAGTAGCAGTTTGAAGGCTAGCTAGACGACGAAGAGCTGAGGCACCAGGAAAGTGGGTCTTGGAGGGGGGGCCGGTGTCAGATTTGGGGTTTTATTTTTCATTGATCGGTCGGGCAGCCGGGCACCGCACTGGGCGCAGTCTAAGCCAGAGAGGAGAGGACAGGACTGGAGCAGCAGGAGCGCGGGCTGTGGAGTGCCTCAGAGGAGTTGGAGCACGATGACGTGGGACTGGTCTGAGACAGGACAGAGATGGTCAGATGAGATCTGGAGAAGCCTGGATTGAAGGAGAACAAGAACAGTACAAGCAGTGAGATAGGCAACCAACAATAAAGGGAAAAAAAACTGCTTTCATTGCTTTTGCTTGCTTCTTAAAAGGTGGTAAGCCTCTGACAGAGGGAGTTGGGGCGGACCGTTTACAAGAGACACTGCTGTGGGAGTGCATGCTTACTTGTGAATGCAGACACTGGGACAGCAGAGGGCATATGGGGGAAGGGGGACTGACTGGCCTGTCCAGACTGGGAGTCATGATGGGCATGGGGGATAGAGCAGAGCTGTGGGAGTGGGGGCTGACTGGTGTGTTTGGTACCAAGGATACAGGAGCATGGGGGGATGGAGAGGGCAGTACAGTGGGAATGATACCTGTGAATGTTGACACAATGGTGTAACCCCCTGTTACCCGGGGTTACTAGAATCCCAGTAAGACCTAGTGGTAGGCAGGGAAGGCAGCTTGTGAAACTCCAGTTAAATGGATTTCACACTGTCTCACTCTGTTCTCAGTCTCAGCTGAGACTGAGGGATGACATCATTTTAGAACTGTTGCAGCTGCATAAGCCACACTGGAATGTTGCAGTTGGAGGTTAGAGTAGAACGTTGGGGAATTTGTAGTGAGTTGAGCAGAGTCTGTGCAGTCTGAAAGAGGTGCTCTGCTGTAAGCAGGCCCTCAGAGCTCTAAGCTCTGTCAAAGAGCTATTTTTTTGTTATAGGTGTGTGTTCTCACCTGAAGAGGAACACAAGAAGAGCACACTGAAGTGGTAGAGACAGCTTTCAGTGGTTCAGGACCCCATTCCTGCGGGGATGGGGGGAAAGAATTAGCCTATTTCCAAGGGCAACCCCTTCTGGTCCAGCTAGGGAAAAAGAAGCTACCTGATTTAAGTTCGTGCTGAGGCACCAGAAGTTCTGGACGAGATTTCTTTGAGGAGAAAACACCTGCGCCATCTCAATGCACATGTGGGGCACCTGCAATCAAGGGGTGAGTTTGCTCTGCTAAGGGGCCATGTATTTTCACCTGAAACAAGATGAAACTAAAGTAACTGTTACTGTGGGGTCAGGAAAAGACAGCCAAGTACAGTTTGGAAGATGTGGGGTTTGGACTGTTTAACTCTGTAGGGGGGTCTAGAGTAATGGACACAGCCACTTATTAAGTATGTTCAAGTTCAGCACAAATGGGATGTAAAGACAGTAGATTGAATGTGAAATACATTTAAAGATAATCTACACAGCAAAGTGTTTTAAAGGATGAGGTGTTTACAGTAAAGAGAAATGGCCGGGTATGAATTATGGGAACGAGAGGTGGGAGACCTCCCATCAGTAGTAACCAAATTCACCTCTACAGGTTTACTTTGGGACACCTGTTGCTTTCTCTCAGGTACTTGGCCAGTGCCTGAGGAAAGTACCCAGATGTGGGACTGATAGGAAGATTCCCTGATGGAGCAGAAGTGCTCAAAGATGGTTTAGGGAGCAACCAGTAAATGTTCCATGCTATATGGAAAGTGTCCAAAGGGCTGGCAAGGGAGCTCGAGCCAGGGAAAACCCAGAGCAGTGTACAAGTTCAGGCTGTGTGCCCAGTGTGTTTCAGAGTCTGAGGGCTAAAGTGAATAGGATGTGTTCTGATCTCCATAAATCTGCATTGCCAGGAGTGTAGCCCCGTGGGGGTCCATCTATGCTTTGTTTATTCTGTTGGATGTGAATAAAAGCCACAATTTAGAATCCCACTTCTGGTATTGGACATTACAGTTATTGCTTCCTTTGTCCGGAGTTACTTGGGTGCCCCTGTTGCAGAGTAGCCAAACCTAGCCAATGTGCCGAGTGACATATTCCTTCCTGAACACAGCCCACCAGGTTGAGGTGTCAAGATAGAAATGGCATACCTGGTTGGGGGTTACAATGGGATAGCAGGGGTCATGGGAGAGGCAGAGCTATAGGAGTGGGTCTTGGGAGCGGACTGGTGTGTCTGGTTCAGAGGATACAGGGGGATGGGGGATGGAGAAACAATCAAGAGAAATGGAGGGATGAGAGAGAGTTTGAGGAGTACTGGGTGACCTTGCAGAGTGTGGGACCCTGGGGGTACATGGGGGGCAGGAGTGAGTGTAGCATTTAAAGAAGGGTATACCATCACCACAGTGACTCCCCAACAGCGAAGACCATCACAGCGACAGGATTTGGGCAAAATCCACATGTCGCTGTGATAGTCTCTGCACGGCCAGGGGACTGCCTTTTAAGGTGTTTCGCCCCCATTCCAACTCCGACTCAGAGTTGGAATCCTAGAGACTGGGGGGTGTGGGGGGTTGAGCCCCAGCCCCCCCAATGGAAACATGGAGGCATCCCTGACACCACATTGCTGACACTTGGCAATGCGGATGTCACTGTCGTGATGTCTCTGTGTCTGCTGTCGCTCCGGCATAGTAAAACTGTCTGCACTAAAGCCTACTCATGCCCACATGAAACAAACTGAACATTATTTTAACTCACGTGTCCTCTGAAGTCTTGATTTTAAACAGAGAACCAGAAAATAAAGTTACCCCATCAAACCCCTTTCACAAAGTCTGCACTGAGTAAAAATGACGTAAAAACACTGTGGAGATGGTTTTAACCTGTATCACTCAAACTGCAACCCCCATATCACAGCAAGAAAAATAATGTAAAGAACAAAAGACAAAACAAATTCTGGGATTCTTACTTCTTTTATTTTGGCAAGGCACCAACAAAATGATAAATCCATTAAAGCAGCATTACTTGTTAGTTGGCAAAAAATTTCATCCTATAGTTTTTTTGCCAGAAATGTATTTCTGTCATCTTTAATGTGTGAAATGGTGCATTTTAGGCCCAGGTTCAGGAGCAAAGCGTGGCTCACCCCTCAGTCTTCTTGCCTCCTTTCCATCACAGAACAGCTGCTAACAATAATGGCTACCTCACAGGGATGAGAGGTAAGTAGCGGGAGATGGCTGATTGTTCTACTATAGACAATGATGGCAGAAAAAGACTAATGGCTATCCATTCTGCCTATGGTTCCGTATCTAATCCTGTGACCTAATGTCCAACCCAGGGTCCTAGCCCTCTCTATCCACCCCACTATTCCCCTCCCAGTATCTGTTGCCTTGAGTAACCATTATACCCTTCACTTTGTCCCAACCTTGCTTGAAACCAATAATGGTTTTAGCGCCCACCACCTTGGCAGGTAGACTGTTCCATGGTTCCACCACCCTTTCTGTAAAATAATACTTCCTCATGTCCCTCCAGGCATCTCCAAAACTTGCACCTGCAAGGCAACCTCCCACTGCACTGTGATAGAAAGGAACCAGAGTTAAAATCTCTATTCAACTTCAGTAACAGTAAACTGTGACAATTGGAATGTTATTTGAATACTGTACTGAGACTAACAATCACATTCTGGGTGTGATACTGAATAACACTGGCATTCCGTTTTGTAAACCCACTGCTATGACATAGATGAGATAGGTTTATACGGTTCTGACATCACAACAGTGGGATTACAAGGTTGTAATCTGTTTGATTTCAATGGGTAATAAGGGCTACCCATACATTATAATAATGTTTAATATTTGTACAGTTGAGGAATGGGACTTTCATTATACTGATGATTCCATAATTTGATGAAAACTAGCTATTTAATTTGAATCAACATCTGTAATGACCCATTTCACATTTATATTCAGACCTTACTATCCATTTCATACTCATTTTTAAATTACTTGGTCGCTAGCTCTATGTCACATTGACAAATGCCACCCTATCTGGCCCCACCTACACCGTGGCCCCGCCCACATCGTCCCCACCCTATTTTGTTGCCCTTATGATTTTGCTGAAATGATGCCCCTGTCGAGGTGGATGTTCTGAGTGCTGGCTGTGCTCTGCACAGCAATCCTAATTCTACTTTATTAGTTACTTGCTACTGTGAGTTTTGTTTGGGTGGCGTTTTACAATTTGAATTCAAAAAGCGTACTTTGTCATTGTTGGCTTTCTGGAAATGGAAAAAGGTTGCCTTAAAGGGAAATAAAACAAAATGGAATGGGGGCCAGGGAAAGAATGGTTGGGACTTGGGAGGGAGATCACCCTGGCTGGGGGGGGGTGAAGAGGAAGAGATTAGGGGAACAGAAGAAAGCCAACAAACAGGGAACACATTCAAATAAATTATACAAAGTAAGAAATCATCAGGACTGTGCTGAGGGGGTCCTTTCACCCCAAACTTCCTGATACATGCAGTTCAGTTAGTTTTTGACACAGTATCCCCCGTCATACGTCTCAACTGTCACACATTACGAGGAACAGTGCCTCATTATACTTCAAAAAAGCCCCATGTTCCACATTGAGAAGATGTGTCCCACATTCTGTTAAGATTTTAAAGCAAAAATTAATTGTATATAATATGAAAAATATACTGTTCAATTAACAATGAACTTTGTGAACATAAAGGCATACATTTTACGTGTTCTGAGCTTCTTAGTTAAACATTTGCCTATGTGACCCACATTTTGCTTATTTGTTCCACATTTTGAGAGGCAACGTCCCACATTTAGAGGAGGAAAGGTTGAGTATGTTCACTGTGTTGTGTCACTCTGCCTCCTGTGGCATACTGTGGTCAGCCCATCACCTTGTTGTGTGCCCTTCGACTGCACTGTACCCTACCCAATGTATGTGACTGTGTGCAGCCCAGCAGTCAGTTGCATAGGGGTATCCTTAAATACATGCCAGACATATATTTCCCTGTTGGGAAGGGAGGTAGAAACATCCATTGTCAGTACCAAAAAGTAAAATCTATGTGTCAGCCATTGTGTGACTCCGTCTCCTACATGGCATGCTAGCCACCATTGTCTTGCTGTGTGCCCTTTGACTGCTGATTGTACCGTGTGTGTGTGTGTGTGTGTGTGTGTGTGTGTGTGTGTGTGACTCCTATGTGGCGTACTGGCCATCATTCTGCTGTGTACCCTTTGACTGCTTCACTGTACCCAATATATAGAAGTCACACATGATCATTTCTCTCCCCTTATGCTGAACAGATTTTATTTCTCCTTGTTCTCAATTTCACGTGTATTTCATTATTATCTCCATTATTGGCAACACAATTAAAAACATAGGGTTCAAGTTCTAAAAAGTTCTAAAAAAGATTAGAACCCTAGAACTTTTTAAAAAGTTCTAGATTAGAACTAGAACCCAGAACTTCAGAGGGTTCTGACAACCCCACCCCGTATCCCCCTGCGCCAGCCTCTGCTCTTTCCAGGCCTTTGCGCCCCTCACCACTCTGGTGACTTTCCTGGTTGCAAGGCAATAGTTCTCTCTATCCCTCTCTCCTCTCATTTCTTTGTACCTACTGTATATCTTTATGTATTGCATTTCTCTATTATATACCAACCCTTGAAATACCCTTCTGTAGTGTATTTCTATGTTATATACCTGCCCTTGTAGCATCAACCTGAACTGTATTCTGAATTATATACCCACAAGTGTAATGCCCTTCTGTCCTATATTTTTGTATTAAATACCACTGTAATATCTTTATGCACTGTATTTCTGTATTCTATATCCACCCTTGTAACATCCTTCTGTATTGTATTTCTTGTAAACCCCCCCAGCCCAAGTCTAGGGGTCCTGGTGTTAAATATACTGGAGGGGGCACAAAGCAGGTATCATCACAGAACAAAATGGTAGCAGAAAATAGCTTGGCCTATCTTGTTCACTGATGCCAAGGAATCTGGAGATGTTCAAACTCAATATACCCACAGATGGATAAATGATGATAAAGGCAGGTATGGACTGGGACTAACTGGGAGCAACATCTGGTTAGGAAAATGGCAGCATAAACCAAGCTGGAGCACCAAGGATTAAAAGAATAAAAATTAATTCATTAAAATATTGAAACGAATAAATATAGCTCCATGGGGCTGGAGGCAAAATGGAGACGGGCACAAGGTTAGAAGTGTTAGAACTTTCAGCAGCACAAGGCTGCAGCACAATACTTAGGTCTAGGCAGGCCAAAAGAGTGGGTTCCACTTAGAATGCTCAGCCAGGGGGGCACTCAGATTTCACAAGCAGTAAACCCAAGGCCTACAAAACCAGGACTCGCTAAAACTGACTCCTGGAATCAACCCAATCTGAAAAAAAAATGCTGCTTACACCTCCGATGCTTGGAATCCCCAAAACAGGGAGCTCTCACATCAGCTGGTTCCCTTTCGACTCACAATGCTTCCTGCTGCATCAGGCTAATGCCGGGCCCACCCCGATCTCAGACATAACCAAAATATGGGAAAAGTGGGCACGGCTACTGTCACTCTCAGCAGGCTACCCAGAACTTAGAGGACAGTGTGCCACATGGGTACAACCTCCCAGTGGTACCGCCACTGGGCCGGCCTTACCACGACACTGCCACCACTGTGACGCCCCCCCACTGACTCACTTCTTCACAGAGACAGGGCCCCAACCTGCCACAGTGCCATGGAGCATGAAGCAGGTCAGACATCGACTCCTCCAGGCTGCCCCTCCTACTTCCATCATGGGAATCCCATCCCACCAGCTGCTTGCCTGACATACCTCCCACTGAACACCTGAGTGCTGTACCCACTAACACAGAGCTTAGACCTCACTCCTGGGCCGAGGGATCAAACCTTGGCCCATACTTACGGTCTGGCTCCCGTCGGCCTCCTCCAGCACTGCCACCCCTCCCAATTTGTACCCTCAGAGGGCAGAGTAAACCACACCCAAAGGGTGGGCACTAACCCCGGTCCTACCTCCTAACTAGTGCAAACAAAAGGGTGAGCAGGATACCTTTTAATAAGCCCCCAAACTGGGGGTGAGGGCTTACATTCTGTTTATTATATAACCACCACTGCAAGGTAAGGCAATTGTATCTGTATAGCACCCTATCCCAAAGGCAGCAGTCACGTTTGAAAAAACCCTCATCTGAAACAGCAGGTGGAGGAGCAGGTCTGGTGAGTTGGAGGAGAAGCAGATCTGGCAAGCCAGTGTATGGACTTTTATTTGAAAGCTGCTTCCTTCGCAGCACACATGCTTCCCTCACTAGACACTATTTGTTTTTTCATTTACAGTATTGTGGAGCACAGGTCAGGTGTTTATTTCAGTTGAGGACATTTCAGTAACTGTGTGGTGACAGAATGTGTTGAGGGGGAGGGCTGCACTTCGGCCACTAGACAACAGGCTGTTGCATTTTTCTGGTTTCTCTGTTGGTGCCATGCTCTCCTGCTGCAGCTGTTGCTGCGGAGCTGCAATAGGAGAGCAGTGGCACATGCTGATTTACCATGTGCTGCATTTTGGATGGCACAAGTAGTACCGGTTGTAAAGTTATGTCCTGATAAGGACACGGCTGAAAAAGTGAATCAGCCAATCACAATCTTTTTTTTTTACCCATTTTATAAGGTGCAATGCAGCTTTAATATCTCTGCCCATAGCTTTAGAAATACTTTAAGAAAGTATCTTCTGTCCAGGAGTCAATGTAAATGTTTTAATTAGCCAAAGTGATTGTGGTTGTAATGTGTGGTATGTTATCTTAACTGTCTATTTATTATATCTGTTTATGAATGATTGTGACTCTGATCACCCATGAAAATGGGTCTTTGACTCATGGAGTTTACAGATTTTAAATAAACAAAACAAACAAACAAAGCACGGACTGGTTGAACTATTTTTTATAGTAACTATTTTTGCCCCCAACTCAGGGCAGTGTCCCCATCTGCTGGTATCCCTAACCCCATCACCTCACCATCCCCAGGATGTACTGTACCTGCTCCAATGTCTTATGGTATACCCCCCATGGTGAGGCCACTAGGATGGAACCATGTCCCAGTAATAAATGAATCTGTGGTGGAGCAGAGCCTAGTCAACAACTACAGGGCCTGCAAGATGCTAAAGTCATCCTGGCTGCCGGCTAGTGTTTTCTACATTTCTTCAAGCCCCCCAGACGTCAACAGCATTAATGAACATGTTCATGTAGTCAGAGGGCATGCACAGGTTCCAGCTGACAGACTCACCCAACTTCCAGATGACCATGTGAAACTGCACCTCCCACCACTCCAGTGGGCATCCACTGCAGCACTTTAACCATCTCCCATCCCTCCAATCATCCAGCAACAGTGACTCATTCACAAACCTGGGTCACCAGTGTCATGTGTGGTAATCTTACTACCATGCCAAAGGGCCGGCCCCAGGATCTAGTTGAAATTGTATGTGGGTAGCTTTAAATAATGGTGGAATCCGCTGACTTACGTAAGACAGCTGCAGCTTAGCAACACTTGCTACTCCTTCCAAATCAGCTGCATGCTGGAGTGTTAGTTGTTGTCCTGATTTTTTCTTAAGCAGGATTTCAATGTGTGAACATCTAGCCCAGAGGTAAAAGTGCTATAGCTATGAGTCACCAATGCAATCCCTCTGCACAAAAGACAAGAACTGCTGACCCCACCTGGATGCTGCCTTATTGCCCTGCCTCCTTAAAAAGCTTTTACAGTCCTTTACGTATAGGTAGGTCATCCAGTGGTCAATTCAATGAGATCATGGGGCCATCTCTTAGCCTCTAACCCTCTGGGGAGGGCTGGTGTTTGAGAGAATACAGCTTTATATGCAGCATTACTGTCTGAAACAGGAATCCCTTTGGTGCACATAGGCAGGATCACACTGTGTTAGCGAGAGAACTGCTGTGCCTATGCATTCCCATGTGTGCTACAGTCTGTGGTCTAAAATGAGTAAGGGAGACAAGAGTTCCAGCTGTGGACAAGGGCGTAGAAACTCAAGCATCATGTGAGCCATGGTGTACAAATATATTTTGAAATCAAATATTGCTGTATCACAAGGGTAATATTAGCCCCACCATGTTATAATATGATTTTCATGCTCTAGGTTAGCAAGCACCTATGTAAATGCATACACCCGAGAACTGCTTAGCTTTCTCCCAAGTTTGAAACCACATTGGAATGTACAATGGTAGAGCAACAAATGGGATACAGCAGGGGCCAACAAACAGAGTAATGGGCAATAAACAAGATCATAATGTACAATATGGTGTACAAACGTTATTTTCTTAGATATGTTCCTGGCTGTGGTGGTGCATGTTTACTGTTGACATGTGAGGCAGTTTACAGTTAAAATACAAATGTGGGTATTGGTGACAAGATTATAGCCAATGTGTAGTTGTGGTTGTTTAAGTAGTAGTACCAACAGCAGTAGGAGTAGTAACAGTAGTAGTAGTAGTAGCAGCAGGAGTAACAGTAACAGTAGCAGTAGTAGTAACAGTAGTAGTAGATGTAGCAGCAGAGGCAGTAGCTGTAATAGTAGTTGTAGCTGCAGCAAAAGCAGCAGTAGTAGAAGCAGAAGCAGCAATAGTAGTAGCAGCTACATAGCAACAGTAGTAGCAGCAGCAGCGTAGCAACAGTAGTAGTAGCTGCAGTAGTAGCAGCAGCAGTAGCAATAGCAGTAGTAGTAGTAGCAGCAGTGTAGCAACAGTAGTAGTAGCTGCAATAGTAACAGCAGTAGTAGTAAAAGTAGTAGTAGTAGAAGCAGTGCAGCAACAGTAGTAGTTGCTGCAGCAGCAGTAGTAGCAATAGCAGTAGTAGTAGCAGCAGTATAGCAACAGTAGTAGTAGTTACACTAGCAGCAGCAGCAGAAGTAGTAGCAGTAGCAGTAGTAGTAGCAGCAGTGTAGCAACAGTAGTATTAGCTGCAGTAGCAGCAGCAGAAGTAGTAGCAATAGCAGTAGTAGGAGCAGCACTGTGTGCAACAGTAGAAGTAGTAGCAATAGCAGTAGTAGCAGTAATAGTAGAAGCAGCAGTGTGGCAACAGTAGTAGTAGCTGATGTAGTAGCAGCAGCAGAAGTAGTAGCAATAGCAGTAGTAGTAGTAGCAGTAGCAGCAGTGTAGCAACAGTAGTAGCAACAGCAGCAGAAGCAATAGCAACAGCAGTAGTAGTAGCAGCACTGTAGCAACAGTAGCAGCAGCAGGCAGCAGTAGCAATAGCAATAGTAGCAGTAGTAGTAGCAGCAGAGTAGCAACAGTAGTAGTAGCTGCAGTAGTAGCAGCAGTAGTAGCAGTAGTACTAGTAGCAGTAGTAGTAGTAGCAGCAGTGTAGCAACAGTAGTAGTAGCTGCAGCAGCAGTAGTAGCAATAGCATTAGTAGTAGTTGCAGCAGTATAGCAACAGTAGTTGCAGTAGTAGAAGCAGCAGAAGTAGTAGCAATAGCAGTAGTAGTAGTAGCAGCAGTGTAGCAACAGTAGCAGCAGCAGCAGTAGCAATAGTAGTAGTAGTAGCAGCAGTGTAGCAACAGTAGTAGTAGCAGCAGTAGTAGCAGTAGTAGTAGCAGTAGTAGTAGTAGCAGTGTAGCAACAGTAGTAGTAGCTGCAGCAGCAGTAGTAGCTATAGCAGTAGTAGTAGCAGCAGTGTAGCAACAATAGTAGTAGCTGCAGTAGTAGCAGGAGCAGAAGTAGTAGCAATAGGAGTAGTAGTAGTAGCAGCAGTGTAGCAACAGTAGTAGTAGCAGCAGTAGTAGCAGTAGTAGTAGCAGTAGTAGTAGTAGCAGTGTAGCAACAGTAGTAGTAGCTGCAGCAGCAGTAGTAGCAATAGCAGTAGTAGTAGCAGCAGTGTAGCAACAATAGTAGTAGCTGCAGTAGTAGCAGGAGCAGAAGTAGTAGCAATAGGAGTAGTAGTAGTAGCAGCAGTGTAGCAACAGTAGTAGCAGCATCAGCTGCAGTAGCAATAGCAGTAGTAGCAGTAGTAGTAGCAGCAGTGTTGCAACAGTAGTAGTAGCTGCAGTAGTAGCAATAGCAGTAGTAGCAGTGTGCAGCAGTAGTAGTAGCAGCAGCAGCAGTAGTAGCAGTAGCAGTAGATAGTGCAGCTGGTTACAGCTTTTGTCTGTGCTGGACCCCATGTCCATGGGACATTCTTTTTCAGAAATTCGTATAGGGGTGCAGCCTTTTGTGCAAAATCACAAATGAAATCCCTGGCATGATTTACCATACCCAGGAAACGTCTGAGTGTTGCCACAGTAGTAGCAGTAGATGTAGCCATAGTAGTAGCAGTAGTAGTAGCAGGCAGTAATAGTAATAGCAGTAGTGGTAGTAATAGTAGTGGTAGTAACAGCTGCAGCAGTAGTAGTAACAGCAGTAGTAATTATAGTAGCAATAGAAGTAACAGCAGTAGCCATAGTAGTAGTAGTAGTAACAGCAGTAGCAGCAGTAGTAGTCATAGTGGTAGTAGTAGCCGTAGTAGAAGTAGTAGTAGTAGTAGTTGTCGTAACAGCAGTAGCAGCAGTAGTAGTCATAGCTGTAATAGTAGTAGTAACAGCAGTAGTAGTAGCCGTTGTAGTAGTGTCCATAGTAGCAGTCGTACTGTGCTGTGCAAAACAAATACTGTTCAGGGCAAACACACACAAATACTGCATTGTTTACAGATACAAATATTACTCTTAAATATTTGTATTTCTGTCAGACTGTATAAAGTAGTATTAGACTTTGGCTGAGGCTGGTGTGACACACATGACTACTACTGCTTATAACATTAATGCATATTGTATTGATAACTCTCCAACCCTTGGTCTTGTGTCATCATTAACAGTGATGCTGACGTGCATGCCCGGAATCACGACTTTACATTCCAGAAAGAAAACTAAACATGTTACAGCTCTCAGTTTTTCGTAACAGTTATGTTGCTGTGCTCAGGAGACTGTAAACTGGTAGGAAAACTGTTTGGCTCACACCACTTACTAAAAACCGAGACTTGTTCATACATGAGTTTATGTCATCTCACCAGTGCATGCGCCAGAGCCGCAGTCTGCCTGAGATAAAAGAGGGGACAAGTAAATGTGGAAATTATTGAAGAATACAGCACTAAATGTGCAGTTTATGGTGTGCAACCACTAAGTATATCATACGTGTAACCTGGCAGATACATTTTGGTGTTGTTTTAAAATGGGGCTTGAAATCAGCTAATGAGCTGACAGTGTCCCTTTAAGTGGTCTAAAGAATAGTTCCAGAACCCTGATAGGGAGATTTTGAAATAAATGCAGGCATTTGCATAGGGTGTTCATTTTAATTGTATTCACCCTTCCTTTGAGGCTGATGGGCAGGTCTTCCCATCCCATCTCTGACAGTCCTTCCCGACACTGTCCAACAAAGCATCATAAATTTCTTTACATGTTGCCCTACTGGGTATAGTAATTCCTGGGATCCATACTAAATCCCGACAACCATATTCCCGACATGTAAAATCCTGACACCACAAAATACTGACAGCACAAAATCCTGACATGAAAAATCCTGACAGTACATTTGCCTGTCTACACATAATCCCGACATGTAACAAACAATAAATTGTTACTCACCAGCATTGATGTTCACTCCACTCTGTAGTAATCCAGTCATATCCAGAAATCCAGTAATCCAAGTAATGACACCATTAAAACGTGTATCTTTATTAGTTAAAGGGTAAACATTAAAATGCGGTAGTTATAGCATTTAGAGTGTAAGGTTATGTGCAATTCCCCTGAGAAATTCCAATGCAGATCGTTGTGGTCTCACACTGACCACATTGGCAATTTTGGCCTCCCTACTGCAATAGTGCTTCTTTACAGGTGACCTAGGCAAGCCCCGTAGGATCTTCTCAACTGTTGTGTCAGCAAGCATCGCCTCCTTTTGCAGCTGAGCTATGAATCAGTTGGTGCCCACATGTGCAGAACCTATTAGTGCACCCAGTCTGCGGTGCCACGCTGCCACCTTGTTTTGTGTGCGTGGAATTCCACTGTCAGCCTGGTCATGAACAGACCAGAATTCAGGTGGGAAAGTGGGTTTCTAATAGCAGTTCTGTTCCTCATTTGCCTCCTGACTCTGCCCAAAATGTAATTTTCTTCGAACCAGGCGACCAGTGGAGCACTATTGTCTGGCATAATACTTTTAACCTCAGTGAATGCTGCTTTTATTTCATCCAGTGGCAGAAAAGCCAGAGCAACTAGATGCCTCATGAGGAGACTGAACTCAGAGGCACTGCCATACTGTTGTGCTAAACCCAGCCCCTCTATCCTTCTCCACACAATTTGTCTCAAATTTCAAATGTCAGTATTGTAACTAGTCAGGAATGTGGGTGACGGGATTGTATGTGGTTGGGCAGTAAAACGCTCGGGATTCTGGTGATGGAATTATTAATGTTGGGCATAATTATGATGGGATTTAGTACCTAATCTGTAATTCCTAGGTATTTCAAGAAATTTACCATTTTTATTTTCAGTGAGATGTCAGTCAGGACATAGAGTCACCCCTCCTCAAGACCAGTACTTCACGTTTTGTCCAGTTAACCTTATGACTTGCTATAGCCCTGTACTTGGCCAAGATGTCATGCAGGGCCGGTAAACCCTGTTGTGGGTCCTTCAGATAAATTAGTAAATCATCAGCAAACAAAACAACTTTATGGAGTCACTCTCCTGCCTTCAATCCTACAATTCCATTATCTTGTCTTGTGACCGCTGCTAGCAGTTCAAGTGACATCACATATAGGGGAGGTAAATGGACACCCCTGTCGTGTGCCCCGTTAACTGAAAGGGTCTGGTAAGAAAACCATTTACAAGAATTTGGGAAGATGGTTGATCATAGAGGGTACAAATACATCTAAGCATATTGTCCCCTATACAAAATCCCCATATGGTTTCCAACAGATACCCCCAATCCACAGAGTGAAATACCTTTTTAGCATCAAGGGCAAGGACAGCCGCATTCCCATCAGCTGATCTCCCAACCCACCACCACACAACATTAAGAGTTCACTTAATATTAAGTTTCCCCTGCCTCTCTTTCACAAAGCCAGATTGAGCTTCATGAATTCTTTCTGGCAGCACTTTTTGTAAGCTACTAGCAAGAATGCATGCAGCTATTTTATAGTCCGCTGTTGGAAGAGACGTCAACACATACGAACTGCATTGCTGAGGGTCCTTGCCCTGCTTGGGTAGTATGGTAATAGTGGCAGACTGCATGGAGGGGAGCAAACTTCCCAGTGTCAAGCATTCGACAATCATTTACTGTAAGGGCACTTGTAATTCCTGTTGAAATATTTTGAAAAATTCAGTTGTGAAGCCATCTGGCCCTGGAGCTTTCCCACCTTTAAGGAGAGCTGAACGATAGTATTCTTCATCTCCTCCCAGTGTAATGGCTGCTCCATCTGCCTTTTGCTTCCTGTATCTACAGTATGGTGGGCAAAGAAGCTTTGGTGAGAAAATCCCCCATTTGAGTACTTGTATGTGAGGATTCAGCAGTATATAGGGTCTCATGAAACGTTTGAAAACATTCTCCTATTTCTGTGTCATCACAGACCAGATTACCATCAGGTGATTTAAGCTGAGCTACATTTATGGCCCCTTCCCTGCTCTGCAGCTGCCAGGTCAGCCATCCCCCCCCCATGTCCCCATCAAAATAGTTCCCTGTCAGTGTAAGAAGGAGAGCCCGCTCTGTTTTGTACTATGTGCTGTGTTATATTCCCATTTTAGGCATTGGAGGGCCTGATACCGTTCTGGTGGTTGGAGTTCTATATGAGATTTTTCAGCAGTGTGTATCTGTCTCTCAAGGTCATCAAGCTGTTGGTCATTATTTTATTTGCTTTTTGTGAGACGCAAAGGAGATGATGGCTCCCCTCAATACAGCCTTAAGGGCCTTCCACCTCACTGTTGCCGATGTCTGCCCTGCAGGGCTGTTTGCTAGGTACTCTGCTATCTGGCCCTTCACATAATGTTGAAAGTCAGCTTTTTTCAGCAGTGTGGGATCAAGCCTCCACGCTTTATTGATGGCTGGAATGTCCATCCCGGAAAACATGATCTGTACAGGTGAGCGGTCTGTACAGGTGAGCGGTCTGTACAGGCGAGTGATCTGTGATGGCCATAGCACCATGGATGATCGAATGCATGCAAGGAATTAGGGCTTGTGTGATGAGGGGAAAAGCTAAACGAGCTTAGGTTTTCACAGAGTGAGAGTAGTGCATGCACTCCCTACCTGTGGGGCTGACATGTCTCCAGGAGTTTATAAGCCTGTGATCCTCTATCTGTGCTAACAAGGCTTTAGAAATCCTAAAGGTGGCCCCCCTCCAGTGTTGGAATTACAGGAGGGCTTGCCAGAGCTTGGCCACCCAACCCTGAAGAGAGCCTTGGTAGGTCATACATCACTGCCATTGGCTGATAATGGGAAGGGGGTTTAATTTAAAGATAGGACCCTTGTGAAGTTCGGTTCATTATGTTATCCTGTACACAATTGAAATCCCCACTTAATACCCAGCAACCCTCAAAACTAGTCATTTCCATTGAGAGACAACTGAAAAAATCTGGGGAGTCTATATTTGGTCCGTATATAGACCACACTGCTAATTTCTGTCCAGAGTTTAGCTGTATTTGTAGTAAAACATATCTCTCCCCACATTTGTCCACACACACCAGAGTAACAGCACCTGGGAACCTAGGTCTGAGCCATATAGCTGCTCCTCTTGCTTTAGAGGTGAAATACCAACTGTGACACTCCACCCCCCCACCCCAATTTTTGGCAATATGGTTGCCTTTGTTTTCTGTTATGTGGGTCTCTTGGAGACATAAGAAAATCGGGGAACAATTATAAACACTATATGCCTAATACTATTAGACAAGCAATCATAAGGAATAATACACTAAGTGAGATTAAGATTAAGTGACCTTTATGTTATTAAATGCCCAAAGTTTGAATAACAAATCTGATGAATTTAAGGCTCGCATAGCCCTGAGCAGGACAAACATCACTGCAGTAACCGAAACATGGTGGGATGAGAAAGCTGAGTGAGAATTCAAGTTACGTGACCATCACATTTACAAATGTAACCGCAATGCAAAAAACGGTGGAGGTGTGGCTTTTATTATTGCTATCAATATTAGATCTACAGACGTTAGAGACAAAATAAAGAACCACGCATTGCAGACTGAAACGATTTGGGTAATGCTTACATTAGACCATACTGACCCACTAATTTTGGGAGTTTGCCACCATCCCCTAAACACTGTTCAGTTGAGACCTACAATGCTATTCTTAGTGAAATGGAAATGGCAGGAGAACAGGGGGAGTTGATTTTCATGAGGGATTTTAAATTGGGAGGGTTGATTGGTCTTCCCAACTGGCCACATGTTGTGCTGGAAAAAAAGGTTTCGTCCGTTTGTGACCAACTTCACCAAAATCAACATGTTATCTTCCCAACCAGGGGTGATAAGATTTTGGACATAGTCATTTGTACTAATGACCTCCACATGAACAGGTGTATCGCTGCATCCCCTTTTGGTATTAGTGACCATAATATCACTGAGTTTTCAATTTTAAGGAACATCAACCTTTATAATGGAAATACCTGGATCTTTCTGTACAATAAAGCAAATGTAAAAAATATAGTGATGTCTCCGAGAGAGATTGACTGGGATAGAGCTTTACATAATAAAGATGGTTCAGAAATGTGGATTTTTATAAGGAATACAATTCTTAATACATGTAACAAATTGAAGTGCGCAACCCCGTGGTTATGTGGGGAAAGAGCTCCTCCCCCACATCCTACATAATCCAAGCAGCAGACTTCTGCTCTGCTTACAGCGAGTCGCACTCACCCTCCATCCTCCCCTGACACCTCCTCCTTCTGCGGCACTCTTATCCCACTGGGGGGGGGGTTCATAATACTAGACGAAGCTTCCTCCCTACAGAGAAAAGCCAAAACCATCAAATAATAACAAACGATTCTCTGTTCAAGCATCCAGGCTCATACTATCCAATTCATACGTACTATAATCATTGACTCGATCATGTTCATGCTGAAGTACCTAAGCACAAATCATTCCATACTACTAGTACCTACCAACCATTGTCTAGTTAACAGCTGGCCTCGGTATCCAACAACCATCTACATCATCCAGCTGCAGTATGTAACATAAGCACTGAGCTATGAACCACACATAATATATTCCCACATGACAAAAGTAGTCAAACAACAAATTAAAGCCAAAATGTATGAACAGACACATAAAGAGAATCATTAGAAGAAAGAACAAATCGTATAAAAATACTTGGAATGCAGAACAGATGCAGCTAAGAACACATATATAAATGTACAAAGAAAATGCAAGAAGGAAATCAGGAAAGTTAAAGCTGGTTATGAAAAACAACTAGCATTACAGGCAAGGAAAGATAATTTCAAATACTTTTATTCTTAAATATTAACTCTCTAAAGAAACCCATCTAAGTAGGCCCAATCTTTCATAATGGAAAATTATTAATGATAACACCCAAATGACTAATCTTCTAAATACAAATTTCTGTGGGGTATATGGCCCAAAACAGGATATAATCAACCTGGTACACTGTAAAGAACATCGCATTACCTTCGCTAAGGATGGCATAACATGTAAATGATCAAAACTTCAGGGCAAAGCTTCTCCTGCCCTTGATGGCATTAAAGGGCAAATGCTTTATTCAATGGCAGATGTCATAGTTTACCCGCTGAAAGTTTTCTTTGCATTCTGTTTGAATAATGATTTTGTACTGAATGATTGGAAGTTAGCTCATGTTATTCCCATGCATAAAAAGGGTTCCAAATACACCTGGAGTAATTACAGGCCTATAAGCTTACTTTGGCAGTTTGTCAAGTCTTAGAAAGCCTTATCAAGGCTATCATAGCACCAGATAATAATAATGACAATATTCAACACAGCTTCAAAAAAAATTGTGGTACACTCACTAATGTAACATGTTTCTATGAATACATTAGTGCTGTGTTAGACAAGAATATACTTTGCGACATTGTGTTCTTGGATTTTAACAAGGCTTTCCATCTGTTGCCTCATTGGGCATTCATTGAAAAATTAAGTTAATATAATATTAATAAATACAAAATTATTTGGATTTATGAATGGCTGAAAGAAAGGAAGCAGTGTGTTGCCGTAAATGGTCATTTTTGAGTGTGTCGTGCGCACAAGCGCAGAAGAACATCTTGAAATGAGAGTTGCTGTAGAGCGGTGTGGGGGTGTGTGCATACACTGGAGAGTTCTGTTCCAAGGGGCAGGTCTGCAACAGACGAATCAGTAGGCAGGCTGCTGATGACTCACTTTCGGTTTTTGGGTAGAGTTGGCAAAGTTTTCAAAGGACAGAGCCGAACCAATAGTGGTGCAGCTCGGTCCTTTGAAACAGCCCTGCATTACATTAACTTCCTAGTTGTGCGTTCACACTGCCATAGTGCTTACAGTGATGATGGCAGATGTGAACTCGCTGAGCCTCTGTTTAAAAGCAAATGAATCCCTCCCGCTCCCTCCCACTGATCCTGTCCTCCCTCCATTCTCGTTTGAGACCCCCACCAGCAAATCACTCTCTCCTGCTCCATCCCACTGCTGCTATCCTTCCTGCATTCTCGTCTAAGCCCCCGCCAGCAAATCAGTGTCTCCCACTCCCTCCCACTGCTGCTGTCCTCCCCACACCCTCTGTTCTGTTCGAGCCCCCACACACACACACAGCAAATACCTCCCTCTCCCTCCCACTACTGTTTTCTTCCTAGTACCCTCTGTTCCCTGGACACTGGGGAGACCACTCCCAGTGTACAGAAATGTACAAATCATTTCCTGTAAAAAAAAATGAAAACTGTCCCCAATGTCTTTATTTTTTTAAACCTAAAAAGAAAAAAGTCCATCGTTGTCTCCCTGTCCCCCTCCCCAACTTGACCCTCCCACTGCGCACCCACCTCCACACACACACACACACACACACACACCCCTTACCCATACTTACCTACGGAGGTAAGGAGCAATGATCTTCTGTGGACCGGGACACGTCTGCACTCTTCAAAGCCGATAGGCAAAGTGAAGATTTCAAGCTAAGCCAAATAATAGGAATGAATGGGGTGGGGGTTGGTTCAACTTATATTGATATTTCAACCATTTTGGGAATTTTGGCCCCAAATTTTCAACATGGGGTTCTTGGGACCCCACCTCCTGAACACTGTCACTGTGATTTTGTTACTCAGTCCCGAGAGGTGATTTCGCAGTCACTGCATGGAATCACCTTTTGGGACTGATTAATGAAATGACAGTACCACTGTTCATGAGTTGGGATCCCAAAAAGCCCATGTTGCAAGTCTTGTGAAAAAATTCTGAAAAATGACTGCATTACGAGCATGCATTGTGCAGTTTCTATGCACACTCCTAATTCCAAACTGCTGTCTAAATAAATAAAAAATAAATAAATTTAGCCAATTGTTAATATTTTCACTCCAGATTTTCAACATTACCATTATTTCACACCTCCTTATGAACAGCATAACTGTCATTGCTCATATCCTACCTGAAACATGTTTTCGCACCTGTGGTGCACAATGGCATGGTGGCTGTGCAAAATCACCTTTCGGGATGAGTGAACAAAATGACACTGGCACTTTTACTGAGGTGGGATCATAAGAATGCTACATTGAAAGTTTGGTGTGAAAATATTAACAAACAACAAAGTTACAAGCATGCACTTAAATTAACAAACTCAGGCTCGTATCTTTGGTACTTTTCAATATTTTGACCCCAAATTTTCATCATAGCTATTTCTTCACTGCACCTCAGGAATGTGAAAGTTGCCATTTTCCAGATCCTGGGCAAAATGTTTTTTTTGCATCCTGAAAGGTGATTTCGCAGCCACTGCATGAAAGTACCTTTCGGACAGGCGTTGAAATTGTACTCTTCCTTTCTTCATGAGGTGACGTAATAAGATGGCTATGTTGAAAATGTGGTGTAAAAACATTAAAAAACAATGAAGTTATGAATCCATGCTGAAATTTGCCAGCACGGGCTCATAAACCCCCCAAATGGCACCAGCACATACAACAAACTTTCGGCATTGACAAATGTTTTTGTAGAGTTAGGGATGGTTATTATAAGTGGAGTACCACTGCTGGGCCCTTCTCTGTTTCAATTATTTATATATGACATGACGAAAAACATCTTAAATTACTCAGTTAAATATGCAGACAGTGTCAAGATAGGAGGCCCCTCTTGCTTCGCACAGTAAGCCCAAGAGCTTCACGATAATTTAGATAAGATATGTGCCTAGGTTAACAAACTCGATATGAGACTGAATGCAGATAAATGCAAGGTAATACACATGGGTAAATATAACCCACATACCTCATATACACTAAATAATAAAACCCTGTGTGTAACTAACAATGAGAAAGACCTAGGGCTTCTAATATCTGATAATCTCGCATGCACACATCAACTGAATGCTGTTATTTGCAAACCTAATAAAGTTATTTGATCCATTAAATGAAATATTAATTCAAAACAACCTGATCCCTCTGTTTAGAGCCTAGGCATAGCTTTTCCTTTATGTGACTGGAATTATGTGATGTATTTTGAACTTATGGGGCCCATTTCTAAGACGTATGGTGCAACTCCCTGGTGAATGCGAGTTGCAACATATGCCTCTATGCTGGGGACCCTGCGCCAGATTCCAGAACAGGCAGGGTCCTCAGCACTTACGCCCTGAGACTTGCAGCACCTCCAGCAGTGCGCTACAGGAAGTGCGCACCTGACCTGGGTGCCACAAGGCAGCGACAAGCCCGATGACAGGGTGCTGTCCCCCAGCCCCAAGACAAGCCTGTAAGCCTCAGTGGGCCATGGGGGGGAAGTGTTGCCAGAAACACACTGGCACCAGGGGCTGGCATTATCGCAGCATGGTACCGGAGCCAGCAGATGGACCCTGCATGGATGGGGACTACTACGCAGTGGGGAGGTCGGGTGGCATGGCAGTTTTCAGTTCAGGCCATGTGGGGGGTATCGGCCAGTTGGGCATGGTGGAAGCCCCTTACGCCAGCACAGAGCTGGTCTAGCCCTGCAGGGCCTCCTGGAATGGTTTTGAGGGGTTACAGCAGATGCCCTTTTGGAAATGGGTGCAACTGCTGCCGTAACCCCCCTTCCACTGTGTTGTAAGGGCCTTGGGTGGTGTAAGTCCCCCTGGGCACAGGCCGCCCACGCCATGGCACAGGCCTCTTGGAATCCCAGCTGGCGGAACCCATGGCGCAAGGTGAAACTTACACCATATGCGTTGGCGCAAGTCCCACTGCATCACGGCAGACCCATCTTAGAATCGGGCTTATATTGTTTTGTGCCTCGCACAACTACCTACTGTACTACACTGTTTTTGTATGTTTTGCCTACTTGTTCATTGTACACTGCATCTACATGTATTCTCCCCTATGCCCCACCCCCAGGACTCGTCTGGAATCGAGCAGTAGTCTGCTCAGCATGCCTTCCTGGTAAAACTTTTAAATAAAGAAATACATTAGACCACACTTGTAATATGCTGCACTGGTGTGGTGTCCTTACAAAAAGTCTGGCAGTAAAATACTAAAAAATGTTCAGAGGAAATTTACTAAAAACATCCACAAACTTACAAATTAAAACATATTTGAAAGGGTGGAAACACTGAAGTTGATGCCTTTAGAGAAAAGAAGAATTGGGGTGATCTACTTTTAATGTGTGATGTCATAAGTGATCCTTAGCTCATGTATGAGCTGGGTTTTGAATTTCTGGATAAAGGTTATGATACCAGGGATCAGGGATCATCTGTTATAAGTCATGAACAGAACGTTGAAGTCCAACTCGAGGAATTTTTTTTCACTTCGAGAGTGACAGGCCCGTGGAACAGCTTACATCGGATATTGTCATTAGTAAGATAAAGGTGGAATTCAGGCGTAGGTTGGATAAATACGTATTCTCAGGTGGTGACCTTCGGTATTAGTCTTACTAGTGTAGGGGCATTATGGGAATTATCGCCTTCTCACTCCTCAGTGACCTTAATATGGACATTTATTTATTTAGCTTTTGTTGACCGCGTAAGTGCACTAGACAAATCCTGCCTATTTTCAGGCATGACCCGGGGAGGGATACAGATGAATGGCAACTGACCTTGAACCAGATTAAGCTGTTGGTGGTATTTTTAGTGAATGAGGGAAATTTGGCCAGGACACCGGGGAAATTCCCCTACTCTTTTTCGATAAGTGCCATGGGATCTTTTAATATCCACCTGAACTACCACCAATCCAGGCAGATGGGATGGGACCTCGGTTTTAACGTCTCATCCGAAAGACGGCACCTCAGAAGTGCAGCACCCCTCTCATGTTGCATTACAGTGTTAGTACTGGGATATTAACCCAAGTGCCAGATGTGGGAACTGAACCCACAGCCCTCTGATCTCCCGGCCTCAGAGGCGAGTATGCTACCTACTGAGCCACTGACATAGCATGTCTACGTGCATACTTTTAACTTTCCCAATATATTTTTCCTTTTTGTATGTGTATTTAAAAGAGCCCCTGACAGCATTAGGAAAACGTTGAAAAACGTAAGCGTTATATTCAACTCTGTCCCATTTTTTTTTATTACTCCATATATTTTCAGCAATCAATTCCCCATTTTCTTTATTACTGAATACAGTTGCATGAAAACAAGATCCCTGTCCCCTAGACTATATCTACTCTGGCTGCTTCTCTACATGTGACATCACAATCCCCTGCTCATGACATCATAATTATCTCCACAGCAACATATTTTGATGTTATAAACAGAATTATGATGTCAGGTGTAGGCAGGCAGCCAGGGCTCAAAGGGCAGAGATACTGTATTCATGCAAATACCCTTAGTAATGAGGAAATAAGGGTGAGAAGTACAGAATAAAATACAAAATCTAAGCTAAATGTATGCCTGAATGTTACATTTTTTCAAAGTTGTCTAATACGTGTCAGGAGCTCTTTAAGCCATTTATGCTCCATGAACAGATCTTCAATGTATTAACCAGTGTCAAGTATGTTTGTTAGATCAGTAGGAGTAACAGGATGCTTACTATATATCAGAATTACCACTGTAATAAGTAGAAGCTGTTTTCCATTATTATTTAAACAGAAAATATAAAATTGCCCCAAACTAACCTAGTATGCAAATCCCCAACCTCCCCCTCCTCTTCCACTTGACCCTCTTATTCATACACGGTGGGATCATCAAAACCTCTTTTTCCAGTGTAGTCCCACCATACCTTTGTGCTTGTGTTACAGAATATAAACCCCTTCCCAAATTTAGAAACCCTACCACAAGAAAAAAACAACACCAAAACGTAAAGAGATAGATGCCGCCTCTCTCCCTCCTCACAAGGCAGGCACACTGTGTGTGCACCATCCCTCCAGTCGAAACTGGTGGCTAGCAAAAAGTGCAAGCACCTAATAACTATTATACAATGGCAAGAAAAAATCCTGGACTCTGATTGGTCAGTCTTGAGCTGGCTCCGTGCTGTTATCCCAGTACAACATCACGGGCCTAGTCTCAGCCTCACTGTGAACCTGCAGATGAGCATTTGTGGAGCTTCTGATTGATTGTTTCATCTTCTCTTAAAAACAAAAATATTTTTCCACACAAAACATCTTTAAAATTATTTTTATATTTTTATAACAACGAGCTATTAGATAATAGCAATATAGTTTTAGGGTGGAGCGTTGGATAACGCCACGCCAGTTTGGGACTTATTCGCCCGCGCCTCGTGCTCCAACCACCTGAGGCATGACGTTATCCCAGCACAACACACACCCTATTGGGCATTATTGCTTAATTTAATAACCAGTAAAACTCATTGATTAATGGCAAATTTGATTTGCCTCATAGAAGCTCCCGTCCCCATCATGGGGGGGGGGGGCTGGGAAACAAACCTTGATAAAGGGTGGAAACAAACAAAAAAAAAGAAAGCCTATGAGAAGTTTTATACTCATAAGAGTTAATTTGAGTGCTACATGGGGCCACACACTGGAAGTAAAGGACTCATCAAATATTCATAGCCCTTAGACAGTAATACACAAATTATATAAAGCCATGATCACAGAGCATGTTCTAAAACTGTTAAACTTTTGTGTATCCACAAGGGGACCTACACTCCATCGGTGCCCTTACTTGCAAACATATCGGTGGGCATTCGAGATAATAAGTAAGATCCTACAGATGTCAGGCAGTGTGAGGTTAAGTCACACCAAGTATCTCCTGGTGCAGTCCTCTTCCTCTGTCGTTGGCAAATGTCTGGACACATTGCTTCATTATTTAATCATTGAGCCATTTGGACAAGAATACGCATTGCCAATTACTAACGCACCCCTTCCCTGCTGTTACTCATGACCCATGCCATGGTCTGGGGAGGTAGGCTGCGATGGGACTTGAACATGGGATTGGTGTCATCTTAATCCTGTTGTGGACTAGGAGGGAACAAGTCAAACACTGTAATGAATCACCTGAAAGGGCTTATACAGTTATAACAGTGCAGGAGCTGTGATTTTTACAGGGTCGTGTGAAAATTTACATGTCAATGTTTACAATAAGATTATCTCCTCAGCGGTATAATAAGGCAGTTCTATGGCTGTAGACCCAACATAGCCAGACTATATTAACATTGCAGTTATCATTTTTTGACTTGATCCCTCTTAGTATTCTGGGAGACATTATTCCTGTGGAAGAGGCATGTCCTGTGCATTTTCTGCGCCCTCCAAGCGGGTTTCGTGTTGGCTAAATGAGTGAGCCGTCCTGGGAACATTGCTATGGTTACCTAGTCCACACATTTGCGAAGCAAAGGGGCCAGCAGTGGGCCTGTCTGATACTCTCTGGTGACTGGTTGCTGTTTCCCTTGTCAATTACAGCTTTGACACTTTGCAGATTGCCACTAGATTACTCAGTTGTACCACCCACAAAGAAGCCTTGTAATGGTAACAGTTAGCTAGTTCCCACTCAGTGACCAACTTTTGTACCGGTTTTTAAAGTCTATTATAGTGGCTCTATAGGGAGGAGTCGTATCTAGATAAGAGTGTCTCAGCAATAATGATTCTAGCCATTCTTGCCCCTCGTGCCTCAATGTGTCCCCACATTTGATCTCAAAAACTAAAATGATGAGATGTAAAGTACCTGTTGGTAGGGTTAGTGATCCTTATCAAACCTACATGTGGCTGATAGGCAAAGGTCGAGATCCCCACCAATTGATTTAACAATATAGCAAACTTTTTTCTAAAGGTACACACAACTGATGTGGCATTTCCTGCATTCCATCTCAGAGTGAGCAGTGCTTTCTAACATCTAGTTTGCTCAATGTGCTGGAGCAGTGGATTAGGGTGAGACCTCCCTTCCCCTGTGGCATCTTCCCTATTGACATATTGTTCTACATCTTGAGGCTCGTTAAAGATTCAGGGTGGACCGCCAGGCTTATTGATCCTAAGTTTTGCCGGGTATAACATTGCAAATTCCCATCCTCATTTATGGAGATTGGTTTTGATCCCCACAAATGTCTGCCTCTGGATCTGGAGCTCCCTACTGTAATTCCGCTAGATGGAGACTCAGCCCCCATTCACCGCACTGGGACCGTGAGATCTTGCAGCTTGGAGCATGGTTTCTTTCTCTGGGAAGCATAAGTATTTGATTAAATATTGTCTGGGTTTTTCACCTGGCTTTGGTTTGGGGCTGGTGCAGTGAGCTCTTTGTATTTCAAACTTGACTGCCAATATGCCAAGATCCAGTTTCTCAACCAGGCACTTTTGCACAGTTCTGCCACCTTCCTTCCCTTCCAATCCCTCAAGGAGACCAATAATGCACATATTTTCCTGGTTCTCCGCTTGTATACGCAGTTGCTCTGGCTCTTCAAGTTCACTCGGCTGCTTTTCTGATTCATCAAACTTAGCTGTATGAGTTGTTGTGGTTTCCGTAAGTCCAATGACCACTGACTGAATGTGGGCAAATTGAGCAGTCAAGTCTGCAAAACCAGCCTTTCCTTCTTGTTTTAGGTTAGTTATCAGTCCTGGTGGAGTTGCAGCTGTGGGATCTTAACAGCCTTCCCCAATCCCATTTCAGCTGCCACAACTTGTATATTGAGTGTGGCCCTCAGTCGTACTGTAAGCTGCCTGCCTGTTCCTTCAAACTGCAGCATTGTCTTTTTTTTGTAGATTTCGGAGAAGCCATGGATGTGCTAGCTCAGTTGATTGTTTTTCATTTCAGAAAGCTTGATTTATAATACTTCTCCCGTTTCAATGCAGGTGCCTATGGGAGCCCAACTAATGTGTGTCCCCCATGCATGGTAGTCAGGCCTTGCCACCCATGTTCCAAGTGTCTCTAACTTGAAGCGACGCACTGAGTGACGTCAGGCAGTCAAATACATCTGCTAAATACGCCAGTAAGGCAAGCTATTGCAGACCATTGAAATTCTCCTCAAGTGGAGACTTACATGCTGCAAGGAAAATACGGATTTCATGACACGTTTCAAAGAAACGGGTCAGCACCTTTCCCCATCGACAGCCAACGGACCTCCGTGTTGAACAACAGTTGTGTGTAGTTTGTGCCCATCTCTTGACATAGCACAGCAAAACGTCTTGCGTTTACTGGTCATGCTTTGATAAAGTGCACTACTTTGACACCTTCTGCCAACTTTCTGGAGCTCAGCTGGCATCCTCTTGGATGTCGGTGCTTCTCTGTGGATCATGCAGTGATTCCAGACAGTAATAGGAGCCACTGTTTGCAATCTTGTCACCATCCCACTGTGCCTTCCAGTCATTGCTCGTGCTCTGTCTCTACAAATTCCTACACACCAGCCCCAATCAAGACCTTCGTTGATAATGAATGGATTCAACATGCAGAATGGCTTTTCCCCAGTTGCTCTTGCAGGCAGTGGATGGCAAAACAGGAACTCTACTAGGACTTTTGTCTCTGTGGCATAACGGACATAAACCAGGAACTGTGCAGCATCGGCAATATCAGTGAACTCTTCAATTTGCCGGGAAAAGTATGGGCTTTGCCAAACAGAGTCTATTATCTGTTTCTTCACATCAGCAGACACATCCTCAATACAGCCACAGACTGTGTCTGGAATACCATTCTGGTTGAGCTACCAGCTGCACCACCAAGGCAACTGGAAACCTAGGACTCCCAGAAGCACCGTAATCTTTCTCCAGTGCACAACCGATACTGCACCGATAATTACATGTTCAAACACAAGGTGCAGTGTGCACATATATGGAACCCAAACAAACAGACTGGTAGCACAACCAAAACAATATTCTAGGTGGCCTGGGTTCAAATCCCAGCTGAGGAACTTATTTCTTTCTTTCTTGCTTCTGTTTGTTTGGGTTCGCACACCACACCCTTGTGTATGAAAATGCAATTTACTGTGCAGCACCAGGCTGTGCATTAGAGAAAAAGTAAGGTGCTTCAGGGAGTCACAGGTTGCAAGTTGACTTTTGTGGTGCAGCTGCTAGCACAACCAGAATGATATTCCAGGTAGCCTAGGTTTAGATCCCAGCTGAGGCATTTATTCTGTCTCTCTTCTGTTTGGGTTCCATACATGTGCACACCACACTCTTGTGTACAAAAATGTAATTATCTGTGCAGCATCAGGCTGTGCATTAGAGAAAGAATAAGGCACTTCTTGGAGATCCAAGTTTGCAGTTGCCTTTGTGGTGCAGCTAGTAGCACAACTCGAACAGTATTCTGGGCAGCCTGGGTTCAAATCCCAACTGGGGCACTTATTCCTTTCTCTCTCCTGTTTTTTTTATGGGTTCCATATATGTGCACACTGCACCCTTGTGTAATAAAATTTCAACCCTCACCCCACAGACAAGTTTCATTTTTAAACTTCCAGCACCTTTTCAGAGCCCCTCCACCAATACTAAGGGTATAAAATTCCCACTTCCTTACCAGTTCTGACCAAGGGGATTTGCTTTAAATCAGAGTGAGGGCCAGGAGAGGTCCAGGTTGGCAGCTTCAGGTGTCCGGGGTCGGTGGCTTCAGATGGGCATGGCATGGTTGGTGGCTTCAGATGGTTGGTGGTAGCTTCAGACAGCCAGGGTCAGCAGTTTTAGATGGTCCAGTCAGTGGCTTCAAAAGGTCCAGGTCAGCAAGAACAGTGCAACTGGCAGCAAGTAGGCTTCGAATGCAGAGGGGAAAAATATTCCTATTTCCGCGAGTCTTTATTGCCAGAACAGCTTTCCAGCGAGTGAGTTGATCAGCTGCTGACACTTGCTCCCACTGGCTGCTGAAGCTCCGTTCCCATTGGGCACCCACATCTCCTTGTCAACGGTGAAAACTCTCCCTCCTCCCAACAGACCAGCTCCAGCCTCCAGCACTTTCCAAGCTCCCCCACTGGCTGCTTCCTGATCCCCACTGTACCTTACTATCCAAGACTGTGCCCAGAGCTTGGGAGTAGGATGTCATTGGCTGCTTTTGTCCTGCATTGCAGGGGGGTTGTGTACTGCAGGCAGGTAGTCTGGGAGTCAGAAATTGGCATGGTGCATCTCCTTTCCTGCCTGGTGGAAGGAGGAGTGTTGACTCACACAGCAGCTCCTCTTCTGTGTAGGAAGCTGGCTGGCGTGTTTCTTGTGCTGCATGGGGACAGGCGGGGGGGTGCATGCCTTAGGTCAAGGAGGTCAATGGCAGAAAATAGAGGCAGTCAGGATAGGGAAGTGGAAGTGGCAGTACAGCTGCCATTTGTAAAACGTATGCAAATGCAGAAGGATCTCAGCACCTCCCCTGGAATGGCTATGTGCCTCAAAGGGAGGCATACCTCACCATGTGAGAACCCCTGCCTTAGACTAACACAACTGAGTCTTGCCAGCACTTGCCCTAGCCTGGCATTATCTTTCAAACTGTACCCCTCTCCCTAACCCAACACACCAGTCCCCTAATTAAGTGAGCAAGCTGGTTGGCCCTTATGTTTAGAATCCATCTGATTCCCAGTCTGTTATTGGGATAACAAAAATGTTTTTTAATGAACCAAGCCCTATCTGGTTAACCTGCCAGGCTCTCCCTTGTTAGGCACACCTTTTATTATGTTCTCCCCCTTCCTAAACAGGCCCCTCTACATTTTGGGGCCCAAAGCCTTCAGTCTTCACCAACACCCCCCAAGGTCTTTGATGGTGGAGTTAAGAGTTCAAGTGGTCCACTGGAATCCCTTCCCCAGCTTGCACATATGTTCTTAATGTAAGTGAACACAGCTGTCAGCAGACAGCTTCAGTGTGGAGGGGAGTTCTGCCTAATATACAGTAATTCAAAGATGCTGGGGGAGACTGTGCTTACAGACTGCAGTGGACACTCATCTGTGTATATCACTGGACAGTATGACTTCAGATCTCTAGGTTTCAGATGTAAATGAATTCTTTTTTTTTTTTTTTTTATCACCTCCTTGTTTATGCGCCTCTGCAGCACTACCGGCAGGGGCATCCAGCCACTGGCCCCCACCGCCTCAGAGAACAGCAGGCTCACTCACATGATGGGGGTCCGGTGTGGCTGCCTCAACCCGCCAGAGGGTCTCCCCTTACCTTTCTGAGCCAGGCTGGACCGGACCCCCCAGCACAATTCCACGACAGTCCACCGGGTTGGCGGGAGCGCGGACATCAATCTGCTCGGTCGCACCCAGCCTTTTCCTCCATTTCTGTCCCCAGGAGCTGGCAGTGCAATGATGTGCTGCACGTACGCGGATGTCTTGATGTGCTCCACCCCTTGGCACTGCAACTGTGCTGCCCTGGTCGTCACCAAGGGTCTCTCCGGTGTGACGTGCTTCCCCGGCCCACCCCAGAGGGAGGAGACCAGTCCAGGGATGCTGAATCCACCCTCTTCCCTGCCAACCACCAGTGGCCTGAGTTTGTTCCCAAACCCGGGTCACCAGTGTGGTGCAAGGTGTGGCGTCCAGCGCCTCAACCCTCAGCGCCACCAGGCCATCACAGTAAATGAATTCTAAGGTGTAAAACTTCTGTTTTCATGTACGTCCCTTAGTAAGAATGACATATGCTAACAGGGATTTTGGTTTGTTTGCTGAAGGCTGGCTGGCTCCTCTCTTTAATGGAAAATCTCAAACTGCTGCAAACTAAACATTGTGGCACTTTGGTGGGGGAGGAGGCAGGGGGCACCAGCCAGCTTGCAAGTCAGGCAGGCAGTATAGAGCAGTAGTTTAGGGCTCTGAGCTGCAAACCTGGAGACCTGGTTTTGAATCCCACAGCCCCCACTTGCATACTGTGTGACCCTGAGCAAGTCACTTAACTTCCTTGTGCTTCCAGGTCACACCTGTAAACAAGCTTCAGCTTAGTGTGTCTCTCCTGGTTAAAAAAAAAAAATCTTGCCTTGTCATCTATGTACCCAGTCAGCAGTCCAAAAGCAAACCACCGTACCCCACTAGAGTGTCAGTGAAGACTATAATTTGACAGGGCCTTCGCAAGGTGTCTTGTATATTAGGAGACTCTGAGTATGAGGGTGAGAGGAACCTGAAGCAAAGCCAAGCAGATAACCAGTGAATATAGCGACTGAATATGAGCGACCGTCAAAATGGCGACTCACATTCAGCGCTATCCACATGGGCTGCCCTGCAAAGGTAGCGACCCTACGTGAAAGCGAGCGTAGGGAAGGTTGACTGGAAAGGGGGGATAGTGAAGGGAAGGGGTTTGTAGGTGAGTGGTGAGCCTGCTGCAGCCAAACTAGCTGTATGGTGTGATGTGGTGTGGTGGTGAGGGTGGCTAGCTCTGGCGCAGCAGGTACTGGGTTCGGGGTTGGGGACCGGGAGACACTATTTTGCCGCTACATGCGGCTGCATTAATTTTTTTTGTGCTACAACAGGAGTGTCGCCCCCTTCCCAACATGCACCCACCTGGAGTTAGGAATCTATAGTCAAGGGAGGTGCGGGGGCACAGCTCCCCCCCGCAAAAACACTTAGTGTTGTTGCCGGATGTCTTCTCATCAGCATGTGTATATTGCTGATTTGGTTTTTGAAGATATACACTCACCATAATAGCCATCGCTGTTTTGCGATCGTGGTTATGACATGGAACCTGCTGAGCAGTTCTGGTTGCCCAAACCTCACATGAGGAATATTTTATACCATAAAAGATATCCTACAGATGCCCTATTAACTCATTATAAATCACTTCCATTAGATTGTGTGATCTATAATAAGTTTTTAAGTGTTTTGTTTTGATTTCTAAAGTTAAACGAAGTCATCCTCTCCCAGGCTGTGAAGTGAAAAGCTTCAATCCTAAAGTTCCTGAACGAGAGACCACTGCACACAAGATGAGGTACAGTGGTTCTGTGCACTGATTGGCTGAAATCATGCAAGGGATTTATAATATGATAACAATGTTCAGGCAGTACAGTCTCACCCACTCCCACACACCACCCTCTAGCCTGAGACAAACATTCCCTGTACAGCTGCAGGGCTGTACTTGCAGCTCTACTGCTATGATGCCAGTAGGCTTAAGTAGCTGAGAGACTCACTGTAAGATTTACTGAGCTGAGGAGGGGCTGGCTATAACAATGACAGATTTGACATGTCAGTGCCCTCTGAACAGTGTAAAAATTACTTTTAAAGAGACGTGCATTTAGCAGAGATGCTTCCATTAACATCAGCACCTATCTAGCAGGGCTATCAATCTTCTTGCATCAGCACCTTTCGAGGCTGAGAGGATATTATGGGCTGCATTATCTCTTTCTCAGACAAGGTGGCCCAGTGCCAAAACTAAAGCTCTAAGAATCTCAGACTGTGGAAGGCAATGGATTTCAGGGGAAGTGAGCCTCTCCACCAGGATGTAGCTGCAGTGGCTTTAAGGGGCACCCTCTCAAACACCTCCAATTGGGAGGCAGGGGGATGTAATGGTGTAATGTTCTGTGGTCTGTGTGTTCAGATATACTGAAGAGAGTTTGACTGTTCTCAGCTCAGACCCTAGTGAACAACAGTGAATATCATAAATGGAGCATTCTGTACAGTCAATCTGTCAAAGCTTGCATACTTAGGCACAGCTCCAAAAATTGTTCTTGGAAATGTGCGAGACAAGTCACAGCTAATATGATATCTTTTCAGTGAAATGAGTTCAGAACATGGGTTGCGTGTCAGTAGTTCAAATGGGGAAAACAAACATTAAGGACTAGAAAAGTACACAGAATGCTGTTTATGAGTGATCTTAATGTTTACCATGTTTGAATTGTGGGTGGGGGTGTAGAGATGGACATGCATAGCGGTATAGTATATGTATGATTTATTTTTCTAATGTTTTGTTTTTAAGTATGCGGGTGTGGATCACAGAAGGCTAGTGGAGCAACAGACTTGTAGATTCGCTTAGCAGAGTGGACACGTGAAAACCATTGTTTTCTACGATAAAAATATTTTCCAAAAACTCATGTCAGAAAAACAATCTTGTCTTTGTCATCATCTGAGGAATACAACTCTCCATGGATCCACCCTGTGGAAATACTATTCAGACTCTCAACCAGCTCAAGGAGCAAAGGGAGGCCTAACACTTGACCCGGTTTACCTGATAATAGTTCCCTTGGGATATAGTACATAATCCCGACAACAACAATCCCAAGGAACACTACGCCAAGTCCAACTGCCTGAAACACAGCAACCTGACATAGCAAAAATCTCGAGACACACAAACCCAATACTAATAGTTAAACATATGAAACACTTTCTCTGACATCCTCCTGGTGTCACCATAAGCTCAAAGAGGTTGGCTATGCCCTCCACACCCCCCTACTATATATAACCCCCCAGCTAGCACACATTGAAGGGATGCTTCATGTGGGTGACAGACAAAAATCCAGGTTGCCCACCCAACAACGAACATCATCACAGCTGTCAGGATTACGCACTCGGGATATTTACCGTCGAGCACCTGACCTTGTCGGGATTCCATACTCGGGATACTGCGTGTCGGGATTTTGAGTGTCAGTATTTCATATTGATACCATTCTCTTGGCTTACTAGCTCTCACAGCTGCCTCACAAGCAGCAGGTCTTATGGCAAGCTCCCTTGGCCCTGATTTGGTGAATTCCCCCAGCCTCTCCTGCATTGATCCATAAGACACCAACTCAAAATGGTACATCTGGAAATATTCTCGAGATTCAGCAGAATCCGAAAGCTCTGGTGCAATTGGCACTGGATCCAGTGTCATGCTCAGTTGTAGCCACAGAAACACCACTGCTGGCTCCAGTAATTGTCTTGATAAGTCTCTATGTCCCCTACCGTGGACAAACCACACAATGCCAGTCCTCAAAGAGCTATGCATTTATTAAATTACCAACAAAATACTTATCAGAGTGACATGCACAGCTAGGAGTCTTGCCAAGTCAAGCCCAGAAGCTCCACACCCCTTCCCATGAAGGACCATAACCTTTTGAGGAGTGAGGGAGTGATGTACTACCCTGAGTTGGAAGCCAAACCTCAGAGAGTAGGGGGAGTCACTTGGCCGGGATGCAAGCAACCTACCCCCCCCCCAGTCTGGTGGTGCTGCACCCATAACAAGCCTGATGAGGTTGGCCAACAAAAACCAAACCAAGAACCAGGTCCTGGGACCCCCAACTTATGTAACTGGGGAGAGGAGTCCTTTGGAAGAATTCAGCTCTTTCCCTATTCCAGTTGTACTTCTTCCTGAGAGACTCCAAAGTCAGTACTGACTGCAAACAGCACTTTGGAGGAGGTGAAAACCCAGGAAAAAATCCTCTGAGGGAAAAACTGGGAAAATTCCTTCCTGACCCCTAGGGCAGTCCCCCACATGGGTTCAAAGGGTTTCCTATTCTACCTTGGCCATCCTGGATCATTGCTTTTATGAGGACAAGCAGGTGGGAAATCTTCAGCTGGAGAGAAAGATTGAGGGGCAGTCATCAGCTGTAGCTTTTTTAACACCTCACGCTCCTCTCCCAGCCAGATGCCCCAATCCTGTGCAAGGCCCAGGTGGTTCCTCTCCCAGGGGCACCTCCCAACCCCATGGACAGAACCCTACCTGCCTGTCTGGAGGCCAGGTTTCATGGGACTGACCACATACAAGGCTTTGTCTGCTACAATGTCTGTGCAGATGATTTATTGTCTTGATATGTCCCTACATCCCCTACCCTGGACAAACCACACAAGTCCTGCAGGAAATGGCTGCAGCCATGCATTTATTAAATCACCAACATAATACTTATCAAAGTGACAGATGCAGCTATGAGTCTCACCAACTCAATCCCAGAAGGATCACAACCTTGCACGGACTGAGGGAATGATGTACCTCCCTGAGTTGGAACTCAAACCTCAGAAAATATGGGGGTCAACTGGCCAGGCGGCAAGTGACCTACCCCCATCTGGTGGTGCTGCAAGTGCAGGCAAGCCCAATGACTTTGGCTGTGACCCCCCCCCCGAACCAACTTCAGTCTAAGCTGACTCATCCCTCCTGCTGGCATCATTAAGGTTGCTGTGAGCCGGATCCCTGCACCCATGCTGGATGGGTCTTTCCGAGCCACTTCCAGACCTGTGGGACCACAAGATTATGTGCAACTCCCTAAACATCCCTGTGCTTGCCACAGGGATGACCAGACACATGGCACCCACTGTGGTATGTTGCTCCATGCTATGACAAATGTAACTGGAGGACTACCTTATTGTAGAATGTCTAAATGTTACTGGTGCATCATTACAGTTTGCATTGTCTTAATCTCATGTCATCCTGAGACCCCTCTGAAAACAAGAAGTCTCATAGCGCTGTCCTGGTGGACAAATTGTGATACCCATACAAATGAAGTGCTGCCACTATAGTGAACTTATCCACTATAAACAATTCTAATATAAAACATTTTAAATAAATAATTCAATTCTTGGCTTTCTTTTACGTCCGCTTGCTTGGGGTTCTCTTGACTAACTTATATCGACTTCTGTTTATTAGATGAAAAATAGCTTAGAAGTCCAAAGCATGTTTGTCAATTTCTAGCAGCTACCATGACTCCCAACTGTATGTGGTTACCTGAGATAGTTACCATCCTCCACTCCCTCGGTCCTACATGTAATGAGTACTACTCTCATCTTACACTGACACCTCAATGCTAAAAAATTAATTCACAATTACATCGACAACAGACCTCCTCTGCATTAAACCACTGATTCCCACAGTTTTCCAGGTTTCTGTCATCAAGATTTGTTGGTGTCTCTCATATTATGTCTGACTTTTTTCACGTTTCAAGGCTTGTCTTCCACATTATGGTGATAATACAGTATTTAACCAGTATAATGCATGCTGAAGCACCAATGTATTTGGCTTTCTGTAACACCAGTTTCCATATTATTAAAGCAATGGAGTGCCCATGGGTTCCAGGAAAGGTAGCAGTTTTAGTTTTAGTGGAATCAATACCTTTGTATAAAATTTCGTATGTAAAAATAAAACTTAGTTTTACACACCAGTACTTAAGAAGCCCATGACTCTGTAAACTAAGTCAGTACTGAGGTACTAGCCTTAGTGACTTAAAAATAAGGCAGGAAGACTGACACGAGGAAAAGCAGAGCCCCTCAGCTGGTAGTGCATAAATGGTTTCATAGTAGAACTTGAAATTGTGCAAATAAATATAATGAGTTGTTGTACCTTCAGTTTACTTTTTGTGATTAAAAGCAGCTCAAAGCAAGTTTATGTACTTGCCGTGATTAAACATGTAGAAGGGCAGTACTTAGGCAATAATAACTGAGGTGGACCAGAAAGGGGAGCGGCGCCCTTCCCCCAGTGACTCTCATCCAGATACGGGTGCTGAGTCCTGGTGGTGGCACAGCTGGAGAACAGGTGGGCAGGGCTTCATTTGTGCCGGCCTACTATTTTTCCTCTTGTTTTTCTCCCAATCCCCTGCTGGGGTGCACACATCAACGCATGCATGAGGAGGCATGCGACACACTGCGAGAGTCCCACAGCTCCTTCCCTTCATGCTGCTCTGACCTGCATTAACACCCGGACTCCATTAGGTGGCACTTGAAGGCGGAGATGGCAAGCCCCCCCCTTCGTGGGAGAGGAGAGCAGTCCTTTGGGTGCTCAATCTTCAGCCCCCCCCCCATGGCCGATCCCCCAGCAACCTGACTCCACTCCCGAACCCGGGTCACTGACATGGGGACAGTAGCACTGCCACAGAGCCACCAGGCCAGCCCCCTCATGCCCTCTTGTAATACAATATCTGTTCATCTGGCATCACTTACTGAACAGCCAGTCTCTTGACTGCAGCAGCATGGAGACTTGAGCCCTGGACAATCCTAGAAAGAAACTTTTCCAAGTAAGGAGACTGGCTGTTCAGTAAATGATAACATATGTAAGAAGCAATAAGGCATGACAGGGTGTGTAATCAGAAGCCAACATTCACATGCCTCGGGTTGTTATTAGGCAGGAGGCATTGCCAAGTACCTTTAAACACAACTGAGAAATGCGATAATTGGCACTAATTACACATCCCTGAAGTACATTATTGCACATATAAAATGCTGCTTTAAGCAAAAAATACATTAAGATGTACAGCACTGTATAATTACATGGTTATATAACATGAGTCACCCAATCAAATGGCTACATTAATCATTGCCATTTTATATGAACAGATACAGTACTGTATGACAAGGAGGCATTGGGAAAAACAGAAGAGCACTGCAGACTGCAGTATGAACTAACCATCCGATAAAGTGGCTATGCTACACAGTGTTTGCCGTAAACCATATCAGTCAGTACATTTATATTGATTGCACTTCTGGGTAAGTGGGGCTGTATCAGGGTAACAAATTCATTTCAGGAAAACAAAAGGCAGAGGTAGGAGTAAAATGGGAGTAGGAAGGAGGCACAAGGGTGCAGAGAACTTTAAACAGACACTGGGCAAAGAAAGGAAAGATCATGGGAGGGGTGCAGTGTAATGGGTGTAAAGCTGCACTCTTTCGGGACACCTTCTGCAGACTGAGGTGCTACCCCATTTATACTTACCTGTCTGAGTTGCAGGCAGAAGTTGCTGGACTTCAGGCCAAACTGGCAAGGGTATAGAGGACCTTCTGCCCCATCCAGAGCTGTAAAGTATGCCGCTACTCTCCTGAAGGATGCCTAGGCATAGACAGAGCGGGTGGACCTCGGGAGGCTGCAGGAGGGTAGGGATGTTGAGAAGGGTGCATGCTTCTCAGCCTATACCACTGCCAGATTCTTTTGCCAGACTGGTGGTGTGGAGCAGCTGAGCGCAGGCACCCATCGCAGTTGGAAGGGAGGAGGTGGGGGTCCTCAGAAATGGAGGCCCCAAGGAGGAAGGAAGATGCGCTCAGCTGAGGAGGAAACAGCTGCTGGTGGGGCCTCTAGTGATAGGGGGATAGACTTGGGAGAAGGGGGAGGAAAGGAGAGTGAGATAAAGTACTTCCCTTCTGCTTTGGCTTGGAGAGATGGACAGTGTATCCAGTGGATCACTAGGGTAGCAGGAGATGAGAGGGAGCTAGACTTCATTGTCCATCTGGGGACAAATGACCTGGCAAGGGACAGGGTAGGAGTAGTGCAGGGTAACTTCAGGGAGCTGGAAAGGTGCATTCATCAGGTACACACAGTGGCTTTTACTGAGGTGTTACCTATGTATGACCGGGGAGATGCAAGAGTACTCCATAGCAGGTCATTTAATGACTGGTTGAACACATGGTGGATCAGGGACTGGGGGCGAGCCTGGAAGAATATGGGCCTCTATAAAAGAGGATGGCCAGCATCCTTCCTGGAAGGAAACCACAGTCCTTGGTTGGAGGTTCAAATGCTACTTGGATGAGCATTTAAACTAGCCAGAGGGGAGGATGTAAAACAAGGGAGGCAACAATTCCCACCCCCTACATGACAGAGCAGGAGGGAGGTCCTGGTAGGAGAAAGCTCTCCGAGGGCAGGAGCATAGAAAGACAGGGATGGAGACAAGGCAGAAGACAAAGGGGTTAAAATCCAGGTAAGCGAGGGTAAAGGATTGAAAGAGTCAAGTAATGAGGAAATAAAAAAGATTGGAGGAAAGTCAGGGGAACTTCAGGGAAAACACAGTCAGGACTGGGAGGGGAAACAAGGCAGCAGGCAGGGTGAAAGGAAGGTGCGAAGAGCCATGTACACCAGTGCAAGGAGTCTTGGAAACAAAACTGCAGACCTGGAAGCTATTGTGACAGAGGCTAACCTGGATTTATTTGCTATTATGGAGTTGTGGTGCACTGAGCACCATGACTGGAACAAGGCCATACCAGGCTACTATACTCTATGTTCTGGAGAGACAGGGCAGGGAGGAGGAGAGGAGAAGTTGTTTATATGTGCCCATGGAGGTGCAGGGGCACCAAGAGGGAAAGGAAGGGTGGAGGAGCTGTGGGTCACCCAGGAGACAGGCTCCAGGGCCATTATCCATACTGGGATAGTGTACAGGCCTTCAGCGCGGGGGGGGGAGTTGGATAAGGCACTTGGGAAGCCATCAGCAGAACGGCAAGTAAGGGGGAGGGGCTTCTAGTTGTTCACTTTAATTTGCCAGATGTGGAGTGTAGCCTTCCAGCTACAGCTTCCACAAGGAGTAGAGCGATCCCTGACTCCCTACAAGGAACTTTTCTCAGGCAGTTAGTCACAGGACCCACTAGGGATTGGACAGTGCTGGACCTGGTACTTACAAATGGTGACAGCATTGCAGATGTCACAGTAGGCAGTCTTCTGGGTGCCAGTGATCACCATACAGTGCGGTTTAACACCAAGACAGGTCAAGAGGCTAACCACATGAGGACGAGGGTCCTGGACTTTAAAAGGGTGGATTTGAAAAAATGGAGGATTGCCTGAGACACTGCCTTGAGGAGGGGCTTGCCAGAGAGGGGTGGAGGAACAGTGGGCAAAAATAAGGGAAGATATAACTAAAGCAACCAAACTCTGTGAAGGATGTGAATAAAAGCAGAAGGAATAAGATTGTTATTATTCTCTAAGAAAGTGATAAAGGTGGTGAAGAAAAAAAGGCGTGGCATTCAAGCGGTATAAGAACGTGGAGCCTTTGTAAATGAGTCTCTGACTCAAAGGTTTGCAATTCCGATACCTTAAATAAATAAATAAGGAAACACAGAGGGGGGAGGAGGACAGAGAGGTATACCTAGTAAAGCAGAGGGAAGCAGGTAAGGTAGTGAGGGGAGCAAAGGTGCAGACAGAGGAAAGAATCACCAAAGGGATCTTTAAGGGTGATAACTTTCTTCAGAAGACTTTCTGCAGTATAGCCTATAGAGGCTAGAGTAATGAGCTGTAAATGAGCTTGCTACATCCAGCAGACCAGGGTTTGAGTCCCACAACCTCTACTTGCATAATGTGTGACTCTGGGCAAGTCAGTTAACCATCTCAGTGTTCCCATGTCGCCCCCGAGAACAGGAACTTGTGTCTAGCGGGTGTTACCTGGTTACCAAACAATAAAACCAAAAATTGGAATCTGTATTTCTTTTGTGCAGTGCAGTGGTTATGGGACGGCAGTTTTCAGAGAGACCTTCTGAAGACTGCAGTGCTGCCTCATCTGCACACACCTCTTTGGGTTGAGGAAGGAGGTTGCTAGACTCCAGGCCAAGTTGGCTAGGATTCCGGGGACCTCTTCCTCCACCAAGAGGCCACCAAGTTTGCCACCATTACCTCAGAGGATGCCAGTGAGGAGGAACAGCTGGACTATTGTGGGTTCTGAAAGGGTGGGGATGGTGGGACAGAGGCAGATTCCTCAGCTGGTACCACTACAAAACTACTACACTGCTCTGGTGGGGTGGGACTGCCAGGAGGAAGCACCCACTGAAGTGACCAAGAGGAATGTGTAGGCCTTCCACAGTGGGGACCCCAATGAGGGTGGTAGAGGACACCAGAGGAGGAGGAGGAAGCAACTTCTAGTGGGGGGCTCAATTGTGAGGGGGATAGATTTGGAAATAGGAAAGGGAGGAGAGGCAGGTTAGGTGCCTACCCGGTGCTACGGCTCAGAGCGATGGGAAACAAATCCTGTGGCTTGCTAGGGCAGCAGCTTGAGGGGAAGACCTGGATGTCACTGTCCACATGGGGACTAATGACCTAGCTAGGGATGAGGCTGGGATAGTGGAGGGGGAGTTTAGGGAGCTGGGGAGGGGTTTTAGGTAGCTTGATCAGTGACATTCATTGAGTTGCTGTTTGTCTACAACAAGGGACAGGCTTGCACCAGGAGCTTCAACTCATGGCAGAAGGAATGGTGCAGAGAGGAAGGATTTGGCTACATTGGGGACTGCTGTGGACCCACCTGGGAGGATAAGGGCCTATACGGGGTGGTGGCCTGCATCCATCTAGGAGGGGAACTACAGTCCTCAGTGGATGGTTTAAATGTTACTTCAGTGAACATTTAAACTAGCCAAGGGGGGTGGCAGAAGGAATCGTGGAGTCAGAAATTGTCCCCCAACAGGCTGAAGTAGACAGTAAGGAGAACCCCGAGAAGAGAGGAGAGGAATCCCCCAGGGTGCAAACTAATAAAGGGAGCAGAGTGGTAGAGATAAAGGGAAAAAGGAACAGGAGCATTAAAAAGAGAGGCAGGAAGGAGGGAGGGCAAAAGGGAAAAAAGGAGGGCAACAAGCAGATTAGAATCAAAACTTGGAAGGCCAAGTGTGCAAATGCTAGAAGTCTAGGAAATAAGATACCAGAAGAGGCCATCATGACAGAGGCCATCCTGGATACTGTGGCCATTACTGAGTCATGATGCACTAAAAACCATGACTGGGACATGGTCATACTGGGTTATACTCTGTTCAGGAAGGACCAGGTGGGAAGGAGGAGGTGTGGTGCTTTATGTGAAGGAAAGCATAAAAGCCATGGAGATACAGGGAGAGGCAGAGGTACTGTGAGTCTCCCTGGACACAAGGAATGGAGCAACTACTCACACTGAAGTAATCTATAGATCTCCAGCACAGAAGGAGGAATTAGATGAGGTACTGGTGGAAGTCACTGGCAAGATGACAGAAAAGGTGGAGGTGCTTCTGATGGAGGACTTCAACCTGCCAGATGTGGATTGGAGCTTCCCAGCAGCAGCTTCAGCTAGAAGCAGGGACATCCTAGACTGTCTGCAGGGGGTATTCCTTAGGAAACTAGTCAGTGAACTCACTTGTAATGGGGCAGTACTGGACTTGGTACTCACTAATAGGGACAGTGTTGCAGACATCAAGATGGGAGGCCACGGACCGGCCCGGTGGTGCTGAGGGTTGAGGTGCTGGATGTCACACCAGCGACCCAAGTTCGGGAGCGAGCTCGGGCACCAGGGGTTGGCACGGATGGGGCGAGGATTGAGCGCCCGCAGGGCTGCTCTCCTTCCCGGGGAGGGTTGGGGATACTGGGATGCATAGGAGAGACATCACCAGTAGAAAACAGGAAGTTATTATCCCTCTGTACAGACAGCTGGTGAGACCCCATCTGAGTACTGCGCGAAGTTCTGGAGACCCAGTCTCCGCAAAGACATAGACAGGATGGAAGCTGTCCAGAGGAAGGCAACTAAAATGGTGCAGGGTCTACACCGGAAGACATATGAAGAGAGAGCTTAAGGAGCTTAATATGTATAGCCTTGAGGAAAGGAGGGAGGGGGACATGATAGAAACTTTCAAGTACCTCAAGGGAATCAACAAAGTCCAAGAGGGTAGCATCTTTCAAAAAGAGTGTAAAGAACAAGGGGCACAATTTGAAGATGGGGGGTGGCTCAGAGGTAATTTAAGGAAGTATTTTTTCACAGAGAGGTTGTGGATGCATGGAACGGCCTTCAGAGGAGGTCGGAGTCAAAAACAGTGGTGGAATTCAAGCATGCATGGGACAGTCATAAGACAATTCTAGGGGGTGAGGGTAGGAAGAAGTAGGCTGCTGGTTAACTAGGATCTGCAGCTTATCCATTAGGTAGGGAAATGGGCAGACTGGGTTGGGCCAAGCGGTCCATATCTGCCGTCAAATTCTATGTTTCTATGTTTCTATGTCTGACGTACCAGCGACTCCCGGTGGAGATCGGGGGCGCTGCAGTATGCAAGACAGCACGTTAAGCAGTGTGGCTGAAGTCGGCAGGGTTGCCATGCGCCATGGCATCAGGGGTGCCCATGCAAGGGGGGGGCAGGGAGAGCACCAGAACACAGAAAAGCCCAGCTCTGCAGGGTAGGCAACGGCACCTGACCCCCATGCCCACCGCCGGATTTGTCTCGCCCCATCCTTCCAGTTCCTCCACCCAGGCCCTCACCTGCAGCCAGGGACTGTCTTGTAAGAGTGTCCAAAGAGAAGGGGCGGCCCCATCCCGGAGGGGTTAAGCTGGGGGTACTGGCTGTGGGGGGGAGGAGGCTTAGGGCCGAGAGACCCTCAGGTGAGCAGGAACAGGCAGGATGCCTGAGAGAGGCTTCACAGGGCATGACAGGAGGGAAAAAGAACTGTAAAAAAAACAAAGATGGGAGGCCACTTGGGAACCAGTGATCACCTATGGTGTGTTTCAGTATAAAGACGGCTGCAGAATCGAACCACACAACGGTGAGGGTCCTGGACTCCAGGAGGGCAGATTTTAAAAAGATGAGTGAATGCCTCAGGGATTACCTCGCTGCCGGGGGTGATCTGGGTGGGGTGGAGGAACAGTGGGCAAAGATAAAAGGGAGCATGGTAAAAGCAACAAACCTCTGCATCACACAAGTGAGCAAAAGCAAGCAGAAAAAGAAACTGCTATGGTTCTCGAAAGAGGTGACTGAAAAGGTAAATGTTAAATTTCTAACTTTCAGAAAAGTATAAGGAGACGCAGAGGGAGGAGGATAGGGAGATGAATTGGGGGAAACAGTTCAAGTTCAAGTTTATTGTAGGAAAACTCCATTGAGCACGCTCATTCACAAGGAGGTCCTAGTACGTAAAAGGCAAACATAAGTAGGCTTACATGAAGTCGGGTACATAAAAATTGGTGTACAAAACCAGGCTTACAAATGAGAGGTAATAATTTGTATACAACAATGAAATTCCTTTATCACAATATACAGTCAGATAAAGGCAAAACCAGTCCAGGCATTAGGATATTGCAATACTGAGGCAGTTTACATAATGCAACAGTGAGACAGTCTATGGTAGTAGATGTAGGAGATAAGGGAACCAGCAGGGGGAAGAGAAGGAATGTGTAGGAACATGAGAAAGTCAGATAGTCAGGAGGGGAGGGCTATAGGAGAGAGTAGGGACAGCGAATAGGACAATAAATTCAAAACAAGACCAGAGGGAATGGAGGGGAGGTGAGGAGGGATTCATGAGGGAAGCAGGAAACACAGTAAGGCACAAGCCAAAGAGAGACTAGCCCAGGAGGTAATGAAAGGGGACAAGACATTTTTTAAATACGTAAATGAAAAGAGGAAGACCAGGGGTGGGATTGTAGGGTTAATAAGGGAAGGGGGGGACTGTTCAGAAGGGAACGAGGAAAAGGCAGACATCCTGAACAAATACCTTTGTGTCATGTTCATAGAGAAAGGAGAAGGGGGGCCACAAAAAAGTAACAAATGTTTTGGAGGGAGGGAGGCGGACACAAATCCATTTTGGAGGTGAGAGTCCTGAAGGTACTTGCTAATCTGAAGGTGGACAAAGCAGTGGGGCCAGATGGGGTGCATCCAAGTACAACCCCCCCACCGACCACTTGTTTAACTAGTAAGCACACTTCCCATACTTTCTCTCTAGGGGAAAGAGGGGGTTGGGGTACAGAAACAGTATTACACACAAATGACCATACTAAACCCAGGTCCTGAGGAGAGAACTTTTGCTAGGGGCTATGCTAGGTCTGAATTTCTGGAGGGGTACCCAGTAATCCCATACAGGAAGAATGTCCAAACCACGTTGAGGTTCTAGAGTGTGGCTTTATTCCAAAGAATGGTACACAAAAGCAAAGGTGGACCTCCAAGGGTTTACATTTCGTGGCACTAGGCAATGGCAGAACAACAGCATCTGTAGCAGACAGAAACTCTAAACATCACCATATTACATAGGATGTTGAACTCTCTTCAGCGGCAAAGCCTCAGTTGAAACAAGCATCTCTTCTAGTGGCACTGGCCACAACGAAACACAATTTCTTCTAGTGGCACTGGCCACAACTTAGAACATTTCCCATATGGCATAGGATTTAAGCATTTGGCAATGTGGCAATGGCCACGACAGAGCACACTGGTGTTCAAAATTAGCAGAACCCACTCTTGGGGGTAAACTTACTCTTCAGGCATTGGCCACCATGTCCTGAAAAAGCAGGTGCCCTTACGGAACCTGTAGTGCTGAACTGGTCACTCTAGATGGGGAATTGCTCACCTTTTGCTCCCTAGTCCATACCCAACCATTCTTTCAGAGTTACACCTCAAACTTTAAGCAAATCTGTAGAACTATGCATCTTGGAATGGCTTTCACATTCAGCATTAGAAACACACAACTTCTGAGTGTAAATTAAAGACCTGAACGATGTGTTAAGTCTCACTGGGGACTACAGGATTGTCAGCCAACTTTAGGAAAAGATGAGAACAGTCTCAAACAGAACAGAACTTGGAGCATAATTCCCTTTGTCAGAGTACACCCCAAAAGAAAACACAGGTACATTCCTCCTGGGATACCCAAAGTCGGATTGCTCACAGTTGTACACAAAAAGACATCTTCAATGTCCTTGATCAAAATCGGGGGATTGCCCCTCGGATCCATTCTGCAGTCCCTCTCATCTCACTGGGGATGAGAAAAATCAGGAACTCCTGCTTGACGGTTTCCACCACTTCTACTGGCAGGCAGATGGTTCTCTGCACTAGAATGAGAAAAAATGGGCTCTTCCCCCAGAGCCCACAATGCAGCTCTTCACTCTTTCAACTGCTCACACTGAATCCACTCAGAACTAACTGAAAATTCTAAAGCTCCCCACTCACAGCCAGCTACCGTAGTTTATGCTGCTGTGAGAGTTCCAAATGACATCACCTCTCTGCTCTCAGCTGACATCAAATAAACAGAGAGGGAGCAGGTGGAAAAAATTATTTAACCAGTTATTCACCACCTGCCTTCCCTACCTAGCACTGACACTGATGGGATTCTAGTAATCCCAGGGGACCAGGAGGTTACACTAGGGTATTAAAAGAGCTTAGAGAAACATTGGCTGCACCCCTGGCAGTTCTGTTTAACAACTCACTGTAAACAGGAGTGGTTCCGGAGCACTGAAGGAGGGCAGATGTAGTTCCACTACACAAAAGGGGTAGCAAGGAGGAGGCTGGCAATTATAGGCCAGTCAGCCTAACGTCAGTGGTGGGAAGTTCGTGGAATCACTGCTGAAGGAAAGGATTGTGGAATATCTTCCATCCAGTAGGTTACAAGACCCAAGGCAGCATGGTTTCAGAAGGGGAATGTGACAGGGTGGAATAGGACCCTGTCCCAGTTGTTATGGAAAGAGTTTGAATGCAGGGATCTGTTCTATTTTCTCCTTCTCTGTCTGATTGAGCAACCAGATTTTCCCGTGAAACCTAGGATTTGATCACCCAAACAGTCTCGCAATTCTTTGCTTCTCACTGTCTCTCAGTCTTCCTTTGCTGTTTGTCTTTTCCTCCCTTGCATATCTGCTGGTATAAAATTATATGCAGATCATTATGTGGAAATGTAACTGATATTGGGATCCTTTTGTTTCAAAATTTAATAGTGTTAATTTTTGAAATGTATATAATTCTAGCTTGAGATGATCGCAGAAAGCTATTGTAAACTCAAGAGGTTACCTGAGTGCAATTTTTAAGCCTTTTCCAGAAGAGCTGTTTAAAAGGGCCTCAGCTCTGGGACACTGCGTTCCTGCCAGCACCTGCCTGAAATATACTGTAGAACACTTTAAAATAAACAGGATGCTTGTTAAGAAGGGGGTTGGAAGGACTTATAAGACAGAGCTGCAATTGCTTGCAAAAAGGGGCACAAAGATTGAAAGAAAACTTGGACGCATCTTCTGTTTATTCTGCCTTTGTAAACAGTTATACTGAGCAATTTTATTTTTTTATTTTATTGTTAGTCATAATAAAACTCTTGTTGCGAATTTTACAACTGCTCCTGGTTTTTCCTGTGCTTCCTGACCTGTGCCTCAATGACAGGGAGGTCACGTCAAACAAATCTGATAGATTTCTTTGACTGGGTGACCAAGGAACTAGATCAAGGTGAAACAGTGAACATGGTCTGCCTAGCTTTCAGTAAAGCGTTCAACACCATTCCACATAGGAGACTAGTAAGCAAGCTGGGTAGCTTAGGAGTGGGTCCAAAGTAGGTAAACTGGAAAAGAAATTGGTTAGGGGATAGGTGACAGAGGGTGATGGTAAATGGAGTTCACTCCAAGGAAGGGAGGGTGGCCAGTGGGCCACCTCAGGGATCAGTGCTGGCACAGGTCATCTTTAATGTCTTTATACTGTAAGTGACATTGCATAGGAGCTGGAAGGGAAGGTCTGCCTCTTCACGGATGACATGAAAATCTGCAATAGGTTGGACACGCCTAGGGGGTGGAAAGGATGAGCAGACCTGGGAAAACTAAAAGAGTAGTCAGGGGTATGGCAGCTGTGTTTCAATGTGAAAAGTGCAAAACAACGCATTTAAGCATTGAAACCCAGGGGCCGGGTACAAAATGGGGGGAGTGGTATTGATGACCACCAAGCAGGAAAGAGACCTGGGATCACATGACCTAAAGGTGGCCAGGCAGTGCGACAAGGCAGTAGAGAGGACAAGTGGGATGCTGGGATACATAGGAAGGGGTATCACCAGCAGAAAAAAGAGGTGGTGTTGCCTCTCTCTAGATCACTGGTGAGACCCCACCTAGACCATTGTGTCCAGTTCTGGAGACCATGGGCCGGATTCACAAAAGGCAACTCAAGACGCAAGGCAACTTGCATCTGAAACAACGGTGCAAGTAGCCTTGCGTCCAAGTTGCATCGTGGTGATTCCTTACAAGGCAGCTCATGACATGCTGCAGGCTGCCTGCGCCCAGCTGCACCAATGCACCTGAAATCCCCTTGAGACAAAGCGTATGGGGGTTTAAGGCAGCAGTTGCACCCTATTCACAAAGGGTGGCTGCTATGTCCCACATCGGGATTCAGGAACAATCCCCAGTGGACATCTGTCAAAGACAATGTACGCCACCTATGAGGTGGTATAAGTGTTCTTTGCCATCCACAGGGGGTTGCCACTGTGCCCCAGCTCTACAGCCCCTGTGGGCAACAGCCCCAGTTCCCAGGTATGGCACCCACTGTGCCAGGATGGGTGTGTGAGCACCCCCATGCCCAGACCCCCACACACATGTTGAGAGCCCCTCATATACCCACTGCCCCCACATGCCCTGGGGCAAGACCCCTCCATCACACGTCCAGTATAGTCCTGGTGGTCCAGTGGCCCCCTAGCCGACACGCTAGCCCACCCCACTCCCCCCCACCCTCCCACACACCCAGGTGGTGAGTCGAGATTGACACTGCTCATTTTCACACTATTGTTAGCACGATTGAGGTGTTAAGATCGCATACAGTATTACTAGGCACTCTGTGAATGACAGCTGTTGTCATTCACGGAGCGCATTATTTACTGTACGCGATCTTGGCACAGCCTAGTCAGTGGCTGGCCGTGGTGGTAAGAGGGTGCAGTGCCAGTCGCCAGTGGGGGTACTGGGTGGGGGGTGGGGTGGCTCACACTGGTGGGTGAGGGGGCATGTGTGCCTGACCTTGCTCTGGATTGGGGGGGGGCGTGCAGGGATGCCGGTGCGTCTGTCTCCCACCTTTCCCGCAACTTGCAGCATTTGTGGTCATTGCACCATCTGTGTGACCTATGCCGCAAGTTGTGGGGCGCAGACCCCTTGACCTGCTTCAATTCTGAATCGGGTGCAGGGTCCAGGTCGCAGGGATGGTCGGGGCAAGCTGCCACTGTTGCAGGTTGCTGCTGACTTTTGTGAATCCGGCCCCACATCTCCAGAAGGACATAGACAGAGTGGAGGCAGTCCAGAGGACAACACTTAAAATGGTGCAGGGTCTGCATCAAAAGCCCCATGAGGAGAGACTAAAGAATATGTATACCCTGGAACAGAGTAGGTAGAGGGAAGAAATGATAGAGACCTTTAAATACCTCACGGGGTAAATAGGGAGCAGGAGGGGAGTATTTTTCAGAAGAAAAGGTGCTCAGGAACAAGGGGACAAGCTATGAAGCTGGAGGGATAGATTCAGGGGAGAGGTGAGGAAGTACTGTTTCACAGAAAGAGTGGTGGATTCCTGGAACAGCCTTCCAGTGGAGGTGGTGGGGGGCCAAAATAGTGATGGGGTTCAAGAATTCATGGGATAAGCACAAATGAATCATAGTGGAAAGGAAGGGGGGAGGGAGGGAGAAAGAGTTGTAGATTGGGCACTGTCTGATGTAATAGTGTAGGTATAGGTGGACCGGATGGGCCAAGCGGACCTTATCTGCCATCAAATTCTATGTTTCTAGATACATTAGTGAGAAGAAGAAAACAAGGGGAGGGATAGTGAAGATTAGAAGGGCAGAGGGGTAGGCTGCACAAAAGAGGCCCAAGAAAAAGCAGACATCCTGAACAGGTATTTCTGCTGAGTCCTTACAGTGCAGGGATGGTGGCTTTGACCATCAGGGAATGGCATGAACAGGGGGAGAGAAAAGGTGGAAACAAGTCCATTTTCAGAAGAAGCCCTAATCAGCTGAAATTTTGAATGTGTTGTCTAGGAGGAAAGATCTAAATCTGTGGAAAGTTGTGTGACGGCAGCTTGTGTGGTTTCTAAGATCTGCATGTCATTCTTCTGTAGATGTCTAATTTTTTTCCAATACTTAATATGGGATTTCTTTTTTGTTGTAGTTTTTATGTACAGCCTACAAGGAATGGAATTTTTTCCCAAACTTAAAGGGTACAGGGATGATGTCCTAAGGTAGTGCCTTTGAAAGGTTTTGTGAAAAAAATTGAAATGGTTCCATAGTTATAAGGCTTTGAATTAAGTTCTACAACAATTTGTTTTTTGATGCTCTAACCTGCTGTATTACTTGCTGTTAATCTTATCCTGTTTTTATGCAGTTTGAATAGTTAGCTCTGACTGTTATCTCATAGATACATAGATACATAGATACATAGACAGTGTCGGCAGATAAGGGCCTTTGGCCCACCCAGTCTGCCCATTTGAGCTTGTAAGTTCAGTTTATGTTTTCCTAGAAGTCTGTTGCCCCTTATCCCTGACCTCCAGAATTCCTTTATGTCTATGCCATACATTCTTAAATCCTGTGATTGTTTCAGCCCCCACCACTTCCTCTGGCAGGGTGTTCCACTTGTCCACCACCCGTTCTGTGAAGAAATTCTTTCTCATGTTTCCTCGGAATCGTCCCTCCTCCAACTTCATCCCATGCCCTCTAGTCCTGGAACATCTTTTCGCTTAAAATAGTGTATTCCTGCACCCTGTTCCTCCTGTAAGATACTTGTATGTCTCTATCATATCCTTTCTACCTCCTCTCCTCCAGGGAGTACATGTTCAGTTCCTTCAACCTGTCTTCACAGGACTTGTGATGCAATCCATGCACCATCTTTGTTGCCCTCCTCTGAACCTTCTCTACCCTGTCTATGTCCTTACGTAGGTATGGTCTCCAGAACTGTACACTGTACTCCAGGTGGGGCCTCACTAGTATCTTGTATAGCGGCATTATGACCTCCCTTTTCCTGCTGGTGATGCCCCTGCCTCAGCTTTTGTACCTCATTGCTGTTATTGTTGTCTTTACCGCATTTACTGTAACTGTGCTCTTCTGGGGCGTGCCTGAAAATAGGCAGGTTTCTTGCCTAGCACACTTACCCGGTCATCAACAGCTAATAAATAAATAAAGTTTTGTGTGTTTCTCTTCTGAGCATGCTCAGTAGGGTTCGTGGGATAACGTTCTGATACAACACCAAACATTCTGTGTCACAAGACCATTTTTGGTTTCTCATCACTTGCTTCTCACAGCAGCATGAAATATCTTGTTTCGTTTCCCCTTGAAATAGAAACAATGGACACTACATAAAATGGTGTCCATTTTAAGAAACAAACACCTGAACCTAGCTAAACAGGACCTGTTGAGCAAGATCTTGGTGTATGTTTTTTTTAATTTGCAAGAAGTACCTTTACTAGGCACCCCAAAATCCAGGGCTCCCAGCTGAGGGAAAGGAACTGTTCCCCCGTGTTCTCTGTATGAGAACAGCGGGACTTGTTGAATTCTGCAGCGGCATGGAAGGGTTGTAGGATAACAGATGGACCAGACACAGATTTTCAGGTTCAACACACAATCTTTCTGTGATGTTTGTTGAAAACACAGGAAGACCTTAAGCAATGGCATATCTCTTCTTTAGTACATCAGTTTGCAGCAACAGACTATGCATGTCCTTCTTCTACACTTAGTCAGCACCTACTGACCCACTGATTTACTTCTTTAGTGAAAATTATTTCATTACCTGTGTTGGTCTTGTGTGTTTGGGTGATGGGGAGCTCAAAAAAAGGAAAAAACTCAAAAACAAGCTAAAGACAAAGAACCTCAGTGCAGAAGCACTGAAGCAAGGGTTACTCCAAAGGGCATTGGCAATAAAGCCAAGTTTAAAAGAAACATAACATCATACATACCCTGTAATGCAAAGCATCATGGGGTGTATATGCAAATCACCATGACATTTTAGGCTGGTTCAGCTTAAAGCAGGAATGCATGGTGCCAAAGGGCCTCTCAAACAATCTGCAATTTACTGGGAAGGCTTTAAGCCTGAGGTTCAATTGAGTGGAGCAACTACGTCACTCCCCCACCAGGCTTTAACAGGTAGCTCACCCGGGGCCTTCCCAGGATTCATTTCTTTTTCAGCAGGAGGCTCTGTCGGCCGTTTGTCCTCTGCTTGCCTGGTTGCCTCGTATCATTCCTTTCAGCCCATTGCCTTCTGTCTCGCTCCCCCCCCCACCAACTTTTTTACCCTGCCTTGTGTCCCTTTCTCACTTTCCTTCATGTTGCTCTCTCTGATTCCTCTGCCTATCTCGTTGTTTGCTGCATGTGTTCGTTCTCTATCCTGCTTGCTCCTTCCTTCCTTACTTCATTCTTGACTGATTCGGTGCCCTGTTTTGCCCTCTTCATGTTCGTTTCCTGTTGTTTTGCATTCCATTTGTCCATTTCTCGCTCCGCCACCACCTTCTGAGCAGGTTTCTTCCTTCGGTGCCTCGCTTCTACTGCCCTTTGTTTCCAGGCCTGCTGAATCACCCAGTCCCCTTCTCTGGTGCTTCGAGCGTTCGATAGTTGCTCCTGCTCGTCCTCTCTTTGCCAATTTGCTCTGTCGCCAATTGCGTCCATCCAATCAGAACGCCTTTGGCTCCCCCATCGCTTCTGCTTACTTGTTCTTTTCAGTACGCATTCAATATCTGTCTCAATCAATAATCCTTAACTGCAGTATGCTTATGCAAAATCTGTGCCCTTCTTTACTGGAACCTACAGTGGCAGTCCAGCGATGGCTGTTGTTCGGCACGCTGCCCTCAGTGTTTACCAGGAGAGAGACACTTTGGTATCTCAGCAGAACCTGCTTGTTGATTCCCTGCCCACTGAGAATCTAGTCACTATGCTGCTGCCCTCCTCCTTTGTTTCAGTTTCTTTTATTGCTCTGCCATTTTCTGGGGATCCACTGGGCAATTCTGTCAGTTCCAATCTCCTTCTTCGGTCTTCATGTGACCTGTACTTGTTTTTCTTGCTTGCCTCTGGATCAGTTCACTGCCCTATCTGACCTGTACGCAGCTTCTGCCTGTGCACTTTCTCTTGTTCTGTGTTGCTCTTGTTTGCTGTACATGTCTCTCGTTGACCTCAGGATTTCCTCCTTCGCATCGCTTCGGCTCCTCATCGACCTCCTGGATTCATGACTCCGCCCTTCTCCTCCTGTATTCTTGCCTTCTGTTCCTCCATCCTGGTGCAGTCATGCCTCTCGGCACCTTCATGTTGTGGCCTCCCCTTTCCACGCTGCTTTGGGCCACATGCTTCCTCCTCGACCCGCTGCTGTCTTGCATTTCTTACCGGCTGCCTTCTCTCGCACTACCATCCCCATCATTTGGTTGTCTCTGGCCCCTGCGGTTCTCATCCCGGCCATTGAAGAGTTACTCCTATCAAGGCCTCTCAGTCTGCCTCAGCTGGTTTCCTCTGGCCTGCCCTGGATATTTCTTTTGGGCATACCTATCATGAATCATATGCAACCTCATCGCCCCACAGCTCTCCTGCCCCATGTATCAGGTTCATGACTCCAGTTGTCATTCACCTTGCCTTATCTTGTACCAGCCATCAAGGATTCTCTCCAATCATGGCTTTCCTCTGTAATCGTGCATCATCCAGTTTGCTCCCATCGATCGCTCGATCCGAGCCCACTCAAGGCCATGCCTTCCTGTTCGTTGCCCTTTGCTACAGGCTGGTGGGCTGCTCTCCACCATCATTCAAATTCATCTTCAAGTTCCTTCCTGTCTCCTCTTCCTCAGTCTTCTTGTGTTAGCCTGCTGCACTCCTGCGGCGATCACTATCATCAGTCTGCATCATCCTCAGTCTTCTCATGAGCACATCTGGCATACCCCTTGTCCTCTGACTTCTACATGGACCTACTCCTTCCCATCGCCTGCTCAAGCATACCCCGCTTGGGTCCCTGCTGCCTCATGTTCCTTCTTCGATCTGTGCTTTCCTTTTGGGGTTTCCCCATCCCGTCATCATCCTCTCTACTCATCCTTCCCTTTAACAATGCCTTCTCCTTAACAACATACGTTCTCAAATCAAACATCAGCCTGGAGGGAAGGCGATCTAGGCCCTGGATCCCCAGAGGTTTCCTCCTCAAAGGGGGGTTTCCTCTCCTCCATGCCGATGGTCATAATATTAGCTAGTTAGTGCTTCCTTAGGTTAATGGGCTGTCTTAGGTTACTTAGTTAGGTTCCGCTGTTGGATGGAGGGGGATGGTGGCCCTGGTTTTCCCCTCTCTCTCTAGAAAGTCCGCCTTAATCTTTTTGTCAGTTTTTCAGTCATCATTCTCACCTCTTCAGTGCTCGACACCCAATAGGGTATTCTTTTTGGACTTCTTCCTAAGCTACCTTTAGCCGATGGAATTATCACCATGGCACCTATGGGGGGAACTCTCCTCTAGGTTTCCTGCATCATACCCTAATAGGCTGGTATATCCCACAGATAGAGAGGCAGAAAGCCACAACATAAATCATATTCACAAAGTAAGTCAAGTCACACAAGCATCATCTCATCCAGTTGCGTAAGCACAATCAAAATGAATTTTAACTAACACAACGGGGTTTTCTGATCTCTCTACCCCGGTAGCTTAGCTTTTATAATTCAGTTCCCTAGTAACTTTTTACCTTCATCAAAAACACCTAATGCCATGGTATTTTCAACATTTACAGGTTTCATACACATAATGCATATACATCAAGGTTTTTTATGACATAGTGCTATTGCATACTAAATCCAACAATAAGGAACACAGCCTGTTGTTTTAAATCAGTTCAGAGGTCACCACGATAACTTCCCTGTATGAGAACCTGAGAGGAAAAAGGAAAATTAAAGAGTACACTATAGCATAGTAAAGAAAAGGGAGGGGGCACCCCTAGGTGGCCAATCTTTTGGACTAGAAATTGTAAAGGATAGATTAGGCTAAGAAATATAAGAACTGTTGCAACAGATTTAAGAAAAGGTCAGTCCTCAAGAGTGGCAAGACCTCCCTGTCACAAGCCGCAGCTGAAGTCCTGCTGTGGGCTGCAGTGAAAGGAGTAAGCCACCAATCCTCCATTCTGTCTGTCTCTGCCTGTCTGTATCTATCTATCTATCTATCATCAGTGGACCTGGGTGCCCACCCCTGGTACAGCTTCTCCCACCCCCCGGTGTCCCGCCTGCTCTTCCCAATAAATATATGTAAGCAGACTGGGGGTGCCTCTCTGTATCACTTCTCTGGACCCCCTCCCCTCCAGGTCATGCAACCCCATTTGTGCACAGTGCTCCCACACTGGTGTTCCAATCCAGTGTTGGACATTAAACCTGAAATAAAGAAAACCGTACCTCAGTGATTGTTTTATTAACCCACAGAACAGAAAATTGTCCCTCACTGATCTGCCCCCTCCCCCCCCACACACACCCCACCCTGACCATCCACTAAGCACCCATCACCCCACACACACACTCACTATCTGGAACAGGTCCCAGGATGAAGATCCACTCTCTAATTGAAGACACTTCTTGCTACTGGAACCAACATCTGCAATATTAAAAACTAAGGTAAATGTGGTCCAATGTATTTCAATAGGATTTTGAAATTGGATGCATAACTTCATCATTTTTACATATGTTCACTCCAAATTTTCAACATGGCCTTTTTGGGACCCCACCCTATGCTCAATGGTGGTGAAATTATGCACATCAGGCCCGAAAGGCGTGTTTGCGGTCTGTTGGTGAAATCATTTTTCAGTCATGATTTGGAACTTTTCACCACCCTTGTTCATAAGGTGGGGTCATAAGAAGGCTATGCTGAAAATTTGGGGTCAAAATAATTAAAAAATGACAAAGTTGTGAGCATACATTGAAATTTTGCAATGGTCGCTCATAATTTTGTTAATTGTATTTTGATCCCAAATTTTCAACATAGCCATTTTTTTCATATGACTAAATGAAAATGACAACTGTCATTTTTCAAATCCTAGCCAAAACATGTTTTCGTGCTTGTGGTGCAGAGTAACATTGTTGCTGCATGAAATTCCCTTTTTGGGTGGGTTTTCAACATTTTATCTACGTCTCTGTTCATGAGGTGGGGTCATAAGAAGGCTATGTGCAAGATCATGCACACAGGGAAGAGAAACCAGAGTTGTGGGAGTTTCCTCATGACAGTTACAACTCCCTCCCAACCTATAGGCAGGTTGGGAGGGAGTTGCTGGCAATCCCAGGGGAAGAAAGAGACTTGGGCATCATCGTCATCATCACCAATGACCTGAAATCATCCAAGCAGACTACTAAATCAGTAGGTAAGGCTAGAGGGATGTTGGGGTGTATTAGCAGGGGTATCACAAGTCATAAGGGGGAGGTAATAATCCCTCTTTACAAGACACTGGTTAGGCCCCATCTGGAGTACTGCGTGCAGTACTGGAGGCCACATCTGCACAAGGACATTAACAAAATTGAGGCAGTCCAGAGAAAGGCAACCAAAATGGTGCAGGGACTGGATCAGAAAACATATGAGGACAGATTAACGGAGCTCAATATGTATACCCTAGAGGAAAGGAGGGAGAGAGGTAATATGATTGAAACATTCAAACATCTTAAGGGCACTAACAAGGCGAAAGAGTCTAACATGTTTCAATATAAGAAAAATAGCAGGACAAGAGGACACAGCGTGAGATTAGAGGGAGGCAGATTAAGGGGTAATGTGAAGAAGTTCTTTTTCACAGAAAGGGTGGTGGATGAATGGAACAGCCTACCTCAGGAAGTGGTGGATATGACAGAAACTTTCAAGTAACTTAAGGGAATCAACAAAGTCCAAGAGGGTAGCATCTTTCAGAAAAAGAGATGTGCAAGAACAAGGCACAATTTGAAGATGGAGGGGAGAACAGCTCAGAGGTAATGTGAGGAAGTATTTTTTTCACGGAGAAGGTTGTGGATGCATGGAACAGCCTTTCTGAGGAGGTCATGGAGTCAAAAACAGTGGGGGGAATTCAAGAATGCATGGGACAGACATAAAGCATTCTAGTGGGGGTAGGAGGAAGTAGGCTGTTGGTTAACTAGGATCTGCAGCTTATCCATTAGGTAGGGAAATCAGCAGACTAGGTGGGCCAAGCGATCCTTATCTGCCATCAAATTCTATGTTACAGTGCAGGGTTTCATACAGGCATGGGATAGGCATAAGGGAGCAGTACAGATGAGTATGAATAGATAGGCCATTGACAGAGCAAAGGCCTATGGCACATTCATAAGCCAGAAAAAATGGGCAGACTGCATGAGCCTTGCGGTCTTTATCTGCCGTCAGCTTCTATGTTTCTATGCTAAAATGTCTGGGTAAAAATGTTACAAACAACAACAAAGTTATAAGCGTAGGTTGCAACACAATTTCATAACTGGTAATTTTAAATATTTTGATCTCAAATGTTCAACACAGCCATTTCTTCACATCACCTCATGAACATGACAAGTGTCATTTTTCGAAATCTGGCCAAAATGTGCTTTTGTGCATGTACCATGGAATGACATTTCGGCTGAGATTTTCACCTACTGGGTTCTTGAGGTGGGTTCGTATAAAGGCTATATTGAAAATTTGGTGTCAAAACATTAAAACACAACATAGTTATGAAGGTACTGTGACATTTCTTATGCACATTCATAACTTTGGTAATTTTTATATCCGACGCTGCATAGAAGGGCAGGGTCAGCAGGACCCTGCACTATTGTCCAGGGCCGGAGTCTTCCCTTCGCACACCACCCAGATGGCCATGCCTGATTCCACTATCTCAAAAAGAAAGGACATTTTTTGCAAAAAACTTTGTTATTATTGTAAGGCCCTCACCCCTGCCTTTTTGCAAACTGACAGGTGGCATGCTGTTGAAGCTGACAGCAGTACCTGGTGGGGACTGGGTTCAGGGAGGACTAGGTTACTCGGCACAGGGGGGCCTAGGTTTGGCTACTCTGCACAGGGGCACCCAAGTAAATCCGAACACAAGAAGCAATAACTGTAATGTCCAATACTAGGAATGGGATTCTAAAGTGTGGCTTTATTCACATCCAAACTGAACAAACAAAGCATAGACAGACCCCCACGGGGCTACATTCCTGGTAATGCAGATGAGAGCAACAGAGCACCTCTTCAACATTTTAGCCCTCTGGCTCTGAACCCACAGGCACACAGCCCGGACTTGCATGCAGCTTTGGGTACACAGCCGGACTTGTACACTACTTGGGTTTTTTGCCTTGGCCCAGCTTCCCCGCCGGCAACTTGATCGTGGTCCATATGGCAGTGAACCAATTTTCTGTTGATGGCTCCCCAAACCACCTTAGAGCCTTCGACTCCTTAAGGGAAATTTTCCTTCCAATCCCACATCTGGGTACTTCCCTCATCACTGGCCAAGTGCATGAGGCAAAGTAGAAATCCACAGAGCAAATCCGTAGAGGTGGACCTGGTAACTAAAGATGGGGGGTCTCCCATCTCCAGCTCCCACAATCCATATCCGGCCATTTCTTTGGACACTAAACAACTCTTTTTGAAAGCTTGGCAATGTAGATTACAAGGGAGACGTATATCACATCTCCTCTACATGTCTTGACTTTCCCCTTGTGCTGGACTTGAACATACTTTTACTTTGGCTAAGCCTATTACTCTAGGCCTCCCACTACTTCAGCAGTCCAATCCCCACTTTAACACAGTTCAGGTCAACATGGGCCCTTTGGAAAGAGCAGAACTCACCTTTTGGTTGCAGGTGCCCCACAGGCAAATCTTGAAAACTTCGTGTGCCACAACACATTTCAGAAAAATAGGCAGCTTCTCCTCTAGCAGGAGCCAGGGAGCTGCCCCAGGAACAGCAGGCAAACCTTCCACCCCCATCCCCTGAGGGATGGGGCACAGAGGCCCGTATCAGCGGTCTCCACCACTTAAAGAACAGCTTACCTCTTCAGTGCTCAACACCCAATAGGGTGCACTTAAAGAACAGCTTACCTCTTTGGGCGAAAACACACACCTTTCCCTAAATGTAGCTCTATTTCAGAGCTGAGGCTCCAAGAGCCTGTGCACAGAACTGCTGTGCTCCTCACACAACAATCTCCAACTCCAACTACTGACTGCTACTCACTGTTCAAAACTCCCAACATTCTAATCTAACTCCCTTCTGCAGATTCCAATGTGGCTCATGCAGCTGCGATAGTTATATGGTGATGTCATCCCTCAGTCTCAGCTGAGACTGAGAACAGGGTGAGACAGTGTGAAATCCATTTAACTGGAGTTTCACAAGCTGCCTTCCCTGCCTACCACTAGGTCTTACTGGGATTCTAGTAACCCCGGGTAACAGGGGGGTTACATTATACAATAAAGTATAAAAATCCTGTAACCTCAATGGTCAAAACACATCACATGACCATGGTATATCCTGTAATAACCCATGGCTGAGAAATGGCATTCATAAAAAACATACTTAAACACATTTAAAATTTATTTTACACATGGGTTCATTGTATAATCGCAATAAGGCATTCCAGGATGTGGGTTATTGGGGGATTTACCCACTTCTTGTGTGGTTAAGTCACTCGGCTGCGCCTCATGACACACCACACAAGGTGTGGGTAAATCCCCCAATAACCCACACCCTGTCATGCCTTATTGCTTAAATGCACCAGTTAGGGTAATGTAATGCCACGGGAAATGTGGCATTAGGGTTTCAAGCCCTAACTCACCACCCCTGCCCCCCAAGCAGCCAAAGTAAAAAAAATTAGGGTTTTAGGTCTGCGGAGTCTTGGTGAATCAGTGGTAGGGTCTTCCTTGGGGTTATCAACCCTAGTGATCACTCCTCCCCCACAGCCCATAACCTCTAATTTGAAGCACAAGGTGCAGCTCTAAGCCACTGCCTCATAGTGAAACACTCTTCAAAGGCAGAGCTGTATGTCTCGCCACATGTTGCCAACACAATCTGTTGTAGCCTTCTTCACACAGGGCCTACAGGAGATTATGTGTGATGTTGTTTGCTCATGGAATGGGGTGAGCATTAGGGTTGACAACCCCAAGAAAACCCCCACCACTGATTCACAAAGACTCTGAAGACCCAAAACCCTAATTTTTTTCCTTTGCTGCTTGGGGTAGTGGTGGGGAGTTAGGGCTGGAAATCCAAATGCCACATTTCCCGACTTTTGTGCTGCTAAGTTACCATGACTGGTGCATTAACTACATTTTTTGCAAAGAATATGTATAAGTTGTATATATCTACATTTTTATGTGCGTCCTGTGCTGTTCGATGTATAATATGTGTGTATTTGTCTTCTCAGTCTTGTCAAATTCACAATGCAATTTCTAAGCTAAATGAGGCAGCCATCTTTTTTACTTGAAAGAAGGTAATTTACAACACTTTATAAAAAACTTAAATTCTATCAGAAATTTAAAAACAAATCCAGAAAATGAATCTGGAATATGTCTGGCATCTTTTACAGTGAAACAAAGTAGGGCCAAATGTTTTGCCCAACTTTGCTGCCCTGCTGCTCAACTTGCGTATCCAGGACATTTGGACATTAAGGATTGAGTCTATGGTTCTGACTGCATCCCTTTTTTTTTTTTGTCTTGATTGTTTTCTCAAACATGTAACACTATATAGAGGATAATGAATGGTTTTTGATTAATAACCATGCTGTAAACACTTTTGAAAGGTTGACATGACATCATTGTAAACCTTGAGTGTGCAGCTCAAGAGGTTTTCAGATGTCATGGCAACCTCGAGAAGTGCTTTCAGCATGGTTATGAACCAAGGACCATACATTATATTTTACAGTGTATGGGCTACCAAGATTGTGCATTATAAAAAGGCTCTCAGAAATGCTGCAATCTGATTGGCTGTTAGGATTCCAACAGCTTTACATTAATCCATGTTATACTGTCATGTACAGCCTGATCACAATGGCATATGGATTCTTCCTGTCAGCATTCCATCCTCTAGCACTGCTGAATGACTGGAATGATGCATTCTGAATTTTAACCAGCATTCTTAAACTGTTGGCGGAAGAACTATTTTATTAAAAATCTCCCTCTAAATGAGGAAAACATTAAAAAATACACTAACACTTTTCTTTTGGAAGGGTTAACAACAGAGTGATGTCATAACAATAGCATAGCAAGGTATTAATCTGCTTGATTTCAGTTAATAATAAGCCCCCCCCCATACATTATAACATAATAACAGTCACACTATCTCAGTTATCTCAGTTACACATCTTCAAGGGTGACATTGTTAATCATAAATTCCATACTACCTGACATACAGACTCTAAATTTCTAATAAGGGTTGGAGCAAAGTATGTAACTTACTATCCATACGGAATAAATCAAACACATCTTTACATATTGTGTGCTTTATGCTTTCAGTCTCTGATGTGGATTCTAGCCACAGGATTGAATGTAGGACTCGTTGGCTTTCTGCTACATTACTAAAAAGAGTTCCCAAATGCTAACAAAGGTTTTGTTTTTAGTAAGGATGGCATAACATATTCACTGATCGTTGGCTATTTTCCCCATGTATGTTACCCCCTCATTTAAATTTGGCACCGTGGGATCTTTCCATCTGGCTAGTATTAGCTTTTTACATCCAAGCACTGCAGAATGTATCCACATCTGTTGACTGCATTCCTAAAGAGCTTCTGAGATCACAAGGACGACATGGTGAAAAACATTGTAAATCATGACATCATTCTTAGCCAATCAGATTGCTCATTTCAAAACATTCCAGGTACTCTTAAGAGTGTCTCATGCAAACAGTTCTAAAATTCTGAAGTTCTATGCTCAGCTGGCATAATCCAGTTCCTTTATGGGGGTTTCTATGATTTTTTCCAAAGTAAAACAGTTTGATTTTTAAATGAGTTCCATTAAAACAAAACAAGCCTTTAATATGATTTATATTAGGTTTATATGTACAGGTCCTATGTGTTTCTTTACTCGTTTGTGTGCCAGCAGTACTCCGCTTTGCTTCACAGTTCTCTCATCCAAAGAACTTCAGAATGCACTTTTATAATAGTAAGAGACACAGTAAATGTACATATAAATATACGAGACACAGTAACTGTACATATAAGCATATACACCACACCACTGGTGAATAAATTGGGTAAATAAATCATGTTATTTTGGAATAAATACTTATTTTCACTTAAAAAGCTATTTATTTCACTTAGAACACAGAGGCCAGGATATTCAAAGGGGTTGCACGTGTCGCAACAGTGTTGCGCCATGCACAACCCACTGATGCACCCCAGCACGATATTCAAAAGGGGATGTTGCGCTGTGCAAATCCTGAAGCACCAGGGTGCACCAGTAATGTATGTGGCGCATGTGTGGAGGGCGTGTCCATGCATATTCGGCACATCCCGATATTTAGCCCGGGATGTGCGGCGCATATGCATGCACACACCCGCCTCGTGCCGCACAGGGGGGTGCAAAGATCCGCCGACAAAAAGCAGGAGCAAGGCCTGCCCACCCACAGGTGAGCTGCCATATCGCAGGGCGCAACGCGGCAGCCACCAGCTGTGGGTGGCCACCCGACTTCCTGAGACACAGGCCTGGCGTCACCCCCCACACGCCCAATCACGGGCTTTGTACATGTATAATATCCGTGGTGGTCCAGTGAAACCTACCCCCTCGCCCGATCAGGGGTGTCATTAAATATAGTCCCTAGTGGCCCAGTGGACCTGCTCCCCAGCCCAATCGTGGGCTATGTAAAACTAATGGTATCATTAAATATGGTCACCATTCACTATTTTTAAAAATCTCTTCCCGTGGTGTTACTTGTTGAAGGTACATACTAGATTCACGCTGCAGTTGTATTAGGATGGTTATTCCACATGTTTCTGATAGCAAACAGCCACAAAATATTTATATTTTTTCATGGTAGGTGTGTCATGGGTGTAGGAACTTTTATAAATTTCAAGACCCCATATCTTGGTTCAGGAATGAAAGAAAATGAAAAGATAAATGTATATCTTGATATTTTTGCAAGACAAACCTTATTATTGCAAAATGTGTATGGTTATAACAAATACTGCTACTTAAAGCTAAAACAAAGTAAACACCAGTGAAAACATTACAAATGGTGTGGTATATATAAAATACATAATGGGCTGTAGTGGAATAACACATTTTTCCACACATGAGTGGGTAAGACATTCATAACTAACTTGTGGTTTCATCACTCATGAGTTATGGCTCTTACCACTCACTAGTGGACATAACTGTGATATTCCACTGCAGTCCATTATGTATTCCTTATATATGAGACACGATAATGGTACACATGAACATATATGACATGCAATAACTGTACATATACAGTGGAGTTCACTTAAGTGCACATCGGATAAGTGCACATCCTGCTTAAGAACACACTTTTCATATACCCTATTTTTTCACCTATATAGTACATGTTAAAAAGGCTGGTTTAGTGCATGACAGGTTAGAGCACATTTTGGTTTACTGCACCTTTTGTTTTCATTTTGACCTTCAGATACTGCATTCATTATACTTAAGTGCACGTATTTCACAGGTAACCTTAAACATTTATTGCATGTAACTGAAAGTAGCTTGATCCCACTGTGTAATGCTGGTTCTCGGTTGTTGTTTTTTTGATCCTCCGTCGCTCCACGGTTGACCACTCCTTTGGGTCACTTAGGACACCTGCTGGCACTCCACCCCCACCGTCAACTAACACCCCACATGGCAGCCCTTTGGTAACCTGATGTTTCCCTTCATCTGATAGATCCCCCCCCCCGAGCGGGAGGGCACCAGTGGGGCAGGCCAGTGCTACTACTACTTGGCCCAGGTGCTGCTGAGGTGGTCCGGGCTGATCAGGGGCTTTGTGGCGGTATGCAACCAGCAACCATCATCTGGTCAGCCAGGGAGCCATTTTCCTTGTTTTTTTTTCCTAGGGAGCGTGACGTCCAGGATGTCAAGGTGAAAGCCGATGTCCATCATGCTCCTAATACAGTAGGACCCAATGTGTAACCATACCTCTGGCCTCTGCCAAAGGCCGGCTAATACTGGGCTTTGCACCTCCCTTCCCCCAGGAGATGGTGAGCTGTCATGGGACGCTCGAGCCATCTCCCCCCCCAACCAGCCCTCCAACACCCGGGTCTGTTCCTGAACCTGGGTCGTTGGAGTCACAAGCGGAAATCTAACTGCTGTACCGGCAGGCCAGCTGGTTCTCAGTTTGACAGAAATGAAGCAGAGCAGTATTGAGACTTCCAGTATGGAAAAGCGTAGCCAAGATAAGACCACTACTAGACAATAATACTGTTGCTGTCGATATTTTCTGTTGATTTTGTCTAATCATAATGAGCTGATGGATTGTTTGATGGCTTACTTTCAATGTGCACGCACCTGACATGTAATAAACAAAGCGCTTAAAGACTGTGAAGGCAGCTCGCATTCTATTATTGGAAAAGTGAAAACTGAATTAAGGGCAGACTTGATGGGCCTAGTGGTCCTTATCTGCCGTCAGTTACTATGTTACTGTGTAAGCAAACACATTTCTTTTACCCCGAGGCGGTGCACTAAGTGGCTCCACTGTATATATATGTATATATATATATATATATATATATATATATATATATACACACCCAGAAAATGTACATAAACATATATAATAGACACAGTAATGGTACAAATACAATAAATACATGTTATTTAGCTTATACACCACATACTGCATCTTCCACTCATACTTTGTATGTAGGCTGTAGTCAGGACTGATTGTTGATGTTTGTCTCCATATCTGTGAGATTTGTATTTGTCTGCACGCTCATGTTTACTAAAAGTATATATTTTTAATATTTCAGACATGTTTTAACCATTAATGATGGCACACAACCAAGGGGTTGAGAGTTATCAATAAAATAAACACATTAATAAAGTACACGTTCATGTTGTAAGCAGTAATTATCATATGTGTGTGGTACACCAGCCTCAGTCACGGTCTAATATCACTTCATGTCATCTAACATAAATACAGATATATAATACAGCAGTAGCTATTAGCAGTGGAAAACATTTCATCATATCGTTTCAGTTATAGTGCATGCCTGATGAAAACAATACATCCAATTTTAATTTCATTTTATTTAATTCCTGAACTGAGATGTGGTTTTCAAGTTTGTAAATGTTTCTGCTCACTCGCCATGTCCACCGTGAATAAATTAAACATCTTATCGTGATGTTGCGCATTTTACCATCAGAAACATGTGCTAGCATCATATGTGAGAAATAACATTTTACTAAACTATATGATGATTTTTTTGCTGACTGATATTGTTGCTTAAGAATGATATTTATGTTTATAAAAAAATTAACTATTTGTGTTCACGTGTGCTGAATGGTATTTCTGTTGAATAGCTCTATTTATTACCTTTCAAGAAAATCGGATTCGGTCCATTGGGTGGTTGGATTTCTGCTTGCGACGCCGGCAACCTGGGTTTGGGAATGGACCCAGGACACTGGAGGGCAACCAGGGGAGAAGGACAGAGCATCCTGTGGACTGCTCTCCTTCTCCAGGGGGAGGGTGGGGAAGTGCCCGGTGTAAGACGGACACCTGGCGGAGGCCAGGAGTCACGTAAGCTACCGGCACTCGCACGTATTGGAGGCAGGATGGATGCTGGACGTCATTGCACATCCCCGCCTCCCAGAAAAAATGAAAAATGGGTGGGTCCTCTGTCTATATGAAGCCCTCCCCAGGCTTCGATTAGCCACCTTCGCCAGCTCTCCCAATTAGATACTGGTTCCATGGTGCTGGGAGTAAGGGGAACCAGTACCATGGCCCCGCCCTCCAGGAGGCAAGCCGGGGGTGACCAGGAGAATTGACGGCAGTTGATGGTAGAAGGGAGTCTGGGGGCCATGACCAGGGCAGAGCCTCAATGGAGGGCCCACCAGAAAAAGCACTGTACATCAAAAAAAAAAAGAAAACTGGATTCTGTGTCTTCAGTTGGTTATTTGCTCCAGCTGTTTGTCTACAAGTGATATCACAATCTTTTCCTGTGACATCCCAACTGGTGGCCATAGAAATGATTGCTATGGAGGGGGCGTGACTTGGCAGCACAAGACGGTGGAAACTCACTAAACCAGCTCCCTAATGGCACCACCTAAAATCGGCTACTTTCACAATTTAAATGAACTTCGATGGTTTGTAAAACATTGAGCAATCCAGTTCTATCTAATGTCAAGCCAAAGGCAGCAACAGAAACCGACCTTACTTACTTTTGAGCCAGCAGAAATCACAAAAAGCTCACCCGCTCCACAAGAAGGCTAAACCAGAATGAGAGCGGTAGTGTCAGGTGGGAACACAGCCACTGACAAAATGGACTGTTCAATCGCTTTGCTGCACACCCTGATAAAGAGCCTGCAAAATGAAATGAAAGCCGGGTTTCAGAATGTCACTGCTTAAATTCTTCATGTAGAGAACATTGTTGCTAGACTGACAGTGACAACTGCATTGCACTCGGGGTACCTTGATGAGGCAGAGAATCGTATACTCAATCTGGAGGGCACTAGTGCAGATATTACTAGAGAAAGAGGCAATTTAAAAAACAAGCATTTGTCAATGCCGAATGTTGATTGCTTTGCTCCATTGAGCTTGCTCATTTCCCTTTTCTCACTCGCTCATTCTGTTTCTCCTGGCGCTGCAGGCTGCCCTTTTGTACTGGGCTCCTGCATGTGCTGGCACCGTGTTCTGCCCACAAAGAAATCCGCAGCTGTCCTGACAGAGCTCCGTTGAGGTCACTCACTCCCCCCTCTGTCACACGCTCATTCTGTTTCTCCTGGCACTGCTGGCTACCCTTTTGTACTGGGCTCCTGCCTCTGTTGGCACCTTTTTCTGCCCAGAAAGAAATCTGCAGGAGTCCCGACACAGCTCCGCTGAGCTTGCTCAGTCCCCCTCTCTCACTCACTATTTCCATTTCTGCCAGTGCTGCAGGCTGCCCTTTTGTACTGGGTTGCTGCCTGTGTTACTGCCAGTTTCTGCCCACAAAGAAATCTGCAGCAGTCACGAAAGAGCTCCGTTGAGCTCGCTCACTCCCCCTCTCACTTGCTCATTCTGTTTGTCCCACCGCTGCAGGCTACCCTTTTGTACTGGGCTCCTGCCTGCATTGCTGCCTATTTCTGCCCACAAAGAAATCCGCAGCAGTCCCAACAGAGCTCCGTTGAACTCATTCACTCCCCCTTCCTCACCTGTTCATTGTGTTTCTCCCGGCGCTGCAGGCTGCCCTTTTGTACTGGGCTTCTGCCTGCATTGGCGCCTTTTTCTGCCCAGAAAGAAATCTGCAGCAGTCCTGACAGAGCTCAGCTGAGCTCGGTCACTCCCCTTCTCTCACTCACTCAATCCTAATCTGTCCCAAACACTGATTTCTGAAAGCGACTGCGGTATTCTGCACCGGAAACATGAAAACACATTTCAGCCAGGATGTGAAAAATGACAGCTGAACTGTTCATAAGGAGGTGTGAAAAAATGCCAGTGTTGAAAATCTGGCATGAAATTATTACTAATTTGTAAAGTTACAAGCGTACATAGAAACTACACAACGCACGCTCGTAACACAGTCATTTTATGGAGTTTCATCACAAAATTTTCAACATAGGCATTTTAGGACCTCTGCTCCCGAACAGTGTCACTGTGATTTTCGTAATACGTCTCAAACACTGATTTCCCACAGTGCCCTCGCTATTCTGTGCTGGAAGTTCAAAAATACATTTCGGCCAGGATGTGAAAAATGACAGCTGCACTGTTCATAAGGAGGTGTGGAAAAATGGCAATGTTGAAATTCTGGAGTGAAAATATTGCAAACTTGCGAAGTTACGAGCATGCATGGAACCTGTGCAACGCACACTCGTAACACACTCATTTTATGGACTTTCATCACAAAATTTTCAACATAGGCATTTTAGGACCTCTGCTCCTGAACAGTGTCACTGTGATTTTTGTAATGCATCCCAAACACTGATTTCCCACAGTGCCCTCGCTATTCTGTGCTGGAACTGCGAAAACACATTTTGGCCAGGATGTGAAAAATGACAGCTGCATTGTTCATAAGGAGGTGCGTAAAAATGGCAATGTTGAAAATCTGGAGTTAAAATATTGCAAATTGGTGAAGTTACTAGCGTGCATAGCAACTGCGCAATGCACGCTCATAAAATAGTAATTTTGGGAATTTTTCCCACCAGATTTGCAACATAGACTTTTTGAGAGACCACCTCATGAACAGTGGCACTGTTGTTTCATTAATCAGTCCCGAAAGGTGATTCCACACAGTGACTGCGAAATCACCTTTCGGGACTGAATAATGCCATGACAGTGGCTGAATTCATGAGGAGGGGTCCCAAAAACCCTATGTTGAAAATTTGGTGCAAAAATTCCAAGAAATGCCGGAGATATGCATCAAAGTTGAAAACCCTATTTATGCCATTATACAGCTTATCAGCATTTCCTCAGTTCGCGGTCGGCTTTGAAGAGTGAGAAGTGTTCCCAGTCCACTGAAGATCATCGTCTGGGCCCGGAGGCAAGTATGGGGTGGGGTGGGGGAGGCAGGGTGCGAGAGGGTGGGCGAGGTTGGGGATGGGCCGGACTCGAGGAGGGACCATTTTTTGCTTTACAGGTAAAACCAAAAAGACATTGCAGGACTTTTTTTTTTTACAGGGGCATTTCTGGACATTTGGCACACTGGGGTGGGCGCCCAGCATGCCAACCTACTGTTTTGTGGGGGGCAGCTGTAGCCGACGGGGGATGGGCACACCTGTCGGCATATACGGGGGCACACAGTGGAGGGGATTAGCACCCCTCACCACACACCTAGGTTTCTTGCGAGGGAGACATGATGCCGACGGGAGTGGGCTCCCCTGTCGGCAAGTCAAACTGGGAGGGGGGAGATAATGCCGACAGGGAGTGGACTCCCCCATCAGCAACCTGAATGGGCGCAGGAGACTGAAGCCGACGTGGAGTGAGGCCCCCGTCGGCAAACAACCACTGTTGGGGGGGCACATGCTGCTGAGGGGGATTGGGCACCCCCTCGGCACTGGGGGCTCACTAATATTGTTTGTGAACACGGTGGCAAGCCGCCATGTTCTAAACAATATCCTGTATTATGGTTCCAGCTAGCAATGACGGGTCGCTCTCTCTCATTGCAGCGGAATGGCTTATGCTGCAGTGACGAGGTGGCCCCTGATTGCAGCGGCTGAAACGTTAAAAGGTTGTGGCACGCTGGCTGAACTAGTGTCAGCAGCAGCATGCCACCCCATTGGGAAAAGCAGGCCAAGCCTCCAAAGGCTGTGGGGGCATTGGCCACAATAGTGCTGCACCTCCACCACCTGCATCTGCAGCAAGCTGCCGCAATATGTTTCTTGCGAATTCACGCAATCAACATAAAAAACGGTACTGGAACTCAGACTGATGACATCTTGATGCTTATTTTTGGATTATTTGCAATTATTTTTCATTCTCTGTAATTGTTTCGTTATTTGTTGTGTTAAATTTGATTGATTATTGTTCTTGTCAAATCATTTATTGAATTTTAATATTGTGCTATTTTATAACAAAATGCTGCGGGCCTCATAAATGAGCCTCAGCTAAATCGAGTTTATCCTTGTTCATATTCTGATATGAATAAAATGTTACCATGCCATGACCAGGAGAACTGGGCCTGGCAGTACAGCCCTCACTTTGTGGGACTCTCAAAAGATCTTGAGGGCAAGCCTCCTGGGCCTGCAATTCGATGGTGACTGGCAGAGAAGCTGAAAATGGGGCCCGGCCACCTTGTTTGAAATAGAATGGATTCTCCAAACTGGCCCATGTCCCAAACCCGGTGAGCAACTCAGGCACTTCCTCCTGAAATACTCAAGGTACACCAATACATAGATACATAGATACATAGACAGTGTCGGCAGATAAGGGCCTATGGCCCACCCAGTCTGCCCATTTGAGCTTGTAAGTTCAGTTTGTTTTCCTAGAAGTCTGTTTCCCCTTACCCCTGACCTCTAGAATTCCTTTATGTCTATCCCATGCATTCTTAAATCCCGTGACTGTTTCAGCCCCCACCACTTCCTCTGGCAGGGTGTTCCACTTGTCCACCACCCGTTCTGTGAAGAAATTCTTTCTCATGTTTCCTCTGAATCGTCCTCCCTCCAACTTCATCCTATGCCCTCTAGTCCTGGAACATCTTTTCGCTTAAAAATAGTGTTTTCCTGCACCCTGTTCCTCCCTGTAAGATACTTGTATGTCTCCATCATATCCCTCTCTCCTCCTCTCCTCCAGGGAGTACATGTTCAGTTCCTTCAACCTGTCTTCATAGGACTTGTGATGCAATCCATGCACCATCTTTGTTGCCCTCCTCTGAACCTTCTCTACCCTGTCTATGTCCTTACATAGGTATGGTCTCCAGAACTGTACACTATACTCCAGGTGGGGCCTCACTAGTGTCTTGTATAGCGGAATTATGACCTCCCTTTTCCTGCTGGTGATGCCCCTGCCTATACATCCCAGCATCCTATTTGCTTTACCTGCTGCCTTGTCACACTGTTTCCCTACCTTGAGGTCATCAGAGATGACAACCCCAAGATCCCTTTCCTGCTTGGTGCATGCCATATCCTCACCCCCCAACTGATATATTGTGCCAGGGTTTTTGTGCCCCATATGTATTATCTTGCACTTCTTTGCATTGAATTTCAACTGCCAAACCCCTGACCATTCTTCAAGTTTCTGCAGGTCGCTTCTCATTCTGTCTACACTCTCTGGTGTGTCTACTCTGTTACAGAGCTTTGTGTCATCAGCGAACAGTGAAATTCTGCCTTCTAGGTCCTGCGCAATGTCACTGATGAAGATGTTGAATAGGACCGGTCCCAGCACTGATCCCTGTGGTACCCCACTGGTCACTCTTCCCTCTGTGGAGTGACAGCCATTTACCACCACCCTCTGTGTCCTGCCACCCAGCCAGTTACCTACCCACCACACTACTGTCCTGCCCACACCCATATTCCCCAGTTTGTGTAATAGTCTTCTATGTGGCACAGTGTCAAAGGCCTTGCTGAAGTCCAGAGAGGCCATGTCCACTGCCCTCCCCTGATCCACCTCCCTAGTCACCCAGTCAAAAAATTCAACGAGGTTGGTCTGACATGACCTCCCCCTGGTGAAACCATGCTGCCTTGGGTCCTGTAGTCCATTGACAACCAGATGTTCCGCCAATCTCTCCTTCAGTAGTGCTTCCATGATCTTCCCCACTACTGAGGTGAGGCTGACTGGTCTGTAGTTCCCCGCTTCCTCTTTGTTCCCACTTTTGTATAAGGGGACTACATCTGCTGTCCTCCAGTCTTTGGGTACCTCCCCTGTTTCCAGTGATCGGCTAAACAGGATAGCCAGAGGTTCAGCCACCACCTCTCTTAGTTCTTTAAGGACCCTGGGGTGCACACCATCTGGCCCCATTGCTTTATCAACTCTTATTACTTCCAGTTCCTTCAGGACCCTTTCTCGTGTAAAGAAGCAATGCTATGGGTGGCCAGAGCTAATGGCCCGATCAAAACCTGAACTAGAGGGGAGGAGGGTGCTATTTTTTCAGGACTACAGCCAGAACCTTCAGGCTAAGTGACAGTAATCCTTGGGTGTGAAATCCTCTCTTCACTGCCGCAGCTGGGAATTCATCCATCTCTATCCCTCCCACCTCTGAATCGCACGTCCTGGGTACCCACTGTAGGATGCCGAAGAGTACATCAGTGTGGAGGGAGCTGCCGTTGAAGGAAGATGCTCAGCATGATCTACAACTCCAGCTACCTGACTCGTTCATTTATTTATTTTTTATTTATTTATTTCAGTCTAGGATTACAATACCTTTGAGCCGAGGTTCTTTTACAAAGGTTCCACGTCAGCGTGTGCAACAGTCATCATTTTTAGTTACAAACATATAGTCAATGACTTACAGACATGTAATAACCAGTACAAAGACTTGAGCTATGAGCAAGACAAGGAAAGGAGGGTGGGTGGGTGGTGGGGAAGTGAGGGTAGGAGATCGGGGGGGTAGGAGGTGCAGGGAGTAAGGGGGAGTACGGGAGGCGGTTGGGGACAGGTTCAGCTTTATAAGTCCTCCTTTCTTTATGAATGTGGCTAGCTACCCCCTCCAACACTGCTGACATCCCAGGCTCCCAGCGTAAGCCCCTGGCACCTTATTCCAAATACCACAGATGAAGTGGTACAGGCACACTAACAGCTAATTACTGTGGCAAGCTAGCAGCATCTGCCTTTTATACCCGCGCAATTCCTGTGGTAGCTCATAGCACTTACTTACTAGGCACAGTTCTGAGGGAGACCTGGCAAGTATGAAAATGGGTCTTTGGCCCATGGTCCTACCAGAGTTTTAAATAAACAAAACAAACAGCCTGAGCAAACTGCGGGAGGGAGAGACGTGTCATGTGGGCTGCAGCAACATGCGCTTTGGTGGTTACCAATAAAGCATGGTGGGGTGTGATGCAATTGACCTGCAGAGTGCTCTTTCTAACCTTAAGCCTATACCGTCTTTGGGGAGGGTGCCACCAATTACACCAAAGCTGGCCAAGGAGGGGCAATAGGAGGAGGTCCGTGAATTTCAAACCTGTGACCAATTTCTTAGATGAGTTCTGAACTAGTCACTTTAGGATTTTTTTCCTTGGGGCACTAAGCTCGGGGTTATTGGGTTTGGTTTAAAAGTTCGAGACTCTAAGCCTCAATTACTGCAGTCCTTTTGTAAAGTATATAGACGTAATTGGAGATGTCCCCTCTTGACCGTATTGGATTATGTTCACCATGGGTCATTACGTGGGTCTCAGTGAGGGGACAGAAAGTTACTTGTCTGGCTGTACTGGGAAGCTGGCACTCAACTAACTTGCTTTGTGTTTGTATACCACGCTGCAGGTAATTTAAAGCACTGACTGACGCAAATGTTAAGGTGATAGGAAACGATTTTTACACCTTTAGATGCCCTCTTGTTTTCATTTTTGTGCCTATCCAATATTCCAATATGTTTTAACCATTTTTCTTAAGTTAATAATCACATTTTTTGCCTTTGTAAGAACCTTGAAGAATCCTTTTCTCTTCAGCAGTTGCTGTTCTCTGTTTTCATATAGCTTTAAACATTCTATGACATCAGTAACACGATGCCATGCCAACATACAAAAATAGCCAGCAAAGAAAGGCCTTAGAGTCTATGTAGCCTGCTCTAGTTTGCAGCCCCCCACACCAATATTTCTACTGAGGGATCTGCACCCGCCATCTACTGCTCCCTCCCCTTCCTTCCCACCTTCCCCCCAGTTCCCTGCAATTTTCCCTTTCACCCTGTCCCAGCCTCTCTTGAACTGTCAGCAGTCTTCAGGAAGACAACTTCCTCTGGTAACTCATTCCAGGTTACTCAGATGAATAGAAAGGACTGGTGTAACTGATGTCATGGAATGTCTAAGAAATATGAAAAGAAAGAGCAGTAGCTGGCGTGGAAAGTGGAATTCTAAATAGATCTGATGGCACCCCAAAGCTACACTATTAATTTATCAAAGACTAGTCAAAACATATCGGAGCACATAACTGGCATGTAAAGGAAAATGTGAGGGCAGTTAATGGCAAAAAATCAATTCCTATCACCCTCAAGAACTTTAATTGTATCTTTCTCACACAGCCTGTATACAGTAAGGATGGGGGGGGGTTGAATTCCAATACAAGGGACTTTAAGTTTCAGATTTGGCCTGTCTCAGCTTGCCACTAACCTGATTTCAACCTGTCAAAGAACGAGGATCACTGTGTTATTAAGGTGTTTAGCTTAAATATAGCTTGGCATATCTCACTGGCCCACACTGGTGTTGATTTTCCCTAAGGTAAATGTGGTTTCCTGTGATTTTATAGCCTATAGTTTTAAAATGACATATTGTTATGTTCTTAAGTTTAGTTCCTTGACCATCATCCCCCAGGGTGTTGAAAGATGTTTTACATGATCAGCCAATTTAAAAGTTACTTTACATTTAATGGTTTATATTTTGGTGCCATGCCACCGAATATGGCATATTCCATCTACAGTTTGCAGACGAAGGTGCTTCTAGCTGTTTTGCTTAATGGGGATTTAGGGTTTGTTAACCTGTTGTTCATGGTTGTGGGGATATTTGTTGGGTATGAGCAAGGCCCCTGGAATTCTGTGATTCTGCGGTTGCGGAATTTTCTGCGGAATTTGCATCATGCCGTAGAATTCATATAATGCCACAGAATTCACTGTTGCTGGTGAACTTTCATTCAGAAATACAGTTTCTGATAGTGCTAGGCTCCCGTACCAGCCTTGTTTATCCTGAAACCCTTCCTCTATGCTTGGCATGTGATGTCATCAGTGACATCACATCGTATTTTAGCCAATGGCAGGACAGCATTCTGCCACGTAAATGAATAAATCATGCCGCAGAAATCAGAAAATGCTGCTGCAGAGCACTGGGGCCCTGGGTATGAGAGGAAGAGGGTGGAGGGGTTGTATATACAAAGAAACAATGTGATGATATTATTTCTATTACATACAATGGAGAGCAAAAGATATCTTATGTTATGTGGTCTTTGCACTGTTTTTTACAAGGATACTAATAATTTGATACTGATGTGGTGCCCTGTCCCTCACAGAGACAATGGTTGATAAAATCTGTGTGATGTTATGGAATGTCAACAGCCCCAGAAATGTTGTAAAACATGAGATGGTCCTGGTGAGGGTTAAAAAGGTACCTAGAGACTTGCTCCTCCTCCTCCAGGGGATATGTATGACAGAGGTTGACATGGCAGGGCTCGTGTTTTAATTCAAAAGCAAGGAGGATGCCCATTTGGTTAACACCCTGTTCCTGCCATCCATTTTTGATAGGGTTGCTCAGAATCCACCAAAAAGAATCAGATTCGATGGATTCTAATCTGATTTTTGGATTTAGGATTTGTGGATCAGCTGTCCAAAAATCCTAAATCCTAAACTGAATCCTAAAACCTATTTTTACATAGGCATTTAGGATTTCTAATCTGAACCCTAAATCTGATTTAGGATTTGAAACAAAATCAGATTAGGATTCAGAAGTTCCTAAAATCAGATCGTAGGCGGCTGTTTCAGGGCATCCTAATCTCTTAAAATAAACTAGATGCAGGGTAGGTATCTCTAGGCCATATTACTATACACAGTGGCACCTACTGCTCGATTGGGTCCATCTATGGCCCGAATGTAGATGAAGGGGAATTTTTTTCCACAGCCTATCAGTGGACATGACAGCTCTACCAGCCTACAGATCTTGGGAGGAAAAGGAAAGGGGAAATTGTTTAAACAGGAAAGGCCCACTAAGCCAGAGCTTGTTTCCAGTTGCAACCTGGGAGCACAAGGAAGTTAAGTGACTTGCTCGGGGTCACACAGTATGCAAGTGGGAGCTGATGGGATTCAAACCCAGGTCTCCAGGCTTGTACCTCACTGCCCTTAACCGCTACACTATACTGCCTCCAATTATTGATAGGATTATTGGTAGACATCACGCTGGATAGCTCTAATCCAGCCCCTGTTCCTCCTACCCACAGTGCTCAAGCATTGCTAGAACTGATGACATTGCAATGCCTGATTGAAAGTTGGAGGTTTGCCAACCCAACCAGCTGAGAAAATAGTTTCTATTCTCATTTGCATGCATGCTATACCATAATTGATAGGATATTGGTCTTCTCGAGTTCAGGTTTTGGATGATGCCCTTGTGCTTCTTCAGTTGTCTCTGGTTGTCCCCCACCCCCGTACCTGTGTATTGGACCTGGTGTTACTGGAAAAAAATGAATTTTGGGGACTTTATCTTTCAAGGAATAAAGGATTTTCTGCTACACCACAGGGAGGGCGACACCTCCTAAACCACCAGGTGGGAAGCCCTCAAACCATACAAGACGGGGCAAATCATCTCCTTCACAAACTTCCAAAAAAAGGCTCTCAGTGTGCAGTGGAATGATCTAGAATGTAAAATAGCTTAAATGGAAAATAACTGCATGTCAAATCCTATCAGGGAACTATACCACAGAATACAGAAGCTGAAGTGAAATAAAACACCATCAGCAGTGCAGCTCTAGAGTGGGCCATTTTGCTTAAACATGCAGGCCAATACTTTGATGGGGCTAGGGAAGGAAAACTCCTCGCTTTGCAACTTTAAAAGCAGGGAATGTGCTAGGACCATATGCCAAATAGAAAACCCTGAAGGCACACTATCCTCAGACAGGGAAGCTATAGGGGAAAGCTTTTAGTCCTTTCTATAAGGGACTTTATACAAGGGAAGCCTTCTTGACTTCAGGGCACCCACAGGCTTTTTTCAACAAAGTTCCAATCACCCCTGTAGTGGCCCATACTAGAGAGTCCTTTGGCACAGCATTTTCCAGTGAAGAAGTAGTTAAAGCAGTCCAAGTACTCAGAGGAGTGAAGGTTCCATGACCCGACGGCCTATGCATAGATTTTTTAAGAACCTTCTTGTAGGATATCAGCCCCCTTATTCAACATGGTCCAGGAGAGTTTAACTAGTGGTCACATGCCCCTCACCATGCAGTCTGCAACCATTACAATTCTTTCTGAGCTAGGTAAGGACCCCATCCTATGTGTTTCTTATCAATCGATATATCTGCTCACTGATGACTATAAAACAGTAGCCAACATCACCACAAGACTGGAGCCAGTATTGAAGGAGGTATTTCACCCTGATCAATCAGGATTTGTAAAGGGTCAGCAGGGCAAGTCCAAGGTAAGATGGACACTGAACATTATTCAGCGGTGAGGGAGAATGTCTTCAAAGCATGGGGCTGTAGTGCTTACCCTGGATGTGGAAAAGGCTCTTGATTGTGTGGAGTGGGGGTATTCCCTGGCAAGGATATGACCATGGTACCGTGTTCAACCATGGTTGAAAATGGTCAACCATGCTTAGACTGTGCTTGATGACCAGGGTTAAAAAACATTGTCAATCTAGTATGGTCAGAGTATGGTCAGCCATGGTCATCTTCTAGCCATGGTTGACCATACCTGATCATGATCATTCTGCAACCATTGATCTAACTAACTTTGCATATTCATTTTAATTGTTTACTAAACTAAAAAATGAAGAATATTAACATTTTCTGTTTTATGTCATCCATATAATATATTACGGCCTTTCCCAGTATGCTTTCTGAATGTTCTGGATGCACCATGGTTGACCATGGCCATTCAGGTTTGACCATGGTTTGTCCATGGTTATATACGAACATACGAAGAAGCCAGCAGAAGAAGGCCATTTGGTCTATCAAGTCTGCTCGTATTGCAGGGTCCAGGGTTGTAAGAGCATGGGACAGCAACCACATTTGCATGATTTATTTACATATCAGAATGCAGAATTTGACACTTCAAACTCATATAAATATCACAGTCTAGCAGTTGTTTGTATTAATGAAGAAAACACAAGGTTTACACAAAGCAATTAATTACCTGAGCACAACAGTTTACTATGAGACCTCACCACATCTTAAAAGAGTTTAGTTATATGGTGGTATAAATATGGATTAAGCGATGCCATCAGTCATGAATGAAGAGGGACTCCATTAGGAAGAATAAAAACGGCAGCACTGGGTAAGTAAAAATAACTTCTAATTCAAAAGTATATGTGGATAATATGTATTCATTCCAGAATGTTAAGGTTGGTGAAAAAAAATGAAATAACCTGAGTTGTGTAGAAATCAGTTTTATTATGCAGGATGGCCAGGGTTATTCAGCCCTGTAAGGACTTGTATTGACTATTGTGGGCCATGGATGACCATCTTTATTTAACCCTTTGAGATCTTGTATTGACTATTGTGGGCCACGGATGACCATCTTTATTTAACCCTTTGAGATCTTGTTTTGACTATTGTTGACAATGGTTGACCATTTTCTTTGCCAATGGCATTTTCTGGCCATAGATGACCATGGTTGCCCATGGTGCCTTTTCACAAGCATGGTTAACCATAACCAAGCATGGCCAACCATAACCAAGCATGGCCAGAAGCATGGTTAACCATGGTTTAACCATGCTGTCCTCACCGGGTTATAGTTATGACTCTGCGAAGGTACAATTTGGGTGACCATCTGTTGCAATGAGTGGAGGCCTTATATCAAACTCCCACAGCTCAGCGTCTAATAAATGTAGGCCTTATCACCCCATTCTCCTTTACGAGGGATATCCGACAGGGTTGCCCGTTGTCCCTGCTCCTGTATGTCATAGGCCTGGCACCTTTAACAGCAATGGTAAGGGCTAATCCTCATATTCAGGGCTTGGTGGGGGGGGAGTAAGCACAAACTGTCTTTTTTTGCTGATGACTTGCTTATGTACCTTCAGTACCCCAGAGGAAGTCTTCCAGAAGTGCACACATTACTCGGGGAATATGGCACCTGCTCGGGCACAAAGTAAATTGGCCAAAGAGTAAAATACTCCTAATAGGCAACCTGGATAGAAGTTATTTAGAGGCTAACCTTGGAGTCCATCTCACATGCTCCCTGGCGGCGTTATATGAGTAATTTTAAGTCTTTGTTGCAATTGCTTAAAGCAGATTGTGAAAAGTGGGGCCCCCTACCCCGTTCCCTATTAAATACCTTGGGGTACACCTCACACACTCCCTGGCTGCATTATATGAGTAATTTTAAGTTTTAGTTGCAATTGCTTAAAGCAGATTGTGAAATGTGGAGCGCCCCCCTCTCCCTACTGGAATGGATCAATGAGATGAAAATGTGCACCCTGCCAAAGTGCTTATGTTTGTTTCAAACCCTTCCCATAAAGTCCATGGAACATTCTTTAATTCCCTAGACCCCATCATTCACAGATCCCTGTGCTGTAACAAATCAGCCTGTATATGGCACACCATACTACACCTACCGGTGGTAGCAAGTGGTAGCTCCTTTCCTAAATTCAAGCTCTATGATTGGGTCTCACAACTTGCTTTGTTCCCACTGCCAGAGACCGTCTAAAACTTGCATGGGTGAGGCTAGAAGAGAAGGATCTAGGTAGAGAGATTAGTAATGGTTGCCTCTTCAACTCCCATACTGATTTAAACAAGCAGGATTGACTAGGTGGGCTGTATGGTCCTTATCTGCTGACAGGTTCTATGTTTCTAGGTCACAGGGAACCCTTTCATAAACAACCTGATCTGTATCTGGGTACAAACCCATAGACCTATTTGCCATGTACCAGGAATCTCCCTTTGAGCTGCCATTACTGAGGCCTTCAGGGGAAGGGAGGGGTACAGTGTCTTTATGCATCAAGCTCTGCTGAGGTAGAAATGCCTCAGGATCCAGACTGTATGGGGCCTACATGTAAGAGAATGTTTCCACTCAATTGTTGACTTATGGTCCTCCTACCAAGTCCAGACAGGACATTTTTTAGCATACCTCAGAATAAGGCACTGGCTGACCCAGAGTGGATTGTCTGCCCCTCCTTTGGGAATCCCTTCACCTGCAGAAGCCATCATGTACTACCCTCAACCTGGGTCCAGACCCCTCACTGCATACTACAAAATGCTACTAGGAGACTGCCTATCCCCAGTTATGGGGACTGTTCGTAAATGGGAGCCTGATTTAAACACTATGTTTTCCCCTAAGGTATGGACTGCCACTGCAGGACATGCTGCTAATTGTTTCAGAAATAACAGACTGAGACATGTCCAGATGAACTTTATGTATAGGTCATACCTCATCTCCCTTAAAATGCATATGTTTCATTCATCCAAAACCTTAAAATGTCCTAAATGTGAAGTGGAGGGGTCTTCCTTCCACATGACCCTCACCTGCTGTTGGATCTAACCATTCTGAGGAGAGGTCAACAGAATTATGGAGGCTGTCTTAGGTTGTAAGCTTCCAAGCTCCCCACCAGAGTTCTGACTAGGAGCTGAGAATACATGGCTGCTGCCAGTGGGAGGTAAGCAGCTTCGGGCATTGGCTCTGGTCACTGCCCAGAAGACCATCACTCAGCAATGGATGAGTAGAGATCCCCCTTCCATTATGCTATGGAGCAATAACTTATTGTGTTTAAACTTTAAACAGTTCATTGTGTTTTTAAACTTTAAAGACATAATGTACTCAGTATAGAGCCAATGGTAAGATAGATAAATTTAAAGAAATGTGGTCTCACTTTATAACTGCTATCGAAAAGGGCATATTTCACACCTGAGTGTGTTTCTGGCAGCAGGCAAATTTGCTGTGCTCCCTATTGTGGTGTAAACTTTATCTCCCTAATATCGTTATCAACTGCTTAGCGCATGGCTTTTATACTACATATCTGTATGTACTACATATCTGAATTAAATATTGTATGTCTAATTGAGCTTTCTCCATTGTATGGAAGTTGTTTGTTTTTTATTTCAATAAAACAATTTTACAAAAAAGATGATTATTATGTCACAAGTAGAGGATTATGATGTCACATACGGACAAGCTGCAGGAGCAGATTAAGACCAAGAGGCAGAGATCTTATTTTCATGCAGATGATCTCAGTAATGAAGTATAAGGGTGTAACCACCCAGTCCCCTGGGGTTACTAGAATCCCAACAGTGTCAGTGCTATGTAGGGAAGGCAGCTGGTGAATAACTGGTTAAATAGGTTTTTCACCTGCTCACTCTCTGTTTGCTTGGTCTCAGCTGAGATGAGAGAGATGATGTCAGTTAGAGCTCTTGCAGCAGCATATGCCACGGCAGCTGGTTGTGAGTGGGGAGTTTTAGAATCTTGGGTTAGTGTGTGAGTGTTCAGCCAGAGTCTGTGAGTGGAGTCTGTAGTGAGTAGTTGAAGGAGTGAGAGCTGCAGTGTGGGCTCTGTGAGGAGAGTGTATCTTCTCACCCTAGCACTGAGAAACATCTGCCTGCCAAGAGAAGTGGTGGAAACTGTTGTCTAAAGCAGGAGTTCCTGATTTTTCATCCCCAGAGAGATGGAAAGGACTGCCAGGATGGATCTAAGAGGCAAGCCCCTAATTTGATCCAAGACTTTGAAGCTGCCTGTTTTGTTTTCCAACCATGAGTAATCTGACTTTGTGCTTCCCAGAGGAAAGTACCTGGTTTTTTGGGGTGTTCTCCCTGATAAAGGGAAATATACACCAGTTCTGTTCTAAGTTGAGACTGTTCTCATGTTTTTGAAGTTGGCTGACAATCGTGGAGTCCCAAGAGAGACTTAGCACATTGTTCAGGACTTTAGTTCTCCACTCAGAGATAGTATTTTCTTATGCAGGATATGAAAGTCATTCCAAGAACCATATTCCTAGATGTTTTACCAAACATTTTGAGGTGTAACTCTGAAAGAATGGCTGTGAATGGACATGGAAGTGAAAGGTGGGCAGCCCCCCATCTGGAGTGACCAGTTCAGCTCTACAGGTTCCGTAAGGGTGCCTGGTTATTTAGAACATGGTGGCTAATGCCTGAAGAGAAAATTTACCCCCTGGTGAGGGTCGTGCTAATTTTGAGCACCAGTGTGCTCTGTCATGACCAGTTGCCACATTGCCCAAATGTTAAAATCCAATGCCATATGGGAAATGTGTGCTCAGTAGTTGTGGACAGTGCCACTAGAAGAAATGTGTGTTCAGCTGAAGCCATTGCCACTGAAGAGAATTCAAGGTCCTGTGACATATGGGATATATAGAGTTTCTGTCCGATACAGATTTCTGTTGTTCTGGAATTGCGTTGTGCCACGTTGTTTAAACCTTGGGGATCCACCTTTGCTTTAGAGTACCATCTTTTGGAATAAAGTCACACTGTAGAACCCCAACCTGGTTTGGACATTCATGTTACTGCTTCATGTGTGGAATTACATGGTACTCCTCTAGAAGTACAGATCAATGGCATAGCTCTAGCAAAAAGTTCTCTCCTCTAGGTCCTTGACTTCAGGAGGGCAAACTTCAGAAACATGAAGGCCTGCCTAAAAGACAACCTTAGTAACTCGACAGAAGGGAGTGTTGAGGAATATTGGACAAGGTTGAAGGATGCAGTAACCATGGTCACATCACAGTGTGCCTGTCAGGTTAGTAAGAACTAAAGGAGGAAAAACCCACTATGGTTTTCCAAGGAGGTGGCAACCATGTTGAGAGAACAGTGCATAGCCTTCAGAAAGTACAAGGAATTGGGGAACGAGGTGACAAAACAGAATATAAACAGAAACTAAAAGAGACAGGGAAAGTGATAAGAAATGCAAAGACTCAAACAGAGATTAGGATAGCTCAGGAAGTAAAAAAGGGTAACAAAACCTTCTACAGGTACGTACGTGAAAAAAGGATGACCAAAGGGGGCATTGTTAGAATCACAAAAAAAGATAGACAAACCACAGAACAAGATGGGGAGAAGGTAAAGGCACTCAATGAGTACTTCTGCTCAGTCTTCACACAGGAAGCAGATGGTAACGGACCAACAAAAGGCATAAAGAAGTGTCCGATTGAAGAAACAGACATTGGTTCCTTCACAGAGGAGTCCTAGAGGAAATAGACAAGTTAAAGGTAGATAAAGCTATGGAGCCAGATGGGATACACCAAGAATGCTGAAAGAACTAGGGAGGGAACTGGCAGCCCCCTTAGCAGTGCTCTTCAACAAATCATTAAGGAGTGGGGAGGTGCCAGAGGATTGGAAGAGTGCAACAGTAGTACCACTCCACAAGAGTGGAAGCAAGGAACAGCCAGGTAACTACCATCTGATTAGTCTAACGTCATTCATGGGAAAACTGATGGAGTCCCTGCTGAAGGAAAGAAATCATAGCTTTTTTGGAGCAAACTGGTCAGCTCAACAAAAATCAACACGGTTTCATGGCAGGGAGGTCCTGCCAGACAAACCTGGTTGATTTTTTGAATTGGGTCACCAAAACAGGGGATCAGGTGGGCAGTGGATGTGGTTTACCTGGACTTCAGCAAAGCTTTTGACTCCATTCTGCACAGGAGACTAGTCAAAAAACTGGAGAACATGGGAATTGGGCCCAAAGTTACAAACTGGGTTAGAAACTGGTTACATGGGAGAACTCAAAGAGTATTAGTAAATGGCAGTCTTGTCTGTGGAGGCGAGGTTGACTAGCGAGGTCCCACAGGGCTCAGTTCTGGGGCCAATCCTCTTCAACATATTCATCAGCGACATTGTGGATGAACTGGAGGGAAAGGTGTGCCTGTTTGCAGATGACACCAAAATCAGTAACAGGGTAGACACAACAGAGGGACAGCAAAGCATGGAAGCTGATCTCCAAAAACTGGAGGAGTGGTCCAAGACCTGGCAATGGAAATTCAATGCCAAAAAATGCAAGGTCATGCACCTGAGAAAGCGTAACCCAGGTAAACTGTACTCAATGGGAGGGGAGCAGCAGGTGGCTACCAGGCAGGGGGGAGACCTAGGGGTGATCATATTAGATGACCTCAAGATCAGTAGACAATGTGAAAAGGCAGCACTGAAGGCTAGTGGTATCCTGGGATGCATAGGGAGGGGCATCATGAGCAGAAGGCATGAAGTAATCATGCCCCTGTATTGGTTCCAGGTGAGGCCTCACTTGAGTACTGTGTCCAGTTCTGGAGGCCACACCTCAGGAAGGACATAGATAGGCTGGAGATGGTACAGAAAAGAGCAACAAAGATGGTGCAGGGCTTGCATCAGAAACCATACTTGGCTAGACTGGATAACCTCAAATTATACTCCCTAGAACAACGCAAGAATCACGGGGACATGATAGAAACATTCAAATACCTTAAAGGCAACAACAGGGTGCACATGCAGAACCTCTTTCAGGTAAAGGACTACAGCAGGACTAGAGGAAACAACCTTCGACTTAAGGGAGGAAAGCTCAGAAGCAATACGAGGGAATTCTTCATAGAGCGTGTTGTGGAACCGTGGAATAGCCTGCCGGAGAGGGTGGTGGGAGCTAAAACAGTGGGGGAATTCAAGTGGACATGGGACAGACACTGTGGGATACACAAGCAGGCAGCTAAGTAGGGGGGTAGGAGACCACGGGCAGACTTGATGGATCATACGTTCCCCATCTATGCTTCCTTAGGGCCTGGGTTTAGTTGGTCATTTGTGTATTTGCTTTTGTACAACCCCATCCCTTTCTGACCTCTAGAAATAATGAGCCTGGTATACATTCTGAAAGCTAGGGATGGTACCAAATTGTTCCGAAGTAGTTTGGGTGCCCAGTCCAGGGTACCAAGGGGTAGCTTACTGTGTAAAGTAGCGGGGGTTAAAAAAAATGGGGGCTCATCCGAAGATGTTGCTAAATTTGATGAGAGAACTAGAGATTTTTTGCTGAGGGTATGGTTAGTATCTGTCTGTCTGGTAGCATGGTAGCCCAAAAGGAGAAGAAAGCTTTGGACAAAAGGATTTTGCCCAGGAAAGTGAAATCTGGATGTGCTGCTTGCATGCCTGCTAGTACAGAAAGGAACAGAGTGCTGCTTGTGTGTTTTGTCAACTTGCAATGGACAGTAAAGCCTTGATGTGTATGTCCTAGTCTCTGCATCAGAAATGTTTACAGAACGTTTTTAATTGCAATTTTCAAATGCCAGAAGTAGTGCGGACTTTAGGAAACAGACAGAGGAATGTGCCCTGAAAGTTTCATGTGTTTTGTGTGCAAATTGGGGGAGTCGATAAAGAAATTGCCTGAATCTGTGAAGAAAATGGTCAAAACAGCGCTCCCACCACTGAAATTGCAGCCGGAAAAAAAAGTTACAGTTTGCAGTTTAAATCTGCTCTTGCTCGACGATCGCCATGAAGGAAGAGTGAGCAGAGAGAGGATCATTTGCATGGCGTCGAGTGATTGGTGCGACTGCAATCAGTCCCGCCCCCTAGCCAGCTTCTGTGTGTAACTGAGTGTTCAAGGAGGGGAGAGAGAGAGAGAGAATGGCGTGCGAGCTGGTCAGACCAGGATCAACCATCGAGGGGCTTGTGAATGTTCTATTCTGTTGTAAACAGACATTTGCTGTGTAATTTCAGGCTCAACCCATTGTCCGACTGACTGGAAGGTGAGCGTGGCATTCGTAGCTATGATCGGCGAGACCGTCAGCCCATTTTACCCAAGAGGCCTCCTCAGGATCAGCCCCAGGCTGAAAATTCCCATCAGAGGAAGCCAGCTACTGAATTCAGTGAGTAAAACCAGCTAACTGTGCATCAAACTGTGTGTGATTTTCCAGCCAGCGGAATCTGTGTGCAAGCAGTATGACTATTTTGCAAAGAAGGACTGTTTGTTATAACAGTAAGGCAACAAACAAAAACTCTGAGCATAGACTGTGAGCATTTATAATGGGTTCAGCAACAGTAAATGTTTCTAAGCAAAAGAGGGACTGTGAGTTGTGTAGTGAGCCCGGGTAGTAAGAATGTAGCAAACAGGCAATCCTGTGCAATAGAAAGACTGTGGGGCTTGCAAATGACTTTGAGCATGTGTAAATAGTTCTTTGAATCGGTGCTGATGATCGCAAAGTCAAGTTTAAAATCATATGAATGTGCTGAAAGACACCACCAGTGCAATCGATTACAGCTTTGAGTAAATTCTGTAGCCAGAAAGGGCCGAAAAACAGTTTGAGGCAGTGAACAGATCTGATGCATGAGGAGAGTTTCCACTGCCATTACAGGGCGGGGTCAGCAATGTAAACACAGCAGCAGGGAGTCATTTTGTGAGACAGCCAAGAGACCAGTGAGCAATTCAGTAACAACAAATTTTTATGTGTTTGCTTTCAGACATGGCTTCTGGAACTCCCCGCTACCCAGATCATGCCCAAGCTATGATCACAGAGGAGGTGGCAGCACTAAGAGAAATAGAGAGAACTTTCAATGTGAAAGGTTGCCTCCAGATGTAGCAATCCTTAGCTATCCAATGAGACTGTGCATTATGTGCTTAACGGCTGGATGGGATGTGTTTCTGATACCCCACTATTCAGATTGCCTCATGAAATATGGTATGAACAGAGGTACAGCACCAGAAAGGGCATCACAAATTCATTGGGCTCCCACGTGGACCCGAGTAGGAGACTCTGTAAGTAGCAGCACGTAGCACCAGGCTGAACCTGTTGGGGAAACCCCATAGAGTGTGGCACAGAGGGAGAGAGCAGTGTTGATCTACTGCAAGGGCAGGAACAGAGAGAGGTTTCCACGCCCGCGTCCCAGATGGACAGTGCAATAGAAGGATCCATGGACCCATGGAAAGAGGGTTTGAGTCCTACCCTGGTAGGGGAGGATGAACTGCAAGAGACACTGAACTGAGAGGTATTTACCTCCGCACCCAGTGAGGAGTGGACTGTCTCGGGAGTGAGGACATTTGCTCACTTCTGGGCTCAGATCATGAGTGAGGAAGAGGAGGACGAAGATATGTATCTCCATGTTGAGGGTCCCCGTGAGTCACCTCAAGCTCTTACCTCAGAGGAGCCAGAGAGAGAAGAAGAAGGCTCCTGTAACCTGACCACAGAAATGGTCGTGGACAAGTTCTTTCATTCTTTAAGTATGCGGCACTGGCTCAACCAGGACAGGCCATGGGCCACAAACTTGTGAAGAGAAGCAAGAAGGAGAGACTGATACGTAGGAGAGCTGACGCCATCTGTGGGCAGACTTTTCCTACCTTTCCTTGCAGAGTCTGGGAGGAAATTGGACAGAACAGGCAATCCTGGTTGTTGGAAGGGGCAAGCAGGAATTTGTACTCTGGTACATTAACAATAATAAGCATAATCCCCCCCAATGGAATTGCTTTATCCCACTTTTATATGCCACTAAGGGGATTTCAGCCAATCCGTGTGCAGAGCCACTGCACCTCTTATCATGTGTACAGTGTGCTCTTGTGCAGGAGTGGTGGGAGGGAGTACGTCACTTCAGCACCAAGGGGCAAGATGGCAGCAATAAAATGAAATAAAAAAAGACTCTAAAGTAATTATAAATTACTCAAGCTAAACCTGAGTGATTTATAATAAGATAATAGGGCCTCCGAGGGATGTCTGATAGGGTATAAGAGGCTCCTCTTGTAGGTTTGAGCAGACAGAATGGCTCAGCTTCACTTCACAGTCCTCACATCCAAACCTGATGCTCAAAGTCTCTTATACCATACGAGACATCCCTCAGAGGCCCTGTTAACTGACATAAAATGGTATTTGTGAGAAATGGTACCAGGAAACTGTTTTATATGCTGCTGTGGATGGTGTAGCTGCAGTTGTCATCTGTAGGCACTCTGATTGGTTTATACCACAGTGATTGGCAAGCAGGCATGTTAGGTAGGTTAGGGTGTGTGAGCAGCGCTGCGTTTGTTACATTTAGTTGGTGGTGTTGTAACCACGGGTTGCTTGGATTTGCAATTATCGATACGGGAGGTTGTTTGGCTGATTTACATAGGGCACTGCTCCTTCATTTGAATACAAGATTTTAGGATGAGATCTCTTTTTGGGTACAATATTGCTTATTCAAGGCTGTGAGGCTGCTTGTTTGCCATGGGATTTTGGCACAGAGTATATTTTGTGGCAGTTCCCACTCCTTACTTTTAATGCTTGTTGGAGGTACTGTAAGTTATTGATTTTATTTAAACAGTTTGAGTTTCAGGGTTGAGGATTAGGGTTTTTGCCATGTTCAGGTAGGGTTTCCAGTGTTGTTTCAAACATTTAGTATGGTTACAGATTTAGGTTAAGTCGGTAAGTTTGTCATTGCTTTGCTTGAGGTTTTGTAGGTTTGTAATATGTAATTGTTTGAATCAAGGGGGCATTGGGGGTGGTATGTGGTTAAGTTATGTGTTTAATTGTTAGAGTAAAGGATAAGAGCTGCTTGTTTGCAGATGACACTAAACTCTTTGGGAGGATGGACGTAGAGGAAGGAATACAGAATCTCAAGGAAGGTCTAGCCAGGCTTGAAAGGTGGTCATGTATTTTACAACTGGGATTCAGTGCCAAAAAGTGCAAAGTCATGCACTTGGGGACTAAGAACCCAAGGACCGAATATTGTCTGATGGATCTGCAAGTTACCAAAACAGAAGAAGAGAAAGACTTGGGAGTGATCTTCACAAATGACCTGAAACACTTTGTGCAGTGCGTGGGAAGGTAATGGCTAAAGCAAATAGAATGTTGGACTGCAGAGCCAGAAGAATAATTTGCAGGAAGGCAGAGGTCATTCTGCCACTGTAAAGATCCCTGGTGTGTCCACATCTGCAGTAGTGTGCAGCACTGGGGCCCACATCTTAGGAACGACATCAATCTCCTGGAAATAGTCCAGAACAGGATAACTAAAATTATTCAGGGTCAGCAGGACAGGTTGTTCGAGACCTCAGCATGTACTCCCTGAGGGTTATGAGGGAGAGGGGAGGCATGACTGAGACATTTAAATACTTCAGTGGTATAAACAAGGTAAAATCTGCATGTCTCTTCAGTCTTAGCAGAAACCAAACCACTAGAGGATACTGCCTAAAGTTGGTGGGAGGATGATTCAAAAGGGAAATGAGGAGGCACATTTTCACAGAGAGGGTGGTGGCTAAATGGAATGAACTGCCAAATGAGGTGGCAACCCTAAAGACAGTGAACAGCTTTAAGAGGGGTTGGGACAAAGTAAAATGGAAGGTTGCAATTAAAAATGGAAACATGGGGGACTCTTATTGGCGAGTGAGGACTCCTAACAGGGAGGAGGGGCAGATGTCTCGGTAATCACTGAGAGACTGGCATTGTGAACGCTATATAGTGAGAGGCTGCGCCCCCCCCCCTTCCGTTCATTTTTAATTGACAGCTGAGGGCTGGCCAGATTTCAGTGGGTGGAGCAACAAACCACTCCCCAACCAGGCCTTAAAGGCCCTCATCTGGGCCAGTCCTCATTCGTTTTCTTTGTTGCAGTTAGGCCTGCTTCACCCCCACCCCACCCCCATCCCCAGATTTCTGAATTGTTTTTTTCCCTTGTTCCCGCAGCTGCCCGGCTGCCCATTTGTTTCTCTCAGCCCTCCCTAGCTCATTTTGTTGTGCAGCCCCTCCCTCGCTCATTTTTCTGCCTTGCTGGTTTCCCTTCCCTGTTCCTCTACGGCCCTCTCATCTGCTCCTCCACTTTTGCCAATTTCACCTGCCCAGGATGTCGTTTGTTTTGTCCCTCTCTGCACCTGCCTACCTTAACTTGCATTTCTTTTGCCCTGGATCATTCATCCCGGCCCTGTCTGCTTTGTTTGGCTTGTGTATAGTCAACTGCCGACATTTGTTCCCAGCTGCACTTCTTGGTTGTTTTAGCCCACCTCTGCTCCTCCCTGCCGGTCTCCTCATTTCCCCTCCTTGTCTCCCTTAGTTTTCTCGCTCCTGTCCTGTTCCCCATGTCACTTACCTGCCTGCGGTGTTGGCATTCTATGTTTGCTTTGGGTGGTTTTCTGCTCCTTGACACCATCTGTTCTGCTCTGCCATCGAGCCTCCGCTTTGGGCCTGCTCTGTTACGCCAGCTGCTGCTGCACCTCAGGGCTCCTGCCGTCCTGCGACTCGTCCGTTTCTTTCTCTTCTCGCTCTGTCCCCATTCGGGTGCCTTATCGCTGCTCCACCTGTGTATCTCCATGCCTTTCATTTCCTGGCTGGTCACGTCCGCTACGATTCTTTTCCGCCTATCTAGGAGCTTCTGGCTGGATTCCATGACCCGCATCTCCATCGTACTGGTTTTTCTCTAGGGTGCATAGCCCCATCACCTCTCCACTGGCTGCTGTGTTTTCCTGTAATCACCGTCGGACTCTGTGCTTATTCGTTCCCACTTGCTCATGTGGCTTGGCCTTCCTCTCCTTTCAATCACTTCAGCCTCTTCTCATCTGGCCCTGGCTGGGACTGTGCCCTGCTCTGCTCCTCCCTCGCCCCTGCTCTGGCATTTGTCACTACAGCTCATTTCTTTTGGGGTTCTTGCCCTACCGCACCTCATCTCTAATGCTTTATCTTATCTCGTCTCAGTTCACTTTTACAACCTGCTTCAGCCACATCAAATAATTGAGCATACCTCTCATTGGGTCTTTTGCTACCTCATCAAACGGCTGCACTCCTGTGGTTATTATCACCATCGGTCTCCTCATGACCGCATCTGGGTCTCCCTCATTCATCTGACCTCTCTGTGGGTCTACTCATTCACATCAACTACTCAAGCATAACCCTCTCGGGTCCATGCTACCTTGACTTGACCTGCTCTCCACTCGGAGACATGCCTTCAGTGTCTGTTGTCCCTTGGCTCGGGGCTGGCCGCATTCGCCTCTCATCAACCGAGGGGTGGGGCTCTCCTCATCAGAGCCCCTTTGGCTGCCCAAATGGGTTCGGAGGCACCCTCTATGCTATTCTCCATCAAGACCACCTCTGGTTCACCTGGTCTATTTCGTAGGCTCGCATAAGTCAGTTGAGTGCCTCAGCAGTCATCTTTCTCCTCTCTTGCTTTTGAGTGTCTAGTTGCAGAGACATCACTTACAATCCTCAACAGCTGTCCATTTAGAAGGACAGAGCAAGAGCTTCCTCTAAATTGGAATATTTTCCTCCTCCCTCAGTCTTGACTCTAAATTGTAGTAGCTGAGCCATCACTAATCAAAATGTTCTTCAGCCTGGAGGGAACGCGACCTAGGCCTTGGATCCCCAGAGGTTTCCTCCTCAAAGGTTTTTTTTCCTCTCCTCCGTGCCAATGGTCATAATATTAGATAGGGTTGGAGTTTCCTTAGGTTCCACAATTTAGTTCCGCTGTTGGATGGAGTCGGATGGTGGCCCCGGCTGTTCCCTCTCTCCTTAGGAAGTCCGCCCTTGTACATCTTGTCTGCTTTCATTTCATTCATCGTCCTCATCATATCTTGTTCTTCTCCTGTCCTTCCCATCTACGTCTATCACCTTAATTCCGGTCGCAATATATTCTGATTTCTCGCCTCTTCGATGCTCGACACCCTTTTGGGTATTCTTTTTGGGCTTCTTCCTAAGCTACCTTTAGCCAAGGGAATTATTCCTCCAGCACCTATGGGGGAATCCATCTCTAGGGTTCCTTATATTGTACCCCTACAGGGTGGTATATCCCATGGATAGAAAGGCAAACAGCCACAATGTATCAAAGTCACACAAGCATACATCTTATCCAGTTGTGCAAGCCCATTGAAATTGATGACTGAAGGATGGTCGGAGTTCAATGGGTGGAGCAACAAACCACTCTCCCAACTAGGTCTTAAAAGGACCTCATCTGGGCCAGTCCTCATTCGTTTTTCTTTGTTGTCCCACTATCCACCCCACCTCCTCCAGGGGTTCATCTCTGTTTCCCGTAGGCTTCTTCCTAAGCTACCTTTAGCCAAGGGAATTATTCCTGCAGCACCTATGGGGGGAACCCTCCTCTAGTGTTCCTTGCATTGTACCCTTACAGGGTGGTGTATCCCAAAGACAGAGAGGTGAACAGCCACAATGTATCGAAACCACACAAGCATACAGCTCATCCAGTTGCGCAAGCCCATTGAATTTAACTTAATTGTTTAGGCTTCAGTCATTGGTGTTGCCTCCTTCCTCCCCAACCAGGTCAAGCCCAGCTCCATCCTCCCAATTCTTTGGTGTCTACCTCATCCTTCCAACTCCGTGGGATTCCCCCCACCCCCACCCCAACTGTGGAGCCCAACCAGATGCCAGGCACCATCGTCCACCTCCCTTCCTCAAAGATGGGAGAACATGAGGAAGAGGAGTGACCCGTAGTGGGAGGCAGGCCCAAGCATGCCCACATATCATTGTGAGTGCACCAGGGCTTCCTTTTTTCCTCTGACACACCACTGGGGTTGTTGGCATGGATGGAGTTGTAAGCCTGTCCACACGATGCATGCCTTTGTGGAATCCCACCAGGGTCCCCCCTCCCCTACAGTATCTCCAATGCATTGCCACTCGTGGTCCCCCAGATGGCAGTGTCGTGGCAAAGGCAGTGACCCTCCCTCCCCTCCCCAGAGGAAGAAAGAAAGTCCACTGGGATGCTCACTCCTCCGCTCCTGGTGGCCCCAGCTCACTGCTGAACCCTGGTTGCTGGAGTTGTGGGCAGTATCGCCACCACTGCACCAGTGGGTTGGCCCCCTTCCGTTCGTCGATTTCTTGTAAATGAGCTTGTCCCAGTGATGTTCCACCTAGCAAAATAAAGATTTTGATTGATTGATAGATTGATTGTTCTGAAAATACAGCATCTGACAGGAAGAATGGGGAAATTGTTTAACCAGGAAAGGCACACTAAGCCAGAGCTTGTTGCCAGGTGTGACCTGGAGCACAAGGAAGTTAAGTGACTTGCTGTGGGTCACACAGTATGCAGGTGGTGGGCTGTGGGATTCAAACCCAGGTCTCTAGGTTTGTAGCTCAGAGTCCTAAACTGCTATGCTCTACTGCCTCATGTATCTCATCTGCTGATATTATGTCTGATTATATGATTCGATTACAGGTTGGTTCTTTTTTTGAGAGTGCTCTTCTAAATAAAAATGTCTGCTGTTCCTGCTTTTAAAATCATTCCATGCTGTGTACCAGGAGGCCTGTTATTATAATTATTGGATCTGGTGTTTATGATGTGTTTTATGTTGGGTTTTATATACTGCTCCTGCTGCTACCATCAACAGCCTTGGAGCCCTTGTGACTGAGGCGCTATATGCACTCTGCCGATGTACATGTAATTTAGACATAAAGAAATAAGAGGAGTTGAAAAATAATTTCCAAATTTTATCAGTAATCCACATTCCAGTCAATACCCCACCTGCTTGGGGTCATAAGTGTGGGAGCCTTCAGTCTGTTTCTAATTACACAGTGACACATTCCAATCAGGAGTTTCCTCGAAGGTCTGTATGGGTGAGCGGAGGCGAGCTTTCAGAAAACACAACCCTCCTTTTCGAAAGGCAAGGAGAGGAAAAAATGAAATGAGTGTAATAAAATGCATTGAAAGGGACCATCTGTCAGGGGAGCAGACAAAAACACTTCCAGAGCCAAGCATGTTCATTCCTAGCCAGTCTGCTGAGTGAAAGTTCAAGTCCTTCTTTGGCCAAGTACAAAGTCACACACCCCGTGGCTGGATTTTCTAGTGTTCATTTTTGCTGCAAGCCCAGGGTGCATCAAATATATGGTGCACCAGGCTTACAACAAAAAAAGCAAGATTTTCTATCCCCTTCATCAAATTGACACCCACTAGACCACTTTTCTGCAGTCTAGCATGCGTCAGTGCTGGGTCTCCATAATGCAGCTTGTGGCATAACTTTGCTTCAAGTTACCATAAAGCAGGTCAAAATGACACAGCTGCAGCTGAGACAGCTAAATTGGGTGCGGCTGTGTCATTCAGCCTTGGCACAGCTGTAGTGACAAAGGGGCTTGGTGTAAGCTCTGTATCACAGTTTGAAAATCCAGCCCCTTGCCTTAATCTCCAAGGGTAATGTAGGTAATTTTTCCTTAAATAAAATGTTTTATGAGATCAGCCCCACTCCTGCTGTTTAGGCCAACAGCCTCCTCAGCCCTCCACAAGAGGATGGGAATGTTACTATTCCACCAAGTCCTCCCCCTTCAATGTCCAAGCCCAGCACACTAAGGGTTAAGACTGCCACACTCAGGTCTCAGTGAAAGGAGCCCTGGGTATCGGGGGCTGGGCAGAGCTTTGCTGTGTTTTATTAGGAAGCTGTAGCAATGTAGGAAGGATGGACTATGGGGAGGGGGGCTCCTCTCAAGGGAGAAACTCTGATAGCTTTTGAGCCTGGAGTAGAGTCCTGGGTTGAACAGTAGCTCTAGAACCAGAAGGGACAGGAGGTCAGGAAGCACTACTTGTTCTCTGCCATACATTAGGAGGGAAGGATAGTTAAGGTCTGATCAGTCGTGGAGTTCGTCGATCAGGGCACACAGGAAAAATGCTGTGCACATGAAGAAAGTAAAGTGAAAAACACATCAAGTGCAAAAATGTATCAGTTATATACTTAGATACTCAATGCCTCATGTTTGGTCTTCGGACCTGGGGCCAGATTTTCAAAAGTGGAAAAATTGTGATGGGCCTGTCAGTGCAGCCATAGGGTTACTGCTCACGATGCTGATGGCCCGGGTTCAGGAATGATCCTAGGACACTGGGAGCCAGCCACAGGGAAGGGGACTGAGTGTCTTAGGGAATGCTCTCACCCCTCTGGGGAGGGAGGGTAGCTGACACAGCTGCGATACTGCCACCTAGGTGACCACAGGTGGCAGTGCAGTTGTGAGCAGCTTTGTGGGAGGAACGGGTGCTACGTTAAACATGCTTGTGTGCATATGTATATGCACACTTGCTGCTGGCATCCTGAAGGCCTGAAGGCCAGAAAACACCCTGACCAGAGTTGGATGTATTCTGGCTTCCCACTGGCCCCCTCCTCCAACTGGATCATGTCTCTGGTGGGAGTTGGAGAGCCCCACCGCCCCACCATGGAGGGCAAACTATGGGGTAACAAAGTTGAGGGTATGCCAAAGAGTGGCTGCATGACACGGCGGCTGGGAGACAATATGAAGTGGGCATGGTCAGAGCAATGGAGATGGGAGCATAAAGAAATAAAGTAAAAAAAAGGGGGGAAAAAACTGTGCACATGTAGCAAAACAGTTGCACAATGGAGGGCGTTCTTGCACAACCACACTTTTTTCCACATGTGCGCAATGTTCAAAAAGGTTGATTTTTTGGGACCTTTTTCCCACTTTATGGCAGCTTGTATATATTGCTTAACGCAGACACTATGCAGGGTAGTACCAGGTATAATATCTGCTCAAAAAATGTTCAGTGCTGCATGTACACAAAAAATGAGGAAAATAGCATTCTGGCCAATGCTGGGATTTTGCTCTGAACTGGGGAGTTGCACATGGTGATTTTGTCCCTGGGAAATGCCAGGCCCTTTCGAAACTGAGCCTTTTGACTGCAGAGTTTGAGTTGCAGTAAATTATGCCCATGTTTTTGTGTGTGTGTGTGTGTGCATGCTTCTTGTTTGTCTCCAGTTGCCTCGATCCGTTGAATACTAGCCAAGGCCACCTCTCTATCTCTCTCTCTCTCTCTCTCTCACACACACACATCTAGGGTATCACCTCTGAGGTGCTTACAATGGAGGCACCACTGGGATCTGGCTGGGGTTCATGAGCAACCTGTGTGTAGCTCCTAAGTTGCAGCCGTGAGGTTCGTTAGGCTCGGACTAAACTAGATTATTCAGCTTGATGTTTGCGTCATATGAAATGCACCTGGTGAAAGGTCTCCTGGTGCTTAAATGGCTGGAAACCCATCAAGAAGTGTGGTTGCTAGGAGGAGGAGTGACCAAGCTAAGAAGTGGAGACCTGGGCCATCTTTCTGAGGACCACTTTGGGCCTCAGGGAAGGACATCATGAAGAGGAGGCCGCTTGGCCGGAGCACCCATAGGGAAATGGATATACTCCTGGGTGGTGTTCATGGAGGCAGTTTCAGGTACTAACATCAATAAGCCAGACCCAGAGTACTGCCACTGAAGGGACTGTAGTGGACCTATGAATGTGTTACTTGATCGAGGAACCATATGTTGTTTGCTGTCTTATTTTGTGCCTTGCAGGGCCCCAAGATGGCAGATGTTTATCTGTTAGAAGTGGAGGCCATGGTTTGTCAGTAGGCGGGACCAGCTGCAAAGGCTGAAAGGACATTAAATTACTGACTGGATTCTGTGGAACTCTGGTCAATTTGTTCCCCTTCCCAAGTTTTAAAGTATCCTTTGTTCCTATGTTCTATAAAATATAAAAATATGCACAACTGTTGGGTCACAGCAGTGGTTTAGGGTGTCATAGAGATAAAAGCCATGGCTGGTACACCAACGGTCAGTTCTTCAAAGGCAGGGCTCAGAGCCATTACCTGTAAGCCATGTCTCCTGGGAGCAAGTAACTTGGATGCCCTGTTCCTTAGTCCCCTTAAAGAGCTGCTGACGTCTTTGGGAAAGCTTTGTAAAATATAATATTTAGACACAGTTTAGCTTGTATTTATCTTCTATACATTTCTGTTATCCATTAGTTATTACTGAAGAAATCCCTACAAAATCAAGGGGCTGGATTTTCAAACCGTGACACAGGGCTTGTGTTAAGCCCTGTGCTACAACGCTTGGGTTCTGGCAGTGTGCCAAACCCACTCACCACAAATGCACCCAATTTTACATTCTCAGGTGTAGTTGTGACAGTTTCTACAATGTACCGCAGCTTGCGCCAAATGTCTGGCGAAAGTTGGTCTAACTAGCGGCAACTGCCACACGGGATAGACAGTCCTGATTGCTGCAAGCTCGTGCACCATATGTTTGGCACATGGGGGCTTGTGGCATTCTCAGAGTTTCAAAAATCCAGTCCAAGATCTTTATCCCTTGGAGTTCATCTGCATCTATGGCTTATCCTCTACTTGAAATTATAATGCCTTGTTGTGACATCACAGTCTGTTGCCGTGGGAATAACTGTGATGTCACAAGCAGAATATTATGACATCTGGTTGGAAAGAAGCAATAGGAGCTGGCGAACCCTCAAGAAATAGCTATCCTGTTTTCATGCATATGACCTCAGTAATAGTTTGGAGAAGAAATACAGAGCTAATGAAAAATATAAACTGCTTTGTGTCCAGATATTATGTTTTTCAAAGTTCTCCGTGAGGTGTCAGTGGCGCTTTAAACGTGAAACTGGATCTGATGTAAAAATATGTACAATGTACAAATAAATTGTTAGAATAAAAGTCAGCTATACAAAGACGTGATCTCTGTAGGGAAAAGTGGCAAGTTAGAGGGAATGTTCATTCCAATTAATGTGTTATATTTTCACCGGATAATAGAAAGTGCTAAATTGGGAGAGGCTTCAACAGTTCATCAAGGTTTGCACCTTCTGTGATTCCAAAACCAGCACATATTTTCTCTGCATGAGAGAGCAAAATGGCTTACAACAGCTCTATCCAGCACTCAAAAAGATTAATATTAGAAAAGAGCAATTTACTTGGCCAAGTTAAACAGTACGTAGTTGGCAGTAATGTGTGGAAGTTTTGGGTTTATCACTGTTTGGAGGCTGTCTCTAGTTGTGTCTTGCTCATAAAAACATATTAATAAATTTATATAATTATTACATAATCTTTGATGAACAAAGTTCTACCTGCTGTGCAATTTGAAATCTCAACCTTTATTCCAGAGGACTGCAGAGGAAAACCAAGAAAAAGCTAAAATTGTAAACAAATAACTTTTGCTCAGTATTCACAGCGGGGGGGAGGGGGGCAAAATATAGAGGATTGTGTAAGGTCAGCCACACACAACAGGCCTGTGTATGACTTGAGAGGTTGACGTTGCAACCAGAGACCTCGAGAGTGCAGCTCAAGAGATCTGCTGGTTGCCACGGCAACATTGAGATTCATAAACAGTCTTGTCTGTGTATAGGTGACCATATACAATCTTTTATAGCGTATGGTCACCGTTAAACAAAAGCCTGTAAATAAAGAGTGTCACCTGCTCACCCCCACCCCCGCTGAGCTCCCACTCTTACTTTTCCGATTATTTCTTGAAACTCAGTTCAAGGTCCCACTTTCTCTTACCGCGGCAGCCGCTCTTCGTCAAACTTTCTGTTCTCACCACTGCAGCTCAACTGTTCATCACACTAGGATCACCGTTACTGGAGACTTAAAAAAAAAAGGAAAAAGCAGCTTCCAATGATCTCCAGTGCCTTTCTGTTTGTGTCAGTTGGCAGTCGGAGCCACAGGGTCACAGATTCACGCACGTGACAGAGTTCCATCTTGTTGTGCTGCAGTAGTGATGTAGCTAGTGCAGCACAACAACATCCTGACGTCACTACTGCAGCACAACAACGCTGTTCCAGCAACAGCTTTTCATACACAACAACACTCACCATACACTATACATTAATAGGCACTGGGGAGAGCGTGGTGGTGAGCACATTCATTAATGGATGAGAGACTCCACCAAGGGTTGGATACCTTAAAAGAAAACAAGGCAGTGGGGTTAGACGTGAGCTACCCAAGGGTACTTAAAGAACTGAGCAGAGTGCTAGCCTTCCCTCGGGCAACACTATGTAGCACCTCATTGGAGATGGGGGGTTGTTCCAGAGGAATGGAGGAGGGACCGTGAGGTCCCTCTTCACAAGAGCAGCAGCGGGGAGGAGGCTGGCAACTACTGACCAGACAGTCTCACATCAGCGATGGGGAAGTTATTGGAGTGCCTGCTGAGGAAGAAACTAATAGAGTACTTGGAGATATATGGGGCTCGATTCTCACAGGATGATGCAGGGTGTGTTTCGACACAGGGCTTGCACAAACCCTGTGTCAAACCCTGCGCTGGGCTGACCGCACTGGCGCACCTTGTGCCCGATTCTACAAGGTTGCACGCATGTGTGACACTTTACCCTTTTACAGTGGCTTATTCAAAATATTTGGCAGAAACACCGTAAAAAGGTCTGTGACGTTAGACCAGCAAAAGCTGGTCTAACAGCAGCATGTGGTGCTTGAGGGGCTAGGGGACTGATAATTGTGAGTGCCAGCAGAGGAACGCCGGAAGTCCAATGCGCTGTGCGTTCGGCACACTCGGGGCTTGAGGTATTCAAATCCCTTTGAGAATCAAGCTCATGGACTGCAAGACCACTGGCAGCATGGCTTCATGGGGGTCATGTCAAACAAATCCCACAGATTTCTTTGACTGGGTAACTAGGGAGGTGGATCGGGGAGGGCAGTGGATGTGGCCTATCTGGACTTCAGTAAGGCCTTTGACACTGTGCCACACAGGAGATTGATTAAGAAACTTTGCAGCCTGGAGGTGGAGGAGAAGGTGGTGAGCTGGTTATTAAACTAGGAGGCAGAGGGTGCTGGTAAATAGCAGTCACTTGGAGGATGGGACAGGGACCAGTGGAGTACCACAGGGATCGGTATCGGGCCCTGACCTCTTCAATGTCTTCATTAATGACATCACAGAGGAACTGGAGGATGTGTGTCTCTTTGCAGATGACACAAAAATTTGCAACAGGGTGGACGCCCAGGAGGGGCTGGAGAAAATGCAAAGGGATATGGGAAAACTGGAGGAGTGGTCTAGGGAGGGGCAGCTGGGTTTCAATGCCAAAAAGTACAAAGTCCTGCACCTGGGGGGAATCTGGGGGCTGTGTACAAGGTGGGGACACTTACAGTTACCAAGCAAGTGAGGGACCATGGGGTGATCATATCTGATGATCTTAAGGTGGCAGGGCAGTGCAACAAGGCAGTAGGCAAGGCGAGCCGGATGCTGGGGTGCATAGAGGGGGGCCCTCTAGCAGGAGAAGGGAGATGGTGCTGCCTCTGTATCGATCACTTGTGAGACCCCGCCTGGAGTACTGTGTCCAGTCCTGGAAGCTGTACCTCTGCAAGGACATTAACAGGGTGGTTGCAGTACAGAGGAGGGGTACTAAAATGGTGTGGGCAGTCACATGAGGAACCATATGAGAAGCAGCTGCAGGAGCTCAACATGTACTCCCTGGAGGAGAGTAAGAGGGGATACGACTGAGACATATAAGTAACTCACGAGGGTCAACAAGGTGCAGGAAGGGAGTTTCTTTCAAAGTAGGAGGAGCACCAGAATACAGGGGCATGCTGTGAAGTTTGAAGGGGAGAGTTTAAGAGGGATATGATGAAATACTTCTTCACAGAAAGGGTGGTGGGCATGTGGAACAACCAGCCAGAAGAGGAGGCAGGGGCAAAGACAGTGGGGAGCTTCAAGTATGCATGGGATAGGCACATGGGCATAATAAACATGGGTGTAAGGGAGGCGGGAGGGAGGGACACCTATGACCAAATAGAGTCCAGGGTCTAGTGTCAGGCAGGGAAATTAGAGCCGACTATATATTTATTTATTTATTTATGTCTTTGATTACCAGGTGGGTGCACTGATCTAAGGGACAGTTTTCAGGCATGACCCGGGCCAAAATATGGCACGATACAGATACAAAACATGAATTAGATGATAACAATACCATTTACAGTGAACTGGAGGGTGGTGTGTCAAACACACTGTAAGGATACAGGACATGGTGGCTAGTATAGATGCTTACAAAACAATTTACAGTCCAGAAGGTGATTGGCAAATACAACAGTGACTAACAAGTTCAGAGGACAGATACAAGATAAGTGCTACATTGATGCATAACAGAGGGAAGAGCAGAGGTGAGCAGAAATAGTAGAAGGGAAGTAGCGAGTCAAAAAGAATTACCCTGGTGAGCATAAGCATTTGACTTGTGTCATCAACCAAGTTTTGAATTGTGATTTGAAAGTGCAGTGCATTTCAGCTGAATGGAGGGATGCAGGAAATCTGTTCCATAGGGGAGGAGCAGTGACAAACAGGGATTTACCACCCATGATTGTAGAGACTCTAGGGACCTCCAGGGGAGGAACCGAGGACACTTGGAGACATCTGGGTGCAGCTCCGGCCTTAAGGAAGGGTGAGTACGGTGACGCTTCACCGCCTCTAAAGGTGTTATCAACAACATAGCTGAGAGCATAGTCATATCGACCTGGGAGTGGGAGCCACCCTAGCGACTGGTAACAGTCTCAGTGATGTGTTGAGTAGGGTGCCAAGAGCATGAAATGACAGATGCTATTGTAATCTGAGGCGAGTCTTGTGCACAGGGCAGAGGATACATGGAAGAAAATAGGGGAGCAGTGGTCAATAATGGGGAGCAGATTGCCTAGGGCGATAGCTAAGTGGGCCTCAGCAGTCAGGAAATGCTTTAGCCGATAGGCGGCCCCCAGTTTCTGGTTTACCCAACGCACTATGATGTTGATGTGCTCTGTGTAAGAGAGGGAGAGGTCGAGAGTTACACCCAAGTATTTAAAATTGGGAACATTCTGCAGGGTGGGGCCATCTGGAGTGAGCACAGAGAGGGAGGAGTAGGAATCTGAGATGTTGGCCAGGTACAGTTTGGATCCGAGGAGCATTTCTTTGTTTTTATTCTCATTTACCATGAGCCTATATGATGCAAACCATTTACATGAAGAACCGTAGTTATAGATCAAGATGGAGAATCTATTTGTTAGGGATTTGTCACTGTGGAAGAGGACGAGATCGTTGGCATATAGTAGCGCTTTGCAGGTGATGCTGTCTGTGGGAAGGGAGTTTATAAAGAAGGAGAACATCAGTAGTACCAAGATGAAGCCCTGGGGGACACCCATGGAGACAGGCAGGTCAGGGGAAGTGGCAGTACCGATACTCACCAACTGGGATCAGCTCGTGAGATACTGTAGCTCCGGAACCACAGGGAGCTCTCCATGGAGCAGCCAAGTTGGTGGAGTTTGTCATGTAGAAGGGTGTGGTTGAGAAGGTCGAAGGCCTGGGTCAGGTCCATGAATGCAGCACCTGAAGCATTCCCCAGGTCCATGTTCTATAGACATGGTTTGTAAGGTGGGCCAAGGCAGATGTGGTGCTGTGGTATCTGCGGAACCCATGTTGTTGACTGCACAGCAGGATATATTTTCTGATATGTTCGGATAGCTGGCGGTGGCCCTCTCTTGGTCCACGCAGTAAATATTATAGATGACTGTTGTTTTAACAATCAGTAAAATGGCATTATTGCTCCTTTTTATTTTTAATTCTAAATTAACTTAGAGTTCACTTGTGAAAGTTTTTATTGGAGCAATAGGAATACATGTTATTTGTGATATATTGGTAATGCCTTTAATTAATACCTGAAGCTAAATTATTATGCCTGTATTATCATTCTTGTACATCTGTTCTTTGCATTCGGGTAGTAGTATTACATATGTTTTTCTCATACATTGATTGTTTGTAAGAGGTTATGTAAGCAATAAGACATGATGGGGTGTGCATTAGACAGTTCTAATGCACGGCTAGGGGGATGTAGTGAGGCACGAGGCCACAGGCTGAGTGCATCCAGTCCCCCTACCCGTGCATTAGAACTGTCTAATGCACATCCCCAGAGTGGCTTATTGCGCTTATAAAATGGGCCTGTGTATTCTAATTGGGGGTTCTAGTTTTAGCTGTGTATTAGACACATCTAATGTACGGCTAACAACCAATCAGATTGCTTGAAATTCTTTGCACATTTTATAATATGTTTTAAAATCAATAAAAATTATTATGGAGACTAGCTGGTGATGATCACTTTTCTCCAGGAGTTTGCTCAGGTGGGGGGAATAAGAATATTGGCCTGTAGGTATCTGAGGAAAGGTGGTCCTCAGCTTTGAAAATCGTTATTACCTTGGCAATCTTCCAGGAGTCTGGCATGGTTGAGGTGGACAGTGCAAGATTAAAAATATAGGTGAAGGATTTGGAGATGGCGGAGGAACTGAGCTTAAGCATCATGGGGAAGAGAGACCATCACTTCCAGGGCTGCCCCTGCTAGGGAGACGCTTGAGGAGTTTAGCTGTATCCTTATGGGAGATGGCCCTGAAGTAGAAAACGGGTGGGCAGTGAGCACCAGCAGGCGGGAGGGGCAGGCCACCAGAACTGGATCCGGGACTAGTTAGTAGTTGGCTGGGTAGTTTACTAAGGTGGGCAGTGAGATCAGTAAACCTTTTGTTAATGGCTTGGGCAACCTCTGAGGGATCGTCAGAGGACCAGTGGAGGGAGCTTAGGTGGATGGCAGGGCTACTGGTACGTGGGTTAAGCCAGTAACCAATGGATCCCCAGAAATGGTGGGGGTTACCAAGGATTTCCCCTTTGTTAATTGTGGAAGAAATTCCATTTCCGGACCCTGGCAGTTTGCTTGCATAGGTTTCGCATACGCCTGTAGTCGTTCCAGAGGGTGGGGGAAGGGGCTGCTTTGTAGGCAGCCCACTTTTTGTCCCTTTGTTTCATCAGGGCCAGACATTCCTTTGAGACCCAATGAGCTACAGCCACCTCTTACGCTCTGGGTAGTGAGTGGGATGTGTTGATCCTAGATCTGAAGGAGGGCATTCATGAAGAAACCCACTGCCGATAACACATCCTTAAGGGAGTACAGACCAGGTCACAGCCCTGACATCATCAAGGAGGGTGGAGGTGTCAGGGCAGTTAAAATTCTGGAAGGATAAGTATTTGGGGGGGTGGTGTTTGATCTTGGTGGACCAGACCATGTATGTGGGGAGTGATCACTGATGGAGTCAGACATGGTCCCTGCTTGGAGTACCTTGTCCTCTCTGTTGGTGGTCACCCAGTCTAGTATGGAGTGGTTTTGTGTATGAGTGCTTTGTCTGGTAGGGATGGAGATGACTTGTACCAAGTTATGCTGCTTTAGGAGGTTTGAGTAGTCGGGTTTCAGGGCACCTAACCAATTAAGGTTAAAATATCCAAGGAGAATAGTGTCTCTGGGGGGGGGAGTTGACCCTGTCCAGCCAGGTGGTTCATTAAATCTGGTGTGCCCCCTGCTGGAGTGTTGTAGCAGCAGTCCATATAAATCTTCTTAGCAGAGCCCAGGGACAACTCGGCTATGAGCTATTCACAGGGGGAAGTGGAGTCAAAGCTGAGGATGGTGGTGGTTGAGAGAGATTTCCTGAAATACAGTGCCATGCTGCCACCCTTCTTTTTGCCTGGCCAATCATGGCATAGCATGGAGTATGCCGGCAGTTGATATGTGGTGTCAGGGATAGGTGGTTTCAGCCAAGTTTCAGAGAGACCGAGGACATGGGGCTTGTAAAGGGATAACCAGGCTTCTAGATCAGGGAATTTGGACAGGAGGCTGCATATGTTTATATGAGCAATATTTAGCCCAGGGGAGCTGGCCCACATATGGTTAGAGTGGGCAATAGGGATATTTGTGGGGCCCAATTTGTTTTCCGCATTCCCTGTAAGTAGAAGCAGGAAAAAGACGACTGTATAGGCAGGGCAGCATGGGGGGCATAAGCGAGAGGGAGAATAGGAAGCCAAGTTTGTGATGCTCTATGTCTGAGAGAACAGGATAGAATAGAGGGCCCAAAGGAGTTAGTTCCCATCTGTTTTTCCCGGGGCGGTGGGGGAAGGGAGTTCATGTCAGGTTGGAAGGTAAGTGTGTAGGAGGATACTTTGGGGTCCTATTCTGCCATCAAGATTCTATGACTCTATGCTAGGTGCTCTTGGTCCAAAGCAAATTCAGAGGCACAGAGATCAACTCCCATAAGACTGCCTAGCAGAGAGGCTGCCAGAAGAGGGAGCATGACAAGCTTCGTTTTGTGTGTTACAATAACTGTTTCATCACCAGTGGTAGCAGAAGGTAGTGTTGGCCTAGTGGCTAGGGCTCCTGACTATAGCAGCAGGCAGAGAACAGATCAGGTTTGAATCCCAGAGCCTTACAAAAGGTAGAGTGCACTCTAGCTACAATAGAGTGAGAGCTGGAGGGGGGAGTATATGGAGAAGGAGCTTTGTAAGAGGAAGGGTGAAGAAAAAAGTGGGTAATCTATAAATAGTGGGAGGGGCAGAGCTGATTGCTTAGGAGAGTGACAAACTCAACAAGCATTTGTCCATGCTGAATGTTGGCTTAGTGGTAGTGGCACTGAGACAGGTGCAGTATAAGAGAATGGGGTGAACTTTGCTGCCAAAGACACACCTCGATGCCTGTCACTGGCTGCAGGGCGGGGAGTGGAATGGCGTGAGCATTACAGTCGACTATCCCAAGTCACACCCCTGATATCTGTCAGCCTCTACAGGGTGGGGCATTATGGTTGAAAACCCTAATGCCCTGGGTGTTTGCTGGTATATTCACTCCAAATTTTCAACATGAGCTTTTTGTGACCTATCAGTTCGTTACCTGAAAGGTAATTTTGCACAATGACTGCGCCACTTGGTGCCACAGGTATGAAAACACATTTCAGGTAGGATGTGAAAAATGACAGCTGTACTGTTCATGAGATGGTGTGAAAATATTGCAATGTTGAAAATCTGGAGTGAAAATATGAAAAACTGGCGAAGTTACAAGCATGCGTAGAAACTTTGTAAGGCACGCCTGTAACACAATAATTTTTTCGAACTTTTACACCTAATTTTCAACATGGACATTTTTGGACCTCTCCTCATAAACAATGGCACTGTGATTTTGTTAATCTGTCCCAAAAGTTGATTTCAGCAGCGACCGCGCACTTCTGCACCACAGGTGTAAAAACACATTTTGGGCAGGATGTAAAAAATGACAGCTGTACTATTCATAAGGAGGTGTGAAAAAATGTTAATGTTGAAAATCTGGAGAGGAAATATAGGAAATTCGAGAAGTTACAAGCGTGTGTAGAAACTGCACAACGCACGCTCATAACGCAGTCATCGTTTGAAATTTTTTCACCAAATTTGCAACATGGACATTTGGGGACATCACCTCATGAACAGTGGCACTGTCGTTTTGTTAATCGGTCCCATAAGGTGATTCCATGCAGCAATCACAAAATCACCTTTCGGGACTGAGAAATGAAATGATAGTGCCACTGTTCATGAGGTGGGGTCCCAAGAACCCCATGTTGAATATGTGGGGCCTAAAATTCCAAAAAATGGCTATCAACCAAAAGTGAAAACCCACTTTGACTCCCATTATAGAGTTTACCGTCATTTCTTCAGTTTGCGGTTGGCCTTTGAAGACTGCAGACGTCTCCCGTGCAGCAGAAGATTGCTGCTCCCAACCTCGGAGGTAAGTATGGGAGAGGTGGGTGCGGGGAGGAGGGTGCGGGTTGGGGGAGAGGGATGGGGAGACCACGAGGGACCGTTTTTTGTTTTACAGGTTAAATAAAAAGACTACAGGAGTCAGTTTTTCTATTTTACAGGGGAAAACAATTAAAGAAAAACATTTCGGCACACTGGGGTGGGCTCCCAATGTGCCACAATAGTGGGGGGGCACATGTTATTGCCAACACGGGGATTGGGCATCTTGTTGTCAGAAAAGAACATAGACGGGTTGGGAGGGTGGCACATCTGACACCAGGAGTGGGCATCCCGGTGTCGGAAACAATTATTTTGGCACACTGGGGTGAACTCTCAGTGTGCCACATTAATGGGGGGTATACATGCCAACACAGGGACTGGGTGCCCCCTGATTTTGGCTTTGCAGGACTGTGGCGGGTGGCAGGAGCTGCCATGTTTCAGCACACTGGGGTGGGCTTCCAGTGTGCCACATAATGGGGGGGACATGCTGACACGGGGATTGGGCACCCCGATGTCGACTTACCAGGGAGTGTTTGTCGGGCAGCACTAGTTGTCTTTGTGGAAAGCTGCGCTCTGGCTATTTTACTTATTGAAATGTTTCACCAGGAAAGGCCTATTGAAGCTCCACTGGTAGCCGGCCCGGTGGCACTGAAGGTTGAGGCGCTGGACACCACATCTCGCTCCATGCCAGCGACCCGGGTTCAGGAGCAGACTCAGGCCACTGGTGGCTCAGCCGGGGGGAGACAGGCTTGAGCGTCTGATGACAGCTCGCCTTCTCTGGGGAGGGTTGTGGCCACAGCCTGAGCACTTGTCTGACTCCGAGCAGAGGCTCGGAGTACTACAAGCCCCGATTGCAGGGGAATGGATGGCCGCTTTACAGTGTGGACATCGGCGCTTGTCGCCTTGACGTCAGGGGGCTGTGCATTGTAGGGGGAGGGAGGAAAAAAGAGGAAAGACACCTGCTGGCTCCAGGAAGACGGACTTCCCAGAACGTGTCTCCGATGTGCCCCACTCACCAGGACCACCATCTCGGCCTGACGAAATTATGGATTACAGGGTGAAGGGCCCTGCCTCATCCCCGCTCGGGGGGCGGGGAACGAAGCTCCATGGAGGAGTGAGAGGTGAGTCCTGGTGGGTGTGTGGTAGGAGGATGACTCGTTCGATGTCCCAAAGGATCAGGGCTAGCAGGTTGTAAGGAGGCATACAGAGTAATTTTAAAAAAAAAGAACCTCCGCTGGTAACTTCAGCCATGCGAATTATTGTGCACTGTAATGCGCATGGCCGGAGTCTTGTCATCTGCTGCTGCAGTGAGGAAACTGCACCTCATTGGAGCAGCAGATTTCTTTCAACTCCGTGGCTCTCTTTGAAACTGCTGTCATCACCAGTATGCTCACTGATTGGCGGCTGAGGGACACGCCCACTAAAGCACCCCCTGCATTTGCCACAACACTGACACACCTCTGAAATGTGCTACTACTGCAAGATGTTGCTTGTGCATGCACAAGCCAACATAAAAAGGGAGGGGCGACCAGTCCTTTTCTGCTAGCACATTCTGGGCCAGATATTCAAAGGTTTGCCCCTGGGCTAAATTAGCACTGCCTGGCGGGCAAACTTAGCCTGGAGCACAAAGCAAGCTATATTCAAAAGGAATAGCCCAGGGCAAACAGCTTCTGAATATAACATGGGAATGAGGCCGTGCAAACTGGGCTGGGAGTGCAGGGCAAACGTAGCCCTGGAATAAGACAGCACTGAATACAGCAACCAGGAAGTGCAAACCACAACAACAACACAGTGCACAGAGACGTGAGGGTAGGTAGAGAGGAACTATGTGGCCAATGTGTGTTCTGGCAAATGCAGGGACCCAGTACAGCTGCAGGCAGCCTTTTACATGAAAAACTGTGATCAAAACTGTATGATATTCCCGAACCGTTAGCGCTGCTTCTTGCGTTAGCTGAGCTGAGCTGTTTGTCCGTGCAAACATCGTTAGCCCCACGCTAAACTTTGCCATATTCAAAGTGACATGCAAATGAGCCTACTTAGATAGTATGTGGGCAAACAGCCACATTAGCATCTCATTATGCCCTGATTTGCATGCAGTTTGCACAGCGTTACTGCAGGGTCCCACAGCTCCACCTGTATGTCAGTCTGGAGGTACAGGGACTGGCCAGGTCCAACCACAGCTCCACCTGTAGGTCAGTCAGGCAGTGCATGATGATAGCTGCAGGCTTCATGTAAACAGTACAGCATAGCATATCGTACCCCAGGGGACAACACAGCATAGGCACAGGTGGTGGTGGTGCTGCATGCAACCTTCACACTGTAAGTCATGCTACAGTGCACAGCAGACACTACAATAGCAAGAGGACTGGTAGTGTGAGGGACAAGACACTGCCTATGGTATGTAGGTCAGTGATGACCACTGCACTGGCCACACAGTGCCAGACACAGCTTGCAGGTAATTACTGACAGTGGACAGTACTATCACGCTGTTGTGTGATCCCATATGCTGCACCCAGACATGGGATGCACACAGTGTCATGTACATGGCTGGCAGTGTGTGCTGTGACATCTGTGCAATTGTGTGGTAGGTGGCTCGGGGGCATGTGGGATCTGACAGGCACACAGGTGGTAGCGTAATCCCACTACTGGCCCATGTGCACTGAGCGATGTGTCCCAGCCTTGTGGCCACACATGGGCTGTGGTGAGGTCTGGCCACCCATACACCCTCTCCTCACTGGCCACCATGCCCACAGTGCTGCATGTGTGTGCTAGCATCTGTTGCACACCACAGATGTATGGTCTGCAGGTGTGTGCTATATGGCCACACTACCATGCTGTCCCCTGTGGGTCAGATAACCCATCACTGTCTGTGCTTGGCTCGGACTGGTGGCAGCTGCTGGCATCATGGTGGTGCCATCAGTGAGCAGCATGTGTCTTCCTTGTCTAGCAGTATCTAAGTATCATACTCCTATGTTACGGCCGCGCAAGCTGCGCTAATGATGAGATAGCACCGCGCAAAGCTGTTTGCACAGGGTTAAGATCAGCTTTTCCTGGGCGGTAATTTGTACCGTGATATGGGTCGTGCTAAGTCGCGCTAAACAACTTAGCACGGTGCTAGTCGCTGAATATCTCATTGCACCTGTATTCATGTTCACTTTGCCCCTTGCATATAATTATTGTTTGCCTTGCACTAATGCAGTTTGCCTGCACTATTCAGCCTTTTGAATATAGCAGACCCACGCTAATCCTGCGCAAATGTTTTTTGCCCGGAGCAAAACTTTGAATATCTGGCCCTCTATGTTCCAATATCCAATATCAAACTTAACCTTTTTTTCCTGCTGACCCCTTCTATGTTCCAAGAATCAAATGTAACTTTTTTGTATCATTTATTTACTCAGGATAGCCCACTTGAGACAAACAAATGTGTTTCCTGTGGGGTCCTGATTTTACCCATTTCTGTAGCTGGATGGACTGGAGCCCAGGGAAGATAAATGATTTGCTCAAGGTCAGGCAGTGAGTAGGTGGCTCTAGTGAGGTTTGAATTTATAATCTCCTGGTTTCCAAGCTGGTGCTCTAACTACCAGATCACACTGCCTCCAAGCTACAGCCACTATGCTACAGAAGGCTGATTGGAGTACCCCTACATATTGCAGGCTTACAAACACCATTAAATATCCCAAATTTTCCAGCATTGAGTGATTTATTTTCATGAGTTTGCCCAGAATGGATCCCTCACAACTGGCATAGCCATGAGTGAGTAAGTTGGTCTAGACAGTCAGTGAAAATAAATTGTATTAATGCTAAGAGGAGGCATGATGTGTTTGATTTATACCTCACTCCAAATCATTGTAGTTCCTTTCTTAATAACAGCATAGCCCAGCAGTTATAGGGTATCCAGAGATATGGGTGACTCAGTTTGAGTGACTCAATATAAGCAACTCAAACTGAGTGCCTTTAAAAAGGGTGACATACAGAATAGCAATAGTAAAGAAAGCAACTGCATGCAGAGACGGTGAAGCACTGACCACAAAGTGTGCAGGTTGGTAGTGCACACTGTCACAATAGTGCGGTCTCAGAGTTGGTTATTTTAGTAATGAGGGGTTTTGGGGGGGAGTGGGAACGAACCCCCCCCCACACACACACATTAATAATAGAGATATAATGCTGTGCTATTGTGGCTGGATGTGTTGTTTTTAATGTAGCCTGATACTGGATGTGCTGTAGCTGTGGTGTCCCTGTGGTGCAGTGGGTTAGGCAGGTTAGTAGGTGGGAAGGAGTGTTGTGTGTTCCAGTCTAGGTGCTGTGATTTTTTATTTTTTTATTTAGGAGGTTTTTTTTAGGTGTTAGTCGCTTGCTGTTTCAGGTGTTTTGTGTTAGGAGTTAGGTGTTCGTAGAGTGTTTGCCAAAAGAGCAGAGGCTAAGAGAAGTGTGCCTGGAGCAGTTGGTGTCCTGTGCAGCTTCTACATCATTGAAGAAAAAGTACAAGGATCTGAACAAGAGACCGTCACTTCTTGTTTTCGAATATGCTTTTTGGTCGCATTAAAATTATCTAGGTTGGGTTGCATACAGTTTTCAGTTGCAACTGTAATTCGTGTTTTCATTATTTTGTGTAATGGCTGTATTTTCTTTGGTGAGGTTTTTTTTTTTTTTTGCTCAGGGAGTCACTGTTTTGACATGCGTTGTATTTGGAGTAGGCTGTAACTGTAGTCGCTGTATCATATTCGCCTATATGTTCATTGCTGTTATGAAGTCGCTCTTATCACATGGGAACCCAGTTATAGCACGGAGCTGTAAACCTGTGGACCAGGTAAGACCTGAAATCAAAAGCAACTGTCATAAAGTATTACATTCTCATGACATAGGAAGCATGAAAACAACATAACAGGGGTCATGCGTTACTAGTAAAGTATTAAAATCTAGATTTAGTGTTTGCCGTATTGGTCCTTGTAAGAAGAGATCCAGAAGCAAATGATTTGATACCTTTTAATGGACCAACATAGATGTAACAACAAGAACAGAGTGCTCTAGCTTTCAGACCAACAAGTCCTTCATCAGAAGTGTAATGACAGTTATTTAGAAAAAACGATACTTTTAACAACTTGGTCATGCAGGACAGATCTGAATAATGACTTGTTGATCCGAAAGCTAGAGCACTCTGTTCTTGTTGTTACATATATGTTGGTCCATTAAAAGATATCAAATCATTTGCTTCTGGATCTAGTAAAGTATTAGGCATTTTTTTGCAATCCCTAGACCAAATGCTGTGCAATTCTGCAACGCAATCGGCAGCTGTGGTTTTCTCTCATTGCTGAGGCTGGCACCATGTAATAACCCTCTCTTGGTGTTTTCCCCTGTCATCAGGGGATATATCCCCTTTCCTGTTTCTTTAGTGGCAAGGCTGGGATGCACTGGAAAAATCATTGAAAAATCTGAAGCACATAAAATGTTATGCAGGCTGTTGGATGATTCACCAATTGGCGGTTCGTATAAGAACAATAACTGGGAGTGATGATCACTAGTGACCTAAAGCACTCCACGCAGTGCAAGAAAGCAGCAGCAAGGGCAAACAAGATGCTGGCATGCATAGCTAAGGGGATCAGTAGTAGGAGAGGGGAGGTTATACTGCCCTTGTAGAGGTCACTGGTGAGGCCACATCTAGAGTATGGAGCTTAGAACTGGTGCCTACACCTCAAAAAGGACATTAACCTGCTGGAGAAGATCCAGAGGAGGGCTACAAAGATGATAGTGGGTCAGCAGGGTAAGGCACACAAGGAGAGGTTCAGGGCATTGACCATGTACTCCGTGGAAGACAGGGAAGAGAGTGGGGACATGATTGGGATCTTCATGTACTTGAAAAGGATAAATGAGGTGGATAAGGAGGGTCTCTTTAAGCTGAGTGGCAGCCACAACATGAGGGAGCACAGTCTTAAGCCAGAGGGGAGAAGGTTTAGAAGGGAAGTCAGGAAACACTTCATGGAGAGTGTGTTGGACACTTGGAATGTGCTCCTGGAAGAGGTGGTCTCATTGAAGATAGTGGGCAGCTTCACGAGAGGCTGCGACAGGCATAGGGGGAAGGTAAGGATCATGGGTAGGGAGGATGGGAGGAGTGGGAAGGCAGGGACATTAGGTAAAGCTGTGGACCCTGCAATACGAGCAGACTAGATAGACCAAATGGCCTTCTCCTGCTGACTTCTTCATATGTTCATATGTAAATACGCTTTCAAGTGCATAGTTGTGCAGTGATAATAAGGATCAATTACTCCTAATCAATTTGGGATAAAAACACTTTCAAATGTTTTAATTGAATATACTATGCTCAAAAAACAGTAACCTATTTTGAATACATGATAGAGGGGGGGGGATGAATGAGGTTGCATTCCTACATAATGAAAGGGGTTAGTTCTTGTTCTCAGTAAACAGTACATTTCATGGACTCCAGGGTCATGTGGCTGACAAAGGCCCATCATTTATTGAAAGAATTCGTTCAGCGGACCCTACTGTACAAATACAAATTACTGGGCGGTCATCCAGGCCTTGCTGCAAGGACCATTTCTGTACTTGTTTATGGACATTCAATGGTACATTTAATAACCCCCAAGGTGTTGTAACAGTGAATGACATTTGTATTACCTAATGTAGTACTTCTGCACTTCATAAGCTATACCTGAAATAAAGATTTGTGCTTGTATGTTTATTGAAAAAATTAATACACATAACATTTTGGGCCGGCCCGGTGGCGCTGAGGGTTGAGGCATTGGACGCCACAACTCACGCTACGCCGGCGACACGGGTTTGTGAATGAGCCTGGGTCGTCGGGGGTTGGCAGGGGAGGAGAAGGATGGAGCGTCCATAGGACTGCTCTCCTTCTCCGGGGAGGGGGGGCAGGTTGCCATCGGTGCTCTAGTGGCCTCTGGTGGCGGCTGGAGGTGGCTGTAGAGCACTGGCAGGGACATGGAGGGATCGTGCTGGGGCAGACACTCGGCTTGCAGTACGTGCGGACGCACGCACGCTTGGAGCCTTAGGCATCATTGCATGCCTCAGCTGTTGTGTTGGGGAGAAAAAATTTAAATTAGGGGCACTAGTCGTGGTGACATTATGGCCATCTCCAGAGGGGACTCGATCGGCGCTGAGGGCGTGTGGCATTACTGGATCCTGATCTGGGAGGGGTTGAGCTTGGGGGAGAGCTCCCCTCCACCCCACCATGGGGGGTAAGCCACGGGGGTAGCTACGGGCCCGAATGTGGAGCTGGAGAGTAGTCCCAGGAGATGGCGGCCTGAATACCCAGAGGTTGCCAGACGTGTAGAGGTAAGGCAGACTGGTGGCCCTAGGGAGAAAAAGTATATAAAAAAAATACACATAACATTTTAAAAAATGACCCTCTCTTGGTGCCAGTGGAGGCAGAGCATAGCCTACAGATAGTCTCTGTGTCTTGGGATAAGGTGGTATGTTCTATGAAGGGTCCCCCTGCAGTATCAGTACACACTATGTACGCCTCTTCATTTCCTTGTGCTGTAAACATCACCCCTTTCTGTCAGATGCAGAAGTGACCACACACTGCACAGTGCTTAAGCAATTGTCACTCTTTACTGAACAGTAACAGATTCTTTCTTGGCTTAAGTCAAAACCTTAGGGGCCTTTGTATGGGTTCTACCATCTCTCTTCACAGTCCATGCCCCACAACCCTTCTGATTCCTTTAATTCCCCAGAGGGTGAGGTTATACCACAGAACAGAGCCTTTCTTAGTCTGCACTAAATTTATTAGAACTCCCACATTATTTTTACACAGTTCCACGCTGCACACTGTGACACTGTAGTGTCTGATCAGCTGATGTGTAGGAAACGGCCCCACTGTAGGGACTTTCTCTCAGGGACCCCTGACTGATGGCTGCCCCAGTTCAGGACATCTCAACCAGTTCCTTCTCTGAACAAAATGGGGGGGCTAAGTACTACATAGCAAAATGTACTCACACCTACTATACCCTCAGGCAGGGGTCAGCGGTCACCCCAATCCCTCTGCCTCTGGCATCATTTCCTATGTCCATGCAGACATTGGATTCCCCTGTTACAAGCACTAGGCACATCTCCTACCTTGGTCCATCTCCATCTTTAGCACAGCTGGCAGCTTCTCTTGCGAACAGGACCATGATTGCCCCCCAAATCATGGACACTCATCTCCAAGGGGACCCTGTGTCTGCCATAAGGCCAGCAGGAATTTCCATTAGTAGCCCCTTAGGCCCACCCTCCCTCTGTCGGTCTTACGCTTCCCACAGAATTAATGGTGATTATCACTTAATGCATCCAAACTCTGAAACCCCCTGGAGTCACCACAGCTGTCATGGTGCTCATCCCTGAAGACTACCAGGGGACTGGGCAATAAGTTCTATTGTTCTCATAGACTAGATCCATAGACAGCTGCTGCCGTGAAGGTCTCTTGCCTTGTCAGGCAGCCTGACAAATGACCTGAAGCAAGGGTGCCCCAGGGAGTTACTGGCACCTTCATATCACTCTACCATCTTGACAGTAACTTACTACCTACCATAACTGGCATGCTAAGCTCCACCCACTGGCTGTTAGAGGCTTTACTAATCAGTAGACTCTGTGGTCTGGCATTCTAGCAAATAACCCCCCTCCTCCTGCTGGCAAGTAGAGGTCGTTACATTTTATTAGGCCCATGCCATATTTCAATAATGTATCAAATAAATTTGTATGGTAAAAAGGTTGGATGTGCTGCTGACTCAAAGATGTTAGGAGTTAAAATTCTATAAACAGAACCTACTGAATATGATACTGTCAGATCCCAGAATGAAATGATGTCAATCTTCTAGTCTGAAGAATTTAGTGAGAAAATTTGCTTTGTCATGCAGAGTGCTGCTCACCAGAACCAAACACTTTGTATGGGATGTGTAAGCAGTAAGACACAATGGGGTGGTGGTTATGCCCAGGGGTGTAATAAGGCAGAAGGCTGCAGGCTGAGTGTCTTCAACCCCTGGAAGTGTGGTAAAACCAGCACAACCAATGCAGCCAAATTGTCTTATTGGGCTTGTAAAATGGGTCCATAGGCAACTTTGGAAACATGAACACCCTTAAAGTTTAAAAAGACACAAAAAATATAGCAACATTTTGCTAAAAAATGCAAAATAGCACCTCCAAAGAATATATTTTTTAAACTTATATTTCTTGATTTTGCATTACAATAGATACAAGTATTTTCCATAGAACAGTGCAACAGTATATGAATACAACAGATCTGATCATACGGTATTATTAGCACTCCTTACTTGTTACATCAAGTGGGGATAGTATTAATACAATTCTAGTAATAAGTATTCGAGGGCTATTGCTGCTATGAGTGGGGACAACCTGTAGTTATTAAATAATCATATCAACCACCTCTATAATAGGTGAAGCATCCCCAATAACCGTACATAGGTGAAATCAGTGTAGTAAAAACTTCAGAGCACCTTCCCCCAGCTCCACATCTCTCAAGTCAGTTAATATATTGTATCAGTTTTGTACCATCTGATGTAGATCCAGTTCCCAAACTACTCTCTAACCACTTTAGTAGCTTAGATACAAAAGGGAAAAGGTAGGACATTTAACTTTTAAAAGCTCTAAGGCATCAAACTAATGACAGATGAAAATACCGTTATAGAAGTACTCATTTCACATTAGTATAGCAGTCGGTAAAGAAGTAAACTGCGTCATGAAGGACACCAAACTTAATCTCCCCATATTTAAACCAAAACGTATTGACATATTACACAAGACATTGTGCATTTAACTTTGTTTCAAGTAAAGGGAGCGTCAATCGACAGATAAAGTGTATGTCCCCAGTTTCTTTAGCGCACCTTTGCTACATGGCGACTTACTGAAATCTAGCTCGATAGTTCATGTGTCTTCCTCCCCTTCAGAATCTGATTCAGGGTCTCTCATTGCACACTCCATTTCAATGTTTGTCAGTAGTTTTTCCGCATCTGAAGGATCCAAAACATCATAGGTGCCGGAACGGGGGCGGAAGGGGCGGTAGCCACTCCACTTTTTATTTCTGTATGGCAAAACCTAGTATAGAAAAAGTGCCCTTTGTACCCTCATAAGTGCCCTTTTGATTCTCAGCCCCCTCAGCTTTTACCATCTTCCAGCACCCTTGCAAAACATGATAAGTTTTGTTGCCGTAGACCACTTTGAGGCTTGCCGGCATCGACATGACATGGTGCACCCCAAGTTAACGAAGCCTGGATTGAGTCCCATCAAAGGCCTTACGCCATTGTCGGGTGGTGTAACTAAGATCAGGAAAGACATGGATGGGAGCACCATGCCACTGAGTAGGTCCCCTTCTCCTTTCCTTGCGTCTAGCAGGACATAATCCCTCTCTTCATTGAGCCTAACACTGCCAATATTGTATGAATAGGGGGGTGAGCTGAGTCCATGTATAAGCAGACACCTCTCATATTAACTCTGTACGCTCGCTGGATTGAAATCATCCAGTTGAGCTGCAAGTGCTCGGGAAGCCATCGCTCTAGAAATCCTCTGAGGTCTTCTCCCTCCTCCTCCTCCAGTAGACCAAGGATCCATATATGGGACGCCTGGCCCCATTCTGCAAACTCTCAAGCCGTCGATGTAGTAGGATATTTTCCTTGACGAAGCCTGATGTAACAGCCAATGTTTTCTCTGCATTTTTGCTGGCTCCCTGCATTGCCTCTTCTATCTGTATCATCTTCGTTTCCACTACTGTTATTCTTGAGGTAAAATCATCCATTTTTGGTTGATTGTTTGTATAGCTTTTAAGAATGCTGCATTCGAGGGCTGAGTCTGATGGCGTTCAGCAGCGTCTTTCTCCTTATCCGGGCCTGACCTTATTTCATTTGTTTGGCCTCTTCTCCTCCAGCGGTAGTTTTCTTTCTGACCCATTTCTTAGGAGGCAACCATTTTTATGCCCAGAATCTGCAGTATGAGCTGTATTACAATTAAGTGGTTGTAGGTAACCCAGAGGGAGTAAAACTGCATAAATAAGCAAAATAACGGCGTTTAGATGTGGAACTGTATTGAAGTGCTGCTCACAGCTCAGCTGCTAGCCACGCCCCTCCAAAGAGTATTTCTACCTGTCAGTCACCTGTCTTTCTACACATTCATTAATAGTGTGTCTACTTACCACTGCATACAAGAATTTGAAATTCTGCAGCATTCCACTGGTAGAATGTCCACTGCTACCCCCCCCCCATGCATGGAATGGCAACATGGAATACATACATTCAAATTCTGCAGGATTCCACTGCCATGCACACACAGACACACCCAGAGGCCTCAGATGGAACCACAACCTCCATTTCATCTGTTACAGGGTAGGCAGTAGGGAGTTCTCTGGCAAAATGGTAAGGACAGAAGGTGGATTTGTTATAATTGTCAAAGAACCACCAGAAATGGAAACTCTGACTAGCACTTGATTTTTAAATGTGTTTGTGTGTATACAAAAGGGGCTTGTGGGTGGAAAGAACATTTAGCTATTTACTTATTGTTATTATTTTTTTATTTAAGGGAGTTTTACATTTAGGGCCTTGTTGTTGTATTTATGTTTGCTTGCACGCATGCGCAAGAAACATTATGTGGCAGCTTAGGAGAGAAGTGAGTTGTGAGGGTGCGGCACTGTGGCGGCCAGTGCCAGCACTGCATTTGTGGGCTTGGCAGTGTTCAACCAATGCAGGCCCACTGTCCTGATGATACTGGTTCTCCAGAAGTGCCACCAACTTGAAACGATTTGGCCGCCGCAATCAGGGGCCACCTCGTCATTGCAGCATTGGCCATTCAGCTGCAGTGAGGGTGCAACCCATCATTGCTGGGCGGTACCTTGCCTGGTGTAACATTTCCACAAACATGGCGGTGGCTATCGCCATCCGCTCAGAGCCCAATGAAAGCTGATGGGGTGCCCAATCCCCCTGTCGGCATACCCCTGACCCAGTTCATTTGAAGACAGGGGAGCCTACTCCCCGTCGGCATAATGTCCCCCCCATTTGTTGTGTGCCGAGGGGGTGTCCAATCCCCCTCAGCATCATGCCTCCCCAAACAGTCTTTCTTTACCAACAGGGGGCCCAAACCCATTGGCTTAAGTCCCCCTACCCCAAAATGCAGGTGGCACACTGGGAGCCCACTCCAGTGTGACCAAAGTGAGCCTGAAAAAAAACCTTCCCGTAACGTCTTTTGTTTATTTTGTTGTCCCTGAAACCAAGAAAATGGTCCCTCACGGTGTCTCGTGCCCCCTTCCTCAACCCACAGCCACCCTCTGTGCACCCCACATCCCCCTCACCCCATACTTACCTCCAGAGCCGCAAGTGGATGATCTTTGAGGACTGGAACACGCCTGCACTTCTCAAAGCCGATCATGAACTGAAGAAATGCCAGTAAGCTGTATAATGGCATAAATGGGTTTTCAACTTATGCTTAATATCTCAGCCATTTTTTCAACTTTTGGCACTAAATTTTCAACATGGGGTTATTGGGACCGCGCCTCATGAATTCAGTCACTGTCATGGTGTTATTCGGTCCCGAAAGGTTATTTCGCAGTCACTGCGTGGAATCACCTCTTGGGACCAATTAACAAAATGGTGCCACTGTTCATGAGGTGGGCTCTCAAAAAGCCTATGTTGCAAATTTGGTGAAAAAAATCCAAAAAATGACTGTTTTACAAGCTTGTGTTGCGCGGTTTCCACGCACACTCGGAACTTTGCGAATTAGTAATATTTTCACTCCAGATTTTCAACATTGGTATTTTTCCACAACTCCTTATGAACAGTACAGCTGTCATTTTTCACATCCTGGCCAAACTGTGTTTTTGCACTTCCAGCGCAGAATAGTGCGGTCGCTGTGGGACATAGTGTTCGGGACAGATTAAGAAAATCACAGTGACACTGTTCATGAGCAGAGAGTCCTAAAATGCCTATGTTGAAAATTTGGTGATGAAAGTCCATAAAATTACTACTTATTTATTTATTTATTTATTTATTTCAGTTTGGGATTAATACCTTTGAGTCAAGGACTCATTTTCAAAGTTTCCACGTCAGTGTTGAACAAACATTACAAAAATACAAGGTTTACAGAGAAAAAAAAAAAAAAACATTGAAGCATATACACAGTCAGTAATAGTAAAATTTGAACTTATACACATCAAATTAGTAAATATTAACAGATAGACTGATTAGATAAGAGGGGGTTGGGGGGAATCAGCCAAAGGTGGCATCATCTGAGGTTGGAGAGAGGTGGAGCTTTCAACCAAGTGAGGCCATCACAGGTAATTGGGGTAGGGGAGTAATGAGAAAAAGTGGTATACAGCTGAAAGATGTAGAGGGAGGTAGGTAAATGGAAAACTGGGAGCGAGGTACTATCACATTAGTGGAGGCAGGTGCAATTCATTTTAGAGCCAAGGAGAGATTTGAGCCCAGCTTTGAAGGTACTAATCTTGGTAGTATCAGTGAGGAGAGCAGGTAGTTCATTGTACCATTTCGGACCTTGATACAGGATGGAGTTCTGGGCAAGTTTTGTCCTTTTGAAGGGAATCACCATCTTGTTGACAACTGCATTATGGGTAGATTTCGATGGGATGGCCAGTTTAAAGTGTCCGACCAGTGTGGGGGATGTCAGTCCAAGTAGTACTTTTTTTAGAAGTAAGCAGGTTTGGTATTGCCCTCTAAGATGAAGTGGGAGCCAGCCAGTTTCAGTCTACAGCGAGCAGGTGTGGGTGTCGAGAGTAGCCCCCAAAGTAAGTCGACAAGCCTTATTGAGGAGTGTGTTGATCCTGCTAAGAGCAGTTTTTGTGCCCACCCCAAATATAGGCAACCCATAGTCAGTGGTGGACAGTATTGAGCTACTGGTGGCTAGTTTTAATGCATCAGTGTCATTGAATGTCTGTGACGATACTGTTACGAGTGTGCGTTGCGCAGTTTCCATGCACCCTCGTAACTTTGCAAATTTGTAATATTTTCACTCCAGATTTTCAACATTGGCATTTTTTCAGACCTCCTTATGAACAGCACAGCTGTCATATTCACATCCTGGCCAAACTGTGTTTTTTCACTTCCGGCGCAGAATAGCGCGGTCGATGTGGGACATCAGTGTTCAGACAGATGAAGAAAATCGCAGTGACATTGTTCATGAGCAGAGGTTCTAAAATGCCTATGTTGAAAATTTGGTGATGAAAGTCCATAAAATGACTGCTTTATTTATTTATTTCAATTTAATACCTTTGAGTCAAGGACTCATTTTCAAAGTTTCCACATCAGTGTTGAACAAACATTACAAAAATACAAGGTTTACAGTGAAAAAAAAGAGAAAAAACATTGAAGCATATACACAGGCAGTAATAGTAAAATTTGAACTAATACACATCAAATTAGTAAATATTAACAGATAGACTGATTAGATAAGAAGGGTTTGGGGGGATCAGCCGAAGGTGGCATCATCTGAGGTTGGAGAGAGATGTAACTTTCAACCAAGTGAGGCCATCGTCAGGTAATTGGGGTAGGGGAGCGGGTTAAGAAAACAGTGATATATAGCTGAAAGATGTAGAGGGGGGTAGGTAAATGGAAAACTGGGGGCGAAGTACTATCACATAAGTGGAGGCAGGTACAATTCATTTTAGATCCAAGGAGAGATTTGAGCCCAGCTTTGAAGGTACTAATCTTGGTAGTATCAGTGAGGAGAGCAGGTAGTTCATTGTACCATTTCGGACCTTGATACAGGATGGAGTTCTGGGCAAGTTTTGTCCTTTTGAAGGGAATCACCATCTTGTCGATAACTGCACTATGGGTAGATTTCATTGGGATGGCTAGTTTAAAGTGTCCACCCAGTGTGGGGGATGTCAGTCCAAGTAGTACTTTTTTGAGAAGTAGGCAGGTTTGGTATTGCCCTCTAAGATGGAGTGGAGGCCACCCAGTTTCAGTGTACAGCGAGCAGGTGTAGGTGTCGAGAGTAGCCCCCAAAGTAAGTCGACAAGCCTTATTGAGGAATGTGTTGATACTGCTAAGAGCAGGTTTTGTGCCCACCCCATATATAGGCAACCCATAGTCAATGGTGGACAGTATTGAGCTACTGGTGGCTAGTTTGAGTGCATCCGGTGTCATTGAATGTCTGTGATGATACTGTTACGAGTGTGCGTTGCTCAGTTTCCATGCACCCTCGTAACTTTGCAAATTTGTAATATTTTCACTCCAGATTTTCAAAATTGGCATTTTTTCAGACCTCCTTATGAACAGTATGGCTGTCATTTTTCACAACTTGGCCAAAATGTGTTTTCACACTTCTAGTGCAGAATAGCGTGGTTGCTGTGGGAAATCAGTGTTTGGGACAGATTAAAAATTTAAGTGAATCTGTTCATGAACAGAGGTCCTAAGATGCCTATGTTGAAAATCTGGGTGATGCACGTTCATAAAATGACTGTGTTACAAGCGTTCGTTGTCAGTTTCCACGCACCCTCGTAACTTCGCTAATTTTCACTAGTATTTTCACTCCAGATTTTCAACATTGGCATTTTTTCAAATCAAATCAATTTTATTTATATGGTACCTTTTAAATTATCAAGGTGCCTCACAAAACAAGTAGAACAGCTGCAGCATAAAATTACATACATTACAAGTAGTATAAAATGGGGAAAATAAAACAGCATCCCAGTTATTCCCCAAACACCTGTATCCATAAAAAGGTTTTTAAGGCCCACTTAAAACCCTCTACAGTCACATAACTGATGGGGTAGAAAATTGCAAAGGGTGGGGGTTGCGTGCATAAATGCACGCGCCTCAGAAGATTTTAAACAAACCCTTGGAATCTTTAGTAACCCCTCGTCAGGCGAGCAGAGCGATTGCCCAGGGCAGTAAGGGACCAGGAGCTCTTTCAGGTAGACCGGTCCCTGTCCATGTAGGGCTTCAAAATCAGAAGACCGACATTGAAGGTGATTCACCATTGTACCGGCAGCCAGTGCAGTTCGCGCAGCATCGGCGAAATATGACAGGACTGAGGGGTTCCTGTCAATAACCGGGCCGCTGCGTTCTGCACCAGCTGGAAGTGGCAAATATCCACCCCTGGAAGCCCTAGGTATAGGGTGTTGCAGTAATCCAAGCGCGAAGACACAAAGGCATGGACCAACATAGGAAGGTCACTGGACGGAACAAGATGCTAAACTCTGGAGATATTCCTCAGATGGTAGAAAGAGGATTTGACAACGGCCGACACCTGCAAATACAGTGTCAGTCCCTCGTTAAAAATTGCCCCCAGGTTTCACACCCGTTCAGAGGTCAGGGTGGCAAACCCCCAAAAAGAAGTCCAGAGGGTAGCCTCACCACTGACCCCCCATCCGGTGACCCAGGTCCACTACCAACACCTCAGTCTTTTCTGAGTTCAACCTCAGCCAGCTCGAACTCATCCACTCCTGGATTTCAGTGAGGCAGCTATTAAATACCGAGAGAGCTCCATCCTGGTCGGGCACGAAAGAAAGGTAGAGCTGGGTATCATCAGCATAGCAGTGAAACCTCAGCCTATACCTTCTTACAATGTCTCCGAAGGGCAGCATGTACACTGCGAACAACATAGGGGACAGCACCGACCCCTGAGGAACCCCACATGATAATGGAACAGAGTCAGAGGAATAAATCCCTAACACCACCCTCTGAATTCTTCCAGTGAGGAAAGATGAAAACCACCTGAGGACCGTACCCGACAGGCCACAGATGAACCTCAAGCGGTCGAGCAGAACCCCATGGTCCACAGTGTCAAACGCTGAAGAGAGATCAAGGAGAACCAAGATGGAGCAGTTCTTCCGATCTCTAGCCATCAGATCATTGAGCATCCAAACCAGCGCCATCTCAGTAATATGCCTCTTTCGAAAACCGGACTGGAGAGGCTCATAGACTTCATGGATGGTCAAATGGTTCTCCAGTTGTATGGTCAGTACTTTCTCGATCACCTTCTCCATAAAGGGGAGGTTCGAGATTGGTCTGTAGTTTGCATGGCAGTATGGGTTCAAAGAAGCTTTCTTCAGGAGGGGAGTCACCACCGCCTCCTTCAGGGAGCCAGGAAACTCACTTGTCACCACTGCCTCCTTCAGGGAGTCAGGAAACTCACCTGTTTCCAAGGAGCACCAGAATATCTGTGCTAGGACTGGGCCAAAGATGTCACCACAACCCAAAATCAGAGTAGTTGGTCCCGGATTCAAACTACAGCAAGTAGGGCACATACCCTGGACAATCCGCATGATGTCCACAAGCTCAGGCTGGCTGAAGGTACTCCAGGAAGACTGAGGGACAGTGCCCAAGCACCAATCTAGAGCAATGCCCGTAGAGTGTGCCGGTTGGAGTACCGCCCTGATATCAACCACCTTAACTGCAAAGAATTGAGCAAGCTCCTCACACTCAACTTGAGAAAATGTGCTTCAGACCTGTAGACAGGCTGGGTTGCACAGTCTGTCCACAGTTCGAAAAAGCTGGGCTGGTCGATTCTGAGTGGTCACAAATCTCCCCGGACAGGAACTCTGCCTTCTTACGGGTGATTGCGGATTGATAGGCCTGATAATGGTCCATCAATCTAAGGTGGTCGGCATCAAGGGTGGATTTCTGCCAACAACGCTCCAACCTTTGTCCTAGTCACCACATCTCCCTCAAGGACCCATCAAACCAAGGAGACCGAGGGCAAAGGGAGAGAGGACGAACTCGGACAGGAGCAATGACATCCCGGGCCGTAGAGATGCCCATATTATAGGCCACCACAAGGGCCTCTGGGTCACTGTTTGCTGATGGAAGAACTGATAGGTTAAGTACCGCCGCCAGGCCTTCAGAGCTTATATCTCGAAAAGGGCGGTACCTGACCACCTCCACAGGGGTGGGCCTACAAAGGGGGGTGCAAAAAATTGAACTGCACGGTGTAGTGATCGGACCATCCGACTGGTTCCACCCCCAGATCAGAGGCTTCGACCCCAGGAGGAAGACCAAGTTAAGAGAATGACCATGTTTATGAGTAGCAGTAGAAACAATCTGTGTAAGGCCCAGAGATGTCATCAACTGGAGGAAGTGCTGACCAAATTGCGAGAGTTCATCAACCCAGGCATTAAAGTCACCCAGGACTATCAGCCTGGGTGACTCAAACGCCATGTCAATCACGAAGTCCGCCACTTCCTGAAGAAACTGCTTCTCATCCCCGGGTGAACGGTAGATGAGGCAATCCTACAGCCTACACCAGACCTCCTTATGAACAGTACAGCTGTCATTTTTCACATACCGGCCAAAATGTGTTTTCGCACTTCCGGCATACAATAGCACGGTCACTGTAGGAAGGCAGTGTTCGGGACAGATTAAGAAAATCACAGTGACACTGTTCATGAGCAGACGTGCTAAAATGCCTATGTTGAAAATTTAATGACAAAAGTCCATAAAATAACTGTTTTACGAGCGTAGGTTGCACAGTTTCCACGCACCCTCGTAATTTCACACATTTGTAATATTTTCACTCCAGATTTTCAACATTGCCATTTTTTCACACCTCCTTATGAACAGTACAGCTGTCATTTTTTACATCCTGCCCAAAATATGCGTTTACACATGTGGCGCAGAATAGCGCGGTCGCTGTGGGAAATCAATGTTCAGGACAGATTAAGAAAATCATAGTGACAGTGTTCATGAGCAGAGATCACAAAATGCCTATGTTGAAAATTTGGTGAAAAATTCCACTAAATGACTGTGTTACGGCGCATGCTTGCGAGTTTCCACGATGCTTGGACGCTCAAGCATTTTTAATATTTTTACTACAGATTTTCAACATTGCCATCTCTTCACACCTCCCTATGAATGATACAGCTGTCATTCTTCACATCCTGCCTGATCTGTGTTTTTGTACATCTGGCGCAGAATGGCACGGTCGCTGTGGGAACTCAAAGTTTGGGACACATTAACAAAATCACAGTGCCACTGTTCATGAGAAGAGGTCCCAAATGCTTTCATGAGGTGGGGTCACAAAAAGGCCATGTTGAAAATGTGTAGTGCAAATACCAACAAACTCCTGGGACGTTAGGGTTTCTAACCATAACGTCCCACCCTGTACAGACTGACAGGCATCAGGGGTGTGCCTTTGGATTGCTGACTGTAATGCTCATGCCATTCCACCCCTACCCTGCAGCCAGTGACAGGCATCGAGGTGTGCCGTGAACTCTTCGGCCCCAGAGTTCACCCCATTCTTGTATACTGCACCCATTTCAGCGTATGTCCTTACGGAATGGGGTGACTGTAAAACCGAACACCCCAAGGCACACCTCAACATTTGTCAGAGTCTGCAGGATAGGGTGAGATGAAATGGCATGAACGTTATGGGCAGTGACCCAAAGGCATACCCCAAAGCCTGTCCGTCTCTGCAGGGTGGAGATGGGGTTGGCGTGAAGTTCAATACTTCACTGCCATTCCTATTCGGCATCTGTCTAACTCCTGCATTTCCAATGCTAATACCAGCAAGCAAACATTCGGCAATGTCAAATGCTTGTTTATGTATGAGTAAAGGAAGCAGCCATGTTTGTGATGGCAAATGGGAATAAGGGAAGTGGCTCATAAATTCTGTACGTGAGTTGTCCAAATTCAAAATCACCTTGGCAAACTTTTTCCAACCTATGCAGTTGTGGAAAATTGAGATATAGGTATCAGAACTTGTTTAGCCAATCAGAATATATCCAACCCATTTTATAATTCTGTTTACACTGTGACAAATGACACTGGATTACATTAAATTCCTAAAGAATCCTGCAAGATATCTGATCATTTGCTTTCTGCAATGGAAATTGTATGTCTCTGTATTGTTTGTACTTTGTAACTGTACCCTGAAATGTGCCCAGGGCTGTTTGTGTACCTGGTCAAATTTGTTTTAAATAAATAAATCTGTAAAATAACAATATCACTGGCTAAGACTGCAACAAGAGTGCTTGATCCTAGCGGATGGCGTTGTACCAAAAATGAGACTATCATGATATTCTCAGTGTAATATATGGTTGGCTTTTGTTCTGTACCTGCCTGCTCAAAATCCTTGTTGAGCACATTCCAAAGTGTTGTGCACATTCTAAAGTGTTGTGTGCATTGTCTGGTAGGTCCCCATAGCTCCCCCCCCCCATGGTTCTTGATGGAAATAGCCGCAGCAATGTTTTATTATTTACAATTCTAGATATTAATCTTTATTAAGTCATAAATTACTTTATACTTTCTACTTTAGATTAATACCTTAATCAATTAATATTGAGCAGTGGGCACTTCAGGGAGGAAGCGCATACCCCCAGACCCCCACATCACCCCTAATTTGGGAGACCCCTTCGGGTGCAGGCCAAGGCATACCTCTGCAGTAGCAGGACAAGTCATATGGCCAAGGTTCTGATGGCCACCCCCATCTGGCATCGCCGACCTTGCAGTCTATGCTGCTGAGGCTGGACCTAGACACCCCCGTGCGGATACAGGTCTTGCGGTCCCCCATCCTCATGCCAACCAGGGGGCCACAATACCTTCAGGAGAAATGGCATTGTCCCCTATTTTCCGCTACTTCCCTCATGCACTCCTCCCACACCGCACTATCCGGCTGCGACATATTGTAGCACATTTCACACTGTAATTAATTTACCCTGTCAGTTAAAGATTTATGCTATGCTGTTAGACAAGCATTTGTTGTACTGTTACCTGCCCTTACTTCTCTACTTCCGTACTTTAACATCCCTTTTTGGGAGCACTGAAAAACCTGGGAAAAACCCCTGTAGGGGAAAACTGGGAAAAGTCTCTCCCCAACCCCAATGCAGTCACCCATAGTGGTTCAAAAGTGGGCCCTACTGGGCCAGCCTCACCTCCTGAAATGCCAGGGGACGGGTGGGTGGGTGATCTGAGGGGAGGACAATCAAGAAGGCTTAAAATCAGCCTGCTTGCTAGTTTTAGTCATCCCCTCCTCTTGGCCCCCCCCCAACAGAGGGGCTAGCTATGCCCTATAGGTGCCTGTGTCCAGAGGCTGCTAGCCACTCCCCTGGGCTGGTCTCTAGCAGCCTCTGGTCACTGGCCATGGAGGCGGGGGAAGGGGCCCCCAGACAAAGTTGTGGCTGCTGCAATGCTTTGACAGCCTAGGTATTCTCTGGTAGGCCCCCATAGCTCCCCCCTTCCATGGTCAAGAAAGACGCAACACAGTTCTTGGAGGAAATGGCCACAGGCATGTTTTATTATTTACAATTCTAGAAATTAATCTTTATTAAGTCATAAATTACTTTCTACTTTCCATTAATACCTTAATTAATACTGAGCAGCGGGTGCTGCAGGGAGGAAGGGCATACCCCCAGACCCCCACACCACCCTCAATTTGGGAGACCCCTTCAGGTGTGGCCGAGGCATACCTCTGCAGTAGCAGGACAGGTCATATGGCCAAGGTTCTGAGGCCGCCCCATCTGGTGTCTCCGACCTTGCAGTCTATGCAGCTGAGGATGGACCTAGACCCCCTGTGTGGGTACAGGTCTTGCAGTCCCCCATCCTCACACCGACCAGGGGGCCACGACACCTTCAAGAGAAATGCATCATCCCCTATTTTCCGCTACTTCCCTCATGCGCTCCTCCTGTGCCACCACAGGATGGACCCTGTCTGACCCCCCCCAAGCCCTCTGCTCAACCCTTCCTCCAATATCCTTTTTATCTTGTCCTTTTACCATGTAGAACCTCGCCTTGCAGCTAATCCCCCGAGCCCATCACCAGGCACTGAAGAGTACAAGTTCCTGACTGTCTACATCACTTCTGCCTGTAGCTTGCCACCAGTGACCCAGCCTGGCTGGCCTTCTCACTGCACTGGGTGTGACTCATTGAGACCATCTCCAGAGGAGGAATCAACGTGCTTGAGCACTGTCCTGCGCTGTACTCCATATCGAGAAGTTGTGCTGTTCTGGCAGTACCCTAGGGGCCCGTTCCTTAATCCAGTTGGTCACCCCTGCTACTGCCCAGCGAGTCTGCACTTCCCATATTCTCCATCCTTAATCCCTTCTGGGAACATGTAAGAGACAACAAAAGTCAATGCCAGTGCTGTTGGTGCAGTGCACAGCTGCCTGCCTCTCCTAAGGCCCCTGTCCCCTATGTTGGGTTGGGATATCACGTGCCTGTTGGGGTATCACAAAACCCCACCCTCAACCTGTCTGCCATGCATCTCTAGTATGCCTAGGCTAGACAAAGTCTTCATGGTACCTTTTGTTGCATCCGCTGACCCCCCCCAGCACTGTTCCATACCCCTGAGGTAATGCCCGTTAATTTATAATCTTGGTGTACCTGTGGACCTTGTTATAATTTATTGACTAAATTCAAGTTTAATTGTAATTCCTAACCCTTTTTTTTATATATAT